>CM077253.1:18640068-19270068 GCA_039654775.1 Spinibarbus caldwelli | reverse complement strand
GTACCACGGCAGATCAACATTGTTTGTCGCAGACAACAAGTGATGTATAATGCTATGTAGTATAATAAATGATAAGACACTTGTTCTTTGCTTTGTTTTATTTTAAATAAGTAGATGTAAAATTAAAATATATTAAAGTGCACATAAACACACACAAAACTCAAGTACATACGTATTAGAAATCCTTACTAAACAAATAAAGCTGTAGGTGATATTTCAGCCAGTTTCAGTTATATTATGTATACTTCTATACAAAAGTTTTTAGACCCTGTGTTTACTAAATGTAACATACCTTTTGGTGCTCTCCACACCTGGTGCCACAATCTTCTTAGTGGCCCTGAATCGTCCCTGTTTTAGGGTGGTTTGGTGATGTGGTGGGTAAATGGTCTTCTTCTTGTCATACTCCCCCAATGCCTGCCATAGAGTGATGATCTTGAAGCACTCTTCTCCAGTCAAGGCCAGACGGTGATCTCTGAGGCTAACCAAAAACTCTGCCAAGTCCTGCACAGCTCCATACCCCTCAATATTATCACGTCCAACAGAATCCTAAAATGAAAGATAATTTAGGAACTTTTGATAGCAGCAATGAATACAAATATTCACATGAAAGCACAGTCAACATAACCCAGATTTTGTTTACACACGTAAATGTACATAAAAAAGAAACTGGGCCCTTACATCATGTGAAGTGTTCTCTTCCCATGTTGGAAGATCCGTTTCTGCAGATAATCGGTCCACTGGGACTACATCAGAAAGATAAATATTTATTTTAAATTTGTATTTATATCTTTCAATGTGACAAATAAACATTTAGAGTTAGTGTGACAACAAATACCAAAACCTTTATGAATACTTTGGTAACACTCACAGCTATGTGCTCCAGGAGAGAGTGCTGGCTTTGATTGAGTGTGCGGTGAGCTGGTGACAGGAGATGTCACTTGTGATGGAGTGACCACAAACAGTGGTGACGTGGAGCTGGTTACAGATGTCACTGGTGATGGAAAGAACCACCGACTGAAATGACGGGGGGCTGGTGATGGAGGGACCACAAACAGTGATGACGTGGGGCTGGTTGCTGGAGGGGTTGGAGATGACGCTCCAGATGCTGCAGACACTGATGCTTGTGAAGAGGCAGCAGGTGTCCATTCAGTGTCAAAGGTGGGGACAGTGATGTCCTGAAACTCCTCAAGTTCAGCATAACCTTCATCCACCTCTATACCAACCTCAGTGGTCTCTGACTCTTCAGTGGCCAACTTGTAGTCCTGCAGAACTTTACCAGTTTGGTGGTAAAGATATTCCACTCAAATAAGCTCACCTTTAAAATAGTAAAACATTGACAATTAGATAATGTACCACGATACTATATTATAACTCAGTGGTTAAATGGTGTGTTTACACTTGAATGAAACTCTCACCAAAAACAAAAAATAGTTATCTACCAGTGTACTTTCTTGGCCCAAAATAAGGGATGATTTTCATGCCCATAAGCTCCTCTGCAAGAGTATTGACAGCATGACGCAGAAGATGATTGTAGGAATGTGGCTGCTGCTCATCAGTTGTTGCTGCCACAGCCCGGTCCTCATTCCACCTTGCAAGTCCATCCAAAAGATACGCCTGAAAGAAGGTGTCACTTGCCAGCGTGCCTGTAAATTCAAAAAACAAAACAAAAAAAGACCGCACAAAAATTTCATATAAATATACAAATAGCTGTTTTTGCAATTCTCATAATTATTTCAATATAAATCAAATCTTATTTTAATAATTCAGTTAAATAATTTATTAACCTAGGATGAATCTGTTAAGGTGCAGGTGAAATTACTCAAGCGAAGTGGAACCTCTGGCACAGCGGTAGGTTGG
This sequence comes from Spinibarbus caldwelli, assembly GCA_039654775.1. Taxonomy (NCBI): domain Eukaryota; kingdom Metazoa; phylum Chordata; class Actinopteri; order Cypriniformes; family Cyprinidae; genus Spinibarbus; species Spinibarbus caldwelli. Next base: position 19,268,211 of record CM077253.1, on the reverse strand, counting down.
CAGACGGTGCCCTCCCTTCAGTACAGTACCCATCTGCATATAGAGCTGCACACCGACAGGATCCTGGATGCAGGCCACGTGCTTCCGCTGGGACTTTAAAATCTCTCTTATCCGGGCTGAGATTATTAGTGGGACTCCCAGAGTGTCATGACCAGCATCTCCTTCAAAGGCCTGAATATGGCTCTCAATCAGCGCCAGGGTCTCTTTGGTCCCGCGAGTGGTTCTCCTGCAATGTAGGGCTAGCTCAATACGACTGATACAGCGCAGCATATTAGCCTCGGATGATGGTTTCCGGTCAGCTTCTAGCTCTGCGCGCTTCGCCATCTTCAGGGCCGTCAAGTCGACCTGGTCTCACATGAAAATACAGTGGCTGAGGCCACTCATAAATGTGGCATACAACTGGTGAGAGTCAGTGGTGCAACCCACAGCAAACCTCCGCATGAAGTGCCATACATCTAACAATCTAAAATTAAGATTGTGGTAATTTACCATCCCCCTGGCCAAATTCTAGCCACCTTCCTAGAGGAGCTGGACGGGCTGCTGTCCTCTTTCATGGAGGATGGCACTCCACTCTTAGTCTTTGGCGATTTCAACATTCATCTAGACAAGCCTTATGCTACAGACTTCCATTCACTCCTAGCTTCATTTGATTTCAAATGCCTTACCACTTCTAGAACCCACAAATCAGGCAACCAACTTGATTTAATTTACACACGCAATTGTACTGCAGATAACATTCTGGTGCAACCACTACATATCTCTGACCATTTCTTCATTTCATTTACATTACTTTTTGATACCTGTGTGCCATCAACCCCCTTACCGGTTACTTTTAGACGAAACCTACACTCCCTTTCTCCCTCACATCTTTCCTCTGTAGTATCCTCCTCTCTTCCCTCACCTACCCATTTCTTATCTCTGGATGTGAATGCAGCTACTGACACTCTATGCCAGACCTTAACCTCTTGTCTTGACGACATTTGTCCTCTCTCCTCCAGCCCAGCACGGGTTGCCCCTTCTAACCCCTGGTTATCCGATGTTCTTTGTGAGCATCAGACCAAACTCAGAGCGGCAGAGAGAAAATGGTGCAAATCAAACGATCTGTTGGACCTGAGAAGGTATCAGTCTTTGCTCTCATCTTTCTCTGCTGAAGTCCAAACTGCCAAATTCTCACATTTCCACAACAAGATCAACAGCGCTAGAGACATGCGTAATCTCTTCAGAACATTTAATTCTCTCCTCTGTCCCCCTCCACCACCTCCCACCACTTCTATAACAGCTGATGACTTTGCCACTTTTTTTACAGGCAAAACTAGAACAATCAGTAGTCAGTTCTCTCCTCCACACACACACGACCTCCAACCAACCACATCCACTGCTAAAACTCCCATCTTCTCCTTCTGTCCACTCACTGAGGCAGAGGTATCCAAACTTCTCCTCTCCAGCTATCCTACAACATGTTCTCTAGACCCAATCCCCTCACACCTTCTCCAAGCAATCTCTCCCACACTCTTACCAGCACTCACATACATCATCAACACATCTCTCCTCACAGGCATTTTCCCCACTGCGTTCAAGGAGGCTCGGGTAACCCCACTGCTCAAGAAACCTACATTATACACTTCTCTTATAGAAAACTACAGACCTATCTCTCTCCTTCCATTCATAGCGAAAACACTCGAACGAGTTGTATTCAACCAGGTCTCATTGTTTCTTTCACAGAACAATAAACTGGATGCTAAACAGTCAGGTTTCAGGAGTGGCCATTCAACTGAGACTGCGCTACTCTCAGTCACTTAAACCCTGCGAACTGCAAAAGCAGACTCCAAATCATCAGTCCTCATTCTGCTAGATCTATCTGCCGCGTTTGACACTGTTAATCATCAGATCCTCCTGTCTACCCTCTCATCTCTGGGCATCACTGGGATTCAAGTCAAGTCAAGCTTTATTGTCATTCTGCTACATGTGTGGACATATAGTGGAACGAAATGTCGTGTCTCGCAGGACCACGGTGCTACATACTAGTTAAACATAAGATAAACATACAACAATGCAAGTATAGGAAAAACAATAGAGCTATACAACAGTTAACTATCTGACTATACATATACTAAAAATACTATAACTGCTATTCCTAGTTGACCACACATACACAAACTGAGACTGTACAAAAACTTTACATAAATACTGTACATGAAATTGTGCGAAAGAGATATATGTACATGAAATTGTGCAGAAAAATATATATTTTGTACATTAAATTATTGTGCAGAAGAGAGATTTTGTGGGAGACAGTGCATAGTGCAAAAAGATTTTGTAGTGCAATGCTCAAGTAAACGTGTTATTTTGTAGCGCAATGTTCAAGTAGACATATATTTTCTTAAGAGTCTTTGTGGCAGGGAGTGTTTGTAGAAAGTGTCTAGTGTGCATATAGTGGGATGAGTGCGTTACTACAGGTGGTTTGTATAGCCCACTCACCTGTGTGTAGCACATTCAGAATTGCACTTAGTAAAATTGTCAACAGTTTTTAATGAGTTGGGGGGTGGGAGGGCTGAGGTGTTCATGGTTTCAGAGGGGGACAGGGGGATTGGAGTTAAGAGCTCTTACAGCCTAGGGAAAAAAACTGTTGAGCAATCTGACAGAGCGAGCTCTGATGCTCCGGTACCTTCTACCTGATGGCAGGAGCTGGAAGAGGTTGTGAGAGGGGTGGGTGGGGTCCTTCACGATGCTGGTGGCCTTGTTGGAGCACCGTGAAAGGAAAATGTCCAGGATGGAGGGGAGAGGGGCACCGATGATCTTTGCGGCAGTATTCACTGTCCGTTGTAGGGTCTTGCAGTCAGCAGCACTGCAGTTCCCATACCAGACAGTGATGCAGGTGGTCAGCACACTCTCAATGGTGCCCCTGTAAAAAGTGGTGAGGATGGGTGGAGGGAGACTTGCCCCTTTCAGCCGGCGGAGAAAGTGGAGGCGCTGTTGTCCCTTCTTGTTGAGTGATGTGACGTTGGTGGTCCAGGTGAGATCCTCTGTGATGTGCACTCCCAGGAATTTAGTGCTGCCGACTCTCTCCACGGTTGAGCCGTCGATGGTCAGCGGGGGGTGGTCAACAGAGTTTCTCCTGAAGTCCATCACAACCTCTTTCATCTTACCTACATTGAGGGACAGGTTGTTAGCACCACACCATTCAGCCAGCTGTGCCACTTCCTCTCTGTAGTGCGTTTCATCGTTGTTGCTGATGAGGCCTACCACAGTTGTGTCATCAGCAAACTTGATGATGTGGTTGGAGCTGGACTTGGCAGCTGGACTTCCACTTTGCTGGTTTGAATCCTATCTCACTGGTAGGTCTTTTAGGGTGGCCTGGGGAGGGGAGGTATCCAAAGCACATCAACTGGTCACTGGGGTTCCTCAGGGATCAGTTCTTGGACCCCTCCTCTTCTCCACATACACGACATCACTGGGTCCCATCATACAGGCACATAGCTTCTCCTACCATTGCTACGCTGATGACACACAGCTCTATCTCTCTTTTCAACCAGATGATCCAACAGTAGCTGCACGGATCTCAGGCTGCCTGGCGGACATCTCGGCATGGATGAAAGAACATCACCTACAGCTCAACCTGGCAAAGACTGAGCTTCTTGTCTTCCCTGCTACTCCAACTCTACAGCATGACTTCACGATTCAGTTAGGTACAGCAACAATTGCCCCATCAACTTCGGTCAGAAATCTTGGTGTAATCTTTGATGACCAGTTGACCTTCAAAGAGCACATTGCAAAGACTGCTCAATCTTGCAGGTTTGCACTACACAACATCAGAAAGATCAGGCCCTTTCTGACAGAGCATGGTGCACAACTTCTTGTCCAGGCCCTTGTCATTTCTAGGCTGGACTACTGCAATGCTCTTCTGGCTGGACTTCCATCAAACATAATCAAACCTCTACAAATGATTCAGAATGCAGCGGCACGACTGGTCTTCAATGAGCCCATAAGAGCCCATGTTACACCTCTCTTTATCTCCTTGCAGCTCGGATCAAGTTCAAGACACTGATGCTTGCATATAGAACAACCACAGGCTCAGCACCCGCCTACTTCCACTCACTATTACGAATCTACACCCCCTCCAGAAGTCTGAGATCTGCTAGTGAGCGACGCCTTGTGGTACCATCACAGAGAGGCTCAAAATCACTCTCCAGAACATTCTCAGTCACCATTCCTGGCTGGTGGAATGATCTTCCCACTCCTATCCGGAATGCTGGATCCCTATCAATCTTCAAGCAACAACTGAAAACTCATCTCTTTCAGCACTACTTGACTTCATCCTAAACTTTATTAAAAAAAAAAAAAAAAAAAAACTTTCTTTCTCTTTATTTATTCCTTTCCTTTCTAGCTTGTACTTATTTGAACAATGCCTGAGACTTGTTGTTACGAGCACTTCCTCTGTCTGTTTGCCTCTTCAAGATGAATCGCTTCATGTATTCCCCAATTGTAAGTTGCTTTAGATAAAAGCGTCTGCAAAATGACTAAATGTAAATGTAAATGTAACCGAATGGTCATTTGGTCCCATTCTTCAAACATCCTCCTCAGAAGAGTGTTGCCACGGCAGTCTCGGTCGACATACAGTACTTCGGGAGGAGCCACCCCAGCCACTCTGTATCGCTTGATAAGGCCTCAAATCATTCGTCTGAGACCAAAACCTTCACTGGCAGTGAGCACGGACATGATCACCTGTCCATGCTCATTGCCAACATTAGTTGCCCAAGTAGCAGTGCCATAGCTGCGTCCTGCTAGTTTTCTGGCCACTTTTTTAGTAGAATCCATTTTTAAGATCCGACCATATTGTGATGTGATAGTGGCCTTGATCTCATCCAGCCTTTGCAGGACATCCTGGGCATACACCTGCATCAGCCACCGGTTCTTGGGGACAGAAGACACTGAAGGAGCAGGTTCAAATGTCATAGGCAGGATCAGGCTCGACATGACAGCACTGGCAATCCCCTTGCACTCTGTCAGATACTGGACTGTCTTTTGCAACCAGACATCAGCATGACGCTCCTGCAGCTTGCACTGGATCTGGCTGCTGCTGTTTCCCAGCCCTCGCTGACGCATCAAAGTTACTACCTCGAAGTCATATGCAAGTTTTGATGTAAGAATGCAAGGAAACTGCACCCTGTGGCCAATGTCAAGCTGAGAGACAAGATCATGGCTCCAGCTGATGACCTTCCTCTTACATCTTCGGCAGGCCAGGTATTCAGATGCCACAAAGTACATCTCACCCATGGCAACCACCTGCCTGATCTTTTGATGCAAGCCAGCTGAAGTCAGAAGTTCTTTTTGACAGTTTGGATGCGGACAGGTCAGCTTCACTTGCCACAGTTTTCATGGCATCCAGAGCAGCAGGCGATGCCCAAAGTAATTCTCCAAGGAAGGAGAATTACTGTTCTTCAGTGGCACCTGTGGAGGATACCACCAAAGTTTGTCCACCCTGCTATAGACCAGCTCAGGATGCCCCTGTGCTGTCCACCTGAACAGGGGCTTGGAGATCCACCTCTGGTCCACCTCAGGCAGGGTGTGTGTCCATCCAGCCGGAAGACAGACTCTTCGTGCTGGAAAAAAAAGAAAAAAAAAGAAAAGAAAAACAGAAATAAATACATAAATAAACAAATGCAAATTCAAATTGCTTCACTTTACTTTATTATCCCTGGAAAGGAAACTTTGAATACTTTAATTGTAACGTACATGCCACATATGCCTCCTCAAACTTAGCTGCCTCTGCCAGCAGTGTGCTGTCATCTATCTCAGTGGACACAGAGGGGTGGGAGAGGTCGGCTGAGGGCCCTGTGGCTGCCTCAATGGGCACAGTCAGACAGGTGAGGGTGGCTGAAGGCGTTGTGGCTGTCTTAATGGACACAGTCGGGTGGGTGAGGGTGGCTGAGGGCTGCACACATGTCTGGGCCAAAGCTACAAAAAACACAGGACAAACAGATAAACATGACTACTGAACAGCAATAAATACTAAACAAACCAAAAAGTGTTATACAAATAAATGTTTGCTTACAATGTGCGACTTTGAGGGGGGAAAACAGCCTTTCTACAATCTTGGTCAGGTTTTTTTGGTTAGGCAACTTCCTAACCAAGAGGGAGCGGAGAGAGGTGATGGAAGTATGGGTGGTGGTAGCGTGCTGGGTGGGGGCGGTGAACTCTGTGGGGGCAGCGTCCTGGGAGTTAGCATGCTGAGGAGCTTTCCCAGCATATTACTCTTCCTTCATGGCAATGGCAATTCTGCCAGAAAGAAAGAGCTCAATATACTCCCTGAAACTCCCCTTGTTGTGGGCATGTTCTTGGAAGTCTTTGCTGCCTCCTGTGGGGCTCTCTTCATAGCTGCCACCAGGTAAGCAGCATACCCCAAGGCATTTTCAGCCACCCGCCTGAATGTTTGCCCACAAAATACACCAAACTGGATTTCAAAGAAACCCAACAGGTGCTTTCTGTTAGACAGATCTCCGTGGTGCTGACTTAAGCTTTTCTTGGCTTTGTCAAGCACTTTCTCTGGGGACAGGGGTCTTGTGTATGGCTTTCCTTTGTTGGCTTCCTTCACCTTTGCCGCTTCCATTGTATCTGTCAGATTCAGGCTGCCATCAGCCCGTCTCCTGAAGCGAGGTTCCATCTAAATTTAAAAAATGAAGACATAAAGACTATAGAGAAACAGACAAACACATTTGGGAACACATTAGTTAATGCAGCGGTGTATATTCTATTACTATATTTACTCATGATCACCTTGTAATGTTGATTTTATATTATGCTTTGTTTGTGTATATATTTTCCAACAGGCTCAAAATGTTGGCTAACATATCATAATTATCCCAAAGTAAGAGGTAATTTTTTTCAAAAATTATTATACCATCAAATATAACTTTTGTCCCACCTGAGACAGATGATTTTTCAAGTAATGGGTAGTGGATAAGGGAAAGTTCAGTCTATTCTATGTGATCTCCTTTTGAAAACAAATTTTTATTCTATGTGATCTCCTTTTGAAGACAAATTTTTCACTTCCATTCACTGAACCTCTCCTGAAACTATTTTCCCCACTTTGAAGACCTCTGCTCTATTACAAGGAAAGGTCATGCATTCAAATTGAATGCATGACCTTTAATTTTTAGCATCAAAATAAACTTAAAGTACTAAAAGTATAAGCATAATGTATACTATATTATTGGATTATAATAAGTGATGCATTAATGTGTAAGAATCATTTTAATGTTGCAGCTGGTAAAGCTGTATTAAACTGTAACGTTATATACTTTATATTCTGCTTGGTCGGCTAATCTATAAAAACATAAAATACTTTATTTTTTAATAATATTTTATATTAATTACCTGAATTATTAGCTTGTCTGAGTTACAAGTAATTCATTCTGCCACTTTATTTTTTTGGTAACATAAAAACAACTCACTTTACAATACGCTGGAACTAATATGCATTAATTCATGCTTAATTAATACACTGATAATCATGACTTAATATATACCTCATAAAGGACGAAAACTTTTATTAATGATTACTGCATTGACAACAAATGAACATTCTACACTGTAAAAAGCGATCAGTTGACTTTACTTAAAAAATTGAGGAAACCCATTGCCTTAAAATTATTAAGTAAAGGAAATTCATGCAAAATTAAAAGAAAAAAGTTAAGTGAACTTGACAATTCTGAGTTACATTAACAAATAAACAAAAGAAAATGTCTTGTGGTCACTTTTTATTTTAAGTTGGACTAACTTAAATTCATTAAATTGCCATTACTTAAAAGTGTGAATCTACTTAACTTACAAGTTAACTAACAAGTTAATCTGAGTTCTGTCTACTTAATTAAATTGAGGAAACCCATTGCCTTGAGAAAACTAAGTAACCACAACTTATTGTATTTGTGTAGTTACAATTCACTTGAGACTGATTTGATGTAATCTTATTTTACTGATTTCTTTCACATTGAAGGCTTTTCAATTTTTGTACAACATTTTTATTTTCTCTGTGACACTTTTTTCCCTACTGTGTTGCATAAAATGTTAAACGAATTTTGTGTCTTAAGATAATTCATATAAATACAAGTCAAAGTCAATAAATTCAAGACTTGACAAGACAAATAAAATAAATACAATTTTGTGCAAACTACACTTTTATTTGTTAGCCTATCTCTTTCTTTCAGTAGCGGAAATTTAAATGTGAGATTCTGGAAACGAGATCTAAATTTAGCGGGAACGGTCGGGTCGGGAAGAAAATTATTCAGCGGACAGCGGGTGAACAAAGAGTGAATATATAGCGAGAGCGGGTGGGTGTGGGATATAACCTCGCGGGAGCGGGACTAAAAAAACAGTCCCGAGCAGACCTCTACTGTGTAATGCCAATAAAAATGGACATCAGCCTAATAAAGTGACGTGTTCCGACCAATGACTAATACATATATATATATATATATATATATATATATATATATATATATGTCACAGAGTTATTATCCTCATTAAACCTGTCTAACATTAACCGTATAGATATAAATATTTATAAATATTATAATATTATGTATAAATATTTTATTTTAATACCGTGCAGTGCACAAAATTAAGATTTGAGAGATGGTTCAAGTCAGTGTTCAATAAATGATGATGTTAAGTTTAGAAATGTTGTGCATCCACTTATTATTAGTGTGACATTTTAGCATGCAAATGAAGGGGAAAACTTCAAGATATCGGCCCTAAAAATCGGCAGCGCATATCGGCCATCGGCTGACCCGGACCTCTAAACATCGGCATCGGCTATAGAAAAACCCATATCAGTCGATCTCTACTTCTTCTCACCAAATATTTCAAAATATTTAAATATTTTTATCCATTTATAAATATATATTTAAAAATGTTACTATTTTTGTTGTACTTAGGATCACATAAATGTAAGCTTGGTGTGCAGAAGAGGCTTCTTTAAAAAAAAAAAAAAAAAAAAAAATTAAAAATCTGACTGTTCAAAAACTTTTGACTAGTCGTGCATGTTCACTTGTTGGAGCTGAATTGGGGGGAAAATTTCTAATTCATTTTTATTTAAATTGCAATTAACCAATTAAAATTCTGGTACATTCAAAGATGGTACATTCATTATTCTTGCAATAGTCAAGTGTTCACGCACCTGAATAATATCTGCATGCACAATAATGAGAAGTACACACATAAGGGCCTCCATATACAGCAGAGTCTGATGTGGCAGGTGGAACTAGAACTGACTTCATGAACTGCCCTGAAACACAATTGAAAAACGATTATCATAAATATAAATATAGCTTCACAATGCTCATTTTGGCTTCTGTCAGACTGCTATTTAGTCTTTACTGAATCGTTTCAGTGTGCTTTTTTAAATTCTTTTTACATTGTAAACGCCTCTCACAGGCTCACGTGAGCGTCCGGGATCCACGACAAAACCTATTTTACTACAAGAACAAACACTTCACACCAGATAAAGTTTTGAAAATATTAAATATATTATTGTAAAGTTACGTGTTTTAGTGACCAATGTAAACAACTAAAAGGGATAAACATAACATTTACCTCAGACTGTATCCTGAACCACCTCAAGCGCAAATACACCAACAGGGATTGCCCATGTAAAATAACAAAGAGGGGAATTTGAAAACCTATTAACACTGAAAAATATAAATTTAGAGTGAAATTTAACATTACATGGACAAAACGACAAATAAAAGTAGATTTATAAAGCTTACCTTTGGCTTAGCACCCGTCCGTCTGTCAGAAGACCGTTAGAGCTGCGTCACTATCAGAAGACCGTTAGAGCTGCGTCACTGTCAGAAGATCGTTACGGTTTGAATTTCAAACTGCCTCATGTTAGTGAAGGCCTCCTAGTCCCGTCCTCTGTAGGTTTGATAAAGTGTCCTCAACGCAGAATAAAGTCATACAGAATCTATCGCGGTGGTATTATCTTCAGTCTTTAGTAATATACAGAATTAATATCTTAAGTCTTCGCGGTTGCTTGCGCCATCATGTTTAACTTGCGTCCCTTCAGAATGAGACAGTTAATTTCGCGGCTAATTTCAAAGGTTTTATTTTGCTTCAATTACCACCTGACAACACTTTAAGCATTACCATTACAGTGTTTTTGCTTACATATTTATAGACTGTGGAAGTAAATAACTTACTGCCGTTTGACAATATATAAAAAAGCATGCAAATATCTTTTGAAAATACCCGCGGTAGCACAAGTGCTCGCACGCGTCTGTCAGAAGCGCCGGCTGTAACCCGCCAAAATAAAAGCCTGCTGATTTTATGTTTGAAAATGATGAAAATCCATATGAAAAAAAAGAAGTAAATATTAGTAATATTAAGTTTACTATATAATAATTGTATTTGTATTTAATACTCACTTTTTATTTTAAAAATACAGCTAACTAACACAATAAAACAGAAATCTACTTTCCTGTAGCTTAAATAGTAGAGCATGGCGCTAGCAATGCCAAGGTCATGGGTTTGATTCCCAGGGAAAGCAAGAGCTGATAAAAATGTAAAACTGTAACTTGAATGCAATGTAAGTCGCTTTGGATAAAAGCATCTGCTAAATGCGTAAATAAATAAATAAATAAAAATAAAAACATTATAACATAATAAAAACATGATTTTTGAAAATTATAAATAGTTATCTGTTTTTGCAAAATAACACATGCACAAAGGAGTCACATGTTCGACCTTTTCATTGAACACAAAGAAATTAAGTTTATTGAACTTAATTGCAATGCTTTAAGTAACATAATGTAATAAAAACTCCATCAAACTGAGTAATGTCAACAGAGCAGAAACAAATAAGTAAAATGAACATAATTTTACTAACAGTGCATCATCTTTTACAGTGTATATGATTCACAGATACAATAATCAATAAATTGTTATTAGTTAAATGTGTAATAATGTATTAATTCCCTAATAACATATTATATTAACAAATAGTGTAAATTCATATGTTAATTGCCACAATGGGTCGAAGCCATGCGTTTCAACATGAATTTCAACTTCCCGTTGTCTGCTTTAATTAATTATTAGCTAATGATTTGCACAGATATCATTATGTTATTACTTTAACATTACTTGCTGAGGCACATGACCAACTAATTGAAAAAAATCCATAACCACAATATTACTTAGTTATTAGTTAATAGTAAACAATTAGTTAATAGTTCTTTGCCTCAACAAGTACAGTCATAACATAATGATTCCTTTGCAGATCATTAGCTAATGATTAATTAAAGCAGACAACAGGAAGTTGAAGTACATAGCTTTGGCCACTGTGGTAATTAACATATACATCATTAGTTAATATAATGTTATTACGGAATTAATACATTATGGCACATTTAACTGATAACAATTTATTTATTACTTAATCTATGAATAATATAGAATGTTTATTGGATGCTGATGTAGTAATCATTAATAAATGGTCCTTCATGAGTTACATTAACTCGCAATTATTTGTGCATTCGTTAAGCATGAATTAATGCATATTTGTGCACCAGTATTGTAAGTGTTACTTTTTTATTGATAAAAGACTCACTTACATTGCAAATGTTGGTCAGAAGTTAATCGATGACCGTTATCTTCTTCTCCAGCCTAATCTGCAAGTCTCCGGGGTTTCTTGACGTTAATTGATCAATTGATCCACTTGTTGTTACTATGAAGAATCACAGATGCGGAACGAGCGCTGACTGGCCAATTATTTGTTGTTACTGAGAGGAATCGCGGTTGTGATACGAGCGCTGATTGGCCAATTAATTGTTGTTAGTGGGCAGAATCGTGGTTGCGACACGAGCGCTGATTGGCCATAACATACGTTTCATGGTTGCAGCCGGGAACATGATTGGCTGTCATAACAAAGAATAACCACCATAGCCCCACTCCATGAGGTAGCACGCTCTGTGGGCAGGAAGGACAGGTGCGCAGGTCTCCATTCCACACTCTATTCTCAGAAAGAAAAGCCTAAGGAGGTGCTCGAGCTCCGCTAAACGCACTGCTGGGATTCGAACCGAGGATCTCCTGTTTACTAGACAGGCGCTTTAACCAACTAAGCCTAAAAGAGCGGCCTAAAAGAGTTTGATCTCACTGAAATGGTTCTTGGCCATGTGTTAAAACCTTTTGATTTGATTGGCATTATGTAAACAGATACATTTTATAACAACAGGCCTAACAACAGTTTCTGCTGCCTGAGGGCTTTTCTTCCGGGTTTGTGCCCGTCAATCTGGGTGAGGTTTGCAAGCTCTGTGCACAGGAAAGACAGGTCTCTGTGGAATTTACGCCCAGTTCAAACAAGCAACGGCGCAGTCAAGGTCGAATTCAAACCCAGGAGCTCATGTTTACAAGACAGGAACTTTAACCAGCTATGCCACAGCGCATGCTTGCAGAGTTGCGTTAGCCCGGGCCAGCATTCTTCGGCAGCAGCTGAGGGGTGGGTTGCAAACGAAACTGCCTGCTGCCATTGCACTCAACCATTCAACGAAAGAAAGCCCAAGGAGGTGCCTGAGCTCCACCAAAGGCACCACTGAGATTCGAACCCAGGATCTCCTGTTTACTAGACAGGCGCTTTAACCAACTAAGCCACGGCGCCAATCTGCATGTTTGGCCTCCGGGAGGGTGGTTCAGAGGATCAAAGCAGCCAGAGAAGAGGCCACCAACCCAGCGCTGCACAGCCTAAAAGAGTTTGATCTCACTGAAATGGTTCTTGGCCATGTGTTAATACCTTTTGATTTGATTGGCATTATGTAAATGAATACGTTTTAGAACAAGAGGCCTCAAAACAGTTTCTGCTGCCTGAGGGCACCACTCTGGTGGGATTTGAAACCACAACCTTTGCATGGCTTCAGCCAGCAGTCTAGAAGTCCAACGCACTATCCATTGCGCCACAGAGTCCTACTCTGTGAGGTAGCACGCTCCACACTCCATTCTCAGAAAGAAAAGCCTAAGGAGGTGCTCGAGCTCCGCTAAACGCACTGCTGGGATTCGAACCGAGGAACTCCTGTTTACTAGACAGGCGCTTTAACCAACTAAGCCTAAAAGAGCGGCCTAAAAGAGTTTGATCTCACTGAAATGGTTCTTGGCCATGTGTTAAAACCTTTTGATTTGATTGGCATTATGTAAATGAATACATTTTAGAACAAGAGGCCATTAACCCTTCAGTTGATCTCTTCCCTACAGAGTCCCTGGCGATGTGTGACAAATTTCAGAAAAGTTTTGTGGACAAGATACGGGATATTGGGTTAGATATTCCTTCTTCTTGTCAAGATCCCTCTGTCCCTCCACTCTTTACCAGCATTCTGAGTCTGTTTGAGCCTGTAACTCTGCCTGCTCTACAGGATATCGTAACCCAGCTTAAACCCTCCGAATCTTCCTTTGACATTCTTCCTCCTCGATTTTTTAAACAAATTTTTGAGGTGATTGGGCCTACCGTTCTTAGGATTATGAACAGCTGTCTTGAAACGGCAGCAGTTCCAGATGACATGAAGCTCGCCATTGTACATCCACTTCTTAAAAAGTCTACTTTAGATCCGACAGATTTGACCAACTTTAGGCCAGTCTCTAATCTCCCTTTTATGTCTAAAATTTTAGAGAAAATAGTGTTTCACCAACTGCAGAGCTTTCTATCAAATAACAATATTTTTGAAGTGTTCCAATCGGGTTTTAGGAAAAACCATTCCACAGAAACAGCACTGATTAAAGTTTTGAATGACATTTTACTGACTCTTGATGCTGCCAAATCTGCTGTGTTAGTGCTGTTAGATCTGAAGGCGGCATTTGATACAATTGACCACTCTGTTTTGATTTCTCGTCTGGAGCACTGGGTGGGCATTCAAGGTAATGCTCTCAAATGGTTTAAATCCTATTTTAATAATAGAAGGTTCTCTGTTAGTGTTGGTGAATTTACTTCAGATGCAGCTCCCCTTATGTGTGGTGTCCCTCAAGGCTCCATCCTTGCTCCAATCTTGTTTTCTGTGTACATGCTCCCCCTGGGGTCGATCTTTAGGAAACATGGTGTCTCCTTCCATTGTTATGCAGATGATACCCAAATCTATCTGCCCGTGGAATCCAATAACAAAGATTTGGATCCTCTGCTGGCGTGTCTAGCCGATGTTAAGGCCTGGATGTCCCTAAACTTTCTCCACCTTAATGAAGGCAAAACTGAGATTATAGTTTTTGAATCATCAGATGTTGTTTGTTCCCCTGGCTTAAATCTTGGCCATTTGTCTTCCTGTGTGAAACCAGTAGTTAAGAATTTGGGGGTCTATTTTGATAGTGCTCTTAAATTTGACAAACAGATTCGAACAGTAGTTAAAACTAGTTTTTTCCATCTCAGACTCTTAGCTAAAGTGAAACCATTTCTTTCTTTGAAAGATTTTGAAAGGGTTATTCATGCTTTTATTTCATCGAGGCTTGATTATTGTAATTCCCTTTATATGGGTATTAACCAAGCATCGCTTAATCGACTCCAAATGGTACAAAATGCTGCTGCTAGGCTCCTTACTGGTGTGCGAAAACGAGAGCACATTACCCCAGTTTTAATATCTCTGCACTGGCTCCCAATTCGATATAGAATTGATTTTAAAGTCGTGTTGCTGGTTTTTAAGGCTCTGAATGGGTTAACTCCTGTATATCTATCTGACTTATTATCTCCTCACAATCCTGGAAGGTCTCTTAGGTCTTCCAACCAGAGACTTTTAAATGTTCCTAGAGCTAAACTGAAATCAAGAGGTGACCGAGCCTTTGCTGTTGCTGCCCCGAAACTCTGGAACAGCTTACCGGTTTTTATTAGAACTGCCTCTACATTGAATGAGTTTACAGCCAAACTCAAAACCCATCTTTTCTCGTTAGCCTTTAATTGTAGTTAAATGTGTGGTGTCAGCTCTGTTCTGTGTTGTAATCTATGTTGTTTTGAGTATTAATGCTGTTGTTTTTTTTATTGATTGTACAGCACCTTGGTCAACTAATGTTGTTTTTATTGGTGCTATATAAATAAAGTTGAGTTGAGTTGAGTTGAGTTGAGCCTCAAAACACTTTCTGCTGCCTGAGGGCAAAACTGTGCAGTATGGGTTTAAAAAAAACGCAACTCTGGTGGGATTCGAACCCACAACCTTTGAATGGCCTCATTTGGTAGTCTAGAAGTCCAATGCGCTATCCATTGCGCCACAGAGCCCATAGACATGGCTGGGTGGGCCACGTGAAGGCTTTTCTTCCGGGTTTGTGCCCGTCAAACTGGGTGAGGTTTGCACGCGGGAAAGTTAGGTCCTCGGGTCTCTGTGCAATTGATGCCCTTCAAAAAAGAGCAACCACCGGTGAGTAGGCGCTGCTGGGATTTGAACCCAGGATCTCCTGTTTACAAGACAGGTGCTTTGACCAGCTAAGCCACAGCGCCTCGCTGTTGTGGTGAGTTTCCCTGGTGTGGTGAGTTTCCTTGGTGTGCTATCCTTCAAAAGCAGCTAAAGGGTGTATACTGAAAGCACATGCTCCACAAGGGCCGCTTTTTCAAGGCACACGGGCAGAAAACCAAAGGTGCCACTGGGATTTGAACCCAGGATCTCCTGTTTACTAGACAGGCGCTTTAACCAACTAAGCCATGGCACCAATCTGCATGCTTGCCCGCCGGGAGGGTGGCTCAGGGGATCAAAGCATCCAGAGAACCGGCCACCAACCCAGAGCTGCACGGCCTAAAAGAGTTTGATCTCACTGAAACATGTGGACATGTGTTAACACCTTTTGATTTGATTGGCATTATGTAAATTAATAGGTTTTGGAACAAGAGGCCTCAAAACAGTTTCTGCTGCCTGAGGGCAACACTGTGCAGTATGGGTTTAAAAAATGCCAAAAGCTGCGACTCTGGTGGGACTCAAACCCACAACCTTTGAATGGTCTCATCTGGTAGTCTAGAAGTCCAATGCGCTACAGAGCCCATTGGCATGGCTGGGTTGGCCACGTGAAGTCTTCCCTTCCGGGATTGTGCCCGTCAAGCTGGGTGAGGTTTGCACGCTCTGCGGACGGGAAAGAGAGGTCCTCGGGTTTCTGTGCAATTGATGCCCGGTTCAAAAAAGAGCAACCAACGGCGAGAAGGCACCGCTGGGATTCGAACCTATTTACTAAACAGGCGCTTTAACCAACTAAGCCACAGTGCCAGCCTGTGCATTTGTGAAGCCTCCCTTATCAGGGAGGGTTATATAAATATAAAAACAGTTTGATGCAAAGTAAGTGTTCATGTATAATGTCCAATTTATAATAGCCATATAGGGTATTAGTGAAAATAAGTTAACAGATCACTATTCTGTTAAGATTCGTACTGTTAAATGTTTTACTATGCATCTTGTACAAAGAGCTTGTAAAAGTGCGTCCCCTTTAAGAGATTGCATGAAACTCTAAGGGTTGGTTGATATGTACTTAAACTAAAACGTGGTTTTCGCTATCATTTTCGATTGATTCCTGTTTGATTGGATGTTGATTAGTTAATGCCCGCCTCCTATATAAGTGAGTCTGACGTGATTGTCCTGAGATCTGCAAAAATAGAGGGGAGAAGAGAGACGATGAGAGAAGTGGTGTGAAAACAGGTTGGTTCCGATCTAAATCTACCGTGTAAAACCGAAAACCTCGAGTTAAATATATTCATTTCAGAAATCTCTTTTTTTTTTTTGTTTAAGCATAAGATTATACCCAAGAAATGTGTTAACCGTTTTTATTTTGATTTGTTCATGGGTGGAAGACATTGAGTCCTGTGTGGATACAGCGATTTCATGTTTGAAAGGTTGTAGATTTGTTATACTATTCGTCGTGTTGTTTTAAGTGAAACAGTCTTTCAACGTGGGAAGTGTAAGAGGAGATCAGATAGCCCTGTGGAGCCACCGGAAGTGCTCACAGGTCTTCTGACAGCGAGGAACGGTACGAGCAGCAACCGGATAGCCCGCCCAGCCACCGGGAGGGTTGGGTGTTCCTCCGGCCTCGAGGGACCAACGGCTGTTGGTGAGGCTTGTGCGAGCCGGGCTGGGTGAAGATCGAGACCGAGTATGGAATACAGGTACTGCTTATTGGTTTTATTTTAGCTCACCGAAGAGTGAAGAGGCCCGTTTGCATTTTAAAGGCCACTATGCACACAAGCAACGAATCAGGCCTGTATCGGGGGTTGGGTGTGAGTGTGTTTATAGTGTGAGTGGGCCCACTGTTTATATCCTGTTTATTGAAATAGTATATTAAGTTTACGGTTATAGATCATAAAACGGTGAAACGTGTTACTTGGATACTAGTGTTATATAAGTGCACCAAGTAGTGAGTGAAGTAAGTGGATTTAATATTTAACTGGAAATTCACATTTTGTGATACAGGGAGTGTACACCGAGTGCCTCATAACTGAGAAACATAAAGGTGGTAAATCTTGTAAATGTGGGATATTTCCCTAAGTGATTCTCTGAGTATTCTAATTCGTGTATTACTGGTTCACCAGTATTGGGAATTAATATCTGTACGTATTCATATTGAAATTACCTATTGGTTATTACCAATATATATCCGCTGAATATTCATATCCGATCTTTATATCCTCATAATATATATAGTTATATATTGTATTTTCCTTTTTTAATTTTTTTATTCTGTTTAGTAAATAAATTACTTTGTTTGAATACGTGTTTCATATTAGTTATTTAGGAAACTAAAATCTCTCTAAAACTTGGTATCAGAGTTGGGGCTTAAACGTATAGTCGAGAGACACAAATTAAAGGAACCTGGTGCTCCGCCTTTTAGAACTTAGGTCAGGACATACCTAGGAGAGGGCCGGGGCGCTACATTTGTTTTCTGGGAGGACGACTCAGAGAATCACAGCATCCAGAGAAGATGCCAATGGTTCGCGGGCCAGGTGGTGGACAGCTTAAAAGTCTCTGTTGACAACTCAGTTGGGCTGGTTTGGAAATGGAACCACATGCTGCCGTTTGAACGCCTCGGTATCCCTTTTTGCGGTCCGATCTCAGAAATGTAAACACTTGAGGGTCACGAGAGCACCGCTGGGATTTGAACCCAGGGTCTCCTGAAACAGGCGCTTTAACCAACTAAGCCACGGCACCAACCAGCACGCTTGCCTTCCGGGAGGGCGGCTCAGTGGATTAAAACATCCGACTGTGAGGCCAACGGTCCACTGGCTGGACAGCTTAAAAGAGATTGCTAACAACTTTCTTTTGCCTTAGGGTAACACTGTGTAGTATAAGGCTTAACACAAAGCAAAAAGCCAAAACCAAAAGCCATGATTCTGGTGGGACTCGAGCCCACAACCTTTGAATGGCCTCAGCCAGCAGTCTAGAAGTCCAATGTGTCACAGAACCCCACTCCGTGAGGTAGCACACTCTGTGGGCAGGAAGGACAGGTAGGACAGGTGCGCATGTCTCCATTCCACACTCCATTTTCAGAAAGAAAAGCCCAAGGAGGTGCTTGAGCTCCGCTAAAGGCACTGCTGGGATTCAAACCCAGGCTCTTCTGTTTACTAGGCAGGCATTTTAATCAACGAAGCCACGGCGCCAACCTGCACACTTGGCCTCTAGGAGGGCAAATCAGAGGATCACAGCATCCAGAGAAGAGGCCAACAATCTAGCGTTGCACAGCCTAAAAGAGTTTGACCTCACTGAAATGGTTCTTGGCCATGTGTTAAAACCTTTTGATTTGATTGGCATTATATAAACAAATACATTTTATAACAACAGGCCTAACAACAGTCTCTGCTGCCTGAGGGCTTTTCTTCCGGGTTTGTTCCCGTCAATCTGGGTGAGGTTTGCAAGCTCTGCACACAGGAAAGACAGGTCTCTGTGGAATTTACGTCCAGTTCAAACAAGCAACAGCGCAGTCAAGGTCGAATTCAAACCCAGGAGCTCATGTTTACAAGACAGGAACTTTAACCAGCTATGCCACAGCACATGCTTGCAGAGTTGCGTTAGCCCGGGCCAGCATTCTTCGGCAGCAGCTGAGGGGTGGGTTGCAAACGAAACTGCCTGCTGCCATTGCACTCCATTCAACGAAAGAAAAGCCCAAGGAGGTGCCCAAGCTCCACCAAAGGTACCACTGGGATTTGAACCCAGGATCTCCTGTTTACTAGACAGGCGCTTTAACCAACTAAGCCACGGCACCAATCTGCATGGCTTAGAGGATGATAGCATCCAGAGAAGAGGCCACCAACCCAGCGCTGCACAGCCTAAAAGAGTTTGATCTCACTGAAATGGTTCTTGGCCTTGTGTTAATACCTTTTGATTTGATTTGCATTATGTAAATGAATACGTTTTAGAACAAGAGGCCTCAAAACACTTTCTGCTGCCTGAGGGCAACACTGTGCAGTATGGGTTTAAAAAAATGTCAAAAACGGCAACTCTGGCAGGACTAAAAAACAAACATACTTTGAATGGCCTCATCTGGTAATCTAGAAGTCCAATTTGCTATACATTGCACCACAGAGCCCGTAGAGATGGCCAGGTGGGCCACGTGAAGGCTTTTCTTCCGGGTTTGTGCCCGTCAAACAGGGTGAGGATTGCGCGCGGGAAAGTTAGGTCCTCAGGTCTCTGTGAAATTGATGCCCGTTCCAAAAAGACCAACCACCGGTGTGAAGGCACTGCTGTGATTTGAATACAGGATCTCCTGTTTACTAGACAAGCGCTTTAATCAACTAAGCCACGGCACCAATCTGCATGTTTCTGCGGGTCCTTAAAAAGTCTTAAAATGTCTGAAATAAAGTTTTCCTAATAAAAGGCCTTAAAAAAGTCTCAAATTCAGATTCGACGGGTCTTAAATATTTTCGGTCCCAATTCCGCAAAAATTTCTCCAGTCTGAGAGACCTGTGACTGTTTACAATCATTGGAGAGACAGATTTCCTACGTGCTACAGTTAGCTGACCAGCTTCCTAGATAGTTTAAAAATGGATTAAATGACGTTTACTGAAAAATGGCTTGAGAATGTCACTTGCCCGATCGGACAAATAGCCTATGTGACAAAAAACAAACAAACAAACAAAAAAAAACAGTGAAGCATCGAAACGCAAGAATGATTCTTCTGATTTAATTACATTCAACATAAACTGCGATTGATAATGGATAGTGTATTTCTGATATCAAGGTCGCGCTGCCTGTTTCTTTGTAAGAGACTTTTATGGAGAAATCAAATCAAATGACTATGAAATGAGCAAAAGAGCTGAACTGGACACACAAAGAAACTCATAGAAGAAACATACTGAGGTAAAATTTCATAATGTTGAGTTTTTTATGTATAACATGATGTAGTTAAGCAACATACCATGACAAGGGGGCTAATTGCCGAATATTCTCACGATTGCAAAGGTTACATTGATTTTAGTTAACGTAAATAAACAAGTAGTTAAGTACTCAAGTAATTAAGTTACTTACATTTTAGACACAATATTGACTGTTTTGTTCTGTTTCACCAACAAACAACGGTCACAGCAGAAGTATTGCGCAATCTCCAAGCATCACACAGCCGTGTTTTTACTGAATGATTCAGCGAACGGTTGAATGAATGACTCAATAATGACTCACTCATTAAGTGACTTACCGCCACCTACTGGCGGGGTTAGTATGTTTAAAAGTATGTATTCCCTCAAACATTTCTTATTTGTATATTCAAAATTGCATTTAAAACAATAATCTCATAAAATTATTTATTGCAGTTGTAATTGTGCAATGTAAATTAATTTGTTTGATAACAGCCTAGTGTAAATTGAATTTATTGATCAATTGTAAGAATTTGACATGAAATATGATGCATGCATTTAATAAGGTTTAAAAAAATGGCCTAAATAAAATCCTTAGGTTAATATAAAAAATATGCAGATAAATGTAAAAGCTAATAGAACACATAAAATATTGCTTCAGAATAAATTGTTTACACCACCAGAAATCTCGGTCTTGCGGTGCTTTTGTGGGGATATTTTGTATGGGATATTGTCTGCTGATGTGAAAAGTTTGCTGTATATCATAATAATAAATAGCATTTTTGACAGCAATATATATTGATTTCCATCAGAGGTTTGGTCTTAAATTTCATATAAGGTGGCATTAAAAAGGTCTTAAAAAGTCTTAAATTTAACTTGTTCATATCTGTAGACACCCTGTGCTTGTCCTCCGGGAGGGTGGCTCAGAGGATCAAAGCATCCAGAGAAACGGCCACCAACCCAGCGCTGCACGGCCTAAGAGTTTGATCTCACTGAAATGGTTCTTGGCCATGTGTTAACACCTTTTGATTTGATTGGCATTATGTAAATTAATACATTTTGGAACAAGAGGCCTCAAAACAGTTTCTGCTGCTTGAGGGCAACACTGTGCAGTATGGGTTTAAAAAATGCCAAAAGCTGCGAATCTTTTGGGACTCAAACCCACAACCTTTGAATGGTCTCATCTGATAGTCTAGAAGTCCAATGCGCTACAGAGCCCATTGGCATGGCTGGGTGGGCCACGTGAAATCTTCTCTTCCGGGTTTGTGCCCCTCAAGCTGGGTGAGGTTTGCACGCTCTACGCACGGGAAAGATAGGTCATCGGGTCTATGTGCAA
This sequence comes from Spinibarbus caldwelli, assembly GCA_039654775.1. NCBI lineage: Eukaryota > Metazoa > Chordata > Actinopteri > Cypriniformes > Cyprinidae > Spinibarbus > Spinibarbus caldwelli. The sequence continues at coordinate 19,246,606 of CM077253.1, read as the reverse complement.
TTGATGCCCGGTTCAAAAAAGAGCAACCACCAGGGAGAAGGCACCACTGGGACTCAAACCCAGAATCTCCTGTTTACAAGACAGGCGCTTTGACCAGCTAAGCCACAGCACCTAACGACTGTGGTGCGTTTCCCTGGTGTGCTATGTTTCCCTGGTGTGCTATCCTTCAAAATCAGCTGAAGGGTGGATACTGAAAGCACACGCTCCGCAAGGGCTGCTGTGTCGAGGCACACGCGCAGACAACCAAAGGCACCATTGAGATTCAAGCCCAGGATCTTCTGTTTACTAGACAGGTGCTTTAACCAACTAAGCCACAGCGCCAGCCTGTACATTTGTTTTCTGGGAGGGTGACTCAGAGGAACACAGCATCCAGAGAAGATGCCAATGGTTCGCGGGCCAGGTGCTGGACAGCTTAAAAGTCTCTGCTGACAACTCAGTTGGGCTGGTTTGGAAATGGAACCACCTGCTGCCCTTTGAACGCCTCGGTATCCCTTTTTGCGATCCGATCTCGGAAAAGTAAACACTTGAGGGTCACAAGGTCGCCAAAAGCACCCCTGGGATTTGAACCTAGGATCTCCTGTTTACGAGACTTTAGCCAACTAAGACACGGTGCAAACCAGCAAGCTTTCTGCCTTCCGGGGGGGCAGCTCAGTGGATTAAAACATCCAACTGTGAGGCCAATGGTCCACAGGCTGGACAGCTTAAAAGAGATTGCTAACAACTTTCTTTTGCCTTAGGGCAACACTGTGCAGTATAAGGCTTAACACAAAGCCAAAAGCCAAAAGCAAAAGCCATGACTCTGGTTGGACTCGAACCCAAAACCTTTGAATGGCCTCAGTTAGCAATCTAGAAGTCCAATGCGCTATCCATTGCGCCACAGAGGAAGGACAGGTGCGCAGGTCTCCATTCCATAATGCATTCTCAGAAAGAAAAGCCCAAGGAGGTGCTTGAGCTCGTTAAAGGCACTGCTCAGATTCGACCCCAGGATATCCTGTTTACTAGGCAGGTGCTTTAACCAACTAAGCCACGGCGCCAACCTGCACGCTTGGCCTCTAGGAGCACACTTGGCCTCAACCTAGCGTTGCACAGCCTAAAAGAGTTTAACCTCACTGAAATGGTTCTTGGCCATGTGTTAAAACCTTTTGATTTTAACCAGCTAAGCCACGGCGCATGCCTGCAAAGCTGCGTTAGCCCGGGCCAGCATTCTTCGGCAGCAGCTGAGGGGTGGTTTGCAAACAAAACTGCCTGCTGCCATTGCACTCCATTCAACGAAAGAAAAGCCCAAGGAGGTGCTCGAGCTCCGCTAAAGACACTGCTGGGATTCGGACCGAGGATCTCTTGTTTACTAGACAGGCGTTTTAACCAACCAAGCCTTAAAGAGCAGCCTAAAAGAGTTTGATCTCACTGAAATGGTTCTTGGCCATGTGTTAACACCTTTGGATTTGATTGGCATTATGTAAATGAATACGTTTTAGAATAAGAGGCCTCAAAACACCTTCTGCTGCCTGAGGGCAACACTGTGCAGTATGGTTTTAAAAAAATGCCAAAATCTGCAACTCTGGTGGGACTCGAACCCACAACCTTTGAATGACCTCATCTGGCAGTCTAGAAGTCCAATGCGCTAGCCATTGCGCCCGAGGCGGGCACCCATTGGTCGTGGTAAAGTAGCTAGAAGAGGCACAGCGACGCGAGTTCGCGCCCCGCTCCGACCAGTAATGGAATTTGTGGAATGTGTCCGTTTGACGCTGCTGGTGCACGCGTTTGTCATCATCATTCTCATTCATTGTCCCCCTCACTTTAATCAAACGTAAATTCGTCCTCCGTACTTTAATTTGGGCACTCTCCAACGTAAACACTCTCACGCTATGTATGTTTCGTTCATACCGGACACCGGAGGGCGCTCTCTCGCAGAAAGTCCAAAACTGGCTCGTAGAAGTACTAACTTGTGACGCTCTAGGAAATCCCTAATATGGACAAAGGCATCCAGCTGTCACTAGATATAAAAAGCCGACATTTTTTGACTGATAAAACGTGAAGACAATAAACACACGATTGCAACAATATATGGTTTGTGTTTTTCAAGCCATCTTCTTGGTGCATTTTCATAACAAAATATATGAATAATGCAGTGCTAATTGACACATTTTTTACAGTATAGAAACTATAAATTATATTTTTTGCCTTATTCTGACTGTTTTTATTGTGTGTTTTACAGTTATGTAATACTGGAAGATTTTTTTTTTTAAAATTTTTTATAAATGTGTTTACAGCTACAAATATTGTGAGAATACAAATAGGCACAAAAACAATGTGAGGGCAAAGATTAACAAACCTTTTTATTTGCATAGATTTTTAAAGTCAATAAAAAATTTAGAACAGCAGTGCAATTTTGACACATCAATTTAAAATAATAAATAGCAAACCAAAACAAACATTTGCAGTGCAATTTTGACATAGTCTAAGAAAATAATAAATAGTAAACCAAAACAAACATTTACCACACACAGTACTGCAATTTTGACTTAGCCTAAATAAATAATAAACCAAATCTCACACATATATAACAAGGTAAACGTACCATATATATATATATATATATATATATATATGGTACGTTTACCTTGTTATGTATGTGTGAGATTTCTATTATTCATATATAAAATTTTTACCTGAAATATTTTTCCATCAGAGAAAACACGAAGGGAAGAAAAAAACCTTTAAAAAAAAAGAACCAAGATGCAGCACACACATGGTTATTATACATTTTAACAGTTATTGTTGGAGACTTGTAAATTGCTCTATAAAGCAAACATTAACCAAATAAATAAACTAAAATAATGTGCTGAAAGAGCAATTTTAAGAAACTGGAGTGTTGTCATTTCCTGTTTTTTTTTTTTCCCTATAACCTCGTTCCTCCAGCACAGCCCTCCATTCACCATACGATTGAGTCTCAGACTCTTTGCAGTACCAGTTGCCAAAGTACTGAAGATGTGATGGTGGCTTTCTCTCTTTGTTACTTTATCTTCCTCACATATTTTCTTGAGACAGTTCCAGTCTGCTCCCTCTCCTGTTTTCTCTTTCTGTATTGCTGAGTGGAGTAAGGAACAGCTTGACTGGATGTCTGTGTCTGAACTGATGGTGGCATAGCTGAAGGTAATGGGAGGTTGAAGAACATCACCTGTGAGGTACCAGGCACTGTAGAGGAACTGTAGGAAGCAGTAGGAAGCTGCACACATGGTAAAAGGAAAGGGAGAGAGACGGGTAGTGCTGGTGCAATGACAGGAAGTCCTTGATGAGACGGTGGCGCCTGGGAGATAGCCTGAGGTTGCGATCTCCCCTTGAGTTTTGCCTCCCCAGCAGTGTTTGGTGGCAGGACAAAAAGGTGAGGCTCTTAAAAGAGTTCTCACTGAAATGGTTCTTGGCCATGTGTTAACACATTTGGATTTGATTGGCATTATGTAAATGAATACGTTTTAGAACAAGAGGCCTCAAAACACTTTCTGCTGCCTGAGGGCAACACTGTGCAGTATGGATTTAAAAAAATGCCAAAATCTGCAACTCTGGTGGGACTCAAACCCACAACCTTTGAATGACCTCATCTGGTAGTCTAGAAGTCCAATGCGCTATCCATTGCACCACAGATCCCGTCAACATGGTTGGGTGGGCCACGTGAAGGCTTTTCGTCTGGGTGAGGTTTGCACGGGGGAAAGTTAGGTCCTCGGGTCTCTGTGCAATTGATGCCCGTTCAAAAAAGAGCAACCACCGGTGAAAAGCCACTGCTGGGAGTTGAACCCAGGATCTCTTGTTTACAAGACAAGTGCTTTGACCAGCTAAGCTACAGCGCCTCCCTGTTGTGGTGTGTTTCTCTGGTGTGCTATCCTTCAAAAGCAGCTAAAGGGTGGATACTGAAAGCACATGCTCCACAAGGGCCGCTTTTTCAAGGCACACGGGCAGACAACCAAAGGCACCACTGGGATTTGAACCCAGGATCTCCTGTTTACTAGACAGGCGCTTTAACCAACTAAGCCATGGCGCCAATCTGCATGCTTGTTTTCCGGGAGGGTGGCTCAGGGGATCCAGAGCATCCAGAGAAACGGCCACCAACCCAGAGCTGCACGGCCTAAAAGAGTTTGATCTCACTAAATTGGTTCTTGGACATGTGTTAACACCTTTTGATTTGATTGGCATTATGTAAATTAATACATTTTGGAACAAGAGGCCTCAAAACAGTTTCTGCTGCTTGAGGGCAACACTGTGCAGTATGGGTTTAAAAAATGCCAAAAGCTGCGAATCTTTTGGGACTCAAACCCACAACCTTTGAATGGTCTCATCTGATAGTCTAGAAGTCCAATGCGCTACAGAGCCCATTGGCATGGCTGGGTGGGCCACGTGAAATCTTCTCTTCCGGGTTTGTGCCCCTCAAGCTGGGTGAGGTTTGCACGCTCTACGCACGGGAAAGATAGGTCATCGGGTCTCTGTGCAATTGATGCCCGGTTCAAAAAAGAGCAACCACCAGGGAGAAGGCACCACTGGGACTCAAACCCAGAATCTCCTGTTTACAAGACAGGCGCTTTGACCAGCTAAGCCACAGCACCTAACAACTGTGGTGCGTTTCCCTGGTGTGCTATGTTTCCCTGGTGTGCTATCCTTCAAAATCAGCTGAAGGGTGGATACTGAAAGCACACGCTCCGCAAGGGCTGCTGTGTCGAGGCACACGTGCAGACAACCAAAGGCACCATTGAGATTCAAGCCCAGGATCTTCTGTTTACTAGACAGGTGCTTTAACCAACTAAGCCACAGCGCCAGCCTGTACATTTGTTTTCTGGGAGGGTGACTCAGAGGAACACAGCATCCAGAGAAGATGCCAATAGTTCGCGGGCCAGGTGCTGGACAGCTTAAAAGTCTCTGCTGACAACTCAGTTGGGCTGGTTTGGAAATGGAACCGGCTGCTGCCCTTTGAATGCCTCGGTATCCCTTTTTGCGATCTGATCTCGGAAAAGTAAACGCTTGAGGGTCACAAGGTCGCCAAAGGCACCGCTGGGATTTGAACCCAGGATCTCCTGTTTACAAGACAGGTGCTTTAGCCAACTAAGCCACGGCACCAACTAGCAAGCTTTCTTTCCGGGAGGGCGGCTCAGTGGATTAAAACAGCCAACGGTCCACGGGATGGACAGCTTAAAAGAGATTGCTAACAACTTTCTTTTGCCTTAGGGCATTATTGTGCAGTATAAGGCTAAATACAAAGCAAAAAGCCAAAGCCATGATTCTGGTGGGACTCGAATCCACAACCTTTGAATGGCCTCAGTTAGCAGTCTAGAAGTCCAAAGCGTTGGATTTGCTGCCGCCTGTTGGTTGTGGTAAAGATCCTAGAAGAGTTTACAAGAGCGACGTGAGTTCACGGCCCACTCCGACTGGTGATGGAATTCGTAGAATGTGTCCGTTTTGATGCTGCCGGTGCACGCGTGCATCATTGTCCCTCGCATTTTACCTGCACAGAAACTACTCACATCTCCAAACGACCAGGTACTCTGTCTCTCTCCAGTCGACGTAAGGAAGACCCTATCCAGGATTAACCCACGAAAGGCTGTGGGCCCTGACAACATACCTGGACGTGTACTGAAAGACTGTGCTGCACAGCTGACGAATGTCCTAACAGACATCTTCAACATCTCGCTGAGCCAGGCAGTCGTCCCCACGTGTCTCAAATCCACCTCCATAATTCCAGTACCAAAGAAGTCACCTGTGTCCTGTCTGAATGACTATCGTCCCATAGCACTGACCCCAATCATGATGAAGTGCTTTGAGAGGTTAGTCATGCAGCACATCAAGTCCAGTCTCCCAAACACGCTGGACCCACTCCAGTTTGCATACCGTCCAAACCGTTCCACGGACGATGCAATATCCACCACTCTCCACCTAGCTCTTACCCATCTGGAACAGAAAGTCTCTTATGTTAGAATGCTGTTCATTGACTTCAGCTCAGCATTCAACACAATAATCCCACAACAGCTCATCCACAAACTAAACCTGCTGGGCCTTAACACCTCCCTCTGTAATTGGATCCTGGACTTTTAACTGCAAGACCTCAGTCAGTCCGTGTCGGCCGCAACACCTCCAGCACTACCACACTGAGCACAGGTACCCCACAAGGCTGTGTGCTTAGACCGCTGCTCTTCACGCTGCTGACCCACGACTGCACTGCCAAGTCCAGCTCCAACCACATCATCAAGTTTGCTGATGACACAACTGTGGTAGGCCTCATCAGCAACAACGATGAAACGCACTATAGAGAGGAAGTGGCACAGCTGGCTGAATGGTGTGGTGCTAACAACCTGTCCCTCAATATGGGTAAGACGAAAGAGGTTGTGATGGACTTCAGGAGAAACTCTGTCAACCACCCCCCGCTGACCATCTACGGCTCAACCGTGGAGAGAGTCGGCAGCACTAAATTCCTGGGAGTGCACATCACAGAGGATCTCACCTGGACCACCAACGTCACGTCACTCAACAAGAAGGGACAACAGCGCCTCCACTTTCTCCGCCGGCTGAAAAGGGCAAGTCTCCCTCCACCCATCCTCACCACTTTTTACAGGGGCACCACTGAGAGTGTGCTGACCACCTGCATCACTGTCTGGTATGGGAACTGCAGTGCTGCTGACCGCAAGACCCTACAACGGACAGTGAACACAAAGATCCGCAAAAAGTGCCGCAAAGATCATCGGTGCCCTTCTCCCCTCCATCCTGGACATTTTCCTTTCACGATGCTCCAACAAGGCCACCAGCATCGTGAAGGACCCCACCCACCCCTCTCACAACCTCTTCCAGCTCCTGCCATCAGGTAGAAGGTACCGGAGCATCAGAGCTCGCTCTGTCAGATTGCTCAACAGCTTTTTTCCCCAGGCTGTGAGAGCTCTTAACTCCAATCCCCCTGTCCCCCTCTGAAACCATGAACACCTCAGCCCTCCCACCCCCCAACTCATTAAAAACTGTTGACAATTTTACTAAGTGCAATTCTGAATGTGCTACACACAGGTGAGTGGGCTATACAAACCACCTGTAGTAACGCACTCATCCCACTATATGCACACTAGACACTTTCTATAAACACTCCCTGCCACAAAGAGTCTTAAGAAAATATATGTCTACTTGAACATTGCACTACAAAATAATACGTGTTTACTTGAGCATTGCACTACAAAATCTTTTTGCACTATGCACTGTCTCCCACAAAATCTTTCTTCTGCACAATAATTTAATGTACAAAATATATATTTTTCTGCACAATTTCATGTACATATATCTCTTTCGCACAATTTCATGTACAGTATTTATGTAAAGTTTTTGTACAGTCTCAGTTTGTGTATGTGTAGTCAACTAGGTATAGCAGTTATAACATTTTTAGTATATGTATAGTCAGATAGTTAACTGTTGTACAGCTCTATTGTTTTTTCCTATACTTGCATTGTTGTATGTTTATCTTAGGTTTAACTAGTATGTAGCACCGTGGTCCTGCGAGACACGACATTTCGTTCCACTATATGTCCACACATGTAGCAGAATAACAAATAATTGTTTTGTTTTGTTTTTTTTTTAAATCAAAAATAAATTCGTCCCCCGCACTTTAATTTGGGCACTATCCAACGTAAACACTCTCACGTTATGTATGTTTCGTTCATACCGGACACCGGAAGGCACTCTCTCGCAGAAAGTCTAAATCGGACTCGTAGAAGTACTAACTTGTGACGCACGCTCCAGGAAATACGTTATTGTAACGGGGCTGATAATACAGGAACTGAACGGAAACACAGAATGGCACGGTAAGGCAGCTAGCGCTTGAAGAGAGCTATGTGCAGATCAATACTCGGCCCTGTAACTGAGAAAGTCCATGGCTTAAGTAGTGTGTGTGATTGTGTAATGAGTCTCAGGTGTGAGCGTGTGATCAGTGCAATCAGCTATGTGCGTCGTCAGTGCAATGGATGATGGGAAATGTAGTCTGGTGAAGTGCAACAGTAGTGCAACAGTCAATGTGGTGAGCGAGTGACCTCTGGTGGTGGGTGAACGGAAGTTCATAGGCCGGATTCGTGACAGTTATATGGACAAAGGCATCCAGCTGTCACTGGACAAAAAAAAGCCGAAATATTATGACTGATAAAATGTGAATAGTCATTGCAACAATACATGATTTGTGATTTTCAAGCCATCTTCTTGGTGCATTTTCATAACAAAATATATGAATAATGCAGTGCAAATTGACACTTTTTTTTTTACAGTATAGAAAATTTAAAAAATTATATTTTCTGCCTTATTCTGACTGTCCCTGTTTTTATTGTGTGTTTTACGGTTATGCAATACTGGAATACTTTTTTAAAAATGTTTTTACAACTACAAATATAGTAAGAATACAAATAGTGCAAAGATTAACAACCATTTTTATTTGCAAATATAAAGTCAATAAAAAATTTTTTGACACATCAACCTAAAATAACAGTGCTAATTGACAGCCTTTTTTTACAGTATAGAAATTATAAAATATATTTTCTGCCTTATTTTGACTGTCCCTGTTTTTATTTTGTGATTTACAGTTATGTAATACTGGACAACATTTTAAAAAATGTGTTTTCAGGTACAAATATTGTGAGAATACAAACAAACAATAACAATAGTGTGAGGGCAAAGATTAACAACCCTTTTAATATGCATAGATTTTTACAGTCAATAAAACATTTAGAACAGAAATACAATTTTGTCACATCAATTTAAAATAAAAAACAGCAAACCAAAACAAACATTTGCAGTGCAATTTTGACATATTAGCCTAAAATAATACTAATAATAAAAAAAAACATACATATACCATCATATATATATATATATATATATATATATATATATATATATATATATATGAAATATGAAATATAAAATATTTTCCCAACAGAGGCATGCAGCAGAGGAAACACAGTTATTACACATTTTAAAGACAGATGTCATTGTTGGAGACTTGTAAATTGCTCTATAAAGCAAACACTAACCAAATAAATAAATAAAAATAATGTGCTGAAAGAGCAATTTTAGGAAGCTGGAGGGTTGCCATGTCCTGTTTTTTTTTTCTGTTCCTCCAGCACAGCCCTCCATTCACCATATGATTCAGTCTCAGACTCTTTGCAGAACCAGTTACCAAAGTACTGAAGATGTGATGGTGGCTTTCTCTCTTTGTTACACTTTCTGCAAAGAATGATGTCTGTCTTCCTCACATATTTTCTTGTGACAGTTCCAGTGCGCTCCTTCTCCAGTTTTCTCTTTCTGTATGCACAGACGGTAAAATGAAAGGGCGAGAGACTGGTAGTGCTGGTGCAATGACAGGAAGTCCTTGATGTGATGGTGAAGCTTGGGAGATGGCCTGAGGTTGCGACCTCCCCTTGAGTTTTGCCTCCCCAGCAGTGTTTGGTGGCAGGATAAAAAGGTGAGGCTCAGCCAAATTGCCTGGATAGAGAGTTGGTCCTTTCTGCATAGCCACATGAAGCTTCTCAGGTCCGTGCGTCTGGGGCTTGGATACCCTGCTTCAAAATCTCCTGTTCCTGTGACTTGCCACGCCTGCTGAACCTGGGAAACATAAAACAACCAATATTAATAAACATTTAAGCAATAATACAAAAGATGGTGTGATCAACTACTATTTATTTGATCATGACTATAATGCAGCAGCATGACACAGCTGAGATCACATAGCAGTTGATCTCATCATCGTCTAATGTATTACCGCTTTTGTGAAATAGCTAATTCATTGAGATTAACATTGTATTATTGATTATGAATACTTGCAGTCTGTTGAAGATAGCTGTTCCATGTCATAAATCTAATCTTTCATAATGAAGAAGAAAACAGAACTCTTGTTGATTTGTTTCTAGACTCATCAAAGCAGCCACGGTTACATTAAGGCTGATGATATACGGGGCAACTTTTTTTGAGAAATGTTTCTTGGGCACTTTCCCACTGAGATTGGGTAACAAATTTCAATCTGGATACTTCAGATCAATCATGCGCCCTGTGCCTGTTGACGGCAGCATTGATCAAAAAGTTGCCCTGTGTAACATCAACCTAAGTCAATCGCGTCAATTACTTGGACCCTCTGTGTAGCCCTTAGCTGCTTTAAGTTTAGGCTTAGTGATAACAATTCTAATTTACTCACCATTGTGTGACTGTTGCTGCGTTCACTTCTGGGAGCTGGATGGTGGTCTCGCTCATCACCTTAGTATTGGTGAGGATGCACTCTCGGATGTGCTTGTAAGCACGTGCTACCATTGTGACACCCTCACTCCGCCACAGCGCACCGCATTTGGATAGAGAGCACAGAGCCTTGTGAAGATGGCCTCCACCACTCGGTTGCAGTCAGGCCACTGTGCAGGACTATGAGCCCCAACGAAACACCTGCATATTACAAGATTGTTTTCATTGTGTGATCTTATTTTTATTTTCCCTTTCCTATTCTGTCTGTTCTGCTTTGTGTTGTCTAGATGTTAATTTATAATGTCTGCGCATAGTTATGTTGTCTTTCTTTGTTTTTTGGGTCAATGTTGAAATGTCATATCAATAAATTAGGTCTCTACTGGGTTACTGTGTTGTGGAATTATTATAGCTTGATATGGCATCGTTAGTCAGCCTGTCGGGGTTTTTTCACAATAATGACTGCACATTATTAACTCAACATACTAATACAAAATGATTTTACTGATTAAGAAACGATTGCCTTGCTTCTGCTAAATAAAATATTCCAATGTACGGTTGGAACTGTGCCCATAGCAACGTAACTTACTTAGCAACCTAACATATAGTCAGCATTAAAGGTAAATCACAACTAATAATTTACGTTATAACCAGGCTAAAGCCCAATTTATACTTCTGCGTCAGACCTACGCCGTAGGCTCTGCGTCAGTTTTAATTTATACTTCTGCGTCGTTGTCCGTGTCGCCGTGCAGTACACATGCGGACCGCTAGTCTACAGTGTCCACGGGCATGTTGCTGGTGTAACACGCAGTACCACGGCAAACGCCGAAGAAGAAGCGGCTCGTCGGAGAAGCATTATATCCGTGACGGCGGCAAATAAATATCAAATAATTAAATCAATATTTAAAACTACAAAAAGGAGACAACAACGGAACAGGAGAAGATGGCATTCTTTCAATCTCCACAAGGACTTTTACCACGGCAGATCAACATTGTTTGTCGCAGACAACAAGTGATGTATAATGCTATGTAGTATAATAAATGATAAGACACTTGTTCTTTGCTTTGTTTTATTTTAAATAAGTAGATGTAAAATTAAAATATATTAAAGTGCACATAAACACACACAAAACTCAAGTACATACGTACTAGAAATCCTTACTAAACAAATAAAGCTGTAGGTGATATTTCAGCCAGTTTCAGTTATATTATGTATATTTCTGTACAAAAGTTTTTAGACCCTTTGTTTACTAAATGTAACATACCTTTTGGTGCTCTCCACACCTGGTGCCACAATCTTCTTAGTGGCCCTGAATCGTCCCTGTTTTAGGGTGGTTTGGTGACGTGGTGGGTAAATGGTCTTCTTCTTGTCATACTCCCCCAATGCCTGCCATAGAGTGATGATCTTGAAGCACTCTTCTCCAGTCAAGGCCAGACGGTGATCTCTGAGGCTAATCAAAAACTCTGCCAAGTCCTGCACAGCTCCGTACCCCTCAATATTATCACGTCCAACAGAATCCTAAAATGAAAGATAATTTAGGAACTTGTGAATACAAATATTCACATGAAAGCACAGCCAACATAACCCAGATTTTGTTTACACACATGTAAATGTACATAAAAAAGAAACTGGGCCCTTACATCATGTGAAGTGTTCTCTTCCCATGTTGGAAGATCCGTTTCTGCAGATAATCGGTCCACTGGGACTACATCAGAAAGATAAATATTTATTTTAAATTTGTATTTGTCTTTCAATGTGACAAATAAACATTTAGAGTTAGTGTGACAACAAATACCAAAACCTTTATGAATACTTTGGTAACACTCACAGCTATGTGCTCCAGGAGAGAGTGCTGGCTTTGATTGAGTGTGCGGTGAGCTGGTGACAGGAGGTGACACTGGTGACGGAGGGACCACAAACAGTGATGACGTGGAGCTGGTTACAGATGTCATTGGTGATGGAAAGACCACCGAGTGAAATGACGTGGGGCTGGTGACAGGAGGTGACACTGGTGATGGAGGGACCACAAACAGTGATGACGTGGGGCTGGTTGCTGGAGGGGTTGGAGATGACGCTCCAGATGCTGCAGACACTGATGCTTGTGAAGAGGCAGCAGGTGTCCGTTCAGTGTCAAAGGTGGGGACAGTGATGTCCTGAAACTCCTCAAGTTCAGCATAACCTTCATCCACCTCTATACCAACCTCAGTGGTCTCTGACTCTTCAGTGGCCAACTTGTAGTCCTGCAGAACTTTACCAGTTTGGTGGTAAAGACATTCCACTCCAATAAGCTCACCTTTAAAATAGTAAAACATTGACAATTAGATAATGTACCACGATACTATATTATAACTCAGTGGTTAAATGGTGTGTTTACACTTGAATGAAACTGTCACCAAAAACAAAAAAATAGTTATCTACCAGTGTACTTTCTTGGCCCAAAATAAGGGATGATTGTCATGCCCATAAGCTCCTCTGCAAGAGTATTGACAGCATGACGCAGAAGATGATTGTAGGAATGTGGCTGCTGCTCATCAGTTGTTGCTGCCACAGCCCGGTCCTCATTCCACCTTGCAAGTCCATCCAAAAGATACGCCTGAAAGAAGGTGTCACTTGCCAGCGTGCCTGTAAATTCAAAAAACAAAACAAAAAAAGACAGCACAAAAATTTCATATAAATATACAAATAGCTGTTTTTGCAATTCTCATAATTATTTCAATATAAATCAAATCTTATTTTAATAATTCAGTTAAATAATTTATTAACCTGGGATGAATCTGTTAAGGTGCAGGTTAAATTACTCAAGCGAAGTGGAACCTCTGGCACAGCGGTAGGTTGGCAGACGGTGCCCTCCCTTCAGTACAGTACCCGTCTGCATATAGAGCTGCACACCGACAGGATCCTGGATGCAGGCCACGTGCTTCCGCTGGGACTTTAAAATCTCTCTTATCCGGGCTGAGTTTATTAGTGGGACTCCCAGAGTGTCATGACCAGCATCTCCTTCAAAGGCCTGAATATGGCTCTCAATCAGCGCCAGGGTCTCTTTGGTCCCGCGAGTGGTTCTCCTGCAATGTAGGGCTAGCTCAATACGACTGATACAGCGCTGCACATTAGCCTCGGATGATGGTTTCCGGTCAGCTTCTAGCTCTGCGCGCTTCGCCAACTTCAGGGCCGTCAAGTCGACCTGGTCCCACATGAAAATACAGTGGCTGAGGCCACTCATAAATGTGGCATACAACTGGTGAGAGTCAGTGGTGCAACCCACAGCAAACCTCCGCATGAAGTGCCATACATCTAACCGGATGGTCATTTGGTCCCATTCTTCAAACATCCTCCTCAGAAGAGTGTTGCCACGGCAGTCTCGGTCAACACACATTACTTCGGGAGGAGCCACCCCAGCCACTCTGTATCGCTTGATAAGGCCTCAAATCATTCGCCCGAGACCAAGACCTTCACTGGCAGTGAGCACGGACATGATCACCTGTCCATGCTCATTGCCAACATTAGTTGCCCAAGTAGCAGTGCCATAGCTGCGTCCTGCTAGTTTTCTGGCCACTTTTTTAGTAGAATCCATTTTTAAGATCCGACCATATTGTGATGTGATAGTGGCCTTGATCTCATCCAGCCTTTGCAGGACATCCTGGGCATACACCTGCATCAGCCACCGGTGCTTTGGGACAGAAGGCATTGAAGGAGCAGGTTCAAATGTCATAGGCAGGATCAGGCTCGACATGACGGCACTGGCAATCCCCTTGCAGTCTGTCAGATACTGGACTGTCTTTTGCAACCAGACATCAGCATGAGGCTCCTGCAGCTTGCACTGAATCTGGCTGCTGCTGTTTCCCAGCCCTTGCTGACGCATCAAAGTTACTACCTCGAAGTCATATGCAAGTTTTGATGTAAGAATGCAAGGAAACTGCACCCTGTGGCCAATGTCAAGCTGAGAGACGAGATCATGGCTCCAGCTGATGACCTTCCTCTTACATCATCGGCAGGCCAGGTATTCAGATGCCACAAAGTACATCTCACCCATGGCAACCACCTGCCTGATCTTTTGATGCAAGCCAGCTGAAGTCAGAAGTTCTTTTTGACAGTTTGGATGCGGACAGGTCAGCTTCACTTGCCACAGTTTTCATGGCATCCAGAGCAGCAGGCGATGCCCAAAGTAATTCTCCAAGGAAGGAGAATTACTGGTCTTCAGTGGCACCTGTGGAGGATACCACCAAAGTTTGTCCACCCTGCTATAGACCAGCTCAGGATGCCCCTGTGCTGTCCACCTGAACAGGGCCTTGGAGATCCACCTCTGGTCCACTTCAGGCAGGGTGTGTGTCCATCCAGCCGGAAGACAGACTCGTCGTACTGGAAAAAAAAAAAAAAGAAAAGAAAAGAAAAACAGAAATAAATACATAAACAAATGCAAATTCAAATTGCTTCACTTTACTTTATTATCCCTGGAAAGGAAACTTTGAATACTTTAATTGTAACGTACATGCCACATATGCCTCCTCAAACTTAGCTGCCTCTGCCAGCAGTGTGCTGTCATCTATCTCAGTGGACAGAGAGGGTTGGGTGAGGTTGGCTGAGGGCCCTGTGGCTGCCTCAATGGGCACAGTCAGACAGGTGAGGGTGGCTGAAGGCGTTGTGGTTGTCTTAATGGACACAGTCGGGTGGGTGAGGGTGGCTGAGGGCCGCACACGTGTCTGGGCCAAAGCTACAAAAAACACAGGACAAACAGATAAACATGACTACTGAACAGCAATAAATACTAAACAAACCAAAAAAAGTGTTATACAAATAAATGTTTGCTTACAAGGTGCGACTTTGAGGGGGGAAACCAGCCTTTCTACAATCTTGGTCAGGTTTTTTTGGTTAGGCAACTTCCTAACCAAGAGGGAGCGGAGAGAAGTGATGGAAGTATGGGTGGTGGTAGCGTGCTGGGTGGGGGCGGTGAACTCTGTGGGGGCAGCGTCCTGGGAGTTAGCATGCTGAGGAGCTTTCCCAGCATATTGCTCTTCCTTCATGGCAATGGCAATTCTGCCAGAAGGAAAGAGCTCAATATACTCCCTGAAACTCCCCTTGTTGTGGGCATGTTCTTGGAAGTCTTTGCTGCCTCCTGTGGGGTCTCTCTTCATAGCTGCCACCTGGTAAGCAGCATACCCCAAGGCATTTTCAGCCACCCGCCTGAATGTTTGCCCACGAAATACACCAAACTGGATTTCAAAGAAACCCAACAGGTGCTTTCTGTTAGACAGATCTCCGTGGTGCTGACTTAAGCTTTTCTTGGCTTTGTCAAGCACTTTCTCTGGGGACAGGGGTCTTGTGTATGGCTTTCCTTTGTTGGCTTCCTTCACCTTTCCCGCTTCCATTGTATCTGTCAGATTCAGGCTGCCATCAGCCTGTCTCCTGAAGCGAGGTTCCATCTAAATTTAAAAAATGAAGACATAAAGACTATAGAGAAACAGACAAACACATTTGGGAACACATTAGTTAATGCAGCGGTGTATATTCTATTACTATATTTACTCATGATCACCTTGTAATGTTGATTTTATATTATGCTTTGTTTGTGTATATATTTTCCAACAGGCTCAAAATGTTGGCTAACTTATCATAATTATCCCAAAGTAAGAGGTAATTTTTTCAAAAATTATTATACCATCAAATATAACTTTTGTCCCACCTGAGACAGATGATTTTTCAAGTAATGGGTAGTGGATAAGGGAAAGTTCAGTCTATTCTATGTGATCTCCTTTTGAAAACAAATTTTTATTCTATGTGATCTCCTTTTGAAGACAAATTTTTCACTTCCATTCACTGAACCTCTCCTGAAACTATTTTCCCCACTTTGAAGACCTCTGCTCTATTACAAGTAAAGGTCATGCATTCAAATTGAATGCATGACCTTTAATTTTTAGCATCAAAATAAACTTAAAGTACTAAAAGTATAAGCATAATGTATACTATATTATTGGATTATAATTAGTGATGCATTAATGTGTAAGAATCATTTTAATGTTGCAGCTGGTAAAGCTGTATTAAACTGTAACGTTATATACTTTATATTCTGCTTGGTCGGCTAATCTATAAAAACATAAAATACTTTATTTTTTAATAATATTTTATATTAATTACCTGAATTATTAGCTTGTCTGAGTTACAGGTAATTCATTCAAAACAACTTTATATATTTGCCACTTTATTTTTTTGGTAACATAAAAACAACTCACTTTACAATACGCTGGAACTAATATGCATTAATTCATGCTTAATTAATACACTGATAATCATGACTTAATATATAACTCATAAAGGACCAAAACTTTTATTAATGATTACTGCATCAACAACAAATGAACATTCTACACTGTAAAAAGCGATCAGTTGACTTTACTTAAAAAATTGAGGAAACCCGTTGCCTTAAAATTATTAAGTAAAGGAAATTCATGCAAAATTAAAAGAAAAAAGTTAAGTGAACTTGACAATTCTGAGTTACATTATGTAAGGTCTGTTTTGGGTTCTGTGTCATGTTCTTGTTTTCATGTCTTTTATTTTGAAGTTTAGTTATGGTTCCTGTTTGTGTCATGCTTCCCTTGCTCTCTTGTCTCCTTGCTATTGGTTCCCTTGTTCATTGTGTCATGTTTTTATTGGTTGACCTAAGTCTTGTCTTGTCCCCATTGGTTGGTTCATGTCATGTGACCCTCATTGTTTGTTATAAGTAGCCATGTCATTGCCTTTGTTCCCTGTCGTGTATTGAAGTTGTAATCTGCTGTCGGTGAGTCTAGTCTGTTCATGCCATGCCAAGTCTGTTTCATGTCATGTCAAGTCAAGTCAAGTCTTCGTCTGTTTGGATTATGTTTGGATTTTGGATTTCACTCTGTAAATAAACTGCACTTGGGTTCTTCGCTACACTCGCCTCCAGTGGATTCATTACACATTAACAAATAAACAAAAGAAAATGTGTTGTGGTCACTTTTTATTTTAAGTTGGACTAACTTAAATTCATTAAATTGCGATTACTTAAGTGTGAATCTACTTAATTTACAAGTAAACTAACAAGTTAATCTGAGTTCTGGCTACTTAATTAAATTGAGGAAACCCGTTGCCTTGAGAAAATTAAGTAACCACAACTTATTGTATTTGTGTAGTTACAATTCACTTGAGACTGATTTGATGTAATCTTATTTTACTGATTTCTTTCACACTGAAGGCTTTTCAATTTTTGTACAACATTTTTATTTTCTCTGTGACACTTTTTTCCCTACTGTGTTGCATAAAATGTTAAACGAATTTTGTGTCTTAAGATAATTCATATAAATACAAGTCAAAGTCAATAAATTCAAGACTTGACAAGACAAATAAAATAAATACAATTTTGTGCAAACTACACTTTTATTTGTTAGCCTATCTCTCTTTCTTTCAGTAGCGGAAATTTAAATGTGAGATTCTGGAAACGAGATCTAAATTTAGAGGGAATGGTCGGGTCGGGAAGAAAATTATTCAGCGGACAGCGGGTGAACAAAGAGTGAATATATAGCGGGAGGGTGCGGGATATAACCTCGCGGGAGCGGGACTTAAAAAAACAGTCCCGAGCAGACCTCTACTGTGTAATGCCAATAAAAATGGACATCAGCCTAATAAAGTGACGTGTTCCGACCAATGACTAATATATATATGTCACACAGTTATTATCCTCATTAAACCTGTCTAACGTTAACCGTACAGATATAAATATTTATAAATATTATAATATTATGTATAAATATTTTATTTTAATACCGTGCAGTGCACAAAATTAAGATTTGAGAGATGGTTCAAGTCAGTGTTCAATAAATGATGATGTTAAGTTTAGAAATGTTGTGCATCCACTTATTATTAGTGTGACATTTTAGCATGCAAATGAAGGGGAAAACTTCAAGATATCGGCCCTAAAAATCGACAGCGCATATCGGCCATCGGCTGACCCGGACCTCTAAACATCGGCATCGGCTATAGAAAAACCCATATCAGTCGATCTCTACTTCTTCTCACCAAATATTTCAAAATATTTAAATATTTTTATCCATTTATAAATATATATTTAAAAATGTTACTATTTTTGTTGTACTTAGGATCACATAAATGCAAGCTTGGTGTGCAGAAGAGGCTTCTTTAAAAAAAAAAAAAAAATTAAAAATCTGACTGTTCAAAAACTTTTGACTAGTCGTGCATGTTCACATGTTGGAGCTGAATTGGGGGGAAAATTTCTAATTCATTTTTATTTAAATTGCAATTAACCAATTAAAATTCTGGTACATTCAAAGATGGTACATTCATTATTCTTGCAATAGTCAAGTGTTCACGCACCTGAATAATATCTGCATGCACAATAATGAGAAGTACACACATAAGGGCCTCCATATACAGCAGAGTCTGATGTGGCAGGTGGAACTAGAACTGACTTCATGAACTGCCCTGAAACACAATTGAAAAACGATTATCATAAATATAAATATAGCTTCACAATGCTCATTTTGGCTTCTGTCAGACTGCTATTTAGTCTTTACTGAATCGTTTCAGTGTGCTTTTTTAAATTCTTTTTACATTGTAAACGCCTCTCACAGGCTCGCGTGAGCGTCCGGGATCCACGACAAAACCTATTTTACTACAAGAACAAACACTTCACACCAGATAAAGTTTTGAAAATATTAAATATATTATTGTAAAGTTACGTGTTTTAGTGACCAATGTAAACAACTAAAAGGGATAAACATAACATTTACCTCAGACTGTATCCTGAACCACCTCAAGCGCAAATACACCAACAGGGATTGCCCATGTAAAATAACAAAGAGGGGAATTTGAAAACCTATTAACACTGAAAAATATAAATTTAGAGTGAAATTTAACATTACATGGACAAAACGACAAATAAAAGTAGATTTATAAAGCTTACCTTTGGCTTAGCACCCGTCCGTCTGTCAGAAGACCGTTAGAGCTGCGTCACTGTCAGAAGACCGTTAGAGCTGCGTCACTGTCAGAAGACCGTTACGGTTTGAATTTCAAACTGCCTCATGTTAGTGAAGGCCTCTGAGTCCCGTCCTCTGTAGGTTTGATAAAGTGTCCTCAACGCAGAATAAAGTCATACAGAATCTATCGCGGTGGTATTATCTTCAGTCTTTAGTAATATACAGAATCAATATCTTCAGTCTTCGCGGTTGCTTGCGCCATCATGTTTAACTTGCGTCCCTTCAGAATGAGACAGTTAATTTCGCGGCTAATTTCAAAGGTTTTATTTTGCTTCAATTACCACCTGACAACACTTTAAGCATTACCATTACAGTGTTTTTGCTTACATATTTATAGACTGTGGAAGTAAATAACTTACCGTCGTTTGACAATATATAAAAAAGCATGCAAATATCTTTTGAAAATGCCCGCGGTAGCACAAGTGCTGAAGCGCCGGCTGTAACCCGCCAAAATAAAAGCCTGCTGATTTTAAGTTTGAAAATGATGAAAATTCATATGAAAAAAAGAAGTAAATATTAGTAATATTAAGTTTACTATATAATAATTGTATTTGTATTTAATGCTCACTTTTTATTTTAAAAAATACAGCTAACTAACACAATAAAACAGAATAAAAACATTATAACATAATAAAAACATGATTTTTGAAAATTATAAATAGTTATCTGTTTTTGCAAAATAACACATGCACAAAGGAGTCACATGTTCGACCTTTTCATTGAACACAAAGAAATTAAGTTTATTGAACTTAATTGCAATGCTTTAAGTAACATAATGTAATAAAAACTCCATCAAATTGAGTAATGTCAACAGAGCAGAAACAAATAAGTAAAATGAACATAATTTTACTAAGTTAACAGTGCATCATCTTTTACAGTGTATATGATTCACAGATACAATAATCAATAAATTGTTATTAGTTAAATGTGTAATAATGTATTAATTCCCTAATAACATATTATATTAACAAATAGTGTAAATTCATATGTTAATTACCACAATGGGTCGAAGCCATGCGTTTCAACATGAATTTCAACTTCCCGTTGTCTGCTTTAATTAATCATTAGCTAATGATTTGCACAGATATCATTATGTTATTACTTTAACATTACTTGTTGAGGCACATGACCAACTAATTGAAAAAAAATCCATAACCACAATATTACTTAGTTATTAGTTAATAGTAAACAATTAGTTAATAGTTCTTTGCCTCAACTACTCTAAGATGGCGCCGCAGATGGCAGCTACTGTGCTTTGCTCTTCAGTGTTTGTACTGTTTTTGTTTGTTTTTCCTGTTTTTTGTTTCTCAAACACCATCAGTTTTACTAGGGATGATCTGCTGAACATTCGGCAGAACACACCACAGAATCTTTTACCGGTTTTTGATTATTCGGACGTTTTGCTGGACATTGTTGTTGGCGGAGCCGTAGCTCTGGTCAAACGCTTCAGGACGCGCAGACGGGGGAAGCGAGCCGGCGCGCTCGTGAAGCTCAGACAGCGAGGATTTAGAACGCCGTTGCCTAGCATCCATCTGGCGAATCTCCGCTCTCTACCCAACAAAACGGACGAACTCCTTCTGCTCTCCCGGACAAACAGGGACTTTTCAAACTCTGCTGCTCTGTGTTTCACGGAAACCTGGCTGAACGACGCCATTCCGGACAGCGCGTTACATCTTCCGAGCTTTCAGCTGTTTAGAGCGGATCGCGAGGCAGAATCAACGGGGAAATCATGCGGCGGCGGGACGTGCTTTTACATCAATGAGAGGTGGTGTACAGATGTAACTGTGTTAAAGAAGATGTGCTGTTCAGATCTAGAAACGCTCTTCATTAACTGCAAGCCTTTCTACTCGCCGCGGGAGTTTTGCTCGTTCATTCTCGTGAGTGTTTACATTCCTCCGCAAGCGCACGTGAGCTCCGCTTTACAGAAACTCGCTGATCAGATCACAGAGACTGAGCAACAACACCCGGACTCTGTTTTAATCATTCTCGGGGACTTTAATAAAGCAAATCTCTCCCGTGAACTGCCAAAATACAGACAGCATGTTACATGTCCCACCAGAGACAGTAATATATTGGATCACTGTTACACAGCGATAAAGGACGCATATCACTCTGTCCCACGGGCAGCTTTAGGACTCTCTGATCACTGTTTGGTTCATCTTATACCGACCTACAGGCAGAAACTCAAATCTGGAAAACCTGTATTAAGAACTGTTAAAAGATGGACTAATGAAACAGAGTGGGTTTTACAAGCCTGTTTCGACCTTACTGATTGGACTGTTTTTGAAGCTGCCGCAAATGATCTGGATGAGCTCACAGAGACTGTAACATCTTATATCAGTTTCTGTGAGGATGTGTGCATTCCTACCAAGACTCATCTAACTTACAACAACGACAAACCATGGTTCACTGCAAAACTCAGACAGCTCCGTCAGGCCAAAGAAGATGCTTACAGAAAGGGGGATAAAGTCTTGTATAAACAGGCCAAATACACACTGGAAAAGGAGATCAGAGTGACAAAGAGGAATTATTCCGGCAAGCTAAGGGAAAAATTCTCTTCCAGTGATTCTGCTTCAGTGTGGAAAGGTATGAAAGAAATCACCAATTACAAGTCACCATCCCCCAGCACTCTGGAGAATCAACACCTAGCAGACGGTCTGAACGAGTTCTATTGCAGGTTTGAAAAAACACCCCACACCCGCCCTGAACACCTCTCCACACAACCGTTCACACCTCCAGCAACCCCCCTCTCCCCCACACCTGCAATTCAGATCAGCGAAGATGAGGTGCGCCAGGTCTTCAGGAAGAACAAAAGAAGGAAAGCACCAGGCCCAGACGGTGTGTCACCAGCCTGCCTAAAAATCTGTGCTGACCAGCTGGCCCCCATCTTCACACAGATCTTCAACAGATCTCTGGAGCTGTGCGAAGTCCCCTCATGCTTCAAACGCTCCACCATCATCCCCGTCCCAAAGAAACCCAAAATTACTGGACTTAATGACTACAGACCTGTGGTTCTAACATCTGTGGTCATGAAGTCATTTGAAAGACTGGTTTTGGCTTATCTGAAGTCCTCCACTGGACCCTTACTGGACCCCCTGCAGTTTGCCTACAGAGCAAACAGGTCTGTGGATGATGCAGTCAACATGGGACTGCACTTCATCCTGCAGCATCTGGACAGACCAGGGACTTATGTGAGGATCCTGTTCGTAGACTTCAGCTCCGCTTTTAACACCATCATCCCGGACACCCTTCAGAACAAACTAACTCAGCTCTCCGTCCCCACCTCCGTCTGTCAGTGGATCTACAGCTTCCTGACAGACAGGCAGCAGCTAGTGAGGCTGGGAAAATACACATCCAGCACCCGCACCATCAGCACTGGAGCTCCTCAGGGCTGTGTTCTCTCCCCACTGCTCTTCTCCCTGTACACTAACGACTGCACCTCTAAAGACCCCTCTGTCAAGCTCCTGAAGTTTGCAGACGACACCACACTGATCGGCCTCATCCAGGACGGTGACGAGTCTGCCTACAGACAGGAGGTTAAGGAGCTGGCTGTCTGGTGCAGTCTTAACAACCTGGAGCTCAACACACTCAAAACTGTGGAGATGATCGTGGACTTCAGGAGAAACCCCCCTGCTCTCCCCCCACTCACCATCATGAACAGCACTGTGACTGCAGTGGAGTCATTCAGGTTCCTGGCCACCACCATCTCCCAGGACCTGAAGTGGGACAATCACATAGACTCCATTGTGAAAAAGGCCCAGCAGAGGTTGTACTTCCTTCGCTAGCTGAGGAAGTTCAACCTGCCACAGGAGCTGCTGAAACAGTTCTACTCCACCATCATTGAATCCGTCCTCTGCACTTCAATAACTGTCTGGTTCAGCTCAGCTACCAAATCTGACCTCAGAAGACTACAGAGGGTAGTCCGGACTGCTGAGCGAATCATTGGTACAACCCTCCCCAGTCTCCAAGAACTGTACTCATCCAGAGTGAGCAAAATCACTCTGGACCCCTCACATCCAGCACACTCCCTCTTTGAACTGTTGCCGTCTGGTCGACGCTACAGAGCTCTGAGCACCAGAACGACCAGACACAGGAACAGTTTCTTCCCTCAGGCAATCCATCTCATGAACACTTGACATTAAAAGTGGAACACACAACAATATTATAAATTATTTATTCAACACACATACTTATTTTTTTCATTTCAGATTTGCACATATTAGACCTGTACACCATAATTGTCTATATTATATATATTGTGTTTTTGCTATTTGTACATTGCCTATTTGTATATTATTCTTTTATTATCTGTGTCCTGTCCTGTTGCTGTCTTTCTGTTGCACTGTAGAGCTTCTGTCACAAAAACAAATTCCTCGTATGTGTAAGCATACCTGGCCAATAAAGCTCATTCTGATTCTAATTCTGATTCTGATTCTGAACAAGTACAGTCATAACATAATGATTCCTTTGCAGATCATTAGCTAATGATTAATTAAAGCAGACAACACGAAGTTGAAGTACATAGCTTTGGCCACTGTGGTAATTAACATATACATCATTAGTTAATATAATGTTATTACGGAACTAATACATTACGGCACATTTAACTGATAACAATTTATTTATTACTTAATCTATGAATCATATAGAATGTTTATTAGATGCTGATGTAGTAATCATTAATAAATGGTCCTTCATGAGTTACATTAACTCGCAATTATTTGTGCATTCGTTAAGCATGAATTAATGCATATTTGTGCACCAGTATTGTAAGTGTTACTTTTTTATTGATAAAAGACTCACATTGCAAATGTTGGTCAGAAGTTAATCGATGACCGTTATCTTCTTCTCCAGCCTAATCCGCAAGTCTCCGGGGTTTCTTGACGTTAATTGATCAATTGATCCACTTGTTGTTACTATGAAGAATCACAGATGCAGAACGAGCGCTGATTGGCCAATTATTTGTTGTTACTGAGAGGAATCGCGGTTGTGATACGAGCGCTGATTGGCCAATTAATTGTTGTTACTGGGCGGAATCGTGGTTGCGACACGAGCGCTGATTGGCCATAACATACGTTTCATGGTTGCAGCCGGGAACGTGATTGGCTGTCATAACAAAGAATAACCACCATAGCCCCACTCCATGAGGTAGCACGCTCTGTGGGCAGGAAGGACAGGTGCGCAGGTCTCCATTCCACACTCCATTCTCAGAAAGAAAAGCCTAAGGAGGTGCTCGAGCTCCGCTAAACGCACTGCTGGGATTCGACTGAGGATCTCCTGTTTACAAGACAGGCGCTTTAACCAACTAAGCCTAAAAGAGCAGCCTAAAAGAGTTTGATCTCACTGAAATGGTTCTTGGCCATTGCGCCACAGAGCCTGTAGACATGGCTGGGTGGGCCACGTGAAGGCTTTTCTTCCGGGTTTGTGCCCGTCAAACTGGGTGAGGTTTGCACGCAGGAAAGTTAGGTCCTCGGGTCTCTGTGCAATTGATTCCCTCAAAAAAGAGCAACCACCAGTGAGAAGGCACTGCTGGGATTTGAACCCAGGATCTCCTGTTTACAAGACAGGTGCTTTGACCAGCTAAGCCACAGCGCCTCGCTGATGTGGGGCGTTTCCCTGGTGTGCTATCCTTCAAAAGCAGCTAAAGGGTGGCTGCTTAAAGCACATGCTCCACAAGGGCCGCTTTTTCAAGGCACACGGGCAGAAAACCAAAGGCACCACTGGGATTTGAACCCAGGATCTCCTGTTTACTAGACAGGCGCTTTAACCAACTAAGCCATGGCGCCAATCTGCATGCTTGTCCTCCGGGAGGATGGCTCAGGGGATCAAAGCATCCAGAGAACCGGGCACCAACCCAGAGCTGCACGGCCTAAAAGAGTTTGATCTCACTGAAACATGTGGACATGTGTTAACACCTTTTGATTTGATTGGCATTATGTAAATGAATACGTTTTAGAACAAGAGGCCTCAAAACAGTTTCTGCTGCCTGAGGGCAACACTGTGCAGTATGGGTTTAAAAAATGTCAAAAGCTGCGACTCTGGTGGGACTCAAACCCACAACCTTTGAATGGTCTCATCTGGTAGTCTAAAAGTCCAATGCGCTACAGAGCCCATTGGCATGGCTGGGTTGGCCACGTGAAGTCTTCTCTTCCGGGTTTGTGCCCGTCAAGCTGGGTGAGGTTTGCACGCTCTGCGGACGGGAAAGAGAGGTCCTCGGGTTTCTGTGCAATTGATGCCCAGTTCAAAAAAGAGCAACCAACGGAGAGAAGGCACCACTGGGATTCGAACCTATTTACTAAACAGGCGCTTTAACCAACTAAGCCACAGCGCCAGCCTGTGCATTTGTGAAACCCCCCTTATCAGGGAGGGTTATATAAATATAAAACAGTTTGATGCAAAGTAAGTGTTCATGTATAATGTCCAATTTATAATAGCCATATAGGGTATTAGTGAAAATAAGTTAACAGATCACTATTCTGTTAAGATTCGTACTCTTAAATGTTTTACTATGCATCTTGTTCAAAGAGCTTGTAAAAGTGCGTCCCCTTTAAGAGATTGCATGAAACTCTAAGGGTTGGTTGATATGTACTTAAACTAAAACGTGGTTTTCGCTATCATTTTCGATTGATTCCTCTTTGATTGGATGTTGATTAGTTAATGCCCGCCTCCTATATAAGTGAGTCTGACGTGATTGTCCTGAGATCTGCAAAAATAGAGGGGAGAAGAGAGACGATGAGAGAAGTGGTGTGAAAACAGGTTGGTTCCGATCGAAATCTACCATGTAAAACCGAAAAACTCGAGTTAAATATATTCATTTCAGAAATCTCTTTTTTTTTTTTGTTTAAGTATAAGATTATACCCAAGAAATGTGTTAACCATTTTTATTTTGATTCGTTCACGGGTGGAAGACATTGAGTCCTGTGTGGATACAGCGATTTCATGTTTGAAAGGTTGTAGATTTATGTTATACTATTCGTCGTGTTGTTTTAAGTGAAACAGTCTTTCAACTTGGGAAGTGTAAGAGGAGATCAGATAGCCCTTTGGAGCCACCCGAAGCGCTCACAGCTCCTCTGACAGCGAGGAACGGTACGAGCAGCAACCGGATAGCCCGCCCAGCCACTGGGAGGGTTGGGTGTTCCTCCGGCCTCGAGGGACCGACGGCTGTTGGTGAGGCTTGTGCGAGCCGGGCTGGGTGAAGATCGAGACCGAGTATGGAATACAGGTACTGCTTATTGGTTTTATTTTAGCTCACCGAAGAGTGAAGAGGCCCGTTTGCATTTTAAAGGCCACTATGCACACAAGCAACGAATCAGGCCTGCATCGGGGGTTGGGTGTGAGTGTGTTTATAGTGTGAGTGGGCCCACTGTTTATATGCTGTTTATTGAAATAATATATTAAGTTTACGGTTATAGATCATAAAACGGTGAAACGTGTTACTTGGATACTAGTGTTATATAAGTGCACCAAGTAGTGAGTGAAGTAAGTGGATTTAATATTTCACTGGAAATTCACATTTTGTGATACAGGGAGTGTACACCGAGTGCCCCATAACTGAGAAACATAAAGGTGGTAAATCTTGTAAATGTGGGATATTTCCCTAAGTGATTCTCTGACTATTCTAATTCGTGTATTACTGGTTCACGAGTATTGGGAATTAATATCTGTACGTATTCATATTGAAATTACCTATTGGTTATTACCAATATATATCCGCTGAATATTCATATCCGATCTTTATATCCTCATAATATATATAGTTAAATATTGTATTTTCCTTTTTAAATTTTTTTTATTCTGTTTAGTAAATAAATTACTTTGTTTGAATACGTGTTTCGTATTAGTTATTTAGGAAACCAAAATCTCTCTAAAACTTGGTATCAGAGTTGGGGCTTAAACGTATAGTGGAGAGACACAAATTAAAGGAACCCGGTGTTCCGCCTTTTAGAACTTAGGTCAGGACATACCTAGGAGAGGGCCGGGGCGCTACATTTGTTTTCTGGGAGGACGACTCAGAGGATCACAGCATCCAGAGAAGATGCCAATGGTTCGCGAGCCAGGTGGTGGACAGCTTAAAAGTCTCTGTTGACAACTCGGTTGGGCTGGTTTGGAAATGGAACCGCCTGCTGCCCTTTGAACGCCTCTGTATCCCTTTTTGCGGTCCGATCTCGGAAAAGTAAACACTTGAGGGTCACAAGGGCACCGCTGGGATTTGAACCCAGGGTCTCCTGTTTACGAGACAGGCGCTTTAACCAACTAAGGCACGGCACCAACCAGCACGCTTGTCTTCTGGGAGGGCGGCTCAGTGGATTAAAACATCCGACTGTGAGGCCAACGGTCCACTGGCTGGACAGCTTAAAAGAGATTGCTAACAACTTTCTTTTGCCTTAGGGCAACACTGTGTAGTATAAGGCTTAACACAAAGCAAAAAACCAAAACCAAAAATCATGATTCTGGTGGGACTTGAGCCCACAACCTTTGAATGGCCTCAGCCAGCAGTCTAGAAGTCTAATGTGCCACAGAACCCCACTCCGTGAGGTAGCACACTCTGTGGGCAGGAAGGACGGGTGCACAGGTCTCCATTCCACACTCCATTCTCAGAAAAAAAAGCCCAAGGAGGTGCTCGAGCTCCGCTAAAGTGACTGCTGGGATTCAAACCCATGATCTTCTGTTTACTAGGCAGACGCTTTAATCAACGAAGCCACGGTGCCAACCTGCACACTTGGCCTCTAGGAGGGCAAATCAGAGGATCACAGCATCCAGAGAAGAGGCCAACAATCTAGCGTTGCACAGCCTAAAAGAGTTTGACCTCACTGAAATGGTTCTTGGCCATGTGT
Source organism: Spinibarbus caldwelli (assembly GCA_039654775.1). Taxonomy (NCBI): domain Eukaryota; kingdom Metazoa; phylum Chordata; class Actinopteri; order Cypriniformes; family Cyprinidae; genus Spinibarbus; species Spinibarbus caldwelli. Next base: position 19,218,545 of record CM077253.1, on the reverse strand, counting down.
TAAAACCTTTTGATTTGATTGGCATTATATAAACAAATACATTTTATAACAACAGGCCTCACAACAGTCTCTGATGCCTGAGGGCTTTTCTTCCGGGTTTGTGCCCGTCAATCTGGGTGAGGTTTGCAAGCTCTGCGCACAGGAAAGAGAGGTCTCTCGGGTTTCTGTGGAATTTACGCCCAGTTCAAAAAAGCAACGGCGCAGTCAGGGTCGAATTCAAACCCAGGAGCTCATGTTTACAAGACAGGAACTTTAACCAGCTATGCCACAGCGCATGCTTGCAGAGTTGCGTTAGCCCGGGCCAGCATTCTTCGGCAGCAGCTGAGGGGTGGGTTGCAAACGAAACTGCCTGCTGCCATTGCACTCCATTCAACGAAAGAAAAGCCCAAGGAGGTGCCCAAGCTCCACCAAAGGCACCACTGGGATTCGAACCCAGGATCTCCTGTTTACTAGACAGGCGCTTTAACCAACTAAGCCATGGCGCCAATCTGCATGTTTGGCCTCCGGGACGTTGGTTCAGAGGATCAAAGCAGCCAGAGAAGAGGCCACCAAACCAGCGCTGCACAGCCTAAAAGAGTTTGATCTCACTGAAATGGTTCTTGGCCATGTGTTAATACCTTTTGATTTGATTGGCATTATGTAAATGAATACGTTTTAGAACAAGAGGCCTCAAAAAAGTTTCTGCTGCCTGAGGGCAACACTGTGTAGTATAAGGCTTAACACAAAGCAAGAAGCCAAACCCAAAAGCCATGAGTCTGGTGGGATTTGAAACAACATCCTTTGCACGGCCTCAGCCAGCAGTCTAGAAGTCCAATGCGCTATCCATTGCGCCACAGAGTCCTACTCTGTGAGGTAGCACGCTCCACACTCCATTCTCAGAAAGAAAAGCCTAAGGAGGTACTCGAGCTCCGCTAAACGCACTGCTGGGATTCGAACCGAGGATCTCCTGTTTACTAGACAGGCGCTTTAACCATCTAAGCCTAAAAGAGCGGCCTAAAAGAGTTTGATCTCACTGAAATGGTTCTTGGCCATGTGCGAAAACCTTTTGATTTGATTGGCATTATGTAAATGAATACGTTTTAGAACAAGAGGCCTCAAAACACTTTCTGCTGCCTGAGGGCAACACTGTGCAGTATGGGTTTAAAAAAATGCAACTCTGGTGGGACTCGGACCCACAACCTTTGAATGGCCTCATTTGGTAGTCTAGAAGTCCAATGCGCTATCCATTGCGCCACAGAGGCCGTAGACATGGCTGGGTGGGCCACGTGAAGGCCCACACAGCAGTGGCCCACCCTTCCGGGTTTGTGCCCGTCAAACTGGGTGAGGTTTGCACGCAGGAAAGTTAGGTCCTCGGGTCTCTGTGCAATTGATGCCCTTCAAAAAAGAGCAACCACCGGTGAGAAGGCACTGCTGGGATTTGAACCCAGGATCTCCTGTTTACAAGACAGGTGCTTTGACCAGCTAAGCCACAGCGCCTCGCTGTTGGGGTGCGTTTCCCTGGTGTGCTATCCTTCAAAAGCAGCTAAAGGGTGGATACTTAAAGCACATGCTCCACAAGGGCCGCTTTTTCAAGGCACACGGGCAGAAAGCCAAAGGCACCACTGGGATTTGAACCCAGGATCTCCTGTTTACTAGACAGGCGCTTTAACCAACTAAGCCATGGCGCCAATCTGCATGCTTGTCCTCCGGGAGGGTGGCTCAGGGGATCAAAGCATCCAGAGAACCGGCCACCAACCCAGAGCTGCACGGCCTAAAAGAGTTTGATCTCACTGAAACATGTGGACATGTGTTAACACTTTTTGATTTGATTGGCATTATATAAACAAATATATTTTATAACAACAGGCCTCACAACAGTCTCTGCTGCCTGAGGGCTTTTCTTCCGGGTTTGTGCCCGTCAGTCTGGGTGAGGTTTGCAAGCTCTGCGCACAGGAAAGAGAGGTCTCTCGGGTTTCTGTGGAATTTACGCCCAGTTCAAAAAAGCAACGGCGCAGTCAGGGTCGAATTCAAACCCAGGAGCTCATGTTTACAAGACAGGAACGTTAACCAGCTATGCCACGGCGCATGCTTGCAGAGTTGCGTTAGCCCGGTACAGCATTCTTCGGCAGCAGCTGAGGGGTGGGTTGCAAACGAAACTGCCTGCTGCCTTTAAAAATGCAACTCTGGTGGGACTCGAACCCACAACCTTTGAATGGCCTCATTTGGTAGTCTAGAAGTCCAATGCGCTATCCATTGCGCCACAGAGCCCGTAGACATGGCTGGGTGGGCCACGTGAAGGCCCACCCAGCTGGGTTTGTGCCCGTCAAACTGGGTGAGGTTTGCACGCGGGAAAGTTAGGTCCTCGGGTCTCTGTGCAATTGATGCCCTTCAAAAAAGAGCAACCACCGGTGAGAAGGCACTGCTGGGATTTGAACCCAGGATCTCCTGTTTACAAGACAGGTGCTTTGACCAGCTAAGCCACAGCGCCTCGCTGTTGTGGTGCATTTCCCTGGTGTGCTATCCTTCAAAAGCAGCTAAAGGGTGGATACTTAAAGCACATGCTCCACAAGGGCCGCTTTTTCAAGGCACACGGGCAGAAAACCAAAGGCACCACTGGGATTTGAACCCAGGATCTCCTGTTTACTAGACAGGCGCTTTAACCAACTAAGCCATGGCGCCAATCTGCATGCTTGTCCTCCGGGAGGGTGGCTCAGGGGATCAAAGCATCCAGAGAACCGGGCACCAACCCAGAGCTGCACGGCCTAAAAGAGTTTGATCTCACTGAAACATGTGGACATGTGTTAACACCTTTTGATTTGATTGGCATTATGTAAATGAATACGTTTTAGAACAAGAGGCCTCAAAACAGTTTCTGCTGCCTGAGGGCAACACTGTGCAGTATGGGTTTAAAAAATGTCAAAAGCTGCGACTCTGGTGGGACTCAAACCCACAACCTTTGAATGGTCTCATCTGGTAGTCTAAAAGTCCAATGCGCTACAGAGCCCATTGGCATGGCTGGGTTGGCCACGTGAAGTCTTCTCTTCCGGGTTTGTGCCCGTCAAGCTGGGTGAGGTTTGCACGCTCTGCGGACGGGAAAGAGAGGTCCTCGGGTTTCTGTGCAATTGATGCCCAGTTCAAAAAAGAGCAACCAACGGAGAGAAGGCACCACTGGGATTCGAACCTATTTACTAAACAGGCGCTTTAACCAACTAAGCCACAGCGCCAGCCTGTGCATTTGTGAAACCCCCCTTATCAGGGAGGGTTATATAAATATAAAACAGTTTGATGCAAAGTAAGTGTTCATGTATAATGTCCAATTTATAATAGCCATATAGGGTATTAGTGAAAATAAGTTAACAGATCACTATTCTGTTAAGATTCGTACTCTTAAATGTTTTACTATGCATCTTGTTCAAAGAGCTTGTAAAAGTGCGTCCCCTTTAAGAGATTGCATGAAACTCTAAGGGTTGGTTGATATGTACTTAAACTAAAACGTGGTTTTCGCTATCATTTTCGATTGATTCCTCTTTGATTGGATGTTGATTAGTTAATGCCCGCCTCCTATATAAGTGAGTCTGACGTGATTGTCCTGAGATCTGCAAAAATAGAGGGGAGAAGAGAGACGATGAGAGAAGTGGTGTGAAAACAGGTTGGTTCCGATCGAAATCTACCATGTAAAACCGAAAAACTCGAGTTAAATATATTCATTTCAGAAATCTCTTTTTTTTTTTTGTTTAAGTATAAGATTATACCCAAGAAATGTGTTAACCATTTTTATTTTGATTCGTTCACGGGTGGAAGACATTGAGTCCTGTGTGGATACAGCGATTTCATGTTTGAAAGGTTGTAGATTTATGTTATACTATTCGTCGTGTTGTTTTAAGTGAAACAGTCTTTCAACTTGGGAAGTGTAAGAGGAGATCAGATAGCCCTTTGGAGCCACCCGAAGCGCTCACAGCTCCTCTGACAGCGAGGAACGGTACGAGCAGCAACCGGATAGCCCGCCCAGCCACTGGGAGGGTTGGGTGTTCCTCCGGCCTCGAGGGACCGACGGCTGTTGGTGAGGCTTGTGCGAGCCGGGCTGGGTGAAGATCGAGACCGAGTATGGAATACAGGTACTGCTTATTGGTTTTATTTTAGCTCACCGAAGAGTGAAGAGGCCCGTTTGCATTTTAAAGGCCACTATGCACACAAGCAACGAATCAGGCCTGCATCGGGGGTTGGGTGTGAGTGTGTTTATAGTGTGAGTGGGCCCACTGTTTATATGCTGTTTATTGAAATAATATATTAAGTTTACGGTTATAGATCATAAAACGGTGAAACGTGTTACTTGGATACTAGTGTTATATAAGTGCACCAAGTAGTGAGTGAAGTAAGTGGATTTAATATTTCACTGGAAATTCACATTTTGTGATACAGGGAGTGTACACCGAGTGCCCCATAACTGAGAAACATAAAGGTGGTAAATCTTGTAAATGTGGGATATTTCCCTAAGTGATTCTCTGACTATTCTAATTCGTGTATTACTGGTTCACGAGTATTGGGAATTAATATCTGTACGTATTCATATTGAAATTACCTATTGGTTATTACCAATATATATCCGCTGAATATTCATATCCGATCTTTATATCCTCATAATATATATAGTTAAATATTGTATTTTCCTTTTTAAATTTTTTTTATTCTGTTTAGTAAATAAATTACTTTGTTTGAATACGTGTTTCGTATTAGTTATTTAGGAAACCAAAATCTCTCTAAAACTTGGTATCAGAGTTGGGGCTTAAACGTATAGTGGAGAGACACAAATTAAAGGAACCCGGTGTTCCGCCTTTTAGAACTTAGGTCAGGACATACCTAGGAGAGGGCCGGGGCGCTACATTTGTTTTCTGGGAGGACGACTCAGAGGATCACAGCATCCAGAGAAGATGCCAATGGTTCGCGAGCCAGGTGGTGGACAGCTTAAAAGTCTCTGTTGACAACTCGGTTGGGCTGGTTTGGAAATGGAACCGCCTGCTGCCCTTTGAACGCCTCTGTATCCCTTTTTGCGGTCCGATCTCGGAAAAGTAAACACTTGAGGGTCACAAGGGCACCGCTGGGATTTGAACCCAGGGTCTCCTGTTTACGAGACAGGCGCTTTAACCAACTAAGGCACGGCACCAACCAGCACGCTTGTCTTCTGGGAGGGCGGCTCAGTGGATTAAAACATCCGACTGTGAGGCCAACGGTCCACTGGCTGGACAGCTTAAAAGAGATTGCTAACAACTTTCTTTTGCCTTAGGGCAACACTGTGTAGTATAAGGCTTAACACAAAGCAAAAAACCAAAACCAAAAATCATGATTCTGGTGGGACTTGAGCCCACAACCTTTGAATGGCCTCAGCCAGCAGTCTAGAAGTCTAATGTGCCACAGAACCCCACTCCGTGAGGTAGCACACTCTGTGGGCAGGAAGGACGGGTGCACAGGTCTCCATTCCACACTCCATTCTCAGAAAAAAAAGCCCAAGGAGGTGCTCGAGCTCCGCTAAAGTGACTGCTGGGATTCAAACCCATGATCTTCTGTTTACTAGGCAGACGCTTTAATCAACGAAGCCACGGTGCCAACCTGCACACTTGGCCTCTAGGAGGGCAAATCAGAGGATCACAGCATCCAGAGAAGAGGCCAACAATCTAGCGTTGCACAGCCTAAAAGAGTTTGACCTCACTGAAATGGTTCTTGGCCATGTGTTAAAACCTTTTGATTTGATTGGCATTATATAAACAAATACATTTTATAACAACAGGCCTCACAACAGTCTCTGATGCCTGAGGGCTTTTCTTCCGGGTTTGTGCCCGTCAATCTGGGTGAGGTTTGCAAGCTCTGCGCACAGGAAAGAGAGGTCTCTCGGGTTTCTGTGGAATTTACGCCCAGTTCAAAAAAGCAACGGCGCAGTCAGGGTCGAATTCAAACCCAGGAGCTCATGTTTACAAGACAGGAACTTTAACCAGCTATGCCACAGCGCATGCTTGCAGAGTTGCGTTAGCCCGGGCCAGCATTCTTCGGCAGCAGCTGAGGGGTGGGTTGCAAACGAAACTGCCTGCTGCCATTGCACTCCATTCAACGAAAGAAAAGCCCAAGGAGGTGCCCAAGCTCCACCAAAGGCACCACTGGGATTCGAACCCAGGATCTCCTGTTTACTAGACAGGCGCTTTAACCAACTAAGCCATGGCGCCAATCTGCATGTTTGGCCTCCGGGACGTTGGTTCAGAGGATCAAAGCAGCCAGAGAAGAGGCCACCAAACCAGCGCTGCACAGCCTAAAAGAGTTTGATCTCACTGAAATGGTTCTTGGCCATGTGTTAATACCTTTTGATTTGATTGGCATTATGTAAATGAATACGTTTTAGAACAAGAGGCCTCAAAAAAGTTTCTGCTGCCTGAGGGCAACACTGTGTAGTATAAGGCTTAACACAAAGCAAGAAGCCAAACCCAAAAGCCATGAGTCTGGTGGGATTTGAAACAACATCCTTTGCACGGCCTCAGCCAGCAGTCTAGAAGTCCAATGCGCTATCCATTGCGCCACAGAGTCCTACTCTGTGAGGTAGCACGCTCCACACTCCATTCTCAGAAAGAAAAGCCTAAGGAGGTACTCGAGCTCCGCTAAACGCACTGCTGGGATTCGAACCGAGGATCTCCTGTTTACTAGACAGGCGCTTTAACCATCTAAGCCTAAAAGAGCGGCCTAAAAGAGTTTGATCTCACTGAAATGGTTCTTGGCCATGTGCGAAAACCTTTTGATTTGATTGGCATTATGTAAATGAATACGTTTTAGAACAAGAGGCCTCAAAACACTTTCTGCTGCCTGAGGGCAACACTGTGCAGTATGGGTTTAAAAAAATGCAACTCTGGTGGGACTCGGACCCACAACCTTTGAATGGCCTCATTTGGTAGTCTAGAAGTCCAATGCGCTATCCATTGCGCCACAGAGGCCGTAGACATGGCTGGGTGGGCCACGTGAAGGCCCACACAGCAGTGGCCCACCCTTCCGGGTTTGTGCCCGTCAAACTGGGTGAGGTTTGCACGCAGGAAAGTTAGGTCCTCGGGTCTCTGTGCAATTGATGCCCTTCAAAAAAGAGCAACCACCGGTGAGAAGGCACTGCTGGGATTTGAACCCAGGATCTCCTGTTTACAAGACAGGTGCTTTGACCAGCTAAGCCACAGCGCCTCGCTGTTGGGGTGCGTTTCCCTGGTGTGCTATCCTTCAAAAGCAGCTAAAGGGTGGATACTTAAAGCACATGCTCCACAAGGGCCGCTTTTTCAAGGCACACGGGCAGAAAGCCAAAGGCACCACTGGGATTTGAACCCAGGATCTCCTGTTTACTAGACAGGCGCTTTAACCAACTAAGCCATGGCGCCAATCTGCATGCTTGTCCTCCGGGAGGGTGGCTCAGGGGATCAAAGCATCCAGAGAACCGGCCACCAACCCAGAGCTGCACGGCCTAAAAGAGTTTGATCTCACTGAAACATGTGGACATGTGTTAACACTTTTTGATTTGATTGGCATTATATAAACAAATATATTTTATAACAACAGGCCTCACAACAGTCTCTGCTGCCTGAGGGCTTTTCTTCCGGGTTTGTGCCCGTCAGTCTGGGTGAGGTTTGCAAGCTCTGCGCACAGGAAAGAGAGGTCTCTCGGGTTTCTGTGGAATTTACGCCCAGTTCAAAAAAGCAACGGCGCAGTCAGGGTCGAATTCAAACCCAGGAGCTCATGTTTACAAGACAGGAACTTTAACCAGCTATGCCACGGCGCATGCTTGCAGAGTTGCGTTAGCCCGGTACAGCATTCTTCGGCAGCAGCTGAGGGGTGGGTTGCAAACGAAACTGCCTGCTGCCTTTAAAAATGCAACTCTGGTGGGACTCGAACCCACAACCTTTGAATGGCCTCATTTGGTAGTCTAGAAGTGCAATGCGCTATCCATTGCGCCACAGAGCCCGTAGACATGGCTGGGTGGGCCACGTGAAGGCCCACCCAGCTGGGTTTGTGCCCGTCAAACTGGGTGAGGTTTGCACGCGGGAAAGTTAGGTCCTCGGGTCTCTGTGCAATTGATGCCCTTCAAAAAAGAGCAACCACCGGTGAGAAGGCACTGCTGGGATTTGAACCCAGGATCTCCTGTTTACAAGACAGGTGCTTTGACCAGCTAAGCCACAGCGCCTCGCTGTTGTGGTGCATTTCCCTGGTGTGCTATCCTTCAAAAGCAGCTAAAGGGTGGATACTTAAAGCACATGCTCCACAAGGGCCGCTTTTTCAAGGCACACGGGCAGAAAACCAAAGGCACCACTGGGATTTGAACCCAGGATCTCCTGTTTACTAGACAGGCGCTTTAACCAACTAAGCCATGGCGCCAATCTGCATGCTTGTCCTCCGGGAGGGTGGCTCAGGGGATCAAAGCATCCAGAGAACCGGCCACCAACCCAGAGCTGCACAGCCTAAAAGAGTTTGATCTCACTGAAATGGTTCTTGGCCATGTGTTAACATCTTTTGATTTGATTGGCATTATATAAATGAATATGTTTTAGAACGAGAGGCCTCAAAACAAAACAAAAAATTTCTGCTGCCTGAGGGCAACAATGTGCAGTATGGGTTTAAAAAAATGGCAAAAGCTGCAACTCTGGCGGGACTCGAACCCACAAACCCACAGCAAAAGAAGTCCAATGCGCTATAGAGCCCGTTGCCATGGCCGGGTGGGCCACATGAAGGCTTTTCTTCCAGGTTTGTGCCCGTCAAGCTGGGTGAGGTTTGCACGCTCTGCGCACGAGAAAGATAGGTCCTTGGGTCTCTGTGCAATTGATGGGCAGACAACCAAAGGCACTGTTGGGATTCGAACCCAGGATCTATTGTTTACTAGACAGGCACATTAACCAACTAAGCCACAGCACCAATCGGCACACTTGACCTCTGGGAGGGTGGCTCAGTGGATCAACACTTCCAACTGTGAGGCCAACGGTGCACGGGCTGGACAGCTTAAAAGATATTGCTTACAACTTTCTGTTGCCTTAGGGCAACACTGTGGAGTATAATGGCTTGTTTCCACTGAGCGGTACAGTATGGTACGGTACACAATTATGTTCGTTTCCACTGTCAGAAGTTGTGAATGTTACCAAAATAGCGAACCGTACCATACCACTTTTTTGGTACCCTTTCGTTGGGGTACCAAGCACAGCAAACGGTACTAAAAGGGTGGAGCTAAACTCACTGCAGGATGTTGATTGGTTTACTAGAATCGTCACTTTTGCATGATACAAGGGGATAAATCTTCTCCTTCACTTTTTCCACTCTGCTGTGTTTGGCTCATTACATAATTTTTTGTGCGCAAACACAAAAAAATATAACACTGCATTTTATAATTTTACATTTTCACACAGACAATAGCCATTTCTCAATATGCGTTCTATTCTGTTCTTGTGGACTTGTGAAAAGTCATTGCCCAAAAACCTGCGTAATTTTCAAAATATTACTGTTATTGTGTCATGAAATGTAGTTTTAAGAGTTTTTCAGGCGAGAATGTAGTTGTTTAAAACTCAAATCTGTGGTTTATTTATAAATACATAGCGCCTATTTGAAAATTTGCTATGCCGATTTCGGAGCTCTCATTTATCCGCACAGAGCAGCCTTACGCACGGCTAGTCCTTCCGACATTTGCCACTGGCTCTGATGTCTCTGTAGTGATTAAACATGAGATACAGTTCGTTTTGTTTATATTTAACAGGCATTCGTGGTCTCATGAATCTATTATTTATTCCTGGTCATATCATTTTGACTGAGCACAAAGTTTAACTTTATATTTATTTTGAACTTTACCGTAGTAACTTACAGCGCTGACTTTGTAGCATACGTTTGACTGAATTGTTTGCTTTTGTCTTTATTTCTTCTTATATAAGCCTCTTATACTTTGTACTTATACTTTTATAATGGCTATTATTGTTCATTAAAACTGATATAAAAGAGGCAGAGTTGTGCTTTTTGTCGTGCTTTATTGTCGATCGCTACTTTCCGGCATACACGCCTATCAAGTAAAGGGTACTGTTGGCAGTGGAAACGCAAGCTGGATCAGGGTGTTCAGTCCCGAACTGTACCGTACCGTACTGTACTGACCCGTGCCCTATTGTGTTATTTTACTTTATATTATGATACTTACTCAATATGATAATATCTTACTTAAAATATGATGAATGTTCAAGAATGTAATCCATATACTGATCAATATGCTGAATTATTCCAATACTGGATGTCTTAATACAGATTGTGAGTCTTAAAGGGCCATCCATTGGGCAGTACTGGAATTTTCCATTGAAGTGTACCAGTGAACTTAAATAACCCAATGAACTTTGGGTGATTTCCAGAATATGACAGGAACAAGTAAACAAGTTTGATGTATGTCTCATTGGATCACCTCCAACCAATAGGAGGCCGTAAATAAAAGTTTTTAAAAAAATGGCGGATCTGGCCAAATTCCACCATTGAAAATTGGATCAGGTGGGCTAGTAATAAATTGTGGCAAACCAGACAAGCATAGCCAATTAAAAACCGGAACTACCAAATATGGTTCGCTTAGACAGATATAAAAGTGGATGCCTCGACAGACAGAGATTAGATGCGGCGGCCTTTATTGCTGTGTTCAATAAAGTCTTATTCTGGCATCTGGAACTCTGCTTCTTGAGCTTTATTGACAAATTTGAGAAGACAACTTTTTTGTTCCACAACACATTGGCGTCACGAACAGGATTGGCTTGAAGCTTGGGTCGACGAGAGCCGTCGCAGGTGAAGACCTGGCTGACACGCAAACAAATAAAAAAAGGCGCTTAAAAAAGGTAAGCAAGTTTTTTGTTTATATTAGATATAGGTTTGTTTGCATGCTTTGCTAAGGTCACGCCTGTGATGGTGATCTAAGACAGGGCTTTACCAAAATCGAATCTAAGAAACTGAGTTTAAATTTAATAAATATAAAGTAAATGTAAAGTAAGTAGTAATTAAGGAGGTCCAGATTTCAAAAATCGCCCATGCGAAAGATTGATAAGATATTTTGATAAAAGATTTCAGTGCATAAGAGGTGCACGCCTAAGAGAGGCATAAAAAGCCCGTGGTTGCCACTTCCCAGCAGGTGTGCTTGGGGGAGCCGGGGAGCTGCTTGTAGGTTGGTTAAGTGTGGCCCTGGTGGTACCCCCGCGGGAAGTGGGCTGCAGACAAAAAGTGAAACTGTTAGTCTTTGTTTGTCCATTAAATGTTGAGAGAGAGATTTGTGTGTGTGTTGTTTTAGTACTGAGAGTTAAGTGTGTTGTATTAGTCATTTGGCTGAGATACTTACCGCGCTGTCTGTGCTGTGATGAGCTGTACGTGAATGTAAATGTATTTATGTCTATTTGTGGCTTCTATGGTATGGTAAATATTTGGCTTTGACTTGGGTTTGAGACTTGTGTGATGCGTGTGTGTGGAGCAAGGGAGAGAAAGTGAAAGGGGGACAGAGCTGCTGCAAGCAGTGTGTTGTATTGCCGTGTGAGTTGTGTGAATGGAGAGAGAGTATGTGAGGGAAACTAGAATAATTATTTTAAAACTAAGAACATTAGAAGAATCGGCTCTATTGATTATTTGAACATTTTCCAAATCATCACCATATATAAAGTGAAAAAAACATTGAAAAGTTTTTGTTTCTCTCCTATAATAAGAATGAGCGTATGAATCAAGTGTGTCTGTGACAGAGGACGGAGGGGCTGAGAGAGAAATTTTGGGTGTGATAGAAAGGAGGGGCTGCAAGAAGAGAGTGAGAGACCGCCTCTGTGTATATGTGAATGAGATTATGTGAGCCTCTTCTTTGCATTGCACTGAATTAATATGGACTTTGAGAGAATTTTATTTTATTTATTTATTTTTTTTTTGGCTAGAAGGACATTTAAATTAGAGGAGAAGAGAGAATTAAAAAGAAGAAGAAGAAAAAAAGAGACATTAAGAGACGTCATAAGGGGATTTATGAAGTAAGTAAATTATCTAAAAATAAAAAGCAGCAATCAATAAACAAGTAACAGTTTTTAGTGGATCAAGAAAAAAGAAAAGATTAGACAAAGTGGTTAACTGAAAAACCAGCTTGTGCCTCCATACGTAGATTAATTCACCCTTCGTTGGGAATAATAGGGCAGAATGTTTTTATTTTACATCTGAAAAGTTGGTAGCTGAAGAGGAATCACATTCCTGAATTGTAATAATTACCACCAGAACCAACAATAATTGCAGATTTCTGAATAGGATATATATGGCAATATAGAGTAAGCAAGAAAGCACTGTAAAGGAAAAACTATATACGACCTATTACATTAAATTTTTAATCAGATCTCATTGAAAGATCTGGATAAAAATTTGGGCTTAGTTACTATATGAACTAATAAGAGGGTATCTTCAATATAATTGAACCGACTTAGTGGGGAAGGTGACTAAGAAAGCAGTCATATTTAATGAGTGATTCTAACCAAAAAGAAAGAGAGAAGAGGAAAAAAAGGGGAAGCAAGCCATGAGAAAAGAGCTGGCAAAGATGGAATTAAGTGAAAGAAACATACAATCAAAAACCAGAGTCCCCTCAAACAGTCCTAACAGAGGAGAGTACAAAAACATCACAGGCACACTGCTCCTTGAGGATATGCAGAAGAAAGAAGAGCCATGCTGGGTGCGAGGAAAAAACCATAGACTGATGAGATGCACTAGAAGCATGAATGAGCCCAGCAAAAACCCAATACAGTGTCCAAACCTGATCAAGCAAAGGCAAGAACAGTATATGCCCTGTGACAAACAAAACCTTGATGAACTGATATCTTGCCTTCCCAAAATTCATGAGGGGGCAGAAAAATGGATCAAAGTGATTGAACAAGAGACAACAGGCAAGCTACTAGTGATAGGAGACATCAAAGCATTGTTGGCTAAATGCCTGGGAGTATCCAAGATGAATGAAATCCTTGGAGAGGTGCATCTGCATCAAGCAATTGACAATCAAAGAATGGATGGGACCCCATTTGACAAACATCGAGCTGAGATATGGCTTGCTTTGAGAACTGAATACCCAACACAGATGAACCCAATGTCACTGAAAGTGGTACCAATTGGTGATACAGAGAATCCAACCATCTACATCAAGAGACAACTAAGACAATGGAAACAAGAACTGGAAAGAGACCCAGAGGGAGATCCTGTGATTACAGCACTGTTTAGAACCACTATAGTGGATGCTATGCCACCAAGAGTAAAAGTCAAGTTGGAAGATGTGGTTGGTCTGAACTCCAAGACACACAAGGAATTCTGTGATCATGTGGCTTATGCTGTGAAACAATACAGGAAGAATGAACAGAAGCTGAAAAGCCAAGAAAGAAGGCTTCAAACAAAACTGACACAACTACAACTTGAACAATTAACCCGTAAGAAAAAGAAGATTCAAGTTGCAGTCAAATGCAAAGAAGAAGAACAATGAGCAGTGATGGCTCCTGTAAACATGCCTAACCTTGTTGCTCAAAGTACCGCATCAGTACTTGTCCCTGTCATCCAGAACATGACTGCCACTGAAAACTGCAGCCACTCCCAGCAGGCACAAAACAGGCACACAAAGTCATAAGACGTTGATATTTGGTTAAATTTTGGCTGCGATGTCGGGTGACCAAAATTCAACGTAAATTCAACGTCTAATGTCAATGTTAAATTGATGTCCAATACCGACGTCAGCTGATGTTGAGATTTTGCTGTTTTTAGGTTGTGCAACCAAAATCCAACATTAAGTAAACGTCAAATTGACATCAAAAATTGACATCAACCCGATTTTCATTTTCAACCAAAATGCAACGTCTGTCCGATGTCATGTCCAACGTCAACCTGACGTTACATAGACGTCTGGTGCCTGCTGGGCTGGCACAGATTGTCATCTATGCAAGACCAGAACATCCAAACAAAACAAACTGGACAAGACCACAACAAGAAAGCCAAAGAGGGAAAAGACAGAACAATGGCCATCAGAGAGTCAACGGCCTACCAGGAGTGTGCTGGGGATGTAAACAGCCTGGACACAACAGACGAGACTGCCCTACCAACCCATGGCAACAACAACAACAAAACAAAACAAACAAAAAAAAAAAAGCACAAGGTCTAGTAAACCAATGGTATAGATCAGGGCTTTTAGGGATTTTAGGGCTGCCCAGAAAAAGAAAGGAGAGAAGAGAAGGAAAACAACAACAACAAAAAAAACCTAATGTAGATTGGTTAAGAGATTTAGAGAAAATTTTAGAGAAAACTATTCACAAATGAGGCAAATACATAAAAGAGCAACTCCATAAGTCATGAATGTCAAAAAAAGGAATTTCATTGCACAATCATATATGATTAAGGTAGGGATCCAGAATTCGAAAATAAAAGGCCAAATGACATAGAAGGACAGGTAATTCTATTGATTTCATAATACAAAATAATAGGGCCACAGGGTGCCGCAAGAGAAGTTGGCAAGGGTAGTTTCATTGAAAAATTCATGTATGTAAATAAAGGAAGCTGATCAAGGCTTATGATCGATGATGAAACAAGCAGGAAATTCGTAAGCCACATACAGAGTCTTCTCATTTTCCAATACAATAAAATAAAATAAATATCTTAAAATTTTGTGTGCTGCCATTATGACAGGCATCCCAAGGGTGGTGATGTTTCTAAAAAATGGATTAAAAAACAGTTTAATTGCTAAAAGAAATGGAAGAACAGGTACCAACTAGACTGTGGTCTTAACATGGTACTCATAGGTTTAGTGAAATCTGTTATTCTAGTTAGAATTAAAATTAGACCAGCAGCACACTTACCAAGAAAAAAACAACATCTATTAAGACAAGATGTGGTGGAAGGCATTAAAAGGACTGCTGAGAGGTTGATTGAAACAGGAGTATTAATTGAATCAGCCAGTTATTGTAGTATATTCATATTGCCAGTTGTGAAGACATGAAATTAAAACAGTGATTAGTCCATGACGTAAGAGGAGTTGAAGTAGTAGTAGAAGATTAGCCTGTTGGAGGCCCAAATCCACATGTGCTGCTATTGACTGTTTTCTCTGCAGATAATTGTTTTACTGTAATTGACGTTTGTTCTGCTTTTTCAGTGTCCCTTTAGCAGAGGAAAGCAAACATCTTTTTTCCTTCTCCGATCAAGGTAAACAGTATAAATATATGTTGGAATGCCTCAAGGATTTCAAAAGAGTATTCAGTTTAATCAAACACCATTGTTGAGGAATCATAATAAGCCAGCCACTCCAAAATAATGGATGTACAGAAACAATAAGGTATATAACAAAGAACCTTATCTCAGTAGTTTGGCAGGATGGTCTGAAGGAAAAGACAGTTAGATGCCTACCCCAAGAGATAAAGACTTTCTTAGTCCTGCCTAGTTTACTAGTTCTATTAATATCATTTTAAAGAATCCATAACAGTCAGTAAAGTAGGTAATTAAGATATAATATATGAACTGAAAGGAAATTAACTTAAGAGAAAATAATAAATATTGCATAAATGGTACTTGACTGGTCGATGGGGGAATTAAATCAATAAGCAGGCCTGCTAATAGGGATTGATCTGGGGGATTGCACAAACTGGTGGCCACCAAAACACTGGAGTTTTCTCCTTAGTATAAGTGGTTTGTGCAGTTGTGTGTTAAGCCTTATGCCTCGTTTATTGCTGTGTCCAAATAACTGTCAAAAAGGGTTATAGAAATAGCTGATGTATATATATATATATATATATATATATATATATATATATACACACACACATACACAGTGGGTACGGAAAGTACTCAGACCCCCTTAAATTTTTCACTCTTTGTTATATTGCAGCCATTTGCTAAAATCATTTAAGTTCATTATTTTTCCTCATTAATGTACACACAGCACCCCATATTGACAGAAAAACACAGAATTGTTGACATTTTTGCAGATTTATTAAAAAAGAAAAACTGAAATATCACATGGTCCAAAGTATTCAGACCCTTTGCTCAGTATTTAGTAGAAGCACCCTTTTGATCTAATACAGCCATGAGTCTTTTTGGGAAAGATGCAACAAGTTTTTCACACCTGGATTTGGGGATCCTCTGCCATTCCTCCTTGCAGATCCTCTCCAGTTCTGTCAGGTTGGATGGTAAACGTTGGAGGACAGCCATTTTTAGGTCTCTCCAGAGATGCTCAATTGGGTTTAAGTCAGGGCTCTGGCTGGGCCATTCAAGAACAGTCACGGAGTTGTTGTGAAGCCAATCCTTCGTTATTTTAGCTGTGTGCTTAGGGTCATTGTCTTGTTGGAAGGTAAACCTTCGGCCCAGTCTGAGGTCCTGAGCACTCTGGAAAAGGTTTTCGTCCAGGATATCCCTGTACTTGGCCGCATTCATCTTTCCCTCGATTGCAACCAGTCGTCCTGTCCCTGCAGCTGAAAAACACCCCCACAGCATGATGCTGTCACCACCATGCTTCACTATTGGGACTGTATTGGACAGGTGATGAGCAGTGCCTGGTTTTCTCCACACATACCGCTTAGAATTAAGGCCAAAAAGTTATATCTTGGTCTCATCAGACCAGAGAATCTTATTTCTCACCATCTTGGAGTCCTTCAGGTGTTTTTAGCAAACTCCATGCGGGCTTTCATGTGTCTTGCACTGAGGAGAGGCTTCCGTCGGGCCACTCTGCCATAAAGCCCCGACTGGTGGAAGGCTGCAGTGATGGTTGACTTTCTACAATTTTCTCCCATCTCCCGACTGCATCTCTGGAGCTCAGCCACAGTGATCTTTGGATTCTTCTTTACCTCTCTCAACAAGGCTCTTCTCCCCCGATAGCTCAGTTTGGCCAGACGGCCAGCTCTAGGAAAGGTTCTGGTCGTCCCAAACGTCTTCCATTTAAGGAATATGGAGGCCACTGTGCTCTTAGGAACCTTAAGTGAAGCATAAATTTTTTTGTAACCTTGGCCAGATCTGTGCCTTGCCACAATTCTGTCTCTGAGCTCTTCAGGCAGTTCCTTTGACCTCATGATTCTCATTTGCTCTGACATGCACTGTGAGCTGTAAGGTCTTATATAGACAGGTGTGTGGCTTTCCTAATCAAGTCCAATCAGTATAATCAAACACAGCTGGACTCAAATGAAGGTGTAGAACCATCTCATCTGGACAGCACCTGAGTTAAATATATGAGTGTCACAGCAAAGGGTCTGAATACTTAGGACCATGTGATATTTCAGTTTTTCTTTTTTAATAAATCTGCAAAAATGTCAACAATTCTGTGTTTTTCTGTCAATATGGGGTGCTGTGTGTACATTAATGAGGAAAAATAATGAACTTAAATGATTTTAGCAAATGGCTGCAATATAACAAAGAGTGAAAAATTTAAGGGGGTCTGAATACCTTCCGTACCCACTGTATGTGTAGTTATGTGTGTGTGTGTGTGTGTGTGTGTGTGTGTGTATAGATAGATAGATAGATAGATAGATAGATAGATATAGAGAGAGAGAGATAAAATATTTACAGTAGAGAGGCATGCTAGATGTGGGTACCATGACTGAATTAAACAGTGACCTGTTATCTGAACACGTCTGAAATTTGTATCCTGTTATCCCTGGGAGACAGTTAGAAATTTGATCCATTGCAAACTTTCTGATATTTCTGTGTTTACTAAAATAATAACATTGTGCATTGTGTTGAACGAGAACAAGATTGGGTGACCAAGCTAAACAGACATTTTGATTTGAACAGACACATTACACACATTTTACAGTAATAAGACTTGTTGATTTGATCCTAAAAGGTTTGATGTGGAAATAAATATAATAAGTAATAAAATACTATGTATGCCCACTGGGACAACAAAGGGGGAAACTCAAAATGAAAGGTTACTGTTTTCTGCATTCTGCAAAGAAGAAAATATGCTTGCTTCTTTTCTGCAAAGAAGAACTTGCTTTATTAAAATGGCATGGGGAAACTGCTGTTATAACCAGATGAGACTTCTGAAATTAAGATGAATTCATTTATAATTTGATTTATGCAGTTCTCTGAGTGTTCAATTTCCAGATGAGACTAGATGACTTCTGTGGCAGCTGCATCAACATGAACGAAAGCAGTAAGACTGAGCAACAAGTGAGAAAGAGAGATGAAAGCACATGGCTGCAGAGAGAAGAGACATTGGTTGATGGGCCTTCATTTGCCCCCTGAAAGAGGAAGTTGATACTTCGGAGGGGCTGACATGGAGAGAGACTGGGTTAATGCAGAAACGACAATGAAGGCATGATGCAATTATGCAAAATTGCCTCCTCTCTGGCTCGATGAAAAGCCAGACTGAAGAAGGGCAAAGAGACAGCAGCATCCAGAGTCAAACCTCTGTGTCACACTGCAACAACAGGCCCTTGAATGCCATCACAGACTGACAAGACCAAATGGATCAGAAAGGAGAGAACTCAAACTGCAGCTCAACATGTTCAACTGATCACTGATGCAAGCAGAAGGACTTCATCCTTTCATAAGCAGCACAGCACATTTCCAATGAACACTAGAGACCACCTCAAATTTTCATGATTGGCCATATTTATTGCATTTTGATTATTCTCTGGTTCCACAGCAGTTCTTCACATTCTATTAAACTCACACTCTTTATCTGCTTTCCTTCAATAGACTCCAGTCCAGCCATAATTAATAAATGAAAAAGGAGTGGAAGCTGAACATTTGTTCAACTGATCAGTTAACTAAAACTGGGACTGGACTTGGCATAAGTGAAGGGTTACTGTATTGACCAACTAGGGGTAAATGCATAAATAGATAATTGATGATGATGCTACGCAATAAGGAGAGAGATTTTGGGCTTCTTTTAAGATAGATATGATAAGCTTGGACGTTACTCTTTAAAAGCTCTTTAAAAGGGGCCAAGATGTGTTCAAGAACAAAAATGTACATGATAAAGCTATGCTGGTCATACCATCTTGGTCAATAGTTTATTTTAAAGCTAGATATAAAGCCATAACTCCAAAATTCCAAACCCAAGATATTGCAAATGCTGCCATTACCAGGGATTACGTGATGCTAATATTGTTGGCCATGGATCCAAGAATATGTGGAGATCTCCAGTCATTTAATAGAGCAATTATTGAGCAATAAGATGATTATGAAGAGAAAGACCTACCCAGACCTGTCAGATCAATTCATACAGTATATTAGAGATTGGAAAAAATGGTTTATCACTGCAGTGTTTAATACAACCCCATGACAACTGACATCAGCCAGCTGTAAACATTCTGGTCCTGTCGCACAGGGAGTGTCACATTGCCTATGTTCAGTAGCTTTGGATCAGAGTTATGTCATTAATTTAGAAGTGGTGGTATTCCCACCTTGATATTTATGATGGATAATTGCATATAAAACTATGATCAGAGTAAATTAGAAGGCATAAGCAAAGAACCTCAATTGCACACTGTTGGACAATTGAGATACAAAAGGACATATGATTGCACAGGCAACATCTCTTGTTACTTCAGTTTCAGATGTGTATGGTTTTGACCATTGCACAAGGGGGGAAGTGATTTGAAAAATAAACTTAGGATGAAATTTTTGAATTGTATAAACCCCCCTACAAAACAAGGATTGGTAGGGAAGGGGTGCCTTTTATTTTCTATTCTTTATTTTTATCTTGTATTGTAAGTTTTGATAGAAAGGGAGTTAATATCTTCATTGTATTTTCTTTTTCATATTATGTAGTAGTATTAGAATACTTGGATAGATTAGGAAGGAAGTTAGAGGGTGTTATGTACTTTATTTTGGCATATGCCCCTTACTGAAGTCATTTATTTTTGAAGTCATTTTGTTTTAAATAATTTATTCTGAAATCATTTATTTTAAAGAGCATTTATAAATAAATCAAATGTAAAATGTGATTGTTTTACTAAGAAAGGCATCGAGGAAGGTCTTAAGCAGGTCATTGTCCGTGTTACGAGGCAATGCGACCAGAAAAGGGGACGATAAAGAAAGATTGCATGTTTACTAATTATTTGAAAGCATTCATCATTTAACCTTCATTATCAGTATATAGTTAGTTTCTTTTAACACTGGAAAGTCATCACTGGAGAGAAGAAAGGATCAATGAGCACCTCAGTGCAGCATGAGTAGATTCAACTGGAGGTTTAAAAATCCACCATCTACTCCAACACCAGATAGAGCTGGAGGACAATGAGATCTGCCTGAGAGCTCCTCTGGCAACGAAGGACAGCATCACCAGATAGCGCCCCAGGCTACCGGAAATGCCTGGAGTTCCTCTGGCAGCATGGGATGAACCAGTGAATCATTTATTGCATTACGTCACTTTGTTTTTACTAGTTCAGATTTTTGGTAATTTCAATCATTTGACTAATTATTCATGTATTCTACATAACCATAATAACCATGGGCAAGGCTAAGACATCTCATGCACCTGCTTTAATACACATTGTTGATTGACTCATTGTTCATTGACCCCCAAGAGTGTATAGGTAGGGAAGCGGATTCTTTTACTCTTCTCTAGTCAATTGTGAGGAGAGATGTTTGGGTCTGACTTCCTCTGGAGTGCAGCATCATGAAGAAACCAATTGTTAAGAAGTAACGGAGGACCATTATTGGTTCATAGATGGATGGAAGATAGAGGTGGACTCATGGTGTTGCACTCTGGGCAAAGGGTTTAGTGGTGAGACTTGATAAAGTCTCAGAGGGGGGAATATATTGTGTTATTTTACTTTATATTATTATACTTACTCAATATGGTAATATCTTACTTAAAATATGATGAATGTTCAAGAATGTAATCCATATACTGATCAATATGCTGAATTATTCCAATACTGGATGTCTTATTACAGATTGTGAGTCTTAAAGGGCCATCCATTGGGCAGTACTGGAATTTTCCATTGAAGTGTACCAGTGAACTTAAATAACCCAATGAACTTTGGGTGATTTCCAGAATATGACAGGAACAAGTAAACAAGTTTGATGTATGTCTCATTGGATCACCTCCAACCAATAGGAGGCCGTGAAATAAAAGTTTTTAAAAAATGGCGGATCTGGCCAAATTCCACCATTGAAAAATGGATCAGGTGGGCTAGTAATAAATTGTGGCAAACCAGACAGGCATAGCCAATTAAAAACCGGAACTACCAAATATGGTTTGCTTAGACAGATATAAAAGTGGATGCCCCAACAGACAGAGATTAGATCATCTCGGCTTTATTGCTGTGTTCAATAAAGTCTTATTTTGGCATCTGGAACTCTGCTTCTTGAGCTTTATTGACAAATTTGAGAAGACCACTTTTTTGTTCCACAACAACCGCTCGGTGGAAACGAGGCATAAGGCTTAACACAAAGCCAAAAGCCACGACTCTGGTGGGACTCGAACCCACAACCTTTGAACGGCCTCAACTGCTAATCTAGAAGTCTAATACACTATCGATTGCCCCACAAAGCCCTACATAAATAGCTTCGTCCAACGCCGTGAGGTCGCTCTATGTGCAGGATGGACAGTTGCACAGGTCTCAGCACAACTGACATGTGGTTCGAAAAGCAGAGGAACTGTGAGGGCCACTTGTCCAAGAAAGAAATCGCAAAGCCACCAGTTCAGAGGCACCGCTGGGATTCAAACAAAGGATCTTCTGTTTACAAGACAGGCACTTTAACCAGCTAAGCCACGGCACAAGCCCATAGAGCTGCGTTAGCCCGGGCCAGCATTCTTCAGCAGCAGCTGAGGGCTGGATTGCAAATGAAACTGCCTGCTGCCATTGCACTCCATTCTACGAAAGAAAAGCCCAAGGAGATGCTCAAGCTCCACCAAAGGCACCGCTGGGATTTGAAGCCAGGATCTCCTGTTTGCTAGACAGGCGCTTTAACTAACTAAGCCACGAGTCCACACTGCATGTTTGGCCTCCGGGAGGGTGGCTCAGAGCAGCGGTTCTCAAGTCCAGTCCTCGCGTACCACCGCTCTGCATATTTTGCATGTCTCGCTTTGTTAACACACCTGATTCAGATCATCAGCTCGTTAGAAGTGAGCTCCGTGCATGAACTGTGTTCCGATTGACATGGTCCCTACACAGTGTCCATTGCTCCCTACTCCCTGAGCAGGAGAAATCCATTGAAGTTTACTTCACTTCGGAACATTCATTCACGGAAATGCGCTGCGCCACCACCTGCAGCGTCTTCACACACAGACGAAACTTACTAGAGATGCATGAAGTGTGACATATACCTCTGTAAATAAATGCAATTTAAATTCACGTCTCGCGCACTTCAGTGCCCTTTGAATGGAACATATACATTCGCTTCAAACTGGAATCATGGTGGAATATCCAGTGATGTCCACTTTGCATGGCACTTACAGTCGAATAGAACGTCTGAAGCGATAAGAGAAACATACAACATGTGCAGAGCAGGGTATGCAAAGACTGGATTTGAGAACCGCTGGCTCAGAGGATCAAAGCATCCAGAGAAGAGGCCACCAACCCAGCGCTGCACGGACTAAAAGAGTTTGATCTCACTGAAATGGTTCTTGGCCATGTGTTAACACCTTTTGATTTGATTATCATTATGTAAATGAATACATTTTAGAAAGAGAGGCCTCAAAACAGTTTCTGCTGCCTGAGGCAACACTGTGCAGTATGGGTTTAAAAAAATGCCAAATGCCATGACTCTGCTGGGACTCAAACCCACAACCTTTGAATGGCCTCATCTGGCAGTCTAGAAGTCCAAAGCGCTAGCCATTGCACCACAGAGCCTGTTGGCGTGGCTGGGTGAAGGCTTTTCTTCCGGGTTTGTGCCCGTCCAGCTGGGTGAGGTTTGCACTTTCTTTGCACGAGAAAGATAGGTCCTCGGGTCTCTGTGCAATTGACGCCTGGTTCAAAAAAGAGCAACCACTGGCGAGAAGGTACCACAGGGATTCGAACCCAGGATCTCCTGTTTATAAGGCAGGCGCTTTGACCAGCTAAGCCGTGGAGCCTCGCTGTCGTGGTGTGTTATCCTTCATTTCATTTGCCGTTGGCTCTGATGTCTCTGTAGAGATTAAACATGAGATACAGTTCGTTTTGTGTATATTTAACAGGCATTCGTGGTCTCATGAATCTATTATTTATTCCTGGTCATATCATTTTGACTGAGCACAAAGTTTAACTCTGTATTTATTTTGAACTTTACCGTAGTAACTTAGAGCGCTGACTTTGTAGCATACGTTTGACTGAATTGTTTGCTTTTGTCTTTATTTCCTCTTATATAAGCCTCTTATACTTTGTACTTATACTTTTATAATGGCTATTATTGTTCATTAAAACTGATTTAAAAGAGGCAGAGTTGTGCTTATTGTCGATTGCTACTTTCCGGCATACAACACGTCTATCAAGTACAGGGTACTGTTGGCAGTGGAAACGCAAGCTGGATCAGGGTGTTCAGTGCTGAACTGTACTGTACCGTACTGTACTGACCCGTACCGCTCGGTGGAAACTAGGCATAAGGCTTAACACAAAGCAAAAAGCCTAAAGCCATGTCTCTGGTGGGACTCGAACCCACAACTTTTGAATGGTAGTTTACCCGGCTGTTTAGAAGTCCAATGCGCTATCCATTGCGCCACAGAGCCCTAAATCATTATGCCTGTCCAACGCCATGAGGTCGCACGCTCTATGGGCAGGAAGGACAGTTGCGTAGGCCTCTGCACAACTGACATGTGGTTCGAAAAGCAGAGGAACAGTGAAAGCCAAGCCACCGGTTGAGAGAGAACGCTAGGATTCAAACCCAGGATCTCCTGGTTACAAGACAGGCACTTTAACCAGCTAAGCCACGGCACATGCCCACAGACTTGTGTTAGCCCGGGCCAGCATTCTTTGGCAGCTGCTGAGAGGTGGTTTGAAAACGAAACTGCCTGCTGCCATTGCACTCCATTCTACGAAATAATGTATGCCCACAACGCACCATGTGCTGGACACCACAGTACCAGAGACACTTATGAGACACTAAAATAAGTGGCATACGGGGCTGGCATACAGCAAGATGTGGCGGAATATGTCAGAGCATGTCAGGTTGCTGTCAATTCCAAACAGCAAACCTGAACCAAAAAGCCCCATGACAATACACTCCACTTTGGGTTTGCAATCACTGTAATGACACTTAGCTGTCTCACCATGTATGGGCCTATAACACCATACAGATCTGTGTCAGTCCTCGCTTTCCAGTCTGCCAGCATGTCATAGACTGCAAACCCCACTGCCCAAGGAGGAGATGTGAACACCTGAACATGTGAACATATTCTGAGTAATAGTCACGATTCGGAAGAGACTCCTGACACATGACTCAAGCCAGAATCACCACCATGGGGAGCTAAACAAGGCCATCAGTTCCCTAAGCTACGCCTTCACAGCCCAGCTGACACATGCCCAAAGCCGCATCGACAAGCTGGCAGTGAAAGTCCAGGATGATTTCAGGCATCAGACTACTGAGTTCCTGAGAGAGCTATTGCACATCTCACGCTGCAAAGACAAGCTCAAAGTGAAAACCCAGCATAAACTCAAGGTACCAGACGGAGTGAAGCAGGAAACAAAGGAAAAAGTCGATGCCGGTCAGTTCCTGTATGCGTATTTACTAGCTTTGAAACTCAGCTTTTACATCTGGACTGGAATGGCCCTGTTTTGTTAGGGGTGATCTATCATCCTCCTCACTCTGTTAAGGACTTCATACATCATTTTTTTTTTCAATTCAATTCAAGTTTATTTGTATAGCGCTTTTCACAATACAAATCGTTGCAAAGCAGCTTTACAGGAAATTAAGTTTCTACAATATACTTATATATTGTAGAAACTTAATATATTTAACATGGTGAAATTTAGTAGTTCTGTATGTTGTCTGAGGGTTGGCATCATCTGAGGTTGATCAACATCTACGTCTGTTAAAATTGAACAATTTACTGAATTTATTGGTAATATCACCACAAACTATGACCGTTTTTTATTGGTGGGCGATTTTAACATCCATGTTTGTTGTCAATCTAACCCTCTATCTAAGGAATTCCTCAGCCTCATTGAATCTTTCGGCCTGGTCCAGTGGATAAAAGACTCCACTCACATCCAGGGGCAAACTTTGGATCTAGTACTCTCTCATGGGTTTGCGATTAGCGATATTGTTGTATCTGACTATATGCTTTCAGACCATAAGCCAATTTTATTCTCTCTGTCTCTTTCTAATTTGTCTTATTCTACTTCAAAAGTGATAACATTGTCTTGGTCCTATTCTCCTCAGTTTAGTTCTAATTTTAAACAGCACTTCATGGAATCCTGTTCTCACCTGCTCTTGGATTCTTCATTACTGGAATTGGATGTTGATCAACATCTACGTCTGTTAAACTCTGCCTGGCTGGATACTCTCAATGTCACTGCTCCGCTCAAGCCTTATAAGCCCAAACCTAAATTGGAACCGTGGCTCAATTCTGAGATTCGACTTTTAAGACAAGCTTGTAGAAAGGCCGAGCGAAAATGGAAAAAAAGACAATTTGCATATTTCATTTCAATTGTTTAAAGAAAGTTTATTGGTTTATCAGAGTGCTGTTAAGTCTGCCAAATCTACTTACTTTTCTAATCTAATAATAGAAAATCACTCTAGACCCAAGGTTTTATTTTCAGTTATTAATTCTGTTGTGAATCCCCCTGTTAATACAATGTGTACTGCTTCCATGGCTCTATGTGAAAGCTTCTTGAGATTCTTTATTGATAAAATCTCTAACTTGAGATCCACCACAAGCCCTCCTTACAATGAACCCTCTATCCCGTTGTTGCATTATGCTTCCTGGGATGCTTTTGAACCTATTTCTCTGCAACTACTTAAGGATACTATTGTTAATGCTAAATCATCTTTTTGTACTTTTGATTCCATACATCCTAATTTTTTTAAATTAATTGTTGATGCTGTTGGGCCAGGATTGGTGTCTCTTTTTAATAAGTGTCTCTGTACTGGTTCTGTTCCTGCCGCCTTTAAAGTGGCTTCTGTTACTCCTTTACTCAAGAAGACTTCACTGGAATCCACTGTTCTGAACAACTTTCGTCCTATTTCTGTACTATCATTTATCTCGAAGGTATTGGAAAAATTAGTGTCTGATCAACTCCAGTCTTTTCTCAGCTGTAACGGTATTTCTGAAATTTTTCAATCTGGCTTTAAGTCTGTACATAGCACCGAAAATGCCCTTTTGAGAGTGCTAAACGACATTTTTATATCTACGGACTCTGGCGACTCTGTGGTCCTCGTGCTTTTAGATCTGTCAGCAGCTTTTGACACTGTTGACCACTCTACCCTGATATCTAGATTAGAGTCTTATGTGGGCATAAAAGGAACTGTCCTAAAGTGGTTTCAGTCATACCTCACTGACAGAAAATTCTTAGTCAAGTTAGCTAACTTCTCTTCTTCTGTTGCTCATCTAACCTGCGGTCTTCCTCAAGGCTCCATCTTGGCACCCTCTCTTTTTTCTCTGTACGTTACCTCTGGGAACCATTCTAAGAAGACATGGGGTGTCTTTTCATTTCTATGCAGATGATACACAAATTTATTTACCTATCAAAAGAAACGATCCCTCTGCTTTTACATCTTTATTAGAATATTTAGAGGAAGTTAAACGTTGGCTAGCCCATAATTTTTTATCATTAAATGAAAATAAGACTGAGGTGATTGCTTTTGGGCCCTCTGACAATTCTCAGACAACCTGCTTAGATCAGGGTAGTTTATCCGTGTTTATATCTTCATATGTACGGAACCTAGGTGTTTTGTTAGATGAGTCCTTACATTTTGACAAACATATTTCCTCTTTAATAGGTTCTAGCTTCTATCAACTTCGCCTGCTATCAAACATCAAACCTTTCTTAAATCATAAAACTTTAGAGATGGCTGTCCATGCTTTTATCACCTCACGCTTAGACTACTGCAATCCACTTTACTGTGGTAGCTCTAAGTCATTAATCGATCGTCTCCAACTAGTTTAAAATGCTGCTGCTAGATTCCTTTATAATAAACGCAAAAGTGCCCATATTACTCTAATCCTGCGGACCCTTCATTGGCTGCCTATTAAATTCAGAATTGACTTTAAAATCCTTTTATTCGTGTATAAATCTTTACACAATCTAGCTCCTATTTATTTATCTGAATTGCTATACCCTTGTACTCCCTCCAGATGTTTAAGATCCAGTGATCAGAACCTTCTTCTAGTCCCTCAATCCAGACTCAAACTTAAGGGGGATCGAGCTTTCTCAGTGGTTGGGCTGCAGCTATGGAATGGCCTCTCTTTAGATATCAAACTCGCACCTTCTCTGTCCACTTTCAAATCTCTCCTAAAAACATATCTGTTCTTTCTGGCTTATAAATAATTTTCTATCACGGTTTTTGCTTAGTTATATGGGTTTATTTATTTATTTATTTATTTATTTTTTGTCTCTCGTGTGTTTTTAATATCTATTTACTTATTTTATAGGGCGAGTCCCTGTTTCAATTGTGCAATTGCGCAATTTTATTCTTTTATGACATTTGAATCTCTGTGCAGCACTTTGGTCAGTCGTGTGACTGTTTTATAAGTGCTATATAAATAAACTGAAACTTGAAACTTGAAGTGAATGGCCGCAAACCAAAGCATCGCCAGCCTTCACCACAGAACTCTTCCCTTCTAACAAAAGAAGAAAGCCCATCCATGCAGACTCCGAAACTGCACGAGACGACTCTTAAAGACCTTGACAAACTGGCTAAAACATCACCCAGTTTGACCGAACGCTACAGAAGGCCAAGATATTCAGAAGCGGAAGCTTACGCGACTGACAGAGACAGGTTATACCTCCTCAGACCCTCATCCTGAGAGTAAATGTGGTGCAAGGGTCCATGAACAGGTGCACGGCTGCACTTCCTTGGACCTTCGAACGGAACCACTGGAGAAGAGGGACCCAGGCTGAAACAATTCTGAACCTGACCAAGGTTAACACCGAAGCTGAGGATCCAAAGGTTGAGGAAAATTAGAAACTACCTGTCATCCGTCCTCTCTGATCCACCTGCTATCTGACCATCAGGATCCACCTGCCGTCTGACTTTCAGGATCCACCTGCCATCTGGCCTTCATGATCCACCTGCCATCCGACCATCATGATCCACTGTTGTCTGAAGATGTCTCCAGGTGAACATCTTCAGCCAAAAGGGGGGATTCTGTAACATCTGCTTATGATCCTTGATGGTCGTTGGGACTTTATGTCTTAAGAGACCCTTTTAGCCTTTTGACATTTGCATATAATTCACAGACCTGGCCCCACATTCTACCTTTATATGGGTGCTAAATTGCCAATGGTTGTCTCCCCACTGTCAAAAAGATGCTGAACAGATCGACTCTCTGTTCTCTCCAATGGACTTAAAACACATTCCAAAGAGAACAGGACTCTGGTTCCATGGCAACCAATCTGGTAACACTAGTCTATTGCTCAAAAGCATGCGGACAGAGCAACTCTCATTTCGCCTTAGGAGAGACATAATGCCCATAAAAATGGACTTTCCTCTAATTAATTCATAGAAAAACCTTTCTGTGAATGAACACACATATCTTTCAGGTCATTGTGTATATTGTTACTGTTCTTGTATATTGTCTTTTGTATTGGATACTGTTTATGCATGCTTATGATAGAACCACTCTTTC
This sequence comes from Spinibarbus caldwelli, assembly GCA_039654775.1. NCBI lineage: Eukaryota > Metazoa > Chordata > Actinopteri > Cypriniformes > Cyprinidae > Spinibarbus > Spinibarbus caldwelli. The sequence goes on along the minus strand of CM077253.1, from coordinate 19,189,870 downwards.
ATGTAACCTACTTATACCCTGTTTAGTATCTATGAATTTGTCTTCGGATGATCTAAGCGAGAGTGTATATTACAAGTTGATACCTATGCAACATAATAGTGTTCTAAGAATCTTTTGTAGTTTTGCTTCAACACATCCAAGCGAATTACATAGACGAAATACCATGCTCTCAGACAAAGGGTCATAAAACCCACCAGTATTTCCAACCTCCCGCTTGGAAATTCAGCCTTTCTCATTGGACAAGCCCATCCTGAAAGGCGTGATTCTTCTCAGACCTTAAAGGGATCACACACAGGTCCGCCTCTCTCACTTTTACTTTCGATTCCTGGGAGACACACATCTCAGCTTGGAAATCTCGCGACTCCCCTTCAGGGGGTAGTCCGAGCTTCTGGCAGTTTTAAGTTCAGCAACTTTGTCGATTCACTTCGGACCAATCAACCCATGGCTGGAATGATGAGGCTTTCACTCCTAAAGGAATTCATCAGAATCTACGCATTGAACACGCACCAGGACACTTTACTCCAAACCAATGCAAGTAACCACTTTTTAACTGTTTAGATGCGCTTCTAGGCTTCGACCCCTTTTAATTAAGGTGATATGATTCTCTGATGGTTCTTAACTGGTTGTGGTTTGCTGATGTGTAAATACTGCCATTACACTCTTCTCTCTTGCATGTGAGCGCTCTCTCTCTCTCTCTCTCTCTCTCTCTCTCTCCATGCTTTCCTTGGGTTGGCATCTATTTTTAATGTGTGTAAGTTTGTGTCTAGTTAGATGTTGCATGTTCCCCTGTAGTGTAGTTTAATAAACATCCATATGTATTCACGCTTGGTTGTCTGTGTCTGCTGCTCACGAGGTCACTTTAACGTCCGGTTTTGTTACATGCTCTGTGAGCAATGTATCAGTAAGGAAAGTATTTTTCGTGGCCAGAGAAATAATTTTCCTTAGAGTCAATAGACGATTAAAACTGTCCGTACTGCGGACGAACAAAACATTTTATTGTACTATTAATGCTACAGTTAATTCCTGAAGATGAATATAATTGAAACTCGTTATGATTAATTATGTCATCTAACATTGAGCTAATTTGCTACAGCCCAGCGCTGCAGAGGCACTTCGAGGGCCTCGTGTCCAAGAAAGAACCCGCAAAGCAAAGCCACCGGTTGAGAGGCACCACTGGGATTTGAAGCCAGGATCTCCTGTTTAAAAGACAGGCACTTTAACCAACTTAGCCATGGTGCTACTCTGCATGCTTGGCCTCTGGGAGGGTGGCTCAGAGGATCAAAATATCCAGAGAAGCGGCCACCAACCCAGCGCTGCACGGCCTAAAAGAGTTTGATCTCACTGAAATGGTTCTTGGCCATGAGTTAACACCTTTTGATTTGCTTGGCATTAAGTAAATGAATACGTTTTAGAACAAGAGGCCTCAAAACAGTTTCTGCCGCCTGAGGGCAACACTGTGCAGTATGGGTTTAAAAAAATGCCAAAAGCCACAACTATGGTGGGACTCAAACCCACATCTTTTGAACGATCTCATTTAACAGTCTAAAAATCCAATGCGCTAGCAATTGTGCCACAGAGCCCGTCGGTGTGGTCAGGTGGGCCACGTGAAGGCTTTTCTTCCGGGTTTGTGCCCGTCCAGCTGGGTGAGGTTTGCACACTCTGCGCACGGGAAAGACAGGTCCTCGGGTCTCTGTGCAATTGACGTCCGGTTCAAAAAACAGAAACCACCACCAAGATGGCACCACTGGTATTCGAACCCAGAATTTCCTGTTTACAAGACAAGATGCTTTGACCAGCTAAGCCATGGCACCCCGCTATCGTGGTGCTATCCGTCAAAAGCAGCTGAAGGTTGGTAAAAGCACATGCTCCTCAAGGGGCACTGTGTCAAGGCACATGGGCGAACAACCTAAGGCACCGCTGGGATTCGAACCCTAGATCTACTGTTTACTAGACAGGCGCTTTAGCCAACTAAACCACAGCTCCAGCCTGTGCACTAGGTTTCTGTGAGGGTGACTCAGAGGATCACAGCATCCAGAGAAGATTCCAATGGTTCACGGGCCAGGCGCTGGACTGCTTAAAAGTCTCTGTTGACAACTCAGTCAGGCAGGTTTGGAAATGGAACCGCCTGCTGCCCTTTGAACGCCTCGGTATCCCTGTTTGCGGTCTGATCTTGGAAAAGCAAACACTTGAGGGTCAAGAGGGCGCCAAAGCCTCCGGTGAGATTTGAACCGTGAACTCCTGTTTATGAGACAGGCGGTTTAACCAACTAAGCCACGGCACCAACCAGCACTCTTGGCCTCTGGGAGGGCGGCTCAGTGGATCAAAACATCCAACTGTGAGGCCAACGGGTTAGACCACTTAAAAGAGACTTTCTGTTGCCTTATGGCAACACTGTGCAGTATAAGCCTTAACACAAAGCCAAAAGCCATGACTCTGGTGGGATTCAAACCCACAACCTTTGAATGGCCTCACCCAACAGTCTAGAAGGCCAATGCGCTATCCATTGCACCACAGAGCTCTACATCGTTAAGCCCGTCCAACGCCGTGAGGTCGCATGCTCTATGGTCAGGAAGGACAGGTGCACAGGTCTCTGCACAACTGACATGCAGTTAGAAAAGCAGAGGAACTGTGAGGGCCTCGTGTCCAAGAAAGAACCCGCAAAGCCACCAGATGAGAGGCACCGCTGGGATTCAAACCAAGGATCTCCTGTTTACTAGACAGCCACTTTAACCAACTAAGCCACGGCGCATGGCCCACTAGCCCAGGCCAGCATTCTTTGGCAGCAGCTGAGGGGTGGTTCGCAAACAAAACTGCCTGCTGCTATTGAGCTCCCCTTTTGCGTTCCATTCTCAGAAAGAAAAGCCCAAGGAGGTGCTCAAGCTGCACCAAAGGCACCGCTGGGATTTGAACCCAGGATCACCTGTTTACTAGACAGCCACTTTAACCAACTAAGCCACAGCACCAAACTGCACGCTTGGCCTCCAGGAGCGTAGCTCAGAGGATCAAAGATCCAGAGAAGAGGCCAACAACCCAGCGCTGCATGGCCTAAAAGAGTTTGACCTCGCTGAAATGGTTCTTGGCCATGTGTTAAAACCTTTTGATTTGATTGGCATTATGTAAACAAATACGTTTTAGAACAAGAGGCCTCAAAACGCCACGCCGTCGTGCCCGTCCAGCACCGTGAGGTCGCAATCTCTGTGGGCAAGAAGGACAGGTGAGCAGGTCTCTGCGCAACTGACGTGTGGCTCGAAATGCAGAGGCACTGTGAGGGCCTCTGCATTATGTCATAAGAGGACTACAAAAGCCATGATTCTGGCGGGACTCGAACCCACAACCTTTGAATGGCCTCAGCCACCAACCTGGAAGTCCAACACACTATCCATTTCACCATCCATCACACCACAGAGCCCAATGCCTTCAAGCCAGTCCAACACCGTGAGGTTGCATGCTCTGTGGGAAAGAAGGACAGGTGCACAGTTCTCTGCACAACTGACATGTGGTTTGAAAAGCAGAGGCACTGTGAGGGCCTCACGTCCAAGAAAGAACCCGCAAAGCAAGGCCACCGGTTAAGAGGCACCGCTGGAATTCAAACCCAGGATCTGTTTAGAACACAGGTGTTTTGACCAGCTAAGCCACGGCACCCGGCTGCAAAGCTGTGCTAGCCCGGGCCAGTGTTCTTCGGCAGCAGCTGAGGATCTCCTGTTTACAAGACAGGCGCTTTACATTTACATTTATTCATTTTGCAGATGTTTTTATCCAAAGCGACTTACAATTGGGGAATACATAAAGCGATTCATCTTAAAGAGGCAATCAGACAGAGAAAGTCCTTGTAACACCAAGTCTCAGGCATTGTTCAAATAAGTACAAGCTAGCAAGGGAAGGAATAAAGAAGGACAAAGAGAAAGTTTTTTTTTTTTAGTTTAGGATGAAGTCAAGTAGTGTCGAATGAGATGAGTTTTCAGTTGTTGCTTGAAGATTGACAGGGATCCAGCATTCCGGATAGGGGTGGGAAGATCATTCTACCAGCCAGGAATGGTGAACGAGAATGTTCTGGTGTGTGATTTTGAGCCTCTCTGTGATGGTACCACGAGGCGTCGCTCACTAGCAGATCTCAGACTTCTGGAGGGGATGTAGATTCGTAATAGTGAGTGGAAGTAGGCGGGTGCTGAGCCTGTGGTTGTTCTATATGCAAGCATCAGTGTCTTCAACTTGATGCGAGCTGCAACTGGTAGTCAGTGCAAGGAGATAAAGAGAGGTGTAACATGGGCTCTTTTGGGCTCATTGAAGACCAGTCGTGCCGCTGCATTCTGAATCATTTGTAGAGGTTTGATTGTGTTTGATGGAAGTCCAGCCAGAAGAGCATTGCAGTAGCCCAGCCTAGAAATGACAAGGGCCTGGACAAGAAGTTGTGCAGCATGCTCTGTCAGAAAGGGCCTGATCTTTCTGATGTTGTGTAGTGCAAACCTGCAAGATCGAGCAGTCTTTGCAATGTGCTCTTTGAAGGTCAGCTGGTCATCAAAGATTACACCCAGATTTCTGACCGAAGTTGATGGGGTAATTGTTGATGATCTTAACTGAATCGTGAAGTCATGCTGTAGAGTTGGAGTGGCAGGGAAGACAAGAAGCTCAGTCTTTGCCAGGTTGAGCTGTAGGTGATGTTCTTTCATCCATGCCGAGATATCCGCCAGGCAGCCTGAGATCCGTGCAGCTACCGTTGGATCATCTGGTTGAAAAGAGAGATAGAGCTGTGTGTCATCAGCATAGCAATGGTAGGAGAAGCCATGTGCCTGTATGATGGGACCCAGTGATGTAGTGTATGTGGAGAAGAGGAGGGGTCCAAGAACTGATCACTGAGGAACCCCAGTGACTAGTTGATGTGCTTTGGATACCTCCCCTCCCCAGGCCACCCTGAAAGACCTACCAGTGAGATAGGATTCAAACCAGCGAAGTGGAATCCCAGTGATTCCCAGTGATTCCCAGTGATGAGAGGGTGGACATTCTGAACTCTGTTGGGGTTAGACAACATGTTTCAGGACCTACTCATTGTTGAAATCATACTCTAAATTTAATACTGTCACATGGAATTGATGTTAGTGGTGTTGAAATTCTGCAGCAAAGCGATGATATCTCAGATCATTGTCTAGTCTTGTGTAAACTCCATATAGCTAAAACTGTAAATTCTACTCCTTGTTACAAGTATGGTAGAACCATCACTTCTACCACAAAAGACAGCTTTGTAAGTAATCTTCCTGATTTATCTCAATTCCTCAGCATATCCAACAGCGCAGAAAAACTTGATGATGTAACAGAAACTATGGACTCTCTCTTTTCTAGCACTTTAGATACAGTTGCTCCTTTATGCTTAAGGAAGATCAAAGAAAACATTCTGACTTCGTGGTATAATGAGCACACTCGCACCCTAAAGAGAGCAGCCCGGAAAATGGAGCGCAGCTGGAGGAAAACAAAACTAGTGGTATTTCGTACAGCTTGGCGGGAAAGTACCCTATCCTACAGAAAAGCATTAAAAACTGCTAGATCTGATTACTTTTTGTCTCTTCTAGAAGAAAACAAACACAACCCCCGGTATTTATTCAATACAGTCACTAAATTAACGAAAAATAAAGCATCAACAAGTGTTAGCATTTCTCAAGAACACAGCTGTAATGACTTCAGGAACTACTTTACTTCCAAGATCGATACTATCAGAGATAAAATTGTAACCATGCAGCCGTCAGCTACAGTATCGCATTAGATAGTGCACTATAGATCCCCTGAGGAACAATTCCACTCATTCTCTATTATAGGAGAGGAAGAATATATATATATATATATATATATATATATATATATATTGTATAAACTTGTTAAATCATCTAAACCAACAACATGTATGTTAGACCCTATTCCATCTAAACTACTAAAAGAGCTGCTTCCAGAAGTCATAGATCCTCTTTTGGCTATTATTAATTAATCATTGTCATTAGGATATGTCCCCAAAACCTTCAAATTTTCTGTTATTAAGCCTCTCATTAAAAAACCAAAACTTGACCCCAAAGATCTAGTTAATTACAGACCGATTTCAAATCTCCCTTTTCTGTCAAAGATACTAGAAAAAGGTAGTATCCTCACAATTATATTCCTTCTTAGAGAAAAATGGTATCTGTGAGGAATTCCAGTCAGGATTTAGACCGTATCGTAGTACTGAGACTGCTCTCATTAGAGTTACAAATGACCTGCTTCTATCATCTGATTGTGGTTGTATCTCTTTATTAGTTCTACTGGATCTTAGCACTGCGTTCGACACTATCGACCACAACATTCTTTTGAATAGACTAGAAAACTTTGTTGGCATTAGTGGAAGTGCCCTAGCATGGTTCAAATTGTACTTATCTGACCGCCATCAGTTCGTAGCAGTAAATGAAAAGGTATCATATCGATCACAAGTGCAGTATGGAGTACCTCAAGGCTCAGTACTAGGGCCGTTACTTTTCAAGCTTTACATGTTACCCTTGGGAGATCTTATCTGGAGACATGGTGTTAGCTTTCACTGTTATGCTGATGATACTCAGCTCTATATTTCTTCACGGCCCGGTGAAACACACCAAATTGAGAAACTAACGGAATGCATACACCTGGATGAGCCCCAGGGACATATCCCCAGTGAAGACCTCGACTTAAATACAATAAAACTAAAAAATAAAACAAAATAACTAAAAATATAATAAAATACCTAACTACATAATACTATTACTGTTAGAAATTGCAACAATATAAAAATAGAAATATAATACATTTATACATTTAAAATTTTATTAAAACAATAAGTAAAAAATAAATAAACAATAATATCCTGGCCAGAGGAGAACTGGCCCCCCGACTGAGCCTGGTTTCTCCCAAGGTTTTTTTCTCCATTCTGTCACAGAGGGAGTTTTGGTTCCTTGCCGCTGTCGCCTCTGACTTGCTCAGTTGGGGACACTTAATTTCTAGCGATTATCATCAATTTGATTTCATAGATACTATTTAATCTAAACTGAGCTAGACAATGAGATCTCTGAATTCACTAATGAAATGCCTTTAACTGAAAATTGAGTGTTTAATCTTATTATTATACATTACCGACACTCTATCCTCCAATTTGATACTGTAACGGGCTGAAGAATCACAAGACAAGGAGATGACAATAAAGGCTCCGAAGGGTGCGTTTATTGGTGAAATCTTGCGTGCCGATGTGTCTTGGTGAGGTGAAACTGTGCTCCGAGATCCGCTTCTGTGTTCAGTCCAAGTGTCCAGGTGCTGAGTGTCCGTGCTTGTGCTCAAGTGTCGTGGCTGGCCGGTCACACACTGCTCTCTGGAACATTAACAGAGGATACGTTAGCGGGTAGTCTTCTGGAGTCATGTCTCACTCGTGTGTGTGACTCGGCGGCTTTTATAGCTGTCTCCTAATGAGGCTCAGCTGTGACCGGCCAGCCTGTGCAGATTGCGTGCAGGTGTTCCTCCTCTGTTTCCAGGGCGACGCTGATGAGTGCTCGGGACACGCGTCACACTCCCCCCCCCTAAGCGTCGTCCTGGTCCCACGGGACAACGGGGAGATTGGGGTCAGGTGGGGAGTGAACCCTGACAGACCTGCGAAAGCTGCCCAAATCCGCGAGAGCCCGTCGGCGTTAGCGTTGGCCGTCCCCGCCCGGTGTCGCACAATGAAGTGGAAGTCCTGGAGCGCCAAGAACCAGCGAGTTACTCGGGCGTTCGTGTCCCTGGCCCAGGCCATCCACTGTAACGGAGCATGGTCAGTAATGAGCGTGAACTTTCTGCCAAGGAGGTAATATCTGAGCTCCAGGACTGCCCACTTGACTGCCAGCGCTTCCTTTTCGACGGCTGCATAATGTTGTTCCGCTGGGTCAGCTTCCGGCTGATGTAGATCACCGGGTGTTCCTCACCGTCCTGCACCTGGGAGAGTACGGCTCCCAACCCGGTGTTGGAGGCGTCCGTCTGCAACAGGAAGGGGCAGTTAAAGTCTGGGGCTCGCAGTACCGGCTCCGAGGTGAGTGCCGCCTTCACTCGCTGGAACGCCCCATCTTCGGTGGGACCCCAGGGAACCTTCTCCGGCTGCCCCTTCCTGGTTAGGTCTGTCAGGGGAGCTGCTAAGGAGGAGAAATTATGGATAAAACAGCGATATTAACCTGCCAATCCCAAAAAGGCCCTTACCTGGGTTTTTGAGGTGGGCCGTGGTGCCGAGAGGATTGCTGCCACCTTCTTCTCCTGAGGTTTGATGAGGCCCCGGCCCACCTGGAAGCCCAAGTACTTAGCTTTGTAGAGGGCCAGGTGACATTTTTGGGGATCGGCGGTCAGTCCAGCCCGGCGCAGCTTGACAAGCACCCTCCGCAACCGCTCCAAGTGATCCTCCCAGTTCTCCGAGTGAATGACGACGTCATCCAAGTAGGCCGCCGCATAGGACTGGTTGGGCCTCAGCAGGATGTCCATCATCCGCTGGAAAGTGGCTGGGGCCCCGTGCAGGCCGAAGGGGAGAACCCGGTAATGCCAGTGGCCGCTGGGAGTCGAGAAGGCGGTCTTTGGTTTGGCTTCTTCCGTCAGCGGCACTTGCCAGTAGCCCTTGGTGAGATCTAAAGTGGAGATGTACCGGGCTCTCCCCAGACAATCTAGCAGCTCGTCTACTCGTGGCATTGGATAGCTGTCGAACTCGGAGACTTCATTGAGGCGGCGAAAGTCGTTGCAAAAACGGAGGGTGCCGTCCGGTTTTGGGACCATGACGATGGGGCTGGACCAGGGGCTGCGCGAGGGCTCTATTACCCCTAACATCAGCATCTCCTGCACTTCCTCCTCGATGGCGTGTCGCCGAGCCTCCGGGACCCGGTAGGGCCGCTGCCTGACGATGGTTCCGGGTGGCGTGCGGACATCATGTTGGAGAACATGGGTCCGCCCCGGGAGTGGGGACAACACATCAGAGAATTGACCGACCAGATGTTGCAACTCCTTCTTTTGGGCAGCCGATAGGTGGGGGTTGACGTCGACAACCACGGGGTCAGTGGTGGCCAGAGCGGCCAGCTGGGTCCTAGTCCCGACCCATCACTTCAGGAGGTTGATATGGTATAGTTGATCCTCTTTTCTCCTTCCGGGCTGCCGTACCTGGTATGTAACGGGCCCCACTCGCTCGGTCACCGTGTAGGGTCCTTGCCACTTAGCGAGGAATTTGCAGGCTTTTTTAGTGGCGTTGCTGGGCTTGCTGGGCTTTCGTGAGGTGCTCCCGGACTAATGGCATGACCCTGTCAATCCGCTCCCTCATCTCACAGATGTGTTCGATGGTTGACCGATGGGCGGCCGGCTGTTGTTCCCAGGCTTCTTTCATGACGTCGAGTAGGCCGCGAGGCTGAAGCCTGGGGCACTTCTCTGATGCCAAAGAGGACGTATGGCAGCATCTGGTCCCAGTCCCGCTTGTCGTCAGCGGCCACCCGACGGAGCATCTGCTTCAACGTCTGATTAAAACGCTCGACCAGCCCATCGGTTTGAGGATGGTAGACTGTGGTCCGCAGTTGTTTCACCTTTAGGAGGCGACAGAGGTCTGCCATCATCCGGGACATGAACGGGGTGCCCTGGTCGGTCAATATCTCCATGGGGATGCCGACTCGACTACATAGGAGGAACAGCTCCTGAGCAATAGCCTTGGACGTGGCTTTGCGTAGGGGGATGGCTTCTGGGTAGCGAGTGGCGTAGTCCACTATCATGAGGATGTGTTCGTGGCCCCGGGCGGACTTCAGCAGCGCCCCGACCAGGTCCATCCCTATTCGCTCGAAGGGCACCTCGATGATGGGTAACGGGATCAGCGGACTGGGGGGAGGGGTGCGAGGCGATGTCTGTTGGCACGTCGGACAGGCATGACAAAACCGTTTCACCTCAGCATCCAGACCTGGCCAGTGGAAACGGTCTTGGATCCGCTGGTTGGTATTTCGTGCCCCCAGGTGGCCGGCCATCAAATGCGAGTGTGCCAGCTCCATCACGGTCCATCTTCGACCGCGGCACCACTAACAGCTTTTTTTCCTCCCCTCTCCGCGGTGCGACACAGTAAAGCAGGCCATTCTAGACAACAAAGTGGGGAACTGGATGTGGTGGCGGCTGCGTCTCCTTTCCCTCAACCATCCTCACTTGTGTCCAGCAGTGTTTCAACTGTTCGTCCCCGAGTTGCTCCTTGCCAAAGGCCACCTGCCGTAACCTGCTGGAACACATCATAGAAAAGGTTAGCGGATTGGGAGGGGGACTCACCATCTTTGGCGCTGTCTGATGCTAGTAGGACGGGGTGCCGTCGGGGACCTCGGTTGAACTTCCGTCTTCGGCAGTTCCCGGCAGGGCTGGCAGGCTGGGTGGCGGCGGCGAGCAGGCGGTCAAAGCCCGGCCAGTTCCTCCCGAGGAGCATGGGAACGGGCAGATCCTTCACGATCCCCACCTCGACGGGCCAGGAGCCTAGGGCGGCCGATATGGTGACGTGCCGAGCGGGGACCTGGCGAGTATCACCATGCACACACATGATGGGTAGGCGGGCTTTAGACTCTACCCGAGGGGGAAACACTGTCGGCTGCACCAGGCTGACCGCGCTGCCCGAGTCCAGGAGCGCTTGGTAGGGTCGTCCATTCACCTTTACTTCCACCCGTGGCGCTTCCAACGGTGGTTCATGGTGGACAATGCAACCTGCCAGCCAGGCCTGGTGTGGTGCAGGGGAGGATCCGTGGGCATCGGCTCATCCTGGGGACCGGGAACCGCCGGCCTGCTCACTAGTCGCGAGATGCCCTCCAGTGAGCATCGCTCCTGGTGCACCCTTCGAGGAAACGACGGCGCTCGCTCCCCAGCCTCACGACGTTGGGCCGCCTCCGCCAGCTCGATGGCTTCCACCAGATCTCCGACGGTGAGCAGGTTCCGCATTCCTGCCGCTTGCTGAAGCGTGCGAGGAAGGGCACGGAGGAGACGATCCACGACGACGCGCTCGGCTACCTGGGTGGCGCTGGGATCCCCGGTGAGTAGCCAGTGCCGTGAGAGGCGGGAGAGGTCGGCGGCTTGGGCGCGGGCTGGCAACCGGGTGTTATATTCCCAGTCGTGAAACATTTGTGCTGCCGCGATGGATGAGAGGCCCACGCGGGACAGGATCTCTTTCCGAAGTTCCTCGTAGGAATCCCTCAGATCCGCCAGCATTGAGAAATAGGCCCGCTGCGGTTCCCCCGTCAATAACGGTGCCAGCACGCGCGCCCATTCCTCCTGTGGCCAGTCCTCCTGGGTCGCAATAGACTCGAACATCTGTAGGTAGCTCTCCACGTCGTCATGGACAGTCATCTTCGGCACGAGCATTGTGGCCAGAACACGGGGTCTGGCAGTGGAACCCGCTGGGCAGCAGCTGTGCAGAGCGTGGCAATCTCACGCTCGGTCTCTCCTTGTCGGGCGGCCATGTGCTCTACTATTTGCTGTTGTCTGATGCTCACCTCGGTGAGGTGTTTCAATAATTCCTCCATGGCTGGGGAGGAGCCGACGCCTGCACAATAATAAAAAATAAAAAAAAAGACAAAAAAGGGGGGGGTTGGAACTCAAATTAATAGTCGCCCGTAGACACGGGGCTGAAGAATCACACGACAAGGAGATGACAATAAAGGCCCCGAAGGGTGCGTTTATTGGTGAAATCTTGCGTGCCGATGTGTCTTGGTGAGGTGAAACTGTGCTCCGAGATCCGCTTCCGTGTTCAATCCAAGTGTCCAGGTGCTGAGTGTCCGTGCTGTGCTCAACCGTCATGGTTGGCCGGTCACACACTGCTCTCTGGAACATAAACAGAGGATACGTTAGTGGGTAGTCTTCTGGAGTCATGTCTCACCTGTGTGTGTGACTCGGCGGCTTTTGTAGCTGTCTCCTGATGAGGCTCAGCTGTGACCGGCCAGCCCATGCAGATTGCATGCAGGTGTTCCTCCTCTGTTTCCAGGGCGACGCTGATGAGTGCTCGGGACACGCGTCACAATACTGTTAAGTGCTTTGATACAATCTGTATTGTTAAAAGCGCTATATAAATAAAGGTGACTTGACTTGACTTGACTTGGACAGGAGGATCTGATGACTGACAGTGTCAAAAGCGGCAGATAGATGCTTTAACCAACTAAGCCACGGCGCCAACTGGTGCCCTCATCCTTCGGGAGGGCGGCTCAGTGGATCAAAACATCCAGCTGTGAGGCCAACGGTCCACGGGCTGGACAGCTTAAAAGAGATTGCTTACAACTGCACTCTTGGCCTCCAGGAGGGCAACTCAGAGGATCAAAGCATCCGTAGAAGTCAAATGTAGTCCCCTTATGACATTATATATATATCATTATACAGAGGGTCAGGGACATTAGACAGAGGCTTATCAGTGAATCGAGTTGGTAAACCCTTTCCAGTTTATGGCTGTTTACTTGGGTTTGTTTTGAAGCCTTTCGATTGCCATTATTTAAATTAATATCTTGAGAATAATGAGCCTCAAAACGCTTGCTGCTGCTGCCTTGGAGCAACAATGTGGGACTCAAAATCACAACCATTGAGTGCCCTGATCTGGCTGTCTAGAAGTCACATAGCCTGCCTAGAATTTGTTCAGAATTTTGATGTTTTCTTTTTGTTTTCTAATTGTTGTATATTTTATTATGGTCAGATTTCTTGTAGGGTTGACCTGCTATTTTTATTTTTATTTTTTCATTCCAAATTGTCTTCATGATAGAATAATCAGGTAAGATATTCTGTATTTTCTTTTTTTTCTTCTTTTGTCTTCTCTTTTAGGTTAGTACTTTTCACCTTTATTTACTAGAATTGATCCGTTTATTATTTCTTCTAATAGATCATTCCAAAGTCAAATAATTTTTGTGCTTCTTTGATGTATTTTGAAAAGAGACGGTTAATAAAGCAAAGAGCACTTACTTGTACATTATATTGTGTGTAGTGTCTTGTTTGAATTCACAGTTGATCAGGAATCTTTTTTTATTATTATTTTTATTATTATTATTATTATTACAGCTAATCCCTGGAGGTTTTAAATAATGTGGCTAATACTTTCAGATTTCTCTTCTTTTTTGGGCACTAATCTCATAACATGTCCCCCTTTTCTCATTTTCCTTATTTTATGTTAAATACACATGAGTTTCTTTCACAGCTGATTAGGACACTTTGTTACTGTCACAATGCACGGGACACACAACTGGTGAGTAAATACAAACAGGTTTATTGAAGGGAATCGGGGAATCTGGAACGGGAGTGACCAAAAGCAGGTGAGTGAGCAAGTAGTGTGGAGTTCAGATTGCTTAGCTGTGGTTGATGTAGTGTCTCTGCTTGCTGGTTCGGATCGGTGATCAAAGGCTTCGAGGGAGAATCGGCGAGGAATCCAACGGGTAAACTCAGGGGTAAACAGAGATCGCAGAGAGAGTCCAGAGCTGTCCATCTAGTGAACGGTAGACCGGACAATGAGAGGTATGGCCGTGTGTGTGTATATAGTGGTGTTGATTGGTGTCAGCAGGTGCGTGCAATCAGAACTCAGGTGATTGTGATCGGGTGATTGTGCTGGGTGGTGACTGTTGTGATGGTGACTGATCCCTGACATTACCCCCTCCCCCAGGGGCGGCTCCTGACGCCCTCGAACGGCGACGGGGGCGGCCACGGCTTCTGGGCGCGGGACGTTCAGGATGAGTGCGGTGGAACTCTTCAAGCAGTAAGGGGTCTAGGATGTCGTCCCTGGCCACCCAGGAGCGTTCCTCCGGTCCGTATCCTTCCCAGTCGACCAGATATTCTAATCTACCGCCCCGTCGCCGTGAGTCCAAGATTTCCTTGACCAAATAGACGGAGGGTTGTTCGAGGATTTCTGGGGGAGGAGGTGCGTCTACTTCTGTGAGTCCTGGTGCAGAGGGAAAACAGGGTTTAAGGAGTGACACGTGGAATGAGGGATGAATTTTGTACCTGGGTGGGAGTTGGAGTTCGTAGGTGACCTCGTTGATCTGCCTCTGTATTGGGAAGGGACCAATGTAGCGGGGACTCAGCTTCTTGCACGGCAGGCGGAGGCGCAGATCCCGGGTGGACAGCCAGACCTTGTCTCCAGGATGGTAGGTGGGAGTAGGGGTTCGCCGGGTATCTGCGAAGACCTTATGCCTCCGCACTGCACGTTGGAGGTGGACGTGAGCTGAGTCCCACACTCTCTCGCTTGCTCGGAACCAGTGGTCTACAGCTGGAACCTCCGACGGCTCTCCTGTCCACGGGAAGAGTGGTGGTTGGTACCCGAGTATGCACTGAAATGGTGTAAGGCCTGTGGTGTTTTGTTGCAGGGAGTTCTGTGCATACTCGGCCCATGGGAGAAAGCGGCTCCAGCTGTGCTGATCGTCGTGGCAGTATGCCCGGAGGTAACGTCCGAGTTCTTGGATCTTGCGCTCAGTCTGGCCATTTGTCTGGGGGTGATATCCTGAGGACAAGCTGACCGTGACGCCAAGCAACCTGAAGAAGGCTTTCCATATGTGGGAAATAAACTGAGGACCTCTGTCAGAGACTATGTCTTCTGGTATTCCGAAATTTCGGAACACGTGATGGAACAAGTGTTCTGCCGTTTCCATGGCAGTAGGGAGTCCTTTGAGGGGGATAAATTTGCATGCTTTGGAAAAGCGATCAACTGCCACCAGCACACAAGAATTGCCTTCGGAATTAGGGAGGTCCGTCACGAAGTCAATTCCCAAGTGTGACCAGGGTCGATGGGGAATAGGTAACGGCTTTAACTTGCCTACTGGGAGATGCCGGGGGGTCCTGGACATGGCGCAGACTGAGCAACTGCGGACGTACCTGATGACATCCCGGGTCATACTAGGCCACCAGTATCGAGCTTGAAGGAGCGAGAGGGTCCTATGGCTGCCTGGATGTCCAGAGCCCGGTACATTGTGAACTGAGCCCAGAAGGGAGTGTCGTTGGGTGGTCGGTACGTAAGTCCTTCCTTCTGGGCCTCCCAGCGGAGCAGGTTCGGTGAGAGTGGCGGCTCTGATCTCCTTATCTATATCCCATCGAATGGGACTTACAATCATGGCTGGAGGGAGAATGGGTTCAGGATCTGTGGGAGTGTCGGGAGAGTGAATTCTGGAGAGGGCATCAGCCTTGTTGTTGCGATTTCCGGGGCGGTAGGTTATGGAGAACTGGAACCTGGTGAAGAACAGAGCCCAGCGGGCTTGACGTGGGTTAAGTCTTTTAGCTTCTCGAAGATACTGGAGGTTCTTATGGTCAGTGATGACTGTAAACGGGTGATTAGCTCCCTCCAGCCAGTGCCGCCACTCTTCCAGGGCAAGTTTGATGGCCAATAACTCCTGGTTTCCGATGTCATAATTCTGCTCCGCTGAGGTCAGTTTCTTTGAATAGTATGCGCAAGGATGGAGGCTAGGAGGCTCACCGTGGTATTGGGACAGCACGGCCCCGACGCCGGTGGTGGAGGCGTCGACTTCAACAACAAAGGGAGCTGAAGGATCCGGGTGGTGTAGGATGGGGGCCGTGCAGAAGGCTGTCTGCAGCTTCTGGAAGGCTTCGTGGGCGATGGAGTTCCAGGACAGGGACTTGGGTTTTCCTCGGAGTAGGGACGTTAAAGGGGCTGTGAGAGTGCTGAAATTCATGATAAAGCGACGGTAAAAGTTGGCAAATCCCAGGAACTGCTGGAGCTCTTTAATGGTCTGGGGATGTGGCCAATTCCTCACAGCATCTACTTTCCCCTGGTCCATTTGAATCCCCTCTTGGCCTATGATGTAACCTAGAAATTGGACCGTGGGGCGATGGAATTCGCATTTCTCTAGCTTCAGGAAGAGATGGTGTTCTCTGAGCTTCTGGAGGACCTGCTTGACGTGTTGGCGATGTTCGGCCTGGTTCCGGGAGTAGATTAGGATGTCGTCAATGTACACAATAACGGAGCGATGGAGAAACTCCCGGAACACCTCGTTCATAAACCCCTGGAAGACTGATGGGGCGTTGGCCAGCCCATACGGCATAACCCGATATTCGTAGTGCCCCGACGGAGTGATGAATGCCGTCTTCCATTCGTCCCCTTTTCGAATACGAACGAGGTTGTATGCGCTTCGCAGGTCCAGCTTGGAGAAGATGCGGGCCCCACGGAGTTCCTCTAAGGCGGCCGGGACCAGGGGAAGAGGGTAAGGCAGCTTCACTGTTTGAGAGTTAAGAGCGCGGTAATCAATACAGGGCCGCAAGCCCCCGTCCTTCTTACCCACGAAGAAGAAACTGGAAGCCGCTGGAGAGGTGGAGGGTCGGATGAAACCTTGGTTGAGAGCCTCCTTGATGTAGTCCTCCATTGCCTTGCGCTCCGGGATGGACAGAGGGTAAACTCTACCCTTGGGGAGTTTTGTTCCAGGCAGCAAGTCTATGGCACAGTCCCATGGCCGGTGTGGTGGCAGTTTAGTGGCTGCCTGCTTACTGAAGACATCCTGGAACGCCACATAATCAGATGGGAACTTGACTTCTTCCCGGGGCTCAGGACTTTCGATGAGCGTGGAGGCAACGTGAACGATGCAGGAACTCTGGGAAGGAGCGGATACTGACGAGAGGCAGTGACGCTGACAGTATTCGCTCCAGCGAATAACTTCACATAGGTCCCATCTGATCACTGGAGAATGGAGCACGAGCCAGGGGCGTCCCAGGATGATATCCACAGTGGGTCCCTCCAGTACCAGAAAGGTGATCTCTTCCTCATGCAGTTGTCCGACCTTGAGCTTTATTGTGGGTGCTTGGTATTTAACCCTTCCATGCCCTAGCGGTTTTCCCTGGATGGTCTCGACTCGGAACTCCCGGGCATGGCGCTTCCGGGGGAGTTGAAGGCGTTTCAGGAGGTCTTGGGAAATGAAATTGCCCGAGGAGCCCGAGTCGACAAGGGCGGATACTGCAACAGAGTGATCGTTGGTGAATAGTTGAACTGGGAGCAAGGACAGGGTTGAGACAACAGGATCCAATTGAAGGGTACTCACTGCAGGGCGTGGTGGTCGGACAGGGCAAGTCCTGATGTAATGGTCGGGATCAGCACAGTAGAGACATAATCCAGCCGCCAGACGGCGTGCCCGTTCAAAGGGGGTGAGTCGAGTGTTATCCACTTGCATCGATTCTGGTACTGGGGAACCCAAGGCGGACGCGACAGACTGGTGGGCGGTTTCAGTGGCCTGCGAGGCAGTGAGGCGCTGGGAAATACGAGTGGCTCTCTGCATAAAACTTTCAAGTCCAACAGAGTCGTCATAGATGGCCATATGAGTTTGGATGCGGGGATCCAGGCCCTGTCGGTAGGCGCTTAGCAGAGCGGTTTCATTCCACCCGCTAGTGGCCGCTAGCGTTCGAAACTCCAATGTGTAGTCACTCGTAGAAGCAGTGCCTTGACGCAGCCGCAGCAACTGATCGGCTACGGAGAGTTTTCCGGTAGCATAGCCAAACACCTCCTTAAAATGGTTAGTAAACGCACTGTATGAGTTAGTTATGGCACTATTGGCGTCCCATATGGCTTTCGCCCATAACAGCGCCTTGCCACGGAGAAGAGAGATAAGGAAGGATACCTTTGACCGTTCGGTGGAGAATTGCTGGGGCTGCATCTCCAGATACAGTGCCACTTGGAGGAGGAAACCGCCACACTCAGCTGCGTCGCCCGCGAAGGTAGCAGGCATGGCCATGGGACTGACAGAGGCAGACCGCGGAGGCGTTGGGGGAACCAGGGATGCCCGGAGAGTGGTGACAAGTTCCTCCAGGACCTCCGCTGGTGTGGATGGATGGGGATCCATCTATTTGTCGGTTAAGGTCCGGTCTTCTGTCACAATGCACGGGACACACAACTGGTGAGTAAATACAAACAGGTTTATTGAAGGGAATCGGGGAATCTGGAACGGGAGTGACCAAAAGCAGGTGAGTGAGCAAGTAGTGTGGAGTTCAGATTGCTTAGCTGTGGTTGATGTAGTGTCTCTGCTTGCTGGTTCGGATCGGTGATCAAAGGCTTCGAGGGAGAATCGGCGAGGAATCCAACGGGTAAACTCAGGGGTAAACAGAGATCGCAGAGAGAGTCCAGAGCTGTCCATCTAGTGAACGGTAGACCGGACAATGAGAGGTATGGCCGTGTGTGTGTATATAGTGGTGTTGACTGGTGTCAGCAGGTGCGTGCAATCAGAACTCAGGTGATTGTGATCGGGTGATTGTGCTGGGTGGTGACTGTTGTGATGGTGACTGATCCCTGACAGTTACACCTACATCAAAAACTGGTAACACTTTATTTTAAGGTGTCCTTGTTAAACATGACACATACTTACTATTACAATAACAATAAATTCTGCATAATTACATGCAAGCAATCCTAAACCAAACCCTAATCCTAATGTAACCATATAGTAAGTACATGTAGTTAATTAATATTACTTAGTACTTAAATGTATAATTACACTGTAACAAGGACACCTTAAAATAAAGTGTAACCCAAAAACTCCTTGGACTGGAAGTCAAGAAAATATATATGTAGTTATACAGATATAGTTAATTTTACACATTCCACTCCATCTAGTGCACAGTTGAGCACCCAAGCCTTTGAGTTGTATCCTCAATTGACAGAAATCGCTCACACGTGCACTGTTGTCCATGTACAAGTGACAAAAATATCAACGTGCACAAAAGTCAGGCTGCACATGGACTGTTCTTATGGTAAGAATTGTGGCATTCTTTCAGTTTCAGTTTTACACTCTTAATTTCCTTATGTTGTACGTTCAACAGACTCACAAACAGAGAAAACTGTTCTGATTACCACTGTTTTGTGATTGTGATTAAATTTTTTTTTTTTTAATCACAGTTTTATTAAGGTCAACCAATACAGGAGTATCACAATAGTAATTATAATAATAACTAGAGAGTTTCAAGGATGTACCTGGCTAGCATAGTGAGGACAATCCCCTAGATAAAGCATGTGCATCTATTCAAGCAACCGTTATATTATTCCAACAGCAGAGAAGAGCGTTCTCTATTACAATTAATGATTCTAAAATTAGAACTTACAGTGGTCTTAAAGTAAACTCTATTCATGTTTTTACAATCACTGATCTTCTACACACAAATAACTGTCAGCACAATACTTGATGACAGCTATTAGCACATTTACATCATATTTAAATCATTTAGCTATTACTATTTTGTTATTTTATATCATAGCATTGTTACAAAGTATATAACGATACATTGTACATACAAAAATGCCTATTTTGAGGTAAGCTAAAAAATTTTACAAAAAATTTATCTCATTTAATTATTTATTTATATGTTTATAACATTTATGGGAGTCACTTTGCAACCATAAACAATTTACAGTTGTACCATGTTTACACTAGATACAAGTAGTGCGTCAAAATGAACTAACTAACCAAGTGGGCAATTTATACTTTTAGATGTGTGTGTGTTTGTGTATATATACATGTAAACATCTGTACTTCCCATTTTCATCAAAAAAAAAATTCTGGTATTTATCTTAAAAAGCAGGAAGAAGAGGTCAGCTTGCCATTACTACAGCAGCTACGCTAATTATGTCTGTATTCATTTCTCTGTTTCTGCCACGAGATTAACATCCCGCGGTAACTAGGAATTGCACAAGCTTCAGTTTGGATCCAACCCTTAAATAATCTGAGATGACCAAACACCTGAGAAGAGATGATGCCAACCCCTCAGAGGACCTCAGATGATGCCAACCCTCAGACAACATACAGAATTACCAAATTTTGCCATATGTTAAATATATTAAGTTTCTACAATATATAAATATTGTAGAAACTTAATTTCCTGTAAAGCTGCTTTGCAACGATTTGTATCATAAAAAGCGCTATACAAATAAACTTGAACTGAATTTAATTGAATTACTCACTCATTAACCCACACACAAACATACACTGTGGCAATCTCTTTATTTCCCTGTGCTCATTAGACAGCCATGAGAATTATCCATGTGTCACTCTCCTTAAGGCTGTGGTCTCAAATCACTCATGAAAGCAGACATGAGCCCCCCCTGTTGACTCTTGTACTTTAAATGGTCTATTGCTTTCTTCATTCCTCAGGATTAAGGCTACAACGACGTTGGAACTCCTGCCCAAACTCATGAACCCACTTATTGGCAACTAGAAAAGAAAAGACAGTGATTAATTTGGTTAATAGTGGTATGTTTTTACAGAAATCATAAGGCTTCAAATGTCATGGAATATAGCACATTTAAGAACATCTTTAATGTTTTTAAGCTTAATAGGAGAGTAAATAATAAATGAGTAAATAATAGCAGAACTTTCATTTTTGTGTCCTATAAAAGCTACAGTGGGTACGGAAAGTATTCAGACCCCCTTAAATTTTTCACTCTTTGTTATATTGCAGCCATTTGCTAAAATCATTTAAGTTCATTTTTTTTCCTCATTAATGTACACACAGCACCCCATATTGACAGAAAAACACAGAATTGTTGACATTTTTGCAGATTTATTTAAAAAGAAAAACTGAAATATCACATGGTCCTAAGTATTCAGACCCTTTGCTCAGTATTTAGTAGAAGCACCCTTTTGATCTAATACAGCCATGAGTCTTTTTGGGAAAGATGCAACAAGTTTTTCACACCTGGATTTGGGGATCCTCTGCCATTCCTCCTTGCAGATCCTCTCCAGTTCTGTCAGGTTGGATGGTAAACGTTGGTGGACAGCCATTTTTAGGTCTCTCCAGAGATGCTCAATTGGGTTTAAGTCAGGGCTCTGGCTAGGCCATTCAAGAACAGTCACGGAGTTGTTGTGAAGCCACTCCTTCATTATTTTAGCTGTGTGCTTAGGGTCATTGTCTTGTTGGAAGGTAAACCTTCGGCCCAGTCTGAGGTCCTGAGCACTCTGGAGAAGGTTTTCGTCCAGGATATCCCTGTACTTGGCCGCATTCATCTTTTCCTCGATTGCAACCAGTCGTCCTGTCCCTGCAGCTGAAAAACACCCCCACAGCATGATGCTGCCACCACCATGCTTCACTGTTGGGACTGTATTGGACAGGTGATGAGCAGTGCCTGGTTTTCTCCACACATACCGCTTAGAATTAGGGCCAAAAAGTTCTATCTTGGTCTCATCAGACCAGAGAATCTTATTTCTCACCATCTTGGAGTCCTTCATGCGGGCTTTCATGTGTCTTGCACTGAGGAGAGGCTTCCGTCGGGCCACTCTGCCATAAAGCCCCGACTGGTGGAGGGCTGCAGTGATTGTTGACTTTCTACAACTTTCTCCCATCTCCCGACTGCATCTCTGGAGCTCAGCCACAGTGATCTTTGGGTTCTTCTTTACCTCTCTCACCAAGGCTCTTCTCCCCCAATAGCTCAGTTTGGCCGGACGGCCAGCTCTAGGAAGTGTTCTGGTCATCCCAAACGTCTTCCATTTAAGGATTATGGAGGCCACTGTGCTCTTAGGAACCTTAAGTGCAGCAGAAATTTTTTTGTAACCTTGGCCAGATCTGTGCTTTGCCACAATTCTGTCTCTGAGCTCTTCAGGCAGTTCCTTTGACCTCATGATTCTCATTTGCTCTGACATGCACTGTGAGCTGTAAGGTCTTATATAGACAGGTGTGTGGCTTTCCTAATCAAGTCCAATCAGTATAATCAAACACAGCTGGACTCAAATGAAGGTGTAGAACCATCTCAAGGATGATCAGAAGAAATGGACAGCACCTGAGTTAAATATATGAGTGTCACAGCAAAGGGTCTGAATACTTAGGACCATGTGATATTTCAGTTTTTCTTTTTAAATAAATCTGCAAAAATGTCAACAATTCTGTGTTTTTCTGTCAATATGGGGTGCTGTGTGTACATTAATGAGGAAAAAAAATGAACTTAAATGATTTTAGCAAATGGCTGCAATATAACAAAGAGTGAAAAATTTAAGGGGGTCTGAATACTTTCTGTACCCACTGTACATTATCCATTCCCAGTTCATTGAAAGTCCAAATTTTTCCTTTGCTGTTTTAATTTTCCATGCTTCTTCTCCAGAGTTATTAACTGCAGTTTGAGCATTCCTATTTCTCAACTAGTAAAGTATGGCACTAGCAACACCAAATTCATGGGTCTGATTTTCCAGGGAATTTATATCAAATCAACTTATCAAATGTATACCTTGAACGCAATATAAGTGGCTTTGGATGTAATATATTATAGATAACAAGACATCATGTGATACGACAATCATACCCCATTTATCGCCAACAATGACAGGGCAGCCAGCATGAAGAGTGTCAACATTTCCTTGACCATTTCTATGAAGATTCCACCAGAAGAGAGCACCATTCTGAAAAGCAAACACATCAAAAATGAAAATGACAAATACATTCATTGCAACCTATCAGTTCATACTGTAAATCCTATAACATAAGTTCCCCCAAAAAACAAAAAAAAATCACAGTATACCGTAGTTATATTATGTAGTCTAAAAGCTTATTTAACTGTGAGTGTAATAGCCAAAATCCTGAACCTTTATTAATGCATATTCCCTTTTATCCCCTGCAAGAGGTTGTGCTGGGATACCACCCTTAGTGGGTGGCGAAAACCTGAGCGCCTTGAGGTAAAAGTTCAAAATTCTAGATAGCTATCTATCAGGTTTCTCCAACCGTTCATTTATTGAAACAACACTGACTCACAGCCCTAAAGCTGTTGTTGTAACAGGATATCCAATGAAATGTCTGAGCTCAATAGCAAACAATCTGTTATCACTCAGCATTGCAGGGCATAGCATTCTGAAAGCTGTGCAGAGTAAAGTCTGGTTGTGTTCTATCTTGAGTAAATCTGACTGTGAGAATGATGTATGGAATTCTATACCTCCACTACAGGAACACTGAAGTTAGCGTAAATAAAGGCTGTGTATCCTCCTGCTTCCACAGAGCTCAGCTAAAGAGGTGGAAAAATCAAGTTAAGTTGCTCAATGCGTACAAAACTCACATACTCACTTTCTCAATCCAAACTAAATTGGAAAGATATTGGTTTGTAATTAAAGAAGTAAGCAATCAAGAGCTGAACTATTATTTACTTACATATATCATGAAAGTAGCCACACGATTCCCAGTTTTTAGTCTGTACAATGGACTAGAGTCAGACTGCCATTTAAAAAAATAAATCACATTATCCACAGTGGGTCTGTATCATGACACACAATGTACATACAATAAGAATTATCAATACAAAATTTCTGTTGTTTCTGAATGTTTTGGAAAATGTAAAAGAAAATTATTGTTACTTACTGTGGCATGGTCAAAATGAGGTTCATAGTGTCCTCCAATGCCATAATTTACAACTTGGAGATATTCAGCATAAGGAGGCTGCACATTCAACCCAGTGACCATGGTGATGCGCCGGTCCACTCTGCCCACAACTCCATGGGCTGACTCTTTAAGCCATGCACTGAAAGATCATTGACAAAAATTGTAATGTCACAGCCACTTTACACTTTAAGGAAGTAAAAAAAAAGTGAAAAATGGGATATTATTAATGGGATATATTATTACTAGTATTGTTTACCATTGAGATATGTTGGTTTTGAATGTTTAGTAGTACACTAGCATATAGATGAGCTGATTTAACTATTTTCTTTAAAAAAAATTACTTGTACCTCTTGCTGATGCGATATTCCACAGTGGCCTGATTTACTCCTGATGCCACCACTGATCTTCTGAGCTGAAGGAACACGTGAAATATATAAATATAAATGATGCCGATGCAGACAGAGACAGAGCGATACAGACAGAGACTTGGAAAAAATACAAACAGATAAGATCAAAACAAATTGATCCCTTGCCATTTCTGTTATGTGAGAAATCCAAAAAGAAAAAAAAATACAGAACTACTGGCAGGGAGTTTTAATCCAGCACAAAAAAGACGGAAACACATGATTTAATGCTCAGTCTGCTCCCACAAAAAGAAAAAAAAAAACACTCTGGATGGAATAACTGACGAGCTCTGAGCACAGTTGATTCCGACCGCATGACTTATTCACATAATGTGCTCTTCATCTTCTCTCCAGCTCAGTTTAAGGCCGGCTCATTTTGTATGGTTAAATATGCCTGGAAAAGGAAGAAAAACTAGCACACAAAAGTTTATGTCTCTCTTGAGAAACCGGCTTCATACAGACACTTTGAAGAGTTTTTCCATGTTGAGCTGGCCAGTAACTGGCATACATAGTTTGTTTAATCAGTAAGATGAAAAGTGAGTGAAAAATGTATTGTTCAGAAAAGAACTAATTAGAAAATGGAAGCAGGAAAAACTCTGAGAACTGGCAATAAGTGAGAGCTCTAATCTTTGCCAACCATTTCGTAAAGGACTGAATAACATCCCAGTTATGGTCCAAATTCACTCACTCTTGCTTGTGCTTAATATCAAAGAAAGCATGCTGCGTCATTAGTGATGCCTTGTTTAACTTTCAACAAATTAGTTCCACATTTTGGTAAAATAACCCATTGCATATCCAATTCTGTATGTTTCCACATAAAGGCACTCACCCCTGGAACGGCATATTCTCTGATGCTTTTAGCTTCAGCTCGGGTGACAAAGCTATGGAAGAGCACAACATAAGGATGCAGGCTGATTAGCTCTCGTTTAATTGGTTGAAGAAGTAGGCCAGGGTTGCCATTGGTAAAATAGTCACAGAACAACCTGGGGTTCTCAAAATGCTTTGGCTGTAAAAAGAAAGTAAATTATTATTATTATTATTATTATTATTATTATTATTATTATTATTATTATTATTATACAAGAATTTATTATTATATACTACCAAGTAGTATTATATACTATAGTATTATATACTATTATATATCTACCAAGTTTACACCATTGGTTGAGCCTATGTTGTCATTGTCCAACATGATTGAGTAGCCTAAACAAACAGACTGAAATTCCACTTGGTGCCACAAGTTGTGCAGAAATTACACACTTAACATTTAAAGCAGGTCATTATTTCATGTGACCTTCTTCATGATCCAAACCTGACGTAATTCACTTTTGTACATTTCTGTGCAATTTTCCTCATGGTGTCATGGGAGGAATTCTACCAAGCTCCTTAGAGGATTTACCATAACTTTTCACTTTTGCTGCATTTTGTACATTTTCTTTTTATGATAGGAATCATATGAAGTTATTTAGGGGAAGTTTAGTGGAAGTTAATCCATTTAGAAATTGCAATGATCCTTGATATTACTTCGGAGTGGCAATGTCTGAATACTTTTCTTTTGCTAACATATGTGCTAGCATTTAATATATATGTAGCTTATAATACTTCCAACAACAGATGGTATTGAATAGCCTCTGATGAATGGTGAACACTACTTTGTTTGAATCACAAGCTGTGGAGCATAGTGTGGAAAGATACCTGAGAACCTTTTGTTTGACACAGCTTCTCATAGACTTTCCTGGTTCTCAGATTGGTGGAGTCAGGCCTTTTCAAAACCAAGCTTAGGTTAGTAACAGGCGGACTTTCATCTAGGAGCTTCTCATACTTCTCCACATTGAAATGTACCCTACTATTCACAGGATCTAGAAGACAAGATTGAAATCGCATTGTAATGAAACATGATAGATTAATAAATCAATAAATGATCCATTTTAAATATTGGTAATATTTAAATTAATTTTATTTATGAATTAAAAATAAATAGATCTGTTTGGCCAACTTCTTTTCTCGCTGTCTCACTCATTGCTGTTGGCTGATAGACTGCAGAGGTTTACCATGAAGCAATAATTCCTGGGAGAGACTGAGGGCGTAAGATATGTTTCCAGTCTAAAAAACATGAGTTAACAAGTATAAATTCTTCAATAGATTGCAAAATACATCCATAAAAATAAGAATTTTGGCCCTGTTTATACCTACTATGAAAATCCACTGAGTGATCCAATCACAAGTGGTCAGCCAAGACACATTGCTGTTTACATCTGCTTTAAAAAATGTAAATCCTGTGAGCCCAGATTTTGAGTAGCGGGCTTCTGGTTTTGTGAATACATATTTTATACATATTTTATATTATATTTTAAATTTTCATTTTAATTTTAGTAAAGTTTATGTCTTATTGTCATTATTATTGTTATTATTATATCTCTTTATAGTTTAGTACATCAAGTTGAACTAAATGAAAATTAAAATTTTTGCTTTGGTAACTAGCTTAAAATAAAATGAGTTCAAATGCATTTAATATAGCATTTAATTTCAGTTAACATTCCTTTTATTTTAAGTATTTTTTTATGGTTTTAGTTTTAGTTAACTAAAATAATCCTGTCAACTAGGCAGTTTTTCATTGTTAACTGGAACACATCAGTATGGTACATTACGAAATGTGGTCACATGAGTTTCTGAATATCTCCAAATGTGATTTAACAAACTGTTTAGGACCCTGTGTATGGATCAGATCACCCAAGATGGATCTTAATACCTGGCGTAAACATATTTATTTTATAAGAAGTACTATACCTTAAAATGAGAGAAAGCTAAATGGTCAAGGGCATCTTCAAGTGTGCCTTCATTTTCTGGACTCCATTCTGTTCCTCGAAAGAGACGAACTGCCTCCTCAAACCATTGCACAGAATGGTAGTAATCTTCCAAATCATAGGCCACCTACAAGCATAAAGCTCTCACAGATGTAGCATAACAAATATAACATGCAAATGGAAAAAAGTGAAAAAGATACACAACATAACCGCATATCTGACACAATTCAGTCAAAAATCATTGGTTATTCAATGTGTTACTTTATGAATGTTAAAAGAAGTTGCCAATCGTTGGCTAAACAGCATTTTACTTGGTAGATGTTCAGGTGGTGAAGTGTTCTCTTGGGGCTTATTACAAGAAGGCAACAAAACAGGGCTTTTCTTTTTGCATGAAGGAATAAAGTATAAATCATTTGGTATGGTATTCTCCACAAAAGAGGCACCAGTGACTAAACAAAATTGAGCAGTATGGAATCTACATCAGGAAGTAACATTAAGTTCAAGCCAGAACACATTCTGAACACATTTTTCCAGAGGTTTTCCCAGCTATTCACAACACATTCCAAACTTTGAGAGTGTGGGCAGTAGTGTTTTTCAACCCCTCTAAAAGTTAAGCTTGTGACAAATAAGAAATGATTAGCTTTAATGCCATACTATGCAGACTGGAAATAATACAGTGTGTTCTACCTTTCCAACGAGAAAGCAATCATCCCCAGAGAGTGTATCAGACACAGGAGGTTTGTAAATGTCAACAGCATTTCCATTTGTGATTTGCTGGAAGTGACCTCGCACAAGCCCCTCCACATGTAGATCATAAACATCCTGAAGTCTCATCAGCCCCTGCGCTGCACCCTGAAGGTCTTCCAGCTTGGGTAAGCTGCCTTCCATTCTCCTGTAGCCCTCCCTAAGGGCTTAAAGAAAACAGTAAATGGGGGTTGTGAATGGGGTAGAATTAAGTGAGACAAGCAAGCCAAAGTACAGTGAAAAAAGCTACAGTTACAGTTATGAAGCTGTGGATCAAGGCTTTTCTGAAATGCGTATGTGTGTGAAAGTCAGCAAACTACCATTAATATTTTCTTCGGCTTCATTGCTATGGACAACATTCATCCATTCAGACTTGAGTCTTTTGAGCAGTT
Source organism: Spinibarbus caldwelli (assembly GCA_039654775.1). NCBI lineage: Eukaryota > Metazoa > Chordata > Actinopteri > Cypriniformes > Cyprinidae > Spinibarbus > Spinibarbus caldwelli. The sequence goes on along the minus strand of CM077253.1, from coordinate 19,162,240 downwards.
TGAATGCAACAATTGGATTAGCTATGGTAGCTGATGGCTCATTGTATATCCCACTGTGCAATGATGTGACTCTTGAGAAGAATCTGAAAAAGATAAATGAATTATTAATATTTGTTTGTCTTTTTTTAATTATTAAAAAAGTTAAACATCATAACAACAAAATCAATCAGATTTAATTAAAACTAAAACTGTTCTGTCAGCTTCAGTGTTGGCATAGTTGTCACAAAACAATATGATACAGAAATGGCCCTTTACAGTTGTCATTTTAATTTTAATATTTTAATATTTAATTTTAATATTTATTTTTTAAAAATAAATAAAAACAACAAAATGCTAATATCTGAAGAGAATATGGCTTGTATAACACAGAAATGTATTTATTTGATTCAATAAGAAACTGAAAATACAAATGTAAATTTTTGTGAGACGTCGCTTTGTTTAGCAAAGTTTGCCATGGTTTTTACAATATACTATCTTAGGCTACAACATTTAAAACACAGATATTTCTTAATGTAAATGACCACATCTTTTGTAACTATTTATATTGCTTAATTACTTAATCACGGCTTTAATACATTTATATAAATGATAAAATTGCGTTCTCTTACCTTTTAATATCGTCAAGTCTTTGCATTTCGTGTTCTAAGTAAGTTCTTAAATAATCGATGAGTTGTTTTTCTGCGAAAACTGCTTGCTTCACGCTCATCATTGAAGTGAACATCTCACCGAGCGATTTGTCAGATATATTAACTACGTACAAAAATATGAAAAGACTAATGTATGAAGACATCTTATGATTAATATGTTTAAGAGGTCTTACATATTAATGCGTTGAATGCGTTATTCCACAGCTTTGCATTCTTTTTCATAAGCGCACTAAGTTCTCACGCAGGACACGAAAGAATGAGCACAGCCCATAATGAGCCATCAGTAGTGTGTGTGTGTGTGTGTGTGTGTGTGAGAGAGAGAGAGAGAGAGAGAGAGAGAGAGAGAGAGAAGGGGAGGTGATGATTTGAGTAATACCACAAGTATAGAGAACAGAAATAGTTTATTTATTTATTTATTTATTATTGAAAGCTCCTTGATCTCATTGCTTCTAAACAATCCACACTGTAAAGGCTTTAAAAAGCGTATTATTATAGATAAATACATATATTTACATAATAAATAAACATTTATAATAACTTTATAAATTATTAATCTTACAGAAATTAAATCTGTTTTAACTGGACATCAGAAGAATTGAGTCACAAACATGTGGAGTCAAGGTGTCCTGGTGATGGAAAATGAGTCACTGTGATCTTCCCTGGGTTTAGGTCTGGTCTGTTATTTTTGCTGCTTACCCATGTCACTTATTCATGTCCCATATGGCCTTTCACTCTATAATGTTATGTTAATATGTTTTTTTAATGCAACATTCCACACTTGCAGCATTTCAAAATTGTACTAGCACTGCTGTAAAGTTTGAGTAATGAGGCCCTGCACCACTGTTTTTGTTGGTCTAACTTCCACACCGAGGTGCCAAATACTGTGTGAATTACCAACCCAGGATAAAGATCTTCCTCAAAAACTAAATGTGAGATCCACTGAACCACCAACAGTGTTCCTACTGCTTTCTTACCACTGTATCTCATTACTCCAATGTTATTGACCAGCTGGAACATTTTATAAGAGAGCCATTGTGCAGTGAATGATTAATGCTATATTGACTGACTGTATAATTCTTATGAGGTCTGAAGAACTGCTTTGAATAAGCAAACCTGAGAAATATAGCTCCCACAACATATCTGCCCTAAATTATTAACTCATAAGAAACACAATAATTGAAACAGCAATTTTACAATCTACTGAAACTTAAACCTGTTGACAGAATCCTGTTCAGAAAAAGTAAAGCAGAGAACTATAGGTGATAACAATTTAATTGAATATAACATTAACATTTCTATGTGTTCTGTCTATATCTTTTAGTTATAGAAGAGTTTTTTTAATATACAGCCAACATGTATATACCCTATCATTAATAATCTGGAGTATGTGTTAACTTTTCTAGTTAGACTATAGTTAGAGAAACTACAATGTAACATGTCTAACCGTTTTCAGTCACTAGATGGTGCCATTTAGCTGTGCTTTCTTGCATTCATATAAAAAGAGACTGTCTACTGATTTAAATACTAGGCCTGTGTTTAATATGGAAAATAAATGCATTGAGTTGTCAGATTTTGGTTACTGGACTGTACAAAAAGGTAATAAATCCAGTTTAAATCTAGTTACATTTTTAATATGCCACAAATTTACATGCCACACACATTATGCTTTATACAGCTTTTGCCGCTTTTATAAAATATGATTGTATGTTCTCCAATATTCACTGTTATAATGTTCCTGGTTGTTCCTGATTGTTTAATTAATTATTTGTTTTTGTTATTTAAAATTCAGACACAAAATATTGATTTTTTTATTCTTAATAGAATTTTAATAGAAATCAGCAAATCTTGTGCACAAAATGCATAATATTTCAAAGCAGTGAAACATCTTTCATCCCGCAAACCATACACAAGTGGACAGAAGCACCACAGGAACACAATATAACACAGTATAACCAAATAGGCTACCTAATCTCCATGTATATGAAAATATCAACATTTAACAAGGCCTGCAGTACAAATACACCAAAGCTGAATAAGTGAAGGTAACAACTGAAATCCATGTAAAACCACAGTTTTTAAGCCTCTTACAGCTGATTTACTATTATTAGAGCCTGCTATTTTTGCAACATATATGATTTTGACATAAAACATAATCGTGCAAAACATCACCACTGATCTCAGTTGAGCCTGCTACATGTGGACAATAAGCAATTCCACTTGACAATAGAGCCTTTTTTATATAGGAATGGAATTGAACATTCACAAAGCAAGGTATGGGTGAAAAATATATAACTCATCTCGGTGCAGTCTTTTAAAAAAAAATAATAATAATAATAATAATAATAATACACTATTCACATAAAGAAAGAATACAGACAGCGTTGCCGCTGTGATTTTTTCCCTGCCTTGTGGATTTGTGAAGTCTTTGTTTGTGTCATCAGTTCATCTGTTTTGTACGATCATTTACAATTAGCAGATATCAGTGCAATTTAAATCTCAAATGTCTTATATCATCCGGAAACATGGTGCTAGCTTTCACTGTTATGCTGATGATACTCAGCTCTATATTTCTCGCGGCCTGATGAAACATACCAATTCACAAAACTAACAGAATGCATAGTTGATATAAAAAATTGGAAGACTAGAAATTTCCTACTGCTAAATTCTGATAATTATTGGACCAAAATCCTCCACATATAATAACCTAGAACTTGCTTTTCGAGGTCTTCATTGTCAGTTAGCAACCTAGGTGTGCTATTTGATAGCAACCTTTTATTTGAAAGCCACATTTCTAATATTTGTAAAACCAGATTTTCCCTTCTCAAAAATATATCTAAATTACAACATATGCTCTCATTGTCAAATGCAGAAATGTTAATTCATGTGTTCATGACTTCAAGGCTAGATTATTGTAATGCTTAAACAGGTGGTTGCTCTGTGTGCTTAGTTAACAAACTTTAGCTGGTCCAAATGCAGCAGCAGAGTTTTTACTAGAACCAGGAAGTAAGACCATTCACCCAGTTCTGTCAACACTGTACTGGCTCTGTCACCGTAGCCACCCAGATCCAGTCCGAATCCAGAACAGATGCTCACTGTAGTCACACAGACCCAGTCTGTATCCAGACCAGATGGTGGATAAGCACCTAGAGACAACCACAACAGCCCTAAATGGCAGCAGAGACCATGACAACGAGATGAGCCCTATATAGAGACAGATCCCCTGCAAAGACTTCATCAACTAGATGGCCATCGGCACAGATCCTCAGCAAAGACCACACAAACCAGACGAGTTCTCTGCACAGACCCTGTGGCCAGCTTTAACTCACCATGTGATGTATTCCAATCTTCAAGTGGAAGGAATGGATGGATGTTCTGAGTGATTACATTCCCCAGTCTGACTTGTGAAGCAGCCTGGAATTAAACCACACCATGTTGGTTTCATCTGGCCAAAGGAGAACTGGCCCCACGACTGGTTTCTCCTAAGGTTTTTTTTGTTAGTATTTATTTATTTATTTTTTTCTCCATTTCGGTCACCGATGGAGATTGTGTACTTGCCACTGTCGCTTTTTGGCTTGCTTAGTTGGGGACATTTGATAATAGGCAATATTGTCTATTTGATTGCACAGACACTGTATTGGAAGAAAAGAGAACTGAGCTGGATGATGACATCACTGAATAAACGATGAACTGACTTTTAATAAAATAAAAAAAGACTGTTTAATATTGTCCTCTTTAGAGCTGCTTTGAATCAGAATTGAATTTTGAAGGCAGTTAATAAAATTGAAGTTAGTTAATAAAAAGTAAAGCTTTTTGTCATTAGTTCATGTCAGCTCAGGTCCATAAAATAATGTTAGAAACAGCTTTTCATTTTATTAATGTATTAGTAAATGTTGAAATTAACATTAACTAAGATTCATAAATGTTTTATAATTATTTTTCATTACTAATGTTAACAAATAAAGCCTTATTTTAAAGTGTTACCAAAAATGCAAAAAGGATCACAAAGTTGTTCCATTTTTAACTCACTCAGCATTTTATTGATTTAATTGTTTATTAAGGTAAGTCAATAAATATTTAATTATTGACCAGAGAAAATATACCAAGCTCAAAAAACCACTCAATTACTTTTTTAGCCGCAATAGTTGTAGGCCCAAAAGCTTATTTTCAATAGCTTAAAAAGAAGTACTGGAGAAGGAAAAATTATACTTGTTGAGGTATAGACCCAACTATATTGTATACGCTGGCATTAAGTGACATAGCAGATTTAGTAAATGGATGAATAGAAATGAAATGCTCTTTGTTATAATGAAATCTGTTTAGAAATGTTGCTGCAAAATAGGTATGTCAAACAACTAGTCACTAGTTTATTGTTAAAAACAGTCTAACATCATTGCAGAGTAACATTCCTTAGTCTATGTTAAAAGTTAACACATTCAAATGTACATTTATATTAATATCTGAGAGAAAATAACTCACACAATGTGTGTCTCTTCAGATTTTTTTTAAAAATGTGTCATCACTAGCATAGTCCTGCTTTGATTTAATTACCTAGAATGGTAATGGCTTGCTGGACTGATAAGGTTAAATGGTGATGAAGTTAAATAAATGTTTGTCACTTCAGATTATTTTAAAATGTGTCTCTCATCAGAGATAATTTAGTTGTTTGGAGGAGCATCTGGTACAGAAATGGTAACCAAGGACTGATGTAACATGAGACTACTCATTGTTGCTTGTTACCTTTGTCAGTTAACCCAAAGCAGGATGAAAACATGTTTATTTCATGACTCTGTGCTTTAATTAGGCCCAAGGGAGGCAATCTAACTGTCATAACGCTTCTAATAAGCACAAATTATTATTGTTTTGTATGTGTTCAATAAACATTTTCTCTCTGTATTGTCCCAATCATGTCATATTTTAAATAAACAAATAAATCACACAATAATTCCTTCTTTATTTGTTTATGTTTTTATATGTTTAGATATGTTTTGCTTATTTGCATTTATTTTATTTACACGTGATTTACTTTTCCCCAATAAAGTGGTAATTGCAATGTCTCCCAAACTTATCCTGGATGCCCACCACATTTTGGATGTTCTTTTATTTATTTCCTGAAATCTGGGCTTTTTAGAAAGGTTGTGTTTAATTTAGAATACACAGAAGTATTTAAATGAAAATATGACCCTCTAAAGCACATAAAACATATACAGATGGAATATAGCACAAATACTAGTATACTGAAGAAAATTAGTAGTCAGTACATGCTGGCTGTATATTACACACTTTTTTCAGAATGTACCAAGGAACATTCACGCATAGCTTCTTAATACCACAGACACTGACACATATGTATTTGCATGTGCAGCATTAGATTCTAGCCTTATTGTCGACCATAACATCATTATCACTTGACTTCTACTTTTTCAGGTATTTTAAAAAATGCGGGTTCATCCTCTCTTCACACTGTAAGTCAAAATATACCTGTCACAAACAGTGTTATGGGCAATATAAGGGCTGAAAAGCACGCATGGATGTGAACTGCTGAAATATCATGGCACATTTTGAATATTATTTGCTATTAACATCAATCTCAAATGGAGTTAAAAGGTTTTTGACCAGTGAATGATAGAGATCTGTGTTTTGTCTTACTGTTGTTCAGCACACTGAAAAAATAACTTTAATAGACATAGGGCCCTATTTGAACGATCTAAGCGCATGGTCTAAAGCGCACGGAGCAGGTGCACTTAGTGCGTTTCCGAATCCACTTTTGCTAGTATAATGACGGGAAAAACGTTCGGCGCTCCAGGCGCGTGGTCTAAAAGGGTTGTCCCTAATCTCTTAATGAGTAATGGGTGTGTTTTGGGGTATAACCTGCAATAAATCAATCAGAGTCTCATCTCCCATTCCCTTTAAGAGCGAGTTGCGCTATTTAAACGGCGGAATTTTAAGGCGCGCAGACTGAACGCGTCTCCAGAGAGCAAACGGATCTGCTCATGCGCGAGCAAAGAGATAGGCTAATTCTGATACACGCAATGACTATCCATTATGACATCTGTGACATTTTTATATTTATGTAGCCTACACAATAATATTCTTTTACACTGTAATCCTTTAATTTTTAATATTTGGCATTTTTGTGTGCTGCTGCGCGTCCCTGTGTGTAATAAGCAAAGTGAACGCGCGTTGTGGACCCGCCCAGAGGTGCATTTTCTACTAACGCGCTCTTTAAATAACATATATATATATATATATATATATATATATATATATATATATATATATATATATATATATATTTGCGCCATTGACTTTAGACTTTAGACCAGGTTTGAGTTGGTCTATGGCGCAGTCTATTTTCAATTCCTCAAAATAGCAACGCGCACTACTTTTTCGCGCACAACATGAACACACTACTTTTTTAGACCAGCACGCCCGTGGGCGCACAAATGGGCGCAAATGCATTTGCTATTTAAACAACGCGGCGCAGGACGGGAAAATGAGACCTGCGTCGGGCTGAAACTAGCAAAAACACTTGCGCCGCATTGCGCTCGGTGTATGATAGGGCCCATAGTGTTATAGAGTGAAGAAAACACTGTACTCATTCAAACATCAGTTCTTTATTTAGCCTTGCATTACAAACAAACACAGATCCATCTCCATACTGTGCGCAGCCCTTCATGCTTTTCAAGGTTTCGCCGACAGTTTGAGGATCCAATGGCGTTACAAAGTTAAGTTACAGCCTCTTTTTATTGGTTAAATATTTGTAAAACCCACAAACAGACATAAAGATGAGCAATATTATTGATTAAAAAATAACAAAATGTAGAGATAAGAAGTTTCAGCCCGACAGCGACAATATGTAGCATATGTTTATATATATATATATATATATATATATATATATATATATATTAATTCGATAGCACATTGGTTGGGAAATACTGTACTACAATATAGGATGGGCTCATTATAGGAATAAATTACATATTAAAGTATATTAAAATAAATAATTTTAAAGTTATTTAAATAAGTTATTTTAAAGCATGATATGATACAATATTACTGTTTTGACTGTATTTGATCAAGATTGGGTAAATGTAAGGACTTCTTTCAAAAACATAAAATCTTACCAACCCCAAACTTTTGAACGTTTGTGTAGCTGTAGGCCAAATTATTATTATTATTATTATTATTATTATTATCATCATCATCACTATTATCATCACTATTATCATTATTATGATGATGATGATGCTTCATTTGTCTGACATGAATTTTCTTACAATGAAATTCTGAATTACATATTTTCACAGAATTGAATATATTTTCATTCTCAAAGATTCTCAACCTGCTTTTAAGATCTTAATGTAATTATTTTTACACTCTCAAACTTACACTTAAAATGATCAAACATGGGTATAACATTATTATTTAGCTTTTTTAGCTAACATCTGTAAAAATATATTTTGCAATCCAAACATAGATAGATAGATAGATAGATAGATAGATAGATAGATAGATAGATAGATAGATAGACAGATATAATTTACATTGATTTTAAGTGCTTGATCTGTCACTCTCACAAAAGCAGTAACAAACCCATTGTTACTGTTATTTAGATATTTTGACTTCTTTATGTGGGTCAATACACGCACCATAACAAGGCATGACTTTCTTCATATAGCTTCTGAGGCTCTCATCTCTAAGGCCATAAATGAGTGCGCTCAGAAAGCGGGTGAAGCAGGATGAAGCAGAAATAGTAGATAAAAAACATATCTGCTTGAGACAAGTTTACACGCTGGACAAGAAAGAGTTCTGCGACAGGCTGGGAGAAAGCCATCACGCTGAGGAGCAGCTGGAACCCATGAAGCAGCACTGTGTGCAGAGCCTTTCTCACTGACACCCGGTCCTGCCGCATCCGCCGGGTCTCCAGCAGGATCTGAATGTATGTGAAGAGGATGACCACAGAGACCACTGCAAAGAAGATCCCATTGAGGCTCACTTTGATCAGAGCCTGAATGGGAGAAGCATTGAGCACAGCGGTTTTGCAGAGCATAGGGGTCAAATGGACATTTACATCTGGCTTGAGCTGCATCAAGATAAAGTCAACGGTGGGCAGAATGCAGCTGATGATCCACAGGCTTAGAATGATGATCCAAATCCATTCAGGTCTCCAGATGGCAGGAGGGTGAAGTGGGTAGAAAATAGCCACATAGCACTCCAATGACATGGTGGAAAGAATGAGTGGGTGTTTAGGAAGGTAGCTGTGGACACAAACAACAATGGAGCACAGAAGACGATTGCAAATTGCACACCACCCATCACTAGCAAGAAAAGGGATACAGAGGAGAGCAGCTGCAGGGTGTCGTTGATCAGCATGTAGGGGAAGAGGATGTAACGGGAGCTGTCAAAGAACTGCCTGTGAGATGCAAATGTGTATAGCGTCAGGAGGATGAAGAACAGGAAGGCAATGAAGAACGGAATCACCACACACACCTTCACGATGACAGAGAGGTTAAAGCTGGACGTCGTGTTGCCTGGGAGGTCTGTCAGATTCTGCGTGGTTTCAAGCACTCCGCAGAGCTGCTGATGTTACGAAGGCTGAAAGGAAGTTTGCAAAAGAAAATTTACTTAGTTTGGAATGTGGTAAATGTTATCTCAAACAACTAATGTAATACATTCATCATTCTGCATCTGATCTGATTTCCATTCATGAAATAAACTTTACGCTTGTTCACTCACTACACTGCTTCTGTTGGAAGAGAAATTAAAAGATAATTAGAGATGGGAAGCCCATTTTTATACTGCTGAAGATTTACTTCATGACAAAGGAATGGGATTCGTTTTCCCAAAGGATGGAGTAAATTCACGCTATGAACTCAAAGCATAATTTTAGCAATTAACAACCAAACAATCAAAACAAAACAAATCAAGTTGGCTGTAACTTGAAGGATTGTTTGTGAATCAGTAGGCAATGTGCTTTTGAAAAATTAATGATAATAATCATATGCTTTTTTTTTTTTGTATGTTTATACATTTTTAAAAAGGTTTAAAAAAAAATCTGTTTTGTATCCAAGGTTTTATATGTAGACCAAATTTCTTCATCTGGTTAATAAGACTGGATTGTTTGTGACTGTATATCCAATGTGCTTTTGCAAAATTGTTGATAATCATAGTTTTTGTTTTATAAAGACCCTGGACCACAAAACCAGTCATAAGGGTCAATTTTTTGAAATATAGATTTAGATTTACATCATCTGAAAACTGAATAAATAAGCTTTCCATTGATTTGTGATTTGTTAGGATAGGACAATATTTGGCTGAGATACAACTATTTGAACATCTGGAATCTGAGAGTGCAAAAAAATCTAAATATTGAGAAAATTGCCTTTAAAGTTGTCCAAATGAAGTTCTTAGCAAAGCATATTACTAATCAAAAATTAAGTTTTGATATATTTATGGTAGGAAATTTACAAAATATCTCCATGGAACATGATCTTTACTTAATATCCTAATGATTTTTGGCATAAAAGAACAATGGATAATTTTGACCCATACAATGTATTTTTGGCTATTGCTACAAATATACCTGTACTACTTAAGACTGTTTTTTGGTCCAGGGTCACATATATTGTATCCAAGGTTTTATATGTAGACCTAATTTCTTCATCTGGTTAACAAGAGCAAAACTTAAAAGGAAATAATAAATTACTTGAAACTATTTATTTTCCATTTGTTAAATAAGTTATGTTATATATCAATAAATTATTACATGCATTGTTACATTTAATACAGTCATTTTGTAGTAAAGTATTTTTCTTCATTTTCAACTAATCTGTTATATAAGTTGTCAAATATTCATTGCTGGATAAGCATATTCAGAATGTTTGTCTGTTTTTTACGGCTAGTCATTAACAGAGCTATCAATTATTGACTGTGAACTGTGGTGCTCTGCCTTATTTTACCATTTTGTTTGTTCTGCAATGCGGCAGAAAAAGTTGTACTCAGAGACGAAAGTACATTGGCAGCTTGATTTGCAGTGTCATATGCGTCACTCATAAGGCCAGTGAGACACGTAGCTCACAGCTGCTTGTTTTCTGAAGTGCACTGACCTTAAATATGGAGGGAAAAGTGAAACATCGAACAAACAACAAGTTTTATGATAAAGAAGATCTGGAGCATTTAGGGGGGTTAGAAGTCTGCATATCCCTGGCTGCATGATCAACAACAAGAACTGCTGCTGCTGTCCAGCTATTTAATTGGCTGGAATGATGTAAACGTTAAACTTGCTTGGATATTATATCTTTGCTCATTTTAGTTTTAGCATATATATTTTCATGTAAATCAACTGTAATGCCTTTAAACATCAATATAGAGCTACCTTTATTGTTTTTTTATTTTATTGAATGTATTTTATCTCATCTGGATCGTTTGTGTACATGTAAATGTACATGTACATGTATTTGTATGTATAGGCCTTCCATTCTAACACTGGTAAAATCTCAGGATTAGACATGCATCGCAGAAAATAGTTGACCAAATCTTCCCATAGTAAAATCCTATGTGACTAATTATGTGCTTTAGAGGTTGTTAAGATGGCCATCAATGGTAAACCACAATTTTGCATATCAGTGTTACTTGTGTTTCCTAATTGTTTGACAATGATGCAACTCACATATGTATATGTATGTTTAGGCCCTCCATTCTAACATTGGTAAAATCTGTAAGGATCAGACATGCATCACAAAAAACAGGTGACCAAATCTTCCTAGAGTAAAATCCTATGTGACTAATTATGTGCTTTAGAGGTTGTTAAGAAGGCCATCAGTGGTAAACCACAATTTTGCATATCAGTGTAATTTGTGTTTCCTAATTGTTTGCCAATGGTGCAACCCACATATGTATGTACAGTGCCTTGCGAAAGTATTCAAACCCCTTCATTTTTTTCACGTTTTATGTTGCAGCCTTATGTTAAGCTGCTTTAAATTACTTTTTTTTCCACATCAATCTACACTCCATACACCATAATGACAAAGCAAATAACAGGTTTTTAACGTCTTTGCAAATTTATTAAAGATAAAAAACTTAAATGATTCCATTGCATAAGTATTCATACCCTTATCTGGGACAGTTGAAATGTAGCTCAGGAGCATTCATTTTGCTTGTAAATGTTACCACACTTTGAGTGAAGTTAACCTGTGGCAAATTCATTTGAATGGGTATGATCTGGAAAGGCACACATGTCTTAATAAAAGGTTTAACAGCTGAAAATGCATATTAGAGCAAAGACCAAGCCCTGAGGTTAAAAAATAAAAAAAAATTAAAAACCGCCTGTAGAGCTCAGAGACAGGATTGCATCAAACCACACATCTGGGGAAGAGTTCAGAAAAAAAATCTGCTGCATTGAAGGTTCACAGAAGCATGTAGCCTCCATTATCCATAATGGAAGACGTTTGGAACAACCAGGACTCTTCCTAGAGCTGGCCTCCTGGCCAAACTGAACAACTGATGGAGAAGGACCTTGGTTGGACTGGTGACAAAGAAGCTGATGGTCACTCTAGTTGAGCTCCATGATCATATGTGGAGATAGGAGAAACCTACAGGACAGACATCGCTGCAACACTCCACCAATCTGTGCTTTATGCTGGTGTTGCCAAATTCAATCCTCTCCTCAGTGAAGACATGAAAATACACTTGGAATTTGCAAAAAAAAAAAAGCACCCAAAGGACCCTCAGACTCTGAGAAACAAGATTCTCTGGTCTGATGAACCTCAATTCCAAACATCATGTTTGAAGGAAACCAGGCACTGCTCATCACCTGCAGAGTACCATCCCAAAAGTAAAGTGTGGCGGTAGCAGCCTCATGCTGTGGGGCTGTATTTCAGCAGCAGGGTCTGAGGGACTCATCAGAGTAGAAGAGAAGCTCAATGCACCAAAATATTGAGATAGCCTTAATGAAAACCCAGTCCAGAGCATTCAGAACCTCAGACTGAGCAGAATCCCCGATGTCATCCCAGGACCGGTTGCTGCAACACCGGGTACTATACGGTGCTGAATACCCTCAAACGAAAGCACAAGCAATTAAAGATCTGGCAAACTATCCAACGTGTTTTTGCAGCGTTGAGCAATGTAGCCAATCACAGATATTTCTGTTGATTAATTTAAAGCAATGGCCAATCAGAAACGTTAGAGTTTTCAGAATTCACTCACCGCTGAAAGCGCTGGAGTTTTGCACGCTCGTGAATCATCACATAAGTGCAGACCCGATGTAAATAAGAGATTCATTGTGTAGTTTAGAGCTTCATTGATTATAACTCATTGTGAGATCGCGATAAACTAAGTTAAGATGAGAGGTGCGTTTAGTTATAATAATGGGAGCGCGCTTTGCGCGTTTTGTAGGCTATAATCCATTCAAAATTTGTATGAAACTTTCTTTTTTCGGACACATACATGTTGCAACGTTTCAGGAATGACATCCGCATATTTATGCTGGATTCATTCTCGAAATATCAGTGATTGAAACAGTGATAACCAAAGCAATGGATGGGACAAAAATGACTCAGTGATTTATTCTGGAACCAAACTTCAGCAGACAGCGCGCGTCCTGAGCGAGATCTAGTTCACGAACTAGAAGCGTGTGTAAACTTTATTTAGATTGGGACATATCAACCAGTAATTTCATTTCCAGTAACAGAAAGTTCAGAAATGAATGGTATGCGATTTATAAGAGAATAGTCCCACAACCGATCGTTTATTTTTTCCTCACGTGTCTTACCATTAGTAACAACTATTCGAAACGGACACATTTCAAGTGACACGGGAAAAAGACACGGAAAACATAGATTAACATCAGAAAAACAGCGTGCACATTTCTGGTTAAAAATGAAAGGCCACTTAAAACGGGAAGCATCGCTTTTCAAATCAGCATCAAGTGTCAAAGCTCCACAGTTTAGTAAAGGCAGCCTCTTTAAGTTACAATATGGCATTGTTTTGATGCATACATCCGAAAAAGATTTCTTTTGCTTTTTTTTTTGCCCCCGCCCCCTGACTCAAGAGTCAAATGTTGCCCATGTGTATATGTATATCTATATCTATATCTATATCTATATCTATATCTATATGTATATAGACTCTACTTCTCATTCCAACTAGATGATCCGACAGTAGCTGTTCGCACTGCACCCTGTCTGACGGACATTTCTGACTGGATGAAGATTCATCCCCTTCAACTCAACCTTGCTAAGACAGAACTGCTCGTGGTCTCTGCTAACCCAGCGCTTCACCACAACCTCTCTATACAGCTAGGTTCGTCAACCATAACTCCTTCCAGGACAGCCAGGAACCTTGGAGTTGTGATGGATGATCATTTAAGCTTCTCAGACCATATTGCTACAACGGCCCGATCATGCAGGTATGCCTTATACAACATCAGGAAGATTAGACTCTTCCTAACAGAGCAGACCACACAACTCCTTGTCCAAGCTCTTGTTCTCTCCAGACTGGACTACTGTAATGCTCTCTCGGCAGGCCTTCCCGCATGTACTATGAAACCTCTGCAACTGATCCAGAATGCAGCAGCCAGACTGGTCTTCAACGAGCCGAAGAAAGCTCACGTCACACCTCTCTTCATCAGCTTGCACTGGTTGCCAATAGCCGCTCGCATCAAATTCAAGGTACTGATGCTTGCCTACAAGACAACCACTGGCAGTGCACCAATATACCTAAACTCGCTAGTTCAGACCTATGCCCCCACCAGAAGCTTGCGTTCTGCTAGTGAAGGACGCCTTGTGGTGCCATCCCAAAGAGGCACAAAATCACTTTGACGGACCTTTTCCTGGACTGTCCCCAGCTGGTGGAACGACCTGCCTATCTCAATCCGAGCAACTGAGTCTTTAGCCATTTTCAAAAAACATCTAAAGACACATCTTTTTCACCATCACCTGACCAATTAATACTAGCACTTACCTATTCTATTCTACTCTATTCTATTCATTTAGGTCTAATTTGTTTATTTATTTAAAAAAAAAATCCTTGCTATGTGCACTGGGCTAGACTAACTGAGACTTGTCACAGCACTTGTATATTGTTGCTCTCTCGTTGATCTGATTGTCTCTACTTTGTAAGTCACTTTGGATAAAAGTGTCTGCTAAATGACTAAATGTAAATGTACATGTACATGTATTTGTGTGTATAGGCCTTCCATTCTAACACTTGTTCAATCTCTAAGGATCAGACATGCATCACAGAAAATAGTTGACCAAATCTTCCCAGAGTCAAATCCTATGTGACTAATTATGTGCTTTAGAGGTTATTAAGAAGGCCATCAGTGGTAAACCACAGCTTTGCATATCAGTGCAATTTCTGTTTCCTAATTATCTGCCAATGATGCAACCAACATATTTATATTTATATTTATATGTATATGTATATGTATATGTATACAGTATGTATGTATAGGCCTTCCATTCTAACACTGGTAAAATCTCTAAGAATCAGACGTGCATCACAGAAAATAGTTGACCAAATCTTCCCAGAATCAAATCCTATGTGACTAATTATGTGCTTTAAAGGTTAAGAAGGCCATCAGTGGTAAACCACAAGTTTGTTTATCAGTGTAATTTGTGTTACCTAATTGTTTGGCAATGATGCAACCCGCCTGGCAAGATGAGGCCAAGCTGCCTGATCCCTTTGCACTGAACCAAGCTCCAAAGCAAATGTTTATTTAATGACTTTTCACTCTGATTAATCTCCTGAGTGATACCTCCACCACACAGAACCGGTTTGTTAGAATGATGTAAATATGTTTATTAAACATTGACTCACAAAAAGTTCAGCAAGACACCACAATAGTTTTGTGAAACTTTCTTTAAAGAAAGAAAATTTATGTGATTATGATTTATGGACTTTGTGATACTCAATATCTCTTGAACAAATATACATTAGTAGTTATATATCAATATTGCTGCATAACCACTTGTGAGAACAAGAAGTCAGCTTCTAAAGGAAGCTTCAGTGCACCACTCCTTTTAGATTGCATATGTATAACTTTTGTTGTGAGAACTTTTTGAAAAATAACTAATAGTTACAAAAGGTACAAAATGCTTTTGGACATATCACACCCAGATGAAACTAGGAGCAGGGGATGTACTCAAAGTGTCAATACAGGAGCAAATATGTTGTCAGTTTACCCAAGTACAACCTGTACTTGTGTGTGTCTACATTCAGACAACTGTGTTGAGTCACAATTTAAAGATATATTAGTTCAGCAGAATGGACTTTAGAATTGGAGAGTTATGGGGCCTTTGGAGCATTTAGAAAGCTATTACGGTACCTATTATGATAGCATATGTTTACATCTATCATTTCAGATGCATATTTAATATATATATATATATATATATATATATGTATATATATATATATATATATATATATATATATGTGTGTGTGTGTGTGTGTGTGTGTGTGTGCGTGTGTGTGTGTGTGTGTGTGTATTTGTGTGTGTGTAAAAGTTCCCATTATGATTGCATGAGTTTGCATCTTATGAATTGCAGATTCATGATTAAATTTAAAAAGAGCAAGAAAAAACCTTAATATAATATGAAGTAAAAAATAATAATAATAATTGTGTATTATGTATGTTTTTTTTTTCTAATGACAGTAAAACTCTTTTGTTGAATATATCATTTGTTCTTGGTTTTACCGCAAAATTTTTATGTTTTAAGCATGATTGTCTCATTGTTACATATCTCCTAATATTCCTCATGCTTTTAATATTCTCCAAGAAAGATACTTTTAGAACAGAGACACTCTATTGTAGCATTTGGACCAATCAGACACACATTTGTTCATTAGATTTAACAAATCAAATATTCCTTAGATTAACAAACAGTCACAGACCCCTCACCCAACACCAGACTCGGTGCCTATATGTCTGTGAATGAAGTACAGGCCCCTGGTTACCATGGCAACCAGGAGACTTTTGCCAGGCCAGATAAACTTTATGACCTAATGGCATGTAGAGAGTTCTCCCTCTCACTACACTTTCCATAGGAAAGACACATAATGCACATAAAAATGGACTCTTCTCTAATTAATTAATTGAAAAAAACTTTCTTTGAATGAACAGGTCATTGTGTATATTGTTACTGTTTTTGTGTATTGTCTTTTGTACTGTATATTGTTTTATGCATGCTTATGATAGATCACTAGTTAATATCACCTCATTTATTCCATGTTTGGTCTCTATCAATTCGTCTTCGGATGATCTAAATGACAGTATATATTGCACGTTGATAACTATGCAACATATTAGTGTTCTAAGAATATTTAATAGTTTGCATATCAACTTCCAATCCAACCCCATGCAAATTACCATGCTCAGAGACAAAGAGTCGTAAAACCTTCCCTCCAAAAGTTCAGGACTCCATTGGCTCTTTGACACCCCAGAGGTGTGACCTCCATAGGGTTTAAAAGACCTCACTTCAGTGACCCGCCTAGTTTTTAGTTTTTAGCTTTTAGTCTCTTCACTCTTCTCCCATCCCCTCTCCATCTTCTGGTTGCTAAATCCCAGGGCCGGCGCTACCGCGTCTGGCCAGCCTCAGCACACCCAGTCTGCGGATCTTTTAGATTCTGAGAAGATGAGGATGTGAGCTAGAACACTTCTGGACCCTTAAGTTTTTGTGCCAGGCCTTGCAGCCTTGACTTTCCATTCAACCAAAGATTCTCGGATCTTATCTGATGTCTCTCTTAGCTCTTTTTCACTTTCTACCTAAGATAGACTCTATCTGCTCTGGATCACTCTGATCGCTGACCTAGCCATCAAACAGGGCCGTCATGAAACTCCCTGTGATTACTACCACAGACTTCGACAAGCTTACTTCGGAGCTCACAGTGAACCTGGGATGGAGGAGGACACCAGCTTTAAGAGCCTTTTCCTCCAAAACCTCCACCCCATTGTAAGTCACCATCTAGGCATTATGGCCTGCCACACAATGCCTATTCAACAACTGCGTGACCTGACACAGAAGGCCTTTAACAAGCACAGGGCCTCTACCAAAGGTGTTTGTAAGACCCCACTGATTCTGAACTGCACAACCTAGAATCCAAAGCAGGTGCCAGAAGGCACCCAGCATTGCCACAATGCAAGGCCCTTCTACAGAAAGCCACTAGCCAGCGGAGGACAGAGCCGTCACCGTGGCAACAGACCTAGGCTCCAGACCAGCCACTGGCAGAGACCATGGAAAAGGCCATCCTCAACCTGCAAACAACACGGCATGTCCAATGACAGTCCACCACAACATCCTCCTTCACACCTTTCACACAGGTGCCAAGCGGATGCTGCACAAGGACAGCTGGACACGCCTACTTCTGAGTTACAGGAGCTGCTAACACTAGCAAAAGAGCTCCTTGAACAAAACTCAACTGAGGAGTACTGGGAAAGACAAACTTCTGACTCCTTGCCTGACGCAACACAGCAACGAGACAACTCCAAACACCAATCGGGTAAAGTCAAACGAAGCCAAGGTGAACTCAATGTCACAAATGAACTGAAATATGCTTGCAGACCATAAGGTGAACAGACAGGGGAAACACAACACAGAATTTCCTCTGACAAGCAGGCCCAGGCCCCCTTAGCCAAGAGTCCAAACCTGCGAGGTGGGGGAGAGCTCACTGTTCACACTTCACCAGCCAGCAACTACCACACAAGACAGACTATCTGCTCTGGACCACCGCCGGCCTTGAGGCATCCAACATCCTGTACCAGCAGTCTGAACCTGTCAAAGCGGATTACAAAAACTACAAGAAGCCTGCTACAGCCAGCCCTGAATCTACGGCAGACGACAGAACAGGCCACAAGGGAGGAAGGCTTCAACTCCAGAACCTTCCCTCCTCCCAAAATCCGCATCACATTGTGAGTCACCACCCAAGCGCCATGGCCTTCCCCCGCACAATGACCACCTGACATCTGCGGAACTCAGCCCATATGGCCTACAGAGAACACAGCGCTGCCTCCATAGAGACTGTTAAAATCCTGCCTATCTCTGCACAGTACCCAGAACTGATTCTGGAGAGCACACGGGCCAGCAACAGAGATCTTGAGGACATTAAAGAAACTGATCCTGAGAACGGCCTCACCGGCAGGACGAGCAGGATATATCAGCCTATCAGACTGCTTTTAACTACGAGTGGCATGAGAAACCAACAGCCTACCAGAATGCCCTCCTACTCAGAGAAACGCCCAGATCTCGGCGAACAGTCTCTCACCGCAGAGACATCCATCCTAACGCCAGATGGTCATGGCACCCAGACAGCACATCAGCGGATGGCTGACCACCCATGACAGGCCAAAATACACACACGGCCAACCCCCCTGCACCTGACCATCAGCTCCATGAGACTGTATACAGGCTCTCTTTTCACCAACAGACCTGCTGTATTGTTTTGAGCCCCAAAGGACTTTAAGCATTCATAGAATTGGGCTCAAGTGCGGGAACGTTCACTTTTCCAGCCAGCCAACTCATCTGAAGGGCACTGCCAGGCCACAAAGATCAGGCCTGACATCTCAGCTGGTCGTGAGAACTCAGTCTCAAGGTCAGACCAGCCACGACCCAGACTCCTCCTGCCCTTACATCTTGAAAGGCACATCGCTGTGATAGATGCCTCATCAGAAAGTCAACACAGTTCCCAAACAGCAGGAACCGCATAGCCATGATGGTGCCTGTCTCAAGCACCAGACAGAGCACTGAGCAACAAATCTGCACTGTCACCAGCAGAAACCCTCTTGACACGTCCCAGCTCTTCTCAGAGCTGAACAGTGTGGCTAAATCTGAGACACTAGAGATCGTGAGTATTCTAAAGGAACTCATTCAGAGGAGGCCCCGCAAAGGAGGCAAAATGGACAGTACAGACTCCTTATAAGTTTGAGAACTGGAATGGATGACCGCCCAAAACGCCCGCCAGCTGAATGCTCACCCAGATCTCTGCTAACCAGCCACTGACCACAGAGCCAGCCATTAATGGCATCACCCAGCCACTTCAGCTGATGGCTGCACATCCAGGATGATCCAACACCTTTCAGCATACCGGTCACCACACAAACCCAGTACCAGGACTCCTGAGGAAGCCCTGTAAAGTGCAAGAACTTCCGGCCAGATCATACTAGACGTTTACTCTGGTGAAAATATGAGACTGCAGTACCAGCATACACAAAAGGGGAACAGACAGCGACAGTGTGACACACAGACAGCATGGCCAAACCCTCAACCACACACCTTCAAGGGAATGGAGGGAACCTGGCCCCACTCTGAGCCATACCCCCTTTTCTAAGAGACATCCTGCACCTGCCGACAACTGCCAGTGCCAAAGCTGCTCTTCATAAGAGGCAATGATGCAGAGCTAATGTCAACTACGTGGACACACTCAAGACCACATTACATCATCAAACTCAAATGGCATCTGTATTCTACACCATGCCTGATCTACTCTTATCCCAAGGAGTTTAATCTGACAGCTGGATTCACCAACTACTGCCTTAGTCCTGGTCTACACCAACAACATGGCCAGAACTAAAGGGGGGTTGCCACTTCAGCAGAACACTGCTCACACCGGAGCACTAACTACTCAGATGACAAAAGAGCCCTGCTCTGCACTTCACGAACCATCCAGCGATTCTCCATTTACAATAGAACATGGAAAGTGATCACAGAGACGTGCCACCAACCTGTAATGACCCTCAACAGCCAAAGCATTCGTACAAAGGACCAACGCACACAAAGCCACAGGGTCAATGGCCGTTTAAGGATGCAATGTTGAGGCACAGTGTGCCCAGAGAGGGTGTTTTGTGGGTTAACAGCAAACCTCTCCCACAGCAACACTTCAAGCTGGACTCCCAGTCATCACAGAACAAGTGACAGCCATCCTGATCACCCTTTAAATCTCATCGGCTCACAAGAACTGCATCAGAGAGCTCCTCATTTACACAGACTCAAATTATGCCAAGCTCAGCTTCACATGCCACCTCCTTGGCTAGGAAAAAGATGAGTTTGCCACAATGAACAAGAAGTCAGTCAAGCACCAGCACCTGTCCCAGGCGTGCAACAACATCACAAGTGCATTGCATGGGGAGCTATGGTCTCAACCAAGACCCACCCACCCGCCCATGACATGGCAGTATGTCCCTGATGACCACACTGCGCCAAAGCTTGTGGTGCCACAGTGATACAGGGGGGGGCCTTGCCTCTCCATTCAACCAAAGATTCTCGGATCTTAGCTGATGTCTCTTAACTCTTCTTCACTTTTCACCTGGGAAGAAACTCCCAATCACCATCGAGTCAGAACATCTTTGGAATTCATCACTCTTTAAACCAGGAAGAACGTGATTACAAGTCCAAAACCTTGAAACCATCAAGACTTTCACCCGAGACTGCATTTTGGACACTCATCAATGACCAAAAGGCAATGCAAGTATTGTACATTTAACTAAACGAAACAGAGGTTTAGTATAAGCTATAGACCCCGTTATAAACAGCGCTGATGGTTTTACTCAGGTGGTTAACTGACTCTTTCCATAACTGCATTCTCTGGTTTCTCTAATGGCTTCATTCATCCACTGTAGCTCCCCTTTGTATGTACGCGTGAGTGTATGTTTATTTCGTTTGTTTGTTTAGATTAGTTATGTGTGTTAGCGTTTAGTTAATAAAAGTTGTGTGCACAAATTACATGAGTTTCTGGTTCTGCCTTGAAAAATAATTGTCCCTTTACGATTCTGACCCTTGCTACATGCTCTAATGCATTAATAGGAAGGTATTTTCTGTGGCAACGGAAATATCCTTTCTTAGAGTTGATATGAATTTACAATGAATGTTCGCTGGGCAAACAGATCAGCTGATGGCAATTTAACTCTGCTACAGTTATTACTGCAGTTATAAATAATCAAAATTAATTGTAATTATTTATATACAATTCCCTTTTGGAGCTAATTTGCTACAATATATTGATATATAATATATACAATAATGCTATATATTGGATTTAGAGATGAGAAATTGTATGCAGCTATTCTTTATTATATCAAAAACAGTGTAATGTGACACTGACAAACAAACATGTTTATCTTCAGCTGAAGCTGCTGACAATCATACTTCTGTGACATGTATGAAATAAATGTCAAAAAGCATGCCATAAAATTAAATTTGCAACATATCACACACAATATCATGTTTATCATATTTGATATAAGGCTTTCTGTTGTATGGTACTTTCCTGAAAAACCTTTTGTATATATATAAGCAAAAAGTTTTTTTTTTGTTTTTTTTTTGGTGATGACAAAAGCCTGATGTATAAAATATGATACATAAAAAAAAACGTCCAAAAATGAATCTACTGTATATTTGTTATATGTTCTGTCTACAGATTTGATAGATTTGATTTCAAACCAAATCCTATGACTGCTAACCAGAATTGCTTTTAGTGCAATGTGTCATGAATCTGGTCCATGGACTTCCATTTGTTCGCCACCAGAGGTCACCCTTCCATCACATTGACTCTCACACCACACACTACCCCGGACTTCATTTCCCAGCAGCCATTTCCCTAATCACATGCTCACACCTGATACCCATCTCGCAATCACACAAGCTACATAAGCCTTGGACTTCCTCTCTGTCTCTGCCGAGTATTGTATGCAATTATCCTAGTGATAGCTACCCTACGAAGCCCTCTGCGTTATCTTAGTCTTGCCTTGCCTTGCCTTGCCTTGCCTTGCCTTGCCTTGCCTTGCCTTGCCTTGCCTTGCCTTGCCTTGCCTTGCCTTGCCTTGCCTTGCCTTGCCTGTTTTCCCGTGTTTTGACTCTAGCCCTGTTTACCTGGATTTACTCTCTCTGCCTTGCCCTTTGGATATTGTTCGCCGATCGTCGACCCACGCTTGCCCTAGGACTACTCTTTGTTTTGCCTGTGTTATACCTGTTTGCCATCGTCTGACCCTGCCTGTGTTTATGACTGTCTTTAAATAAAAGCCTGCACATGGATCCGCACGTCTCTCGTCTCGTCAGCCCCGTAACACAGTGATAATCTTATTTCCCTTTTTTTTTTTTTTTTTTTTTTTTTTTTTTTTTTCCCTCCAAAATATCAAGCAATCAGACACATCATGGTTGTCTGTGGACTTATACTGAGGGCCCTGAGGTCTACACATGTATTATTGACAGCAAATAAGCATCTTTTAAAATTGCTTGTAAGTTGCTTGTAAGTTTTGTATTGCTTGTGCACTGATTAAGGCCCAGAAGCCCTCATTTCATTATGGTGCAAATATTTTGAGTAAACACTGGCCAAAAGAGAGCAATAATCATGATGTTACACTGTTTTTCTAATAAGCACTTTTTAAATAATTAACATTTCTACGAAATTAGACTAAATTCCTTTTTTTCTTATGGAAGTGTCATGTGTCATGTCTTATACAAATAAATAAATAAATGATTTGATTTACAGATAAAATTGTAAATAGCAACAATATGGTCCATTTGATCAAGTACGCTCTATATTGTGAGACACACCACAACTATGTTCAGACAAACACACATTTATTCACAAAATCCTTTTACTCATGTTTGTGTCTACTAACAGTGCAAGCTAACTTTCACAGCCTCAAGATATAGTCATGCAGCAATTGATGAACACTGGAGAATCATGGGGACTTGTCATGTCTCATTAATGCACCCCATCATATTTGCATTAGTTTCTACTGGATTGTGAATTTCAACGACCAGGTATGAATGAATGAATGAATGAAGCTGTTATCAAAGCCAAGCACAATGGAAACAAAATGGGGAGCTGCTAGCATGGCATGGCCCTAACCCTAACTGATAAATTTAGTAATTAAATACATTTGTCAATGACAAAAATGACTATCAAATTTGTTGATGATCTGAGTAGAATTTCATAAAATTCAGATCATGATCTAGAAGTGTAAAAAATTAGTTTCATGAACAAAATAAAAGGCTGACAGCAAATTCAGCCAAATATGCCATGATTGGTATCACTGTTCTCGTGACTGAAGGAATCTATCAAGACCAGTCTGATGACAAGAAAGCTATTCAAAAGCTCTTAGTATTTTATAAAATCATCATTTTGACCACAATATGGCACTTTTTGAGCAACATTAAGGCATGGTGCCTTTGACACATACCAACTTTAATAATGATATGCCAATGTATTTGTAATATATAGTATTTTAGGACAAAACTGGCAGATGCTCAAAATTGCATAGGCCTACATAGGAAAATTAGGTATCGTTTGACTCGTATGCAAATGCAAAACTAAAGAGGCAAGTCTTGTGATTAATGGTCAAACATTTAAAGCAAAACTGTTTATTTTTCACATCTCTTGACCAGTAGATGGCACTGTGCTGAAAATGCTCATGTACACACAGGTCATGGTTGTCATAACACACCAAGTTTGACCTCACATCCATTTTGCCATGCTCTTCATGATTTGTTGATGTAACCATCGAAAATGGTTAGACTGATCAACTTTTCTACAACTTTTTGTCAGCATGGTCTGAAGATGATTCAGTTGGATGTTCGTGAAAAACTGTCTGGGATGAATTCTAAAACATTGATTTTTCAGAAAATCCAGAACATTAAAAATGCAGTCGACTTGGAATGAGCCAAGGAATCAGAGGAAACAAGAATTTTGCTCATGAGTTCAAATTTGGACATTTAGTAGCCTTGGGGGTTTGAGTTAGAGACTCCAAATTTGTCATGGTTAATATTCAGACTGTTCTCTATTTGTGTGCCTAAATATTATAACTTTCTTTTAGTTCTTAGCCCCTAATAAATAAATAGCATTGATTATAAATAGAAACCGTGATAGCAGAAGAAAATGATTAACCTCAGATTTATGTACTTTGGCTATTTGTATTTGGTTTCAATAGCAGGGAGTGTGTATGATACAGGCAAACTGTTGTGTTGCACATATTATTTGTTCTGGTTATTATTTTTGACCTTACTGCATAATTTAAATGTTTTTAAGCATGATTGTGTCTCAGTGCTCGACATCTATCCCCAACACACAAGCAAATCTAAATTTAGCTCTAGATGTCATTAACTAAGCTTCTGTCATCCATTAGAGTTTTCCTCTGTCAAACTCTATATAAATGTTTGTTCACAGCTTACTTCATCATTTGGCTTATGCAGGTAAAGTTACACCTGATATGACCAGGGCTTAAGGATAGAATCAAGAATACTTTCAGCACGTTACAGCAAAGTTATGTACAGTAACATTGTTTTCATGTCTTTCTGTGTTGTAAACTGAAAACATGTTCAGTCAGCATAGGTATTTGATATTTACATATTCATTAAAAATTCATTTTTAATTCTAAAGTATTAGTAATTATTGTTTTCTTAATATGTTGTGTATTTTTGTAAATGTGTTTTTGTTGTCTGTCTAATTGTCATTCAGATGTGCACACGATGGCCAGTCAGAATACCAGTGGCCATGAGCAGATGCAACTGATCCAAGTTGACCCCGTCCGGAGGAACATTTCACTGGTGCTGACCCAGCTCTTTGTGTGGCCCTTCATCTACCTCATCTTCCTCATGCTCTTGATATTCTCCAAGAAAGAGACTTTCAGAACAGAGACACGCTATATATTATTTGGTCATTCTCTCCTGGTAGACCTAATGTTTCTTTTTCTGACAGATTTTGTGGTGCTCTTATCATACAACTTTGTTTTAATTCCGCTGCATTTCTGTATCCCTGTCTGCATGTTAATGGAAGCAGTCGCAGTGAGTGCACCATTGACCATTGGTGCCATGTGTGTGGAGCGCTATGTGGCCATTTGCATGCCGCTGCGACATCAGGCAATCTCCACTTCTAGAAGAGCCCTAATAGTGATTTTAATGATTTGGATCCTGAGCTCCATAAACCCCTTTGTTGATATGTTTATCCTCATTAGCACTGCCTCTCATGAGTACCTGACTCAACTCACACACTGCCACTATGAGATTATGATTTCGGAAAGGATACGTCAGTTTGCTAGGGGGCTGTTGTATATTGTGGGGCTTGTGCTTATCTTGATAATTGAAATCTTCTGTTATGTAATGATATACCTTGCTGCACGTGCAGCCTCTGGTGACAAGAAGTCAGCAACAAAAGGGCAGCGCACCATTTCCCTGCATATCCTTCAGCTGTTTCTATGTATGGCTGAGGTCATGTGTCCTTACATTGAGGCTGTAGTTATGCAGTATGATATTCAATCATATTTGACTGTCCGATTTATAAATTTCCTTGCATTTAGTATCACTTCTAGAGCAGTAAGTCCTCTTGTCTATGGCTTTAGAGATGAGAAATTCTATGCCACTATGGCTTGCTATATCAGATGCAGAAACAATGTAATCCCTGCTGACGTTGATAAACAAACATGATTATCTTCAGTTAAAGCATTTACATCAATGTGTTTTTAAGGTAAAAACACCTGCTCATGGGATTTTTTGCCTATCTTTCAAAATGTTATCAAGTAAAATTTGTAACATCAAAACTGCAGTTTTTTTGTCTAATAGTGAAGATCTAGAGTTTGAAATTGTCTGCACAACAGCAATATCTGTCTGGGGAATATGCTTCTCACAAATATTAATATTTAGAAAGAATTTTATTTAGCATACCACATAACTGATTAAGATATTGACATTTCTGTTGTGCTTTTAAATATTTTGTGAATATTTTAGTTATTTAAATATAATTATGTCCTTTAACTATACACAAATGCATGTGTGATTATTTTAAATTTGTATTGGATATATTATTTTGGGAAAGAAGATTAAGTCTTGTATTGAACACTTCATATGTCATTGCAGACTTTAAATAGCTTATTCACAAACTATTATTATTATTCATTCTAGACAAAGAGCATCTAATAAATTTCAGTGATTTTTGTTAAAATATGTAAGAAATTAAATCAGGTCAGCATTGTTGACATGTCAGTATATTAAATAATATATTATCAACAATAACAGTGTAAGTGAGTTCATCTTTTTTAAGCTAAATCTAGCATTTGCTTCTGATATAGAATTTTTTTTTCTTTCTGAAAACACCAAATGTCTTTCATATGTACTACATCTGTAATATTAACATTTCTCATTCACACATGCAAAGGCTACAGTAAGTGAAACTCAAGGCACTCCCACAATTTGTGAAATTTTCAGTTTGATATTTCTTCTCACTTTTTTTTCACAGTGTGTTAATTTGTTTGAAAAATAAATTGGAACATATTCCATAACTGAAATACATGGGCAGCATTGTGGTTCTCCTACATTAGGGTTAGTGTTACAGTTTATATGACAAAGCAATACCCACACCTTACCATCTTCTGCAAATGTAAACACATATTACTCTTTGACAGATGGATTACACAGCATTTCAGGATCACAAAGTGCTTTCAGTAGCTTAAATATGTATTGTACTATGGATGAAAAATGAAAATATTTAAAATAATACAGTTATTGCAACAACAACAACAACAACAACAACAATAATAATAATAATAATAATAATAATAATAATAATAATTGCCAAAATCAATGCAGATTAATATTGCTATGAAAAAAAATTAAATAAAATTAAAAATTAAAAATAGGTTGCTTTTTGTGGTCTTTTTATGCCAGCATGATGCTCTACATCCAAACAGCACTAATTGTGATTTTTGAACACCAAGCTCTAAGAACACTTTCGTGTGTGTGTGTGTGTGTGTTTTCCTCGTTATTACTTTGTACTTTCTTGAGATGTTTCATCACTGAAGAAAATACCTCAAACTCAGTAACTGCATGATGGTATGAATTTGAACAATTCTCATTTAATAGCACCTTTACTAATACCAATGATGTAAATAAACGCAGTAAGAATAACAAATATATAGGAGAACATTGCTAGAATGTGTCCGTATTGAAATGTAGGCCTAATAGGTAACAATTAACTGTGGATCATTAAATCAAGACTAGTTTGAACGTTACTGTTACAATCACCAGTTGGAGTGCCCTTGATAGCCACCAGAGGTCACTCCATCCCATACCATTACCACACAGTCATGAACTTTATTCCCCACAATCCTTTGCACAGACTCATCAGCACTCATTGTTTTCATCTGTGTCTCCGTAACCCTGTTTGCTCACCCTATATAAACCTGGTTCTTTCAGTCATTGATGGCTAAGTTTTGTGTGTGTCTTGGCTGCATTTCTAAGCCTTGTGCCCTGCTTCTTCTGTGTCTTAGTTTTGATTATCTGCCTGTTGTTCTGGATTTATCTGTTAGCCTCAGCCCTGAACTCAATCTTGGTTTGGATTGTCTGATTGTGTATGACCTTTACCTGTTTCTGGATTTCGTTTGTGGATATCCCCTTCAATAAGTACTGCATTTGGAACCTCTACCTTCGTGTCCCTGCGCAGTTTATGACAGAAGACTTGGCCAACAATGGGTCCAGCAGTTCGAATCATTTGCCTGTGTCAAAGTAATCAATCCCTTGAGGACCACATCCAGGACTTTCTAGACATTGCAAATTCATCTGACCTCCCAGGCTATGCTCTCATTAATTTCTTTTGTTATGGATTAATGAACATTATCGATCTAAGCTCATCTGTGATGGTCCTTGAGGGTCAATTGGCGCATTTCCATTACCCTTCAGATTGTGCAAATTAAAATTGTGAATTGAAAATACGCCTAATGGAAATGCGTCAATTTCGCAAAAACTCCCATATATCGCAAAAAAGTTTTTACGCTCGCATGAGGTGTTTTTTCAGGCAATTTGAAAAAGGAATATTTCGCAAAACTGCAATGGAAACGTTTTTTTTCTCGCATTTACAGGTCACATGGCGTATGTAAAAAGACATATAATCATTCTTCAGTGTACTATAACCTCCAAGAAACACTTCATATGTGGTCGCTCTCTAATATAAGGGGCTTTCCCTGCCATTAATGCTTAGACAATTTACACTGCACACATCTGCGGTGCAGTGTGGCTCTGATACAGCCACTGAAGCTGACTGCGGCCACTCTAGTCAATGCACGTGTTTATTCCAGCCACGCCACGCATGTTTCTGAAGTGGCTCTCCGTGGTGCTTCTGTAAAGATATACGCTTACGCCTCCTTTGAATAAATACATCCAAAATCCGTCAAATCTCACCAAAATCCGTTGCCATGACTTATCGCGAGAGGCAAAAGGTTACATTTTAGTCGCATAACATTGGTTAATGGAAACGCCATCATTTCGAAACACTTTTTTATCGACATGTATAAAATATCGTCCAAGTTTTGCGCAAATCTGTAATGGAAATGCACCTACTGATTGAATTTCTGGATTATGCACATTTGTTAAGTGGTTCCTCCTTCACTGTTCGGGAAGTAGAGGAGGAGTACTTCCCCTAAACTTTTTTTTTGGTGGGGGGGGCACCATGCATAAAGCTCCAGTGGCCGCAGAGCTTGGCCCACCATGGTCACCAGCATGTCCAGTTATAATGGTCACTAGTCCTGTGCTTTCAGTACCTTCCCATCCTATGGTTCCTACACCAGAGCCTGTTCACAACATGGCCACCACACCAGAACCTGTACGACATGGTTGCCACACCAAAGCCTCATCACAACTTGGCTACTATTCTATAGTTTTGTCCCATCATGGCCGCCACGTCAGAGCCTCGACCTGTCATGGCCACCACACGAGAGTCCCCAGCTGTTGGGGACACCCCACCAGAGACTTCAGCCGTCATGGACGCCACTCTAGTGTTTCTAACCATCATGTATGTTGCACGTGAAGCTACCATGGCAGTCCCTAGTAGTTTGACAGACCCAGATCCAGTTTGGCAGACCCACCACTGATGTTGGTACAGATGGCTGGCATCCCCAAACCCGGCAATCTCAGAGATTCTTCCACCTTCTGCTGCCCTTCCAGTAATGGCGGTCTGCTCCAGAGGCCACTCAAGCCTCAGAGCTCAGTCCTGTGTTGGCACCAGGACTCCCTGCCTATCCTGTCACGGCCACGGAGGCCATCCCTGAATCCCTTACCTGTCCTGTCATGGCCAAGGAGGCCTGTCCAGACATGACCACAGAGGTCATACCTGTACTCTCTGTCTGCCTTGATACGACCACAGAGGTCATCCCTGAACTCTTGGCCTGCCCTGTTATGGCCACAGAGGCTGTTGTTAACCTCTGTGTTCTCTACTCCAGTTCCATCCTGGATCCACTGATCCACATGCTCCTCTGTGGTGGACATATGCTCACCCTGAGCCATCTTGGTGGTCCCCTGCGGCATCAGCTCCACTGAAGTGGTCTTCAGCTCCATCAGCTCCACCCTGGTGGTCATCTGCTCCACCATGGGGATCTTTGGTCCCATCTATTTAGCTGTGGTGGTCTTCAGCACCACCCTGGTGGTCTTTAGCTCTAGTTCCCTGCTCTGCCGTCTCCGCCCTGGCTTCCCACTTCGCCCTAGCTTCCCACTGTGCCGGCTCCGCCTTGGCTTCCCGCTCTGCACTAGTGTTGTCAAAAGTACAGACTTTGGTACCAGTCTGTACTGAAATTGTAAAAATGTCCATTTCCCGCTGGCATTTGAGCATTGTTGAGTGGATTCTTAAACACCTGCTTGCTTCCTGTTCTGCCCTGGCTGCCCAATGCATCCTGGCTTCCAGCTCTGCCCCCTCCACCCTGGCTTCATGCTCCACCAGCCCCGCTTTGGTCTTTAACTCCGTCCTAGCCTCCTGCCCAGCCTGCAGTGCCCTGGCCACCTGTTTGCCTTATTACTGAAGGATTACCCCTTCAGTGAATACTGCATTTGGATCCTACCTTTGTGTCCTATGCAGTTCATGACAGTTACCAAAACAAGCTATATATATATATATATATATATATATATATATATATATATATACAGTGGGTACGGAAAGTATTCAGACCCCCTTAAATTTTTCACTCTTTGTTATATTGCAGCCATTTGCGAAAATCATTTAAGTTCTTTTTTTTCCTCATTAATGTACACACAGCACCCCATATTGACAGAAAAACACAGAATTGTTGACATTTTTGCAGATTTATTAAAAAAGAAAAACTGAAATATCACATGGTCCTAAATATTCAGACCCTTTGCTCAGTATTTAGTAGAAGCACCCTTTTGATCTAATACAGCCATGAGTCTTTTTGGGAAAGATGCAACAAGTTTTTCACACCTGGATTTGGGGATCCTCTGCCATTCCTCCTTGCAGATCCTCTCCAGTTCTGTCAGGTTGGATGGTAAACGTTGGTGGACAGCCATTTTTAGGTCTCTCCAGAGATGCTCAATTGGGCTTAAGTCAGAGCTCTGGCTGGGCCATTCAAGAACAGTCACGGAGTTGTTGTGAAGCCACTCCTTCGTTATTTTAGCTGTGTGCTTAGGGTCATTGTCTTGTTGGAAGGTAAACCTTCGGCCCAGTCTGAGGTCCTGAGCACTCTGGAGAAGGTTTTCATCCAGGATATCCCTGTACTTGGCTGCATTCATCTTTCCCTCGATTGCAACCAGTCGTCCTGTCCCTGCAGCTGAAAAACACCCCCACAGCATGATGCTGCCACCACCATGCTTCACTGTTGGGACTGTATTGGACAGGTGATGAGCAGTGCCTGGTTTTCTCCACACATACCGCTTAGAATTAAGGCCAAAAAGTTCTATCTTGGTCTCATCAGACCAGAGAATCTTATTTCTCACCATCTTGGAGTCCTTCATGCGGGCTTTCATGTGTCTTGCACTGAGGAGAGGCTTCCGTCGGGCCACTCTGCCATAAAGCCCCGACTGGTGGAAGGCTGCAGTGATTGTTGACTTTCTACAACTTTCTCCCATCTCCCGACTGCATCTCTGGAGCTCAGCCACAGTGATCTTTGGGTTCTTCTTTACCTCTCTCACCAAGGTTCTTCTCCCCCGATAGCTCAGTTTGGCCGGACGGCCAGCTCTAGTAAGGGTTCTGGTCGTCCCAAACGTCTTCCATTTAAGGATTATGGAGGTCACTGTGCTCTTAGGAACCTTAAGTGCAGCAGAAATGTTTTTGTAACCTTGGCCAGATCTGTGCCTTGCCACAATTCTGTCTCTGAGCTCTTCAGGCAGTTCCTTTGACCTCATGATTCTCATTTGCTCTGACATGCACTGTGAGCTGTAAGGTCTTATATAGACAGGTGTGTGGCTTTCCTAATCAAGTCCAGTCAGTATAATCAAACACAGCTGGACTCAAATGAAGGTGTAGAACCATCTCAAGGATGATCAGAAGAAATGGACTGCACCTGAGTTAAATATATGAGTGTCACAGCAAAGGGTCTGAATACTTAGGACCATGTGATATTTCAGTTTTTCTTTTTTAATAAATCTGCAAAAATGTCAACAATTCTGTGTTTTTCTGTCAATATGGGGTGCTGTGTGTACATTAATGAGGAAAAAAAATGAACTTAAATGATTTTAGCAAATGGCTGCAATATAACAAAGAGTGAAAAATTTAAGGGGGTCTGAATACCTACTGTGTATATATATATATATATATATATATATATATATATATATAATCTGTATATATATATATATATATATATATATATATATATATATATATATATATATATATATATATATATATATAAAATATAGCTTGTTTTGGTAACAGTCATGAACTGCATGGGGCACAAAGGTAGAGGATCCAAATGTATATCATTTTATAGCATTGACTTTGTCTTTAAGGTTGCAAATTACTTTATATTCAAAATGTAATTTTAATGTCACATGGCAGAGAAAAATAATCTATTGAGGATTTGAATCTGGCCTAACGGCATTCCATTTTTTTTTTTCCTCTTTCTCTTCATTTCTACTCTAGTTTTTGCACTAATCTAGATTTTGACTTTTATTGCATGTTGCAAATAAAAGAAATGTAAATGCATGATTGTGTCTCAGTGCTCCATGTCTATCCCCAAACACAAGCAAATCTAAATTTAGCTCTAGATGTCATCAACTAAGCATATGTCACCCACAGGAGTTTTGCTCTGTCAAAATCTACATAAATGTTTGTTCACAGTGCACATCATCATTTATTACACTTGACATATGACAATGGCTCAAGAATAGAATCTTATTGTCAGTAAGTATTACAGCAAGACTATGTAATATTTTGTAACTGATATCATTACCTTCAATTATGTAAAATTAGATTATATACTTTTTATGGCTACATATATTTGAAAATTATTGATAATGTATCTTATACAGTAAATACACTTATTTCTCTAGGATTATTCATCATTTATGTCTTGTGTATTTTTGTTGTCTAATTTTCCCTCAGATGTGCACAAAATGGTCAGTCAAAATGTCAGTGGCTATGAGCAGATGCAACTGATCCAAGCTGATCCTGTCCGGAGAAGCATTTCAGTGGCACTGACTCAGGTCTTCGTGTGGCCCTTCGTCTACCTCATCTCCCTCATGCTCTTAATATTCTCCAAAAAAGAGACTTTCAGAACAGAAACACGTTATATATTGTTTGGTCATTCTCTTCTGGTAGACCTAATATTTCTTTGTATTACAGATATTGTGGTGGTCTTATCATATAGCTTTGTTGTAATACCTCTACGTTTCTGTATCCCTATCTGCATGTTGATAGGTGCAGTCACAGCATGTGCACCACTTACGATTGTAGCCATGTGTGTGGAGCGCTATGTGGCTATTTGCATGCCGCTGCGACATCATGCGATCTCCACCTCTAGAAGAGCCCTAGTAGTGATTTTAGTGATTTGGATCCTGAGCTCCATAAACCCCTTTGTTGATATGTTCATCCTCATTAGCACCGCCTCTCGTGAATACATGTCTCAACTCACACACTGCCACTATGAGATTATGGTTCGGGAAAAAATGCATCAGTTTGGAAGGGGTCTGTTGTATATAGTGGGGCTTGTGATTATTTTGATAGTTGAAGTCTTTTGTTATGTAATGATATACGTTGCTGCACGTGCAGCATCTGGTGACAATAAGAAGTCAGCATCAAAAGGACAGCGCACTATTTCACTCCATCTCCTTCAGCTGGTTTTATGTACGATTGAGGTCATGTGTCCTTACATTGAGGCTGTAGTTATGCAGTATGATATTAATATATACCTGATTGTCCGATATGTAAATTTCCTTGCATTTAGTATCACTTCTAGAGCAGTAAGTCCTCTTGTCTATGGATTTAGAGATGAGAAATTCTACACAGCTATGATATATTATATCAAATGCAAAAATAACACTATCTCATCTGACACAATTAAACAATCATGATTGTCCTTCTTTAACATGTTATTTTAAAGGTGCCCATGTGATTTTAACATGCCTAAATTCATATCCAAATTCATGTCCAGTACTCCATAATATTCCATGTAAAAAAAATAATAATAATAATCATCATCCAGAGTTTGTATTTGACTGGCCAATAAGGTCTTTGCAAGGTGTCTCTCACATTCAGTATATTGTTTAATAGAGACCTCTGCTGACCAGATTAAGCATTATTACCCTTCTGTTTACATTACTTGCTTTATTTTCACTCACATGATTTTTAATACCATTTCTTTGACCATAAGAATGATCACATCCATTATAAGCATGACTGTTGTGAAATGGTTGCTATATATGCAGGCAAACCTGTGGACTTTTTAAATTCAGAACCCTTGTATTTATCAAAATATATAAATAAAATCATAAATTTATATGATTAACTTTAGATTAAATTAATGTCAATGTATTTAATGAAAGTCAACTATTTCTGCATAAATAAAATAAAGAAAAGCACTTAGCACACATAACATCTTTTGCAGCCTTCAATTGAACTTCATTGACATGTCTGTCTAACATACAATGATGTAAATATGCACTAATAAACATGATTCAAGTCGATGAATTTAAATTTGGGATTTTTATGTCCTCGGTCACTTGGTCTTCCACATGTTTTCATGTGTAACCTCTATAATGTTAGGGCATTTACCACACAAACATGAGTCACACTTAATGCAGCACACTCACTTAATGCAGTACAACTGTGTTTAAGAATACCAATGTCTCCTAGAAACATGCTGTCTTTAATATACATTGCCTCAGAAGAATCACTTCCACAAGCTCTTACAAAATATATAACTTGTTGGGGTATGGCATCAAATACAACAGCACACTCTTTTGGTGTATTTATTTTTTCATTGAATACATCTATTATTGCAAATAATATATTTATTTGGTGAAAAATAATTGTGCTTAAACACCAGCATCCAGGCCAGTAAAGTTTGTTTGTGAAATTTAGCTAATTTCACAGGCGGTTTGATACTTCTGTTATAATAACATTTACCATTCAAACATGCAAAGGCTACAGTGAATGAAACTCAAGACACTCCCACAATCTTGTGACATTTTATGTTTAATACTTATTATGAAATATTAATAATATCAGAGATTTTTTTTTTTTTTTTTTTTACAGTGTGCTCATTTATTTGTGAAATGCAGTTTATGTGACAGCAATACTCACTTCACCATCTTCGGTTGAAGTCAGCAAAAGTGGGACATCAGCTAAAATGGGACACATAAGCTTTTGGTGTGGTGCTCCTTTAAAAAATACCAATAATAATGGGTGGTCTTGAAAATGTTGTAATAAGAGTACTTAGTTTGAATATGAACATTTGATTGGTCAAATGTAAATCATATGGGCGTGGTTACCACTCAAGTGCTGAAAGGTTGGAAAGTGCCCTTACATAGTTGAAGTCTATTAAAACAGTTAAGGTTTAAATTCTAGTACAAACAGCATTAAAGTCTATAATATAAATTTGAATTACATGTTCATATGATCATTCAATTTTATAAAATGTTGTGCAAATTTCTTTGTTCTATTAAAAAAAAAAAATCAAGTTTTGTTACTGTCCCAATTTACCTTAACATGTTAGATCAGTTGGGACAGTGTCGTTCAGCTAAAATAGGCCATCCTATAAATTAAAAGATAATACATTGCTTAATGTGAAATTTGTTTTTGTTTTAAAGAAAATGTCACAAACTGTAGGCAGAAGACAGGGAAAGAAAAAAATAAGAATAGATATTTGTGAAGAATAATTTTTTGTGCGAAAAAAGTTCTGTAAAAAAATCACATGCCTGCACTCACCCACACTTACACACATACAACATAAACACACAAATATGAAAGCATGTGTTACACACATACACTTAAACACACAGTTGGATTAAAAAGAAAACTCTCAGTACACACACACACAAGCAGGCATTTTTATACTACACATATTACACTATGTTGAAGTGTGTTATTTGCTTTTGTCTTTGTGGACACACTTAACCTTTTGAATTTCTGTTTATAAAAATGAAAAGAAAAAACATTTTCCTTTAAAAAACAGTGGGAGATACAAGAGACTTGGAGAATTTGTTTAAAGCATAACGTGTTGGTTGAATAGATTTATTAATACATAGTATACCAAAAAGTGTCCCACTTTTGCTGACTTCATGCTAAATTCAAACACATATTACTCTTTGACAAAAATGGATTACACACCATTTCAGGATCACAAAGTGCTTACAGTAGTTTAAACCATATTGTACCATGTATGGATGAAAAATGAAAATGTTTAAAATAATACAGTTAATTAAAAAATAAATAACGAACACCAAGCTCTAAGAACCATTTTATTCATGTGTTTCTTTTTTTGCTCTTTTTATTTTTTCTTCTCATTCATAATTGTTGTACTTTCTTGAAACGTTTCATCGCTCTATTCACAGTGAATAAAGGTTTTGTTATATCTAATAAACATAATATAATGGTTTTCACATTGTATAGTTTTTGCTGTAGGATTGACAAAATTACTTCAAACTCAGTAACTGCATGTTGGATTTGAACAATTCTCATTTAACAGCACCTTTGGTTACTAATACAAATGATGGAAATAAGCACAGTAAGAATAACAAATATGTAGGAGAGCATTGCTAAAATGTGAAAAAAAAAATAGGTAGCAATTACATGTGCATCATTAAATCAAAACTAGTTTAAATGTTAGTGAGAGGGCGAGCAATATATATAATATATAATATGATAGCTTTGTCTTTAAGGTTGCAAATTACTGTATTTGCAAAATGTAACTTTAATGTCACATGGAAGAGAAAAGCAATCCATTGAGGATTAGAATCTGCATTTCAGTTTTTTGTTCTTTCCCTTCATTTCTACTCTAGTTTGTGTACTAATCTAGATTTTGACTTTTATTGCATATTGCAAATAAAAGAAATGTAAATGCATGATTGTGTCTCAGTGCTCCATGTTTATCCCCAAACACAGGCAAATCTAAATTTAACTCTAGATGCCATCAGCAAAAACCAGGACTTTGGCTCCGTCAAACTCTACATAAATGTTTGTTCACAGTGCACATCATCATTTATTACAATTGATATATGACCATGGCTCAAGAATAGAATCTTATTGTCATTAAGTGTTACAGCACGTTTGTGTAACAATTTGTAACTGATTCCATGACCTTCAATTATGTAAACTGACATTATATATTTTTTATATATGGCTACATAAATTTTTGAAGCTTATTGATAATGTATGCTATATATAAATATTGAGAATATATGTCACAATGCGATCTCTATATAACTATAATTGGGACATAACAGTTGCATTCACAATGGTAAATGAAACGTATAAGTTTCCAATCACTCACACATTTTTTTCTCTTCATTTGTATCTGCATAAATGCAAGATTATGTAAACTGAAATTATGCACTTTTTTGGCAACAGAAATATTTGAAGCTTATTGATAGTGTATATTATCAATACTGATCATTTATGTCTCAAATGTGTATTTTTGTTGTAATTGTGTCTCAGATGTGCACAAAATGGTCAGTCAAAATGCCAGTGGCTATGAGCAGATGCAAGTGATCCAAGTTGACCCCGTCCGGAGAAGCATTTCAGTGCCACTGACTCAGGTCTTCATGTGGCCCTTCGTCTACCTCATCTCCCTCATGCTCTTAATATTCTCCAAAAAAGAGAATCATACCTGACTGTCCGATTTATAAATTTCCTTGCATTTAGTATCACTTCTAGAGCAGTAAGTCCTCTCGTCTATGGCTTTAGAGAAGAGAAATTCTACACAGCTATGATTTATTATATCAGATGCAAAAACAACACCATCTCATCTGACACAATTAAACAATCATGATTATCTTTTAGTAAAGTTTTTAACATTAATAATTCAGACAAACTACATGGTTTTTAATGTTTTAAGATTGCCCATGTTATTTTAACAGGCCTAAATTTATATACAAGTGTATGTCAAGTTATTTGCATAATACAACACATTTTAAACATGTATTGCAGTATGTAAAAACAAATAGCTTAAATTAGTAATGAAAGTTGAAACTATTAGCAATTATTTGAAAATAAACTAGCTACAACATCATGCAAATTAAAGTTGCGATAATGCAACATGTTTGCTACGTGTCCATAATGTTACAGTTTTTTACAATCATTTTTGCACTAATAACAGAACCTTCGTGTCATTTTTCAAAACTCTAGACACAAAATTCAAAACAGTCATTATTTGTTACACAGGCTGTCCAGTGTTCAGAACTTTGCATATTGTGTTCATATCTTTAAAGAAGCCTTGCATTTGCAGAAGCATTGGTTCAAAATACTAATTTATAATGAAATATCATAGGAACATTACTTTAGATCACCCACACACAAGATACTCATAGTTTCAATGTGTAGTTGTTAGTACAATCATTAAATATAGTTGTTCAAAACACATGATGCAGCTTTCATTATGGTTCTACACATTCATACATCATTGTAATAGACTAGAGAGAAAAGTACAGACACTGGAATCACTAAACAAAATTTGAAAATGATTGATGAAATAATCAACTCGCAACAGGTTTTTCAAAAAAAAAAAAAAAACTTTAGATAAGAAAAAAAAAAGAGGTAAAACTACATTAGGCCTACGGTAAAATGTCACATGGAGTGTGCCTCACTGCACTTCTGTGTTTTTATCAACCCTGTCTTGTGGATTTGGCCACAGGTTCTCATCCACTTCATAATGGATATTTTCATTAGCTAAAGATCTTGGAAAAAAAATCTTCTGGTATGGCAAATACAGGCCTGACATTGGTCTCCTGTGATGTCATTGCACACATCATCTATGAGAAGAGGGACTTGTTTGTGAGGTCTATTGTGAACTTTCCACCTCCATGTGGAGAAAAACACTTCAGTCGCGTTACAGTAAGGAAAGGAGAGTATGGGGGTAAATACAAGGTGATAAACTGTGGATGATCCTGAAACCATGATTGCTCTCAGTGCTGTCACTAGGAATTCTGGGTCCATTGCACTGATTTTGCTATGGGGCCCCTCAAAATCACATTCAGTGGGGGGTGATCGGGCCCCACAGAGAACATCGTTCTGGGTCCCTCTCAACCGCTGGGCTCTCAAACTCTCCTCCATCTCTTGGCCTGCCTCATTCAAAAATATGAATGGTTTTCATCAGCTTCCAGCTCTATCACTCTAAAAAGGCATTTACTGTAGGGAAAACAAATACTGATAACAATGATATAGAATTTTGGGAATTTTTTTTTCTCTCCCAACAACAGGATCTTGAAACTGATCATACCTGAACATACTCAGTCCTCAGTTGCTTCACTTTCGTAATGTTCAAAATTTTCCATAAACTATGCTTCAAGAGTAATGCAACAGTTACATAGCATTTTGAGCAGTTGTAGCAATTGATAGTTAGATCATTATAATGAAATGAATAGACACTCAGTTCAGATGTAATCCGTGAGTTGCATTTTGAAATAGAAATACTTTGATGTTAAGTTGTGTTTTTTTGAACCAGTGATTTTAGTTCAATGAACAAAAGATCTTTGGCTCATGTGTATTGCATCCAAGCGTTTGGAAAAAGTGTTGTGTTTTGAAAAATGTGCATTTTGATCTTCAGTTGTGAATTATGTGTCTAGAGTTTTGAAAAATGACATGAAGGTTCTGTTATTAGTGCAAAAATGATTGTAAAAAACTGTATGTGGCCTTGCACGCCACTGTGACATGATACAGTCATAACTTCCAAACAGCCTTTATTGTGATTTCTGTGTATTTCTGTGAAGCGACTCCAGCTGAGCTGTTGATTGTGGCAGTAGGACTGCAGGTATCTCCCGATATCCTAAATTTCAGAATCAGAATCAGAATCAGAATGAGCTTTATTGGCCAGGTATGCTTACACATACGAGGAATTTGTTTTTGTGACAGAAGCTCTACAGTGCAACAGAAAGACAGCAACAGGACAGGACACAGATAATAAAAGAATAATATACAAATAGGCAATGTACAAATAGCAAAAACACAATATATAATATAGACAATTATGGTGTACAGGTCTAATATGTGCAAATCTGAAATGAAAAAATAAGTATGTGTGTTGAATAAATAATTTATTTTCCTCTCAGTCTGGCCGTTAGTCTGAAGGTGATAACCTGAGGATAGGCTGACAGAAACTTCTTGTAGCCTGAAGAACGAATTCCACACCCGGGAGATAAACTGTGGATCCCGGTCCGACACAGTGTCTTCATGTAGACCAAAATGGTGGAAAACTTGATGGAATAGTAATTCTGCGGTTTCCAGTGCGGTGGGTAGAGCCTTTGGGGGAAGTAGTTTACAGGCCTTGGATAATCTGTCTACAATGACCAGAATACATGTGTGGTTCTCGGGGAGTGAAAGATTAGTTATGAATCGACTCCAATGTGGGACCATGGTCGCCTAGGAATGGGTAGTGGGACCAGTTTACTCTCAGGTAGGTGTCGTGGGCTCTTAGACACGGCACAGACTTAGCATCCCTTCACGCATTGGAAGACATCCTGGGTCATGTTGGGCCACCAATACCGATTGGAGAGGAGCGAGAGGGTTTGCTGGCTGCCTGGGCGTTCAGAGCCTGGAGATATATGAACTGAGTCAATGATGGACACGCGAAGATCCATCCCTCAGGACCTCCCGGCGGAGCTGGCTCAGAGCGGGTGGCTTCAATTATCTGGTCCTCGAGGGCCCACTGACTGGGACTCACAATGATGGCTGGAGGGAGAATGGGTTCAGGAGTTCTCTGAACTTGGGAGAGAGCATCCACTTTGAGGTTCTTATGCCCTGGTCTGTACGTGACATGGATGAAAAAGTCAGTGAAGAATAAAGCCCAATGGGCTTGTTGGGGGTTCAGACTTTTAGCATCTTGAAGGTACTTCAAGTTGCGATGATCAGTGATTACTTCAAACTGATGCTTGGCTCCCTCCAGCCAATGTCTCCACTCCTCTAGAGCCAACTTGATAGCAAGGAGTTCTCGATTGCCACTGTCATAATTGTGCTCCACCGGGGACAGTTTCTTTGAGTAGAAGGCACATGGATGGAGGACTGGAAGCTTAACCTGCTGCTGGGATAACACAGCTCCTGCCCCGGTGGTGGAAGCATCAACCTCAGTGATCAATGGTAACTCGGGATCTGGATGGATGAGGGTAGGAGCTGTGCAAAAGGTATCTTTCTGATGTTGGAATGCTTTTGTTGCAGCAGAGTTCAAGGACAGAAAGGGCCAGTTCTGAAGCAATGAGATAAGAGGAGCACAGACCTGACTGAAATTGGCGATGAATCTTCTATAG
The DNA here is from genome assembly GCA_039654775.1 of Spinibarbus caldwelli. Classification (NCBI taxonomy): domain Eukaryota; kingdom Metazoa; phylum Chordata; class Actinopteri; order Cypriniformes; family Cyprinidae; genus Spinibarbus; species Spinibarbus caldwelli. The sequence goes on along the minus strand of CM077253.1, from coordinate 19,120,929 downwards.
AAGTTGGTGAAGCCCAGGAAACATTGCAAGTCCTTGACTGAAGAGGGTTGTGGCCAGTCCCGGATGCCTTGTACCTTCCTCTGGTCCATCTCAATGCTGTGCTCACTGATAACATAACCGAAGAAGTGAATAGTCTTGCGGTGGAACTCACACTTTTCCAGCTTCAGGTACAGTTGGTATTTCCTGAACTTCTGGGGGCCTGTGTGACGTGTTGCCAATGTTTGGCCAGGTTCCAGGAGTAGATCAGAATGTCGTTGATGTAGACGATGACGACGCGATGGGGGAACTCCCTAAACACCTCATTCATGAATCCATGAAGTACAGAGGGTGAGTCAGACAGTCCATACGGGATCACCTGATATTCATAGTGGCCTGAAGGCGTAACAAAGGTGGTCTTCCACTCATCACCCCCACGTATCCGGATGAGATTGTAGGTGCTTCGCAAGTCCAGCTTGGTGAAGATGTGAGCTCCATGAAGCTGTTCCAGGGTGTCTTGTGACCAGAGGAAGGGGATATTGGAACTTAACTGTTTGAGAGTAGAGAGTTGAGAGCCCAGTAATCGATGCATGGCTGTAAGCCTCCATGCTTCTTACTGACAAAGAAAAAACGGTAGAGGAGATTGATGGTCATACAAAGTCCTGTTTCAGTACCTCCTCGATGTACTCCTCCATGGCCTTCTGTTCCGGGATAGAGAAGGGATATACTTTACCATTGGGTAAAGTTGCCCCAGGCAGCAGGTCAAGTCCTATGGCTGATGAGGTGGTAGTTTGGTTGCCAACTGCTTAATGAAAACATCCTGGAACGCCCAGTACTCAAGGGCGTAGTATCTGTGCTCTCGATGGTGGTAGAGTTGAGGTTGATAATCTTGGCAGAAGATGACTTTTTGAGTTTAAACTGACAAGATGACAGTTTCTCGATAAAAAAGAAGCAATTTTCCATACAGTAGTCACTCCATTTTTGGATCTCTCCGGTGTTCCAACTCACCACTGGAGCGTATTGAGACATCCATGGGTGTCCCAGGATGACTTCAGCAGTGGATCCTTCCAGCACCATGAATGAGATGGATTCCAGATGCAGACTACCTATGTGGAGCATTACTGTAGGGGGCAGTATCGGATGTAACCACAGCCTAGCGGTTTTTCCAATAGTGAATGGATGCTTAAATATTGCGAAAAGGATTTCCAGTGGAATCTTTGTAGAAGATATTCACCACTGGGCGTGATGGTCCAGCTGGACAGTTTGGTATTAGATGTCCTTCTTCCCCACAGTATAAACATAATCGACTGATTATTCTCCACTGATGCTCTGCATGGTTCAGATAAAAGGTATCACTTTTCATTGGTTCAGATGCTGGAAGGGCGACAGATGGTGTTGCGGGTGGAGGATGCTGAGCAGGCTGGTCGAGCATGTATGTGGTTAGTCGCTGAGAGATGTGGATGGATCTTTGAATAAAACATTCCAGGCTGATCACATCATCACATTCCAAAAAAAAAAAAAAAAAAAAAAAAGACCATCCAGAGTTTGTATTTGTCTGGCCAATAAGATCTTTGCTAGGTGCCTTTCACATTCAGTATATTGTTAAATAGCGACCTCTCTTGGCCAGATTAAGCATTATTAGTGAATATAGACCCCTTTGTTTACATTACTTGCTTTATATTCGCTCACATGATTGTTTAACAACATTTATTTGATCATAAGAATTATCTCATGCATTACATGCATGACTGTTGTGAAATAGATGCAATATGCACCATGCAGGCAAACCTGTAGATCTTTTAATTCTGAATGCTTGTTTTTATAAAAATCTCCAATTTATATGATTAAACTTGGATTAAAATAATGAATAATGTCTTTAATGAAACTCAATTATTTCTGTATAAATAAAATAAAGGAAACCACATAGCAAAGATTTTAAATTGTTTTTTGCAGCCTTCAGGTGAACATCAGTAACATGTCAATCTAACATACAATTAAACATGTACAAATAAACAATTATTCAAACCAACAAATTTACATTTTGATTTTTAATTCCTCAGTTGTTTGTCTTCCAAATGTTTTTTTATGTGTAACTTCTATAAAGTTACTCTCACTCTCCATTAAAGTTCACTCTCCGTTTGAGGCCTTTAGTGGTTACTACAAGTATCACGCAGTATGGAAATAAATAAATTGAATTGAAATAAAAATAAATATGATCATATGCCATAATTTAAATACATCATGAACAGAACACTATCAAATCAATACAGTTTAAGTGATGTTATTCATTTCCTTTTTAGGATAAATACATATTACTCACAAAATAGCGTACACACTATTTCATTGATAGCACATGTACATCATGGAGATGTCTATTTGACGTCTGCATTTACATCTGCAAGACGTATTTTTTAGAGTGTTTGCTCATCTGCAATACGTCTAGGACATCTCCTATCAGATGTCAAATAGACGTCTATTAGATGTCTCTAAGATGTTTATGGTTTAGAATGTATGTAAATCTGACAACTGACAGCAGATGCTTTCCAGATCAAGAGATCTTTAACAGACATCTTCCGGTTAGATTATAACATTACAAAAAAAAAACAAAAAAAAAAACAATCCCTGTATCTGAATCAGAGTGCATTTCAAACATGTATTGCAGTATTTATAAACAAATAGCCTAAATGAGTAAGGAAGATAAAGTTTAAGCTATTAGCAATTATTTGAAAATAAACCACTTCATGCAAATTAAAGTTGCGAAAATGCCAACATGTTTGTTACGTGTCTATAATGTTATGTGGCCTTGCACGCCACTGTGACATGATGCAATCATGACTTCCAAACAGCCTTTATTGTAAATTCAGTGTATTCTTGTGATTTGGACCCTGAGCTCTATAAACTCCTTGTTTACCTACAGGTACAGGTACATTCTTATACTATCGCCTGAGAGGTTTCATCACTTTTTAAGGGTCTTCTTTTTGTTGTGTACTTTTTCTTTCTATGAGTACTCTTTAAAATGGTTTTAAATGTGTTTTGGAAGCAAACTGTTTTGTGGAATAGGTTTTACAAATTTGTACAAATGTTTTTTTTGTTTGTTTGTTTTTTTTTTTAATAGTGCAGCAACAATACTGGCCAAAAGAAAATATTCTGAAATATTCACTAATATTCTAAAGATCATAATATTTCCCTGCCTATCTCTCAGTTTTGCCTCTATATAATGAAGCGTAATTGAAATAAAATATAAAAAAATGAAATAAATTAAATTAAATTAAACTTTGTTTCAGCAAGGATGTATTAAATGGATCAAAAGTGACAGTAAGGACATTTATAACCTTACAAAACTTTTTGTTTCAGATAAATGCTCTTCAAACTTTCTGTTCATCAAAGAATAATAAAAAAAAGTATCACAGTTACCACAAAAATATTAAGCAGAACTGTTCAATATTGATAATAAGAAGAAATGTTTTGTGAGCACCAGATCATTATTTACTGTATTTTTATCAAATAAGCCGCACTGGTGAGACTTCTTTCCAAACTTTTCCTCCAAACTTTTGAACGAGAGTGTATATGTTTATTTCATTTAAGATTTTTTTATTTTATTTTTAATAATTTAGGGTTCCTTTGCTGCAAAAGTTTCCATAGAGCCCTTGAAGCATGACAACAAGAACAGCACAAATAGTCCTGAATAATTGTCTCCCAACATGCTGATAGTGAAGACTTGAGAAAGTGTTCAGACCAATTCACTTTGACTCTTCAAAGCTGAAAGATAGTTATTGGCTGAGGTCGACTGAACTGGTCTATCAACGGCTTTCTTCAGGTGGGCTATCAGAGTACTCCTGTAACTCAATGTAAACACGCAGCTATGGCTCCTTATGTTGCCGTGATAGATACATTTTTGTCCACTAAGTGTTTTTCTTATCATGTGGGCTTGTTTTTCTGCCACACCTCTTTAAGACGTGCAGGCCATGCTCTTTCATTTCTGTGCCTGTTATGTTCTCAATACACACACTTTTATGTGATAGCTGGAGGTGTGTGTCACCATGTGCTATAGCTCAACCACTAAGAGCTCAGTAGTGTTTACCACAGCCTGTTACAACCTTTGTGCTGACTTAGTGTGTAAATGTGCGTCAAACCAATCTTTCCTTGAAACCGGTAAAATCAAGATTAAAGGTCCGAATAAACGGATCAATAGACTGCAAGCAGGGCAGAGTCCTTTAGCAGTATATAAATAGTGGTGAGCAGTGCTGTCAACTTAAAACATTGAAGAGCTTTGCTTAAAGACAAATGCAGGCTTAAGGGATAAATCTAAGTATTTTATTTATTATTAGTAAAAGACTGTAAGGCAATATGCAGGCTTTTAAAAACTGCGGTTTGTGTGCTAGTGGGAGTCTTCTTAAAGGCCGGACCGACTTCCTGGTCGCGCGGAGAAACATGGCAGTCCTGCGACTGAGTGCTGCATGCGTTCAACTTCTCAAGTACGACTGCGTTCATATTTTGCAAGAAGTGGTGGTAGAAGTGTGTATTAGGAAGTTATTTTCAATTGATCTCTATGCTCAGTCTAATTTATTTTCTTATATTGCAGGGTCAAGGTTAACGTGTTCTGCAGAAGCCCCGTTCATCAGCGTCTCCTGCGTCTGCCGGAGGTCATCCGATCCAATACAGTCGCGTTCAGTCTCGGCAGCAGCCTCTGTGCGGTTCCTTTCACACAGGTAACCTTAATGCATACACGTTTAAATGTTTCATGTAAGCTATAGACGGTCAACAAATGACAAACTTGTAAAACGCTCGATGCACAATGTTCCTTTGTATGGATATGGTTCTGATTCGTCGATTCAGTTTCTGTCTCATTAACTTTTCTTATTGAATGCTGCCTCAATGCAGCGAGTCACATTAAAGCATAACAAAATAAGAAATCAGAAATATTTATTGCAAATGTTTATACAGGGACGGTTAATCCCATACTTGATCCTTACTATATGCTTATATGTTTACATATTCTTGTTTGTTTCATACTTTTTTTTTTTTTTGGTAGTATAATGCTACATTTTACAAGAGAACTTTTTTGATGAGATTTGAGTTATAAGAGTTCTGTTAATTCACCACCCGCTTCGATTTATATAAGTGTTGTTGATTTACTAAAAAGAATCGGCTCATCAGATTCATTCACGTTGATTCACTAAAAAGAATCGGCTCATTAGAGTCATTCACGTTGATTCACTAAAAAGAATCGGCTCATTAGAGTCATTCACGTTGATTCACTAAAAGAATCGGCTCATCAGATTCATTCACGTTGATTCACTAAAAAGAATCGGCTCATCAGATTCATTCACGTTGATTCACTAAAAAGAATCGGCTCATTAGAGTCATTCACGTTGATTCACTAAAAGAATCGGCTCATTAGATTCATTCACGTTGATTCACTAAAAAGAATCGGCTCATTAGATTCATTCACGTTGATTCACTAGAAAGAATCGGCTCAGAGTCATTCACGTTGATTCACTAGAAAGAATCGGCTCATTAGATTCATTCACGCTGATTCACTAGAAAGAATCGGCTCATTAGATTCATTCACGTTGATTCACGAAAAGAATCGGCTCATTAGATTCATTCACGTTAATTCACTAGAAAGAATCGGCTCATTAGATTCATTCACGTTGATTCACTAGAAAGAATCGGCTCATTAGAAATATTCATTTGAGAAGTGCACTACACAGGTCGCGCTGTATGTTTATGTCTAACGGAAACCCTTTGCAAAATATGCAAAGGGTTCCCAATACTATTCATTACTATTGTGACAAGTGCAATAAAACGCATCCCTTTTTTTCTTCAGCAGGTTGAAAACCTCTCACATGAATCCCTGATTCGTCGGGCCTCATGTCTGGTCACAGACAGTGCCAACACTTACCTCTCTCAGACCACACTGGCTCTTGTGGATGCCCTCACACAGTATGCCAAGGTAAGACTTGTAAACACTGCATCTTCAGTAAAATTAGCTTCACAATTAGTAGTTCACTTGATTGCTGACAAAAGTGTTATGTTTCTAATACAATATATAGAATATAAATAAATGAAGTAATTTTACCGTATTTATTTTTCTTAGGCACTACATACACTCATTGCCCTTCAGAAGCGATACATAACCTCAATAGGAAAACTGACCCCTGCTGAAGAGGACAGTATTTGGCAGGTGATCATTGGCCAGCGAGTGGAGGTAAATTCTGTTCCTTTAAATGTTTATTTACTTTTTGAAGAACAAGGTCTGCTTTAGTTTATCTAAGTGTTGTTTACATTTTGCAACCATAGATCTTGATTAAGCCTAGTTATATTTAATTAAAGAGGACACTCAATTTCAGAGCTTTCACTGTGTTTTTCCCTTTTTCTCAGGTTAGTGATAGATTGGAAGAATGCAGACGCTTTGAGTCAAATTGGATGAATGCCATCAACATCTGCGAGTTGTCAGCAGAAGCAGCCTACAATTCAGGTATGTTTATAAGTTTTCCTTAATTAATAGATTTTTATCTACTCTGCAGACTGAAAAAAGCATTAATTGTACATATGACTTTGGTCTGGTCCGTGAATTGATTCACTCTTAATATTTTACAGGAGCAGAGCATGCATGCACAGCAACAAAGACTAATCTGCAGGTGGCACAGTGCAAGGTGGAAGAGCTTAGAAAGATCTCAAAAGAAGCAGAGAAAAAACTGGCCGAAACGAAAGCAGAAGAAATCCAGAGAATGGCTGAGTATGCCTCCAGCATTGACATTAATGATCTTGAAGATATTCCAGAGGCCTACCTTCGTGAAGACTAGAAAAACTACATATGTTTGTGACATTGGTATTCTGTAACCAGCATTGAATCACTCAATGAGTATGACTGAATCAAGAATCCACCTTGATATGAATTTGCAATCAGTATTGGTTATGGAATTAAAAGAAGCCCTGCTTTTGAAGGCCTCATTGAATCAATATGGTTTATGTTCATAACAATAGAGCAGGTAAAAGTCCAAAAAAACTGTATTAAGTGTTAGTGATTAATGCAGCTTGTAAGATGAATATAAAGTGTATGTCGAGGTGAAGCCTGGAAAGAATTTGCTTTGGAAGGAACCATTGATTTAGCATTTGTATAAATGTATATATTTTCATATTGTTTGTTTATTTTTAGTGCAATTACATATGTGTTAATGCAACAATGAAATCATATCACATGTTGTGATATTCCAGTGTATACAAAGTTGCAATCAATGTGTTTTATATTTCTAGAGATCAACTGTTATTTATTATCCTAATAAATGGAAAATTTATTTAGAACAGTTTTTGCAAAATGTGTGCATTCCAATCAATTCTTTCCTTGAACTGAATTATGGTGCCTGCAAGTTTGACAATGAATTGATATACTATTTTGTGTTATTTCGAATTTGAATTAATGCATATTTCGATGCATTATAAATTTTCATTTACATGCAAACTCGAATTATATGACACTATCATTATTATAATTACTAAACTTAATTTAAAGTTAAAGATGCTTTCATTAAGTCAGTTTTATGTAAAAGTTCACAGTTTTGACCAACAGAGGGCAATGTCATGCTTTTTATGGAAAAAGGAAAACGTTTGGCTGCTTGAATGTGGAAATACGACGTAATGTTTTAGTCTAACTGCAATACAGAAGTCTGTTATTAACTGTAAACAAATAATAGTAAATGGATACTCAAAATAGATTTCTGTAATCATTTACTTGTTGCTTGTTTTTACAAACCGCTGACTTTTTTTCTTCTGCTAAACACTAAAGTAGATTGTATTTGCAATGGCAGCCTCAGTCACCATACACTTTTATTCCATAATTTGTCTATACAATCATATTTAATATATATTAATATTAATTTAATATTGTTTTCTATACAACTGTCATTCTAAACGATATCTATTTTTGTGTTTTATAGATGATGAGAGAATTAACAGGTGATAAGAGAGCTGAAAGTTTTTCTTTTTGACAGTGTCACAAAATATATTTAATACAGGTTCTTTAAATTGAATTTTTATTCGTTCCCAGTAATATACAGCACAGTGTTGCATATTACTTTCCTACATCGAAATTCTGTTCATCAAGGCTTGATCTGGCCAGTATTTATACTGAGAATCCTCTAAGTCAAGGTTTTTTATTTTTTTTTCTGTTTACAGACTTAGGGTCCCCCATTTAGACTCTCAGTCAGTTCAGGGGCCCCCAGTACAAAACTATCATGCTACATTGTATAATAATCAGCAGATCTTTAGTTACAAAGTTAAAAAAAGAAAAATGTTAAAATTACCTAATAGTTAGAAATGTCTTAAAACTTGAGAAAATTCGATATGTTTCCTCTTCGAACTCGAAAATATTTGTCTGTCTGTGCATCAAGTTCCAGAAGTCTTTGCATTGAGAAGAGTTACATTCAGAAGAGGGCCAATAAAAATGATTGATTGGTGTAAATGGCACCACTCAGCTGGGGATTTACCACTCTTGGAAGACATAAATTAAACACAAGGATCATGGAAAGTGTGCCCAGCATGGCTCACTCTTTAATCTGCGTGAACCGGGCGACATCTCCCAGCACCCCATTGAGACAAGCCATTCCAATATATCTACTTTTGAAATGTTACAAGAAACATTTTTGCAAATGGATTCCAGCACGACCAAATAAAGTTGAGGAATCTGTAATAGTAGCATTGATAACTCATATACACAGCCCAATGAATATATATTGATTAAAGGAGCTTTAAAATCCCCGGGACGCTCTTTCGCTTTTTGAATTCGTGCAGCCTTAGTTTCTCCATTAATTTAGTTGTTGCCATTATAATTTCATCAGTCATTTGTGTCTGAAAAAGAGTAAATCCTAACAGCATTGCAATGCTCCACATTGTTGACGGGTTTATTTTGAGTCGGAAACCGCTGCTGGACTGAAGGTACCGCCCACGCGCGGTTCGGCTGCTGTGGACCAGACATCGAGCTGAGGAACTCACTGCTGCAGTCTGAAACCATGGCAGAGGAAGTAAGACACATCTTTGGGAATAGCACGTTTTTCCATGGACTTCTACCTCTCATAGGGCTTCTGTTGAGCGTCTGCACTGGTGGGTACTTCATCTTTTCCAGGATGATAACATGCATTCTTGAATTGGACGTACCTTTAAGTTAACATGCAAGTTTGCGGTGAAGTTTACCTAGTGAGCTGGGATGGGATGTCTGCGATTGCATGCCTGTGCGTAAATGTCCGGTAGCTGTTAAAGTTAAATCTAACAGTTGTTAAACTAACAATAATAAGCTCTTTATCTTATTTTCAGAAAGATTTTTTATCTAAAGATGCCCAGGCAAAGCAAAGCGTGTGTCAACGTACTGCCTATATTATCGTTAATTCACTTTAATTGGCATCCCTGCTAAAAAACAAAACAAAACAAAACAAAACAATAGAAGCCCAGTAGAAACCATCAAAGAAATTCCAATGGTTTCCATTAAAATACCATTATGAACCATTAGCTTTTTCCATTAAACCAATACAAAATCCTTTTTGTAGTGTGTTTTGGGCATTTTTCCAATAGGATTTAACATCCCACCAATAGAATCCATCACATACCAGTAGACACCATTATAGTTTCCATTAAAACCAATACAATTCCTATTATAACCATTAAATCCATTACATTTTCTATTGTGTTTTGGGCAGGGTTCTATTGTTTTTTTGTTTTTTGTTTTTTTCAGCAGGGATCTATTTTCTTTTACTATACTTTATATATGTAGCATATACTTAAATGACAATTAATGCAAAAATCCAATTATTTATTTTTGAGAGTTTGATGTATGATCTAACTTTTTTTTTTTTTTGACAGTATCACGTTATTAGACTTTTAATTAATAGCAACAGGACTTTTTATTACTTTAAAGATGCATTCAGTCATTTTTGGCTTGTGTTTTATACATAAGTGCCAGTGTCATATTAATATCTAAATAAAATGTCCAAACTAAATAAACAAACATCTTGGTGAAGTGAAGTAGCAGCAGCAAACAAACTTAATGCATCCAGTCCAATAGGTGTCAGTATAAAGTTTTAAACCACTAGTAGCTTATTATTGAGAACTAAACATTAACAAAAACTTACTAGGTGCATCCCAATGTGCATACTAATGCAGTGTCCTATACCATCTTGTAGTATAAATAGTGAGTAGTGTGTTCACTATAAAAATTTCAAAAAGAAAAGCCACACACCAAATAACCAAATGATGCACTTTGCACTCGAGAATCACTAGATTTTGATTTTTGATGAGAAATTAACCTTCTAAAATTCATGCATTTGAGAGAAGGGTTCATCCCAGCTAACAGAGAACATTCTCGCAACTTTCACTGACCTTTTTAAAAATGTATAGAATGTTAGGACAAAACATTCTTAAAGTAATATTTTTGGAACATTCTTATAACTTTATTAATATTTGATACACAATCTCATAACATTGAGAGAAAATGTTCTCAGATCAACAGTCTCTGAATGTCCTTATTATGTTATTTGTACATGAACGTTCTAAGAAATGTTTTTTGTAACCTTTAAATAATGCTCTAATCACAAAAAGTAAGTGGACAATTCAACTTTTTAGAAACACTTCCTACAATGTTTATATAACATAAATTTGTTACCTGGGATAATGGATAGTGTATAGTATTTCTTTTGGGATTCATCTTCTATGTTCAGTGATGATTCAGATTTTACTGTCTTGTGTAAGACACACTCAGACTGATGAACCAGAATGGAATGGTTATAAAAAGGGTTTGTGTATCTGGTGTAGAACAAGTGAAAGGGTGGGTGTTTTTAAGCGAGGGGGTTGAGGGCGTACTTTAGTGCCTGAGAGGAAAAGAACTGAAGCCGCAGAGTTTGGAACTATTGACCTGTTATTGGGTACTCTGCCAGTGGCACCTTCCTCTTTTGTTGCCTTAAATATTAGGTTAAAATAGGAAAAACTCTCCGCCTGCCCTTTAGAAAAACACTGCAAGAGGAAGTGGTATGTTAAGCAGAATGACTATAATCATACGGTTTGTAGCCCTATGGGAAGGGTGGGAAAATGGATCCAGCAAGCAACTCTAAGCATTAATAAAGCATTTGCAAAATGACAGGGTTAGGTCATGGGTCATGGTAGTTCGCTTTGACAGACTAGGAGCTAATGTTGGCTTTCTGCAGGTCAGACAGGAGAAATGCTGACTTAAGTAATAAGAAACATAAATGGATCTAGAATTAACAGTTACCAGAGTATTGGGCAGACTATGGCACTGTATTCAATCTGTTTAGAAGTGTATATACATATTTTTTTTCCCAGCATTAAATTTTATTAATTATATATCTACAATATGGCATTTTGGTCTGGGCAGATGGATCGTTTTAGCCAATGTATGTCTTTTCATGCATGCATCATAATTCCAACGTGTATGTAATTTGAAGAGAGAATGAGATTTGAGGCTTTGTAAAATCAGCAGTTTGTTTTTCTGCAGTGTGCAAATTGATTGCATAGGGTCATTTCAAGTATACATTTAGTTGACAGGCCATTCACTGCGGTCGCTATCGGCAAATGACATGCAGGCTAATCCAGGGTCGCGTAAGGACAGGGTGTCTGTGATAGCCTCGCTGCTGTAGATTGAGAAAGATCTATGTTATGGAAATACAGTCAGCAAGTGTCACCCTGACCGGACAAATTAGACCAAGGTGAAAGCAATGCAGGCTCAGCTCCTCCATCATGCAGGTAATGCGTCACCAAAATATAGGTTAGCCGGTGTTATTTCCTTGCTGCGTGCTGAATGGATCACCAGACTGTGATTTAGGTTAATTGTTTTTTGTTGGCTTCCCTCTCTAAAAGATTTGGCTGCTTTGTATAGCATAGAAGAAGCCAATGTATGTCAATAGTGATCCTGAATGCATGCTTACGTTCACAGGACAATTTAGACGGACTGACTCTTTATTATGTGTGCTGCATCATCCAGCCTTTGTACTTCGTTTTAATCTCATTTAGCCTACATAACTGCAGGCTGAAATCTGACAATCTTATTAAAAGATTCTTTTGAAGGAGGTCCATCAGGAAATGACTATTAGACTTTCTTGTGAGCTGAGGCAGCACGGTGCACAAGCCATGACCGCAGAGAAGCATTTTGCTGTGAATGTCTTCCGTCCTGGAAGATGTGATAATCAGAGGCTCTGTAGCTGGGCTGCTCTCCATTAAACAATGTAATTCAGTAACCTTCAGCCCTGGGAAAGTGCTGTTCCTTGTTATGAGTGTATTTACTTTGTTGAAAAGACCAAGATGGCTGATCACAGGCATATGTTGTGTTTTGGATGATGGATTTCATCTCAGTCTTTTAACTAGGTGGCTTCCCCTGGTCAACCAGCTTCATCAGAACACCATGCTAGTCAAATTTGGTGTTGGTGAATATGATAATATAGCAGGTATGATGTTTCACTTTAGTAGTTTTCATCCAGCAAGAATTGGGTCAGTGACCTAAAACTTGACCAGAAACCCTGACCTGTCCTGATATCATAATGGGAAAAAATAACAACACAATTCTTGAGGGGAAAAAAAAACACAACTTGAGTAGTTTAGTATCTATGATTTAATTTGAATTTAATTTATGTCATAGGGATCACCATGACTGTGTATCAAGGTTAATAGGTCTTTTAAAAATCAGACAATTTTACCTTTTTTTGACATGGTAAGAAAGTTATTCAGTGTTATTTTAGTATCCCCTTTAGTATTCATGTTTTGAATTAATTTTTGTTTTATATTTTCTGTTTTCGTTTTATATTTAATTTTGGTAAGTTTTAGTAATTATGTTGTGTTTTTGTCAATTTTATTGTTTTATAAATACATTTATATAGTTTTTATTGATTTTTATTTAAGTTTTAGTTTTACTTCTTTAGTACAGCAAGTACTAAATGTTGCCTTGTCAACTAGATTAAATAAAATGAGTACATTTTATATATTATAAGTAATAAATAAGTTTTCTTTTAATTTTAATAGTTACATTTTATTGCAAGTAACATTTTTAATAGTTTCAGTTTCTATAGTTTTGCAACCCTGAGATAGTTCAGGTTGTAAAATGCCTTTTTACCTTGAAAATAGTTTGACTGTTTTATATGTAAAAATATATTTTAATATGTTCAATAAGAATTTTGCATGTGTTTAAAAAAAAAACAATAATAATAATAAAAAATGCATTAAAAATGAAACTCCTACATACAGTTACTTCTTCTTTATTTTCTGAACTCATTTAAATCATTTTGATATTTTGGGTTAATATAAAGTTAAATATGTTAGGGTGATTCAACTGTCCTGATCTTATAATTAAGAAGAGCTACATTAAAAGAATGAAGTTCTTGCAGTTTTGCATTTTTTTTTCATATTTTGTTTTTCTGAGAAAAAAAGTATTATTAAATTATTAAAGAATTAAAAATTAATTGTAAAAAAAGTCAGAAATGAAGAAACTTAAACAGTAAATGATATCATAGTGAGGACCCTTATGACTCTGTGTCAAGATGCAGACCCTTATGACTCTGTGTCAAGCTCAGTTATGTTTGTCATTGACCCAATTATCTTGACTGAATGCATAGCATAGCATTTAATTCATGTACTTAATTTCCCATTATTGTGGCTGCATGGCCACAGTCAGTATTGCCACTTGCAGTGCTTATGCATTAACATCAGTTCAGTGCAACACATGCATTGAATATATTTAGATCTTTTCCGATGCATCACTCATGTGATTGGTGCTGAATGTCCTCTAGTTTCCTTACAGAATGAAATCCATCTGTTCATACTGCTCTGAGAGCCCCCTCTGTTTGGGCATTGGAACAAAGAGGGCATTTTATGTGCAATGATCTCCCATGCTGTCTTTGTAATTGTTAGTTGCTGTGGAAGTTTTTAACGAGGGCTACCAGGCAGGAACACAGTCCATGTGCTGTGATGATGAGGCCTCGACTGCGTTCTCTTTAGCTGTTTATGTATGAGGTAATCACAGGGACATGGAGGGTGTGGGGTCTTTATGGTCCTGCAGAGACATGAAGGTGGTTTTGCTGCATTTTATTTCTATTGTAAATATGACCGCACGCTACCCCACGAGAGCATGAGTCCATGGTTTTGTATGACAGGGAAGTTTTATTGTAGAACTTGTAATGATTATTCAGCAGCCTTATAAGCATTTTCTGTTGAACTGGGTTAACTTCTGACAGGAATAGGCTTTGGTGGGTGAATCTTCGGAGACTTGACTAAATTATGTGTCCTGTATTACCACCATTTGAGATAATGTGATATGGGTCAATGACATAAGTGTCGTAAGTGTCAACAATAAAGATAATTCTTAAAAAAAAAAAAAAACTTTAAAAACGCATGCAATGTTTTTCAATATTAAAATATAAATTAATATTTTTTTTTAATAATAATCTTTTCTTTTTGAAGGTATTTTTCAAATATCATGAATTAATAGTTCATAAATATCATTACATTTTTGTGATGTGTAAATATCATTACAATGTCACACTCATGACATTTTACAACCTAAACGAATCTTCTGCCTTTGTCATAAAGTTGTTACATTTTTTTTTTAAAACCTCTTGACCTTGACAAAAATTCATCTCTAGGGTCTCTATGATATCATTTTCTACTTTTATGATATTTTTTTCCCCCTGTATATGTTTCTGTCTGTTGGTTGTGCGAAATGATTGTTGGTTGTGCCACATGACCTTTTACTGGACAGAGAAATCCTAAACTACTTAAATTCTTGAGAAGAAACCTTATTATTTATTTTAATGAGGCTTTTTCTTAATTATGATTTCAAGACAGCTGTATCACCCAAACATTTTTAATTTATGCTCACAAAAAAATGTAAACATTAATTATTATTTAAAAAATACAAGCATACTCATCACTGAAGACATCACATAAATTACATTTTTAATGTAATGTATTTTAAAAATGTATAGATTTGGAAAACGAGCATCATCTAATTGACTAGATTCTCCCTGGATAGAAAAATTGGTCTAGGAAAAAAACAATTTATAGCAAATTGCTGTATTTCACTAATAATTACATATGAACTGTAAGCAAAGCATTGAATTAAATGTGTAAAAAAAAAAAAAATGAAGAAAGACTGAAATAGCATTTATTTATTTATTTATTTATTGGTAAAACACTTTATAAATGTTTTTTTACAACTATGAAAAAATTATTATTAATATTATTATTATTAATATTATTTTTTGGACTGACAAAGATTGGTATAGAAATTTTCACTCAGAAATTGCTAGTAAATTTCTCAAAAAACTACACAGAAATAGCAAATAAAAAATTAATTAAATGTGACATTTTAAAGTAGAAAAACATATTTCTTGTAAAACATACTCCAAAAATCATTTTCAATTTACAACTTTAAAAAATAATTTTGTACATTATCAGTCTGGTGGGGTTTTTTTTTTTAATATATCATCTATATTATATTAAAAGTGTCCCAAGTGCTTGATTTGTTAGGTAAACTGACACTTTCCCACCTGTGCTAATGTTGCTTGTTGACTTTATAGCTAATGGTCACACAGGTGGAGAAGGTATTAAATCAATGGAATTTGACATGCAAGCAAACTTAAGGACAAAGCGCTCAAGGTGCAAGGTGGGTGGTATTGGTTATCAATACCGATTAGTGTTCTGGTCTGCCAATGAAGGACACGGTGAACAAGAAAAGGGGAGTGTGCAGAGAAAGTAAACTAAGTCTATTGTGTTTCGTGTTGACCAAACTGCTGCATTACTTTGCTCTTTAATTCAGTCTTGTTTGTGTGTCCTTCCCTTTGTGACATCGACATCTTGAGTGTCCTATGTCTTTGTTGGCAACATTTCAACCCCCTGAAAGCCTTGAGGAACAGCATCTCATCCTTTGTTTTTGGCACTTCCTAGCAGACTTGTTTCAGTCGATTTTTTGGAGGACATATAGAGGGTTTTGACATCTCTGTTGTTGCGCAAACTGAATCATTTTGTGTGCTGATCCAAATAATGCAAACAGATTTTCACTCTTCTTTTGTTTGTATAGCCCTAAGTTAGTGTATGCATGAACACTAAGACTCAGAAGGGAAAGAAAACAGTTCTCAGTGAGTTTGGGAAGAAAGTCAAAAACCCAGCCCTTGTATGTTCAGATAGCGTGCTGTTCTGTGAAGCCTCGTTAACAGCTCACATTCCATAACTTAGTCACCTTGTTTTGAAACTCTCATTTTAATCAGGCGTTCAGAGGAATAATGCTTAATGTAGTGCATTTAAAATGAGTTTCCAGCTTGGATTTCAAATTAGGATCGTTTTTCAGAACAATGTGGTATTCTGAGGGAACTGTTGACTCAAAGCAAGAGAATAGTGGCTCTTTAGAAACTGCAAAAGGAAGTCTTATGGGTCAGGAAGGTGCTAAATTAGGAGTCTCCAACATTATTTAGAATGAGAGCAACTGTACTTTAGCTCAACTATGGTTTCTGTGTTAAAACTTTACTCAGTTCAGACTCAGAGTCACCAAAATACACATAAGTGAAAGTAAAAAAAAAAAAAAATCTATATTTAAATACTAACTCTAATGTTTAAATGTTTGGAGTCTGTAAGATTTTTATTTTTGAAAGAAATTAATACTTTTATTAAGCAAGGATTGTGACAGTAAAAGACCAAAAGTGACAGTAAAGACATGATATTACAAAAGTAATATCTGTTCATTTGAGAAAAAATAAATAAATAAATAAATAAATTCTGTTCATTTGAAATGTCTATTCAGCAAAGAATCCTGAAAAAAAATTGTATCTCGTTTTCCACAAAAATATTAAGCAGCACAACTATTTTCAACATTGATAATAAGAAATGTTTATTGAGCAGCAGATCAACATATTAGAATGATTTCTGAAGGATCATATTACACTAAGGACTTGATATATGGCTGCTAAAAATTCAGCTTTGCTTCGTAGAAATAAATTAAATTTTAAAATATATAAAAATAGAAAACAGTTCTATTGAATTGTAGAAGTATATCATAATATCATTGTTTGCATTGTGTTTTTGATCAAATAAATGCAGTCATGGTGAGCACAAGAGACTTCTTTCAAAACATTAAAAATGATACAAACTGCAAACTTTTGAATGGTGTATTTTATCATTTTAAAAGTACACTTTTCAAGTAAATTTGGCTGATTAGCACAATATGGTTGACAAAATGAAATGTAATTTGTACTTTGAAGACCAAAATTGTAGAAAAAAATGATAATTTTGCTATGAAATTGAGAAATGTAACAGAGAAGCACAGTTATTCCAGTACTTTTACACTTTTGCACTCTTTAGTATTAATTTTTGTGCAGTGAAGATCATTGAATTCTTGATTGATTGGTTGACAAATGTTCCAAAGTCTTGATTGATTTTCTGCACATGTATGAAGAAGTTCCATGTTTTTGAACGCACTACAGTTCAATATCAGTATGAAAATCAGATATGAAAAACTATTTTTTCTGCCATGTGAAAGCTAAATGGGACAACTGTCCACACACACAAGCACACACAAAACGTCATGTGCAAGAATTTAAAGTGTCACTTTCAAACTAAATGTAGTCACCAGCACACAACATAGAAGCACTCTTTTAGTCCGTTGGAGCGAAGCAATGGCCCTTTTTCTAACCTCTGTTACCCAGCTCCTAAATTACCCACTGTTCATTCATTCACACACAAGGATGAATAACACAAGCATGGAAGAATTTTCCACCACCAATAAGCAATTTGCCTTTGCATTGTTTGCCTTTGACCCCCTCTCATAACATTAATGGCATTTTATGGAAAGCATTCTTTGTTTTGTTTCAAAAGATGTCAAGAAGTCAAGATGACAAGTGGAGCTTTGCTTGTGCTTACTGCAGACAAATGAGTCTCAGTAAAGACTTCATTGTTTGGGTCTTGATTTTGGTGTGAAGGGGCGGCAATGTCTGACATCTTTAATGCTAACATTATTGATTCCTTTTTTCCTTTAAGTGCTGGTCTTTAATCAGATGTGATAGGTTAAAAGACACAATAGAGAGCGAGAGGAAGCGTTCCTCAGGAAGAAGGAAATGTTCAGGGAGCCTGACTGAGGGAGGAGGCCTGTCAGAATGTTTGTGTTTTATTTGAATTAAGTTGGAGGCTGTCTTGGCACACAGAGAATTGTTTCATTGTTTCCAAGGAAGTAAATATATCAGCTTTCAGATGTTTTATGACTAATAAGAATATGATTAACATATGTAACCAAATATCAATAAACACAAGTCAGGTGGCCTTAAAACATTGATTTGCTCAGTCAGAACTGTAGGTCTATGTACAGAGTCTCTCTGTGAAGTTTTTCTTTTTGGGTTCAAAATAATAATTACGATGTGATTTAGTTTGGAATAAAACGGGCGTGTTGAGAAATTTAAAATATATTTCTCTTGTTCACTCTCCAACACAAATAAGAAGCGTTTTAGCGCTAATGCAACAAAATGAAGTGCAAAGGGTGTGAATTGAGTTTTTGCTTTATCTTGGTATTTTATCACAAGTATACCATATCTGTACAAAAACATTAAACATGAACTCACTAGTTTGTAGCATTTCCTGCACTTTGTTATTAGTCTAGTTATTTACCTATAGCGGTTAATGAAAGTCTCATACTTTAAAGAAGATCTATTATGCCCCTTTTTACAATATGTAATATAAGCCTTGGGTGTCCCCAGAATGTGTCTTTGAAGTTTCATCTCAAAATACCCCACAGATCATTTATTATATCATTTTGAAATGTGACCCTGGACCACAAAACCAGTCTTAAGTCGCTGGGGTATATTTGTAGCAATAGCCAATAATACATTGTATGGGTCAAAATTATCAAATTTTCTTTTATGCCAAAAATCATTAGGAAATTAAGTAAAGATTATGTTCCATGAAGATATTTTGTAAATTTCCTACCGCAAATATATTAAAACTTAATTTTTGATTAGTAATAGGCATTGCTAAGAACTTCATTTGGACAACTTTAAAGGCGATTTTCTCAGTATTTAGATTTTTTTGCACCCTCAGATTCTAGATTTTCAAATAGTTGTATCTCGGCCAAATATTGGCCTATCCTAACAAACCACACATCAATGGAAAGCTTATTTATTCAACTTTCAGATTATGTATAAATCTCAGTTTCGAAAAATTGACACTTATGACTGGTTTTGTGGTCCAGGGTCACAAATAATGTTGATGTGTCTTTAAATGCAAATGAGCTGCTCCTGCTCCCGCCCCCTTTTCCAGAATAGGACTGTGCTTTTACAGCTCCTTCTTCAGATACTCTGCTAAAAAACATCTGTTTTGTTTTGATTATCATATCTATCGCGCTGAAAACATGCATTTTAAATCATATTAGTTTACATTTTCTGAGCGCACACATCCGAAGCACGTGCACAGAAAGCGGCTGTCACGTGGCATGTGAGTACTAAACTAGTTTTCTTTCATGTCTTATTGTGCTTAAACTGTCAAATACACACAAGTTTATGTTAAAAACACACACGAGTTACAAAAACAGTCGGTTATGTGTGTGAAGGGAAACAGCTGGGAAAGAAATGGCATGTTTATATTAGATTTGTGTGGCAGCAGTGTAATATATAGTAAATAAATCAATAAATCCACTGCTCTCTTGTCTCCTCTGAGTCTGGGACTCTAAATAATGTTCTGTGCTTGTCAGTGCAGCCAAAAACAGAACCGTTAGCATGCTTTGTTCAAATATTCGCAATGGTGTTAGAGCTGGTACACCGTTGTTGCTTGCGAAAACACAATGGCGGTGCTGTGGGTGGAAACTTAGAGGGGCGGCAAATTAGTTGAGGTAGTAAATGCTACACAGTGGCAAGATCAGAATGATAATGCATTTTATATATTGCGTTCTACTGTTTTGGACACAACAGTAATTCATACCATAAGGTTTGTCTTGACTGTGGTATCAAACAGCTAATAATGTGTTGCTAATGTCACACAAGCCATGTTCCCATGATATGATAATAATATGAAAAGCCCCACCCCCCAAGTTGACAGGATTGGCTCCATGTTTGTGATGGCAGGAAATGGGCTGTTTCAAATCAAACTTGTGAGACTGTCTTTGGTGCACTGCAGTTTAAAGGAAAAAATGCTCGACAGTGGTGCTGACTGATGAATTTGCAAATGGTTTGTCTTCAGACATTTTATAAACACCAGATAAGTAAACAACATTATTTTCACCACATGAGGTCTTTAATTATCAAACCCCCAACCCATACGTTCTCCACCATTGTGGATGTGTTCATGTGTGCTTGTCTCATTAATACTCGAAGACTAACTTGACTACAACAGCACATTACTGGTTTAGTGGACAAAAGTTATTCTTGTTTTACAGCATGTCAACATTTTGTTTTTGAGCAAAGCCAGTTTCAGCAATGCTCTTTTTTCTCAGTTGTGGTTTTACTCCCACATAGATTGATTCTTAGGACAGAGAGTTTTCTTTGGGGCATCCAACCACAAAGATATTTAAATATTTATGATTTCCTTTTGAAACCCAATATAATCATCCTTAATGCATTCAACATTTGTACAAGCCTTGAGCGTACTGTCACTATTCCGCACAGTAGTGTCTGTAGGCCCAGCAATCAGGTCCTATTAGGGGTCATGAGCTATGATAACTTTATTTTCTCTTCCTCTTTTGGCATGAGTAGTTGGGTTGGTAAGATCCTCTAGCAGAATGGTTCCTCTAACTAAACTCAGTGACCATAGCACATGGCCACAAAACAGCATAGCTAATTACCATTGGTATGTCAAGTACAGCTGTTGCATGTCACATCTCTTTAGCCTCTGACATTCATTATTACACCATTGGCAATGTGACCAAAGGTGAGGCAATTCAATTGAAGTCACGCTGTCCTCTCACTCAAGCTCCCATCTAATGAAGACTGATGGCAAACTGAAACAATGCTGTATCTGTCTGTTAGTCAATCTGTATTTAGCAGCTTTAGTCTGGAATCAAAGTTGTTTAACCACAACTATTTCTTTGTTTTTTGTCATGCACACTAGTGGTCAAACTTCATTTTTTATTTGTTGGATTTTCTCACATCACCCTTCTTTTCTGCATGGATAAAATAGCTGAGATTTGAAAGCATAGTTAAACTAAAATAAATATCTGTCAATATTGTGTTTCACTGTTACTTTGTTCCAAGCATGTATGAGTGTTATTTTAATATTATTTATATTCTGCTATAGAATTTATATAAATTTATATTAGCTTTTATTTCTGTATTGTCTGTTTTCGTTGTAATTGTTAAGTTTGTCAATTTGTTTTTGACATTTATCATTAATTAATTTTTATTTCAGTTTTAGTTTTAGTAATTTTACTACTTCAACCTTAACGTATTTCATTTAGTTACCAAGGCCACATTTACAGATTTTGTTTCAGCAATTTATTTCAGCTCAGTTAAAAAAAAAAAAAAAAAATGATTTTAATAATTCTTTTTTTGTTAACAATAACAGCACTGGTCTGTATGTTTCAACAAAAAAGATGTTTTACAGAATATTCATGCTTCACTTTTCAATGCAAGGAAAGCATCATAAAAGTAGTCCATAAAACTTTTAATTTAATGCAATACTATATTTGATGTCTTTTTTTTTGTTTTTGTTTTTTTGTTTTTTTTGTTTTTTTTGAGGAACAGATTAAAATTTAAGCAGTTATTCACTAAAAGTCTTGCTTTTCCTGATCCTTATTCATTTTTATTGTATGGAAAGACATAAAAATGTTCACACAAAGTGTGAACATTCTTCAAGTGTTTTTATTTTGTGTTCCACAGAAAGAAAGTAGTACAAGAGTGGAATGAAATGATGTTATGTAAATAATCACAGAATTTTGGGTGAATTTATGAATGAGTTTAAAAAAGATTTGTTGTCATCTAACTCTGCCTCAGTCTGATTTCTCATAAAGTTTCTTATAACTTTTATAGTGCACTTCTGGTGATGTTCATCACCTCTCCACTGCCATTATGACATTAACAAAGCATTCATTTAAAATGTTCTCATTGGTCTTGTCCTGCCACATCACCGTGGTCTTAAAAAAACAACTCTAATCCGACTGAGCTGTTGCGTGCAAAAGAAGAGTTTGGCTTCATATGTTTCCTGCTTTTTTTTTAAAAAAAACCCTGAAAGTAGGGGATGCATCAGCCGGTTTTCCCCTCCCAGTGACCTGACAAAAAGACCAGGGGCTCTGGGACAAGTCTTCCCACACCGAAATGAAGTTAAGATGTTTCACAAGAGAGTAAGGTCAGGTTCGGATCTCAGTTCACGCTGGGGCATTTGGCGGGTGAGACGAGGAGTGGAATGCATAGTGGAGAGCTCGAATATACTGTTGGACCCCATGAACAGCTTGTAGCAGTTAGTGATGTCAGGAGAGAGAAAAACAAACACAAGGAAGGCTTCAAAGACTGAGCATATCTCTTTCATTAATTCATTTCTGATTTGTTTCCCCTCATTTCCTTCTTGTTCTCACTCATCCTTACCGTTCCATGTCACGACCTTTCGAATTGTTCCTCGTTACCTTTGCCAATATTTTTCATTTAATGCAGTCACACTATAACTCTCATTTTCTACTGAGTGTTTAAAATCTGATTGGCAGAGCTGGGCTGGCCCTCAGATGACTTTCGCTAGGCCTACATGCTTTTTGAAGTTTTATGTATTGTTAAACCAGGCCTGGAGGTAATGATAGAACCCTTTAGATTATGATATCCTCAAGCAAAGTTTGCATGCTTGCGAGGGAACAATAGTAATTGTATCCATACATTGCCTTTTAATAACTTAAATGACAGATCCTAGACTTTGCTCATAGTCTTATTTCTGTCATTTTACATGTTTACAACAAATGCAATGAACACAAATTTGCCTATCTGGCCTTGATTCAGGTATCTGAGGCTGGGGCCATCTGTTCATCTCTACTGAAAAAGCAAGACATCTATAGCTATACTGCTGCATATAAGATTTTATTAAAGAACTAAGTAAGTTAAAGGAATATTCAGGGTTACATACAGCTTAACTGCTATCGACAGCAACTTTAGCCTGAAAATAATTTCAACGCATCGATCGGTTTGGAAGAACAAATAAAAAATAGCAATGTTTGAGGCGAATACACAGCACAGCAGTATTAAACTAACACACTCTCATGGAAATTTGTAACTGTTGTACGTTTTGGCAAATTTGTGACTAATTCGTATGAATTTGTAAGTTTTAGTACAATCTGCTTACGCCCCACTAATGGTTAATTTTAGGGGTGAACCTTCATGCTGTCAGCCCTGTGTCACTGTGTATTGTGTTTTTCTGTCTCTTGTGCCTTCCTTGCCCTAGTTTTCCCTCATGTATGCCCATATTTGGTTATCTTCCTGTTCCTGTATTCATTGTTTCATTATTAGTTAATTAAGTCCCACCTGTGTTTGATTATGTTTCCTGTGTTTTATAAGCCCTGTGTTTTTCTGAGTCTATCGCCCGGTATTAACGTCGATGTTGTGTTCTTGGGAGTCTCTCCCTGCCTTGTGTTCCCCGTTTGAGTTGTAGATTAAAGACTGTTTATTTTGAAGTTTACCTCTCGTTTCCTCGTTCCTCGTCCTGCCACATATCTCAACCGTGACAGAATACTGGACCTAAAACAGTAGCGGCGCCCCTTCTCCCTGTTTTGTTTCCATTTTATGTAAAGTTTTTTGTTTTCCTTGTTTTCTCCCTGTGGCATGGAAACTGCCACTCGGTTCATCGCCTTAGCCCGCAGAGATCTCTCGTTTGTGGAGTACGCCAGAGAGTTCTGCGGGCTCGCTGCGACGACGGCGTTAGATGACGCCATCATCAACTCGCTGTTCTGGCACGGGGCCAACTACCATCGCCCCGTGGACCTCCCAGACACCAAGGGACTATGCTGGAGGGAAGGGATCCTCCGGTGTCTGGAGAGTTCACCCCTGAGAAGTCCCCTGTCACCACGTTCAGCCCAAGGAGGGCCTCAGATTCCGAGCATAGCCCAGAGAGGGCTCTTGTTCCTGTGGATAGCCCCGAGAGGGCTCCTGTTCCTGAGTTAAGCCCACGGAGGGCTCCCGTTCCTGAGTTAAGCCCACGGAGGTCTCCCGTTCCTGAGTTAAGCCCACGGAGGTCTCCCGTTCCTGAGTTTAGCCCACGGAGGTCTCCCGTTCCTGAGTTAAGCCCACGGAGGTCTCCCGTTCCTGAGTTAAGCCCACGGAGGTCTCCCGTTCCTGAGTTTAGCCCACGGAGGTCTCCCGTTCCTGAGTTTAGCCCACGGAGGTCTCCCGTTCCTGAGTTTAGCCCACGGAGGTCTCCCGTTCCTGAGTTTAGCCCACGGAGGGCTCCCGTTCCTGAGTTTTGCCCACGGAGGGCCTCGGAGCCCATAATTTTCCCCAAGGATTTTTTATTGGGCTCCGGTCGTAGAGGCTGGGGCGAAGGATGAGACCAAGGCCATGGAGGCCGCCCAGCCATGGCCTCCTGAACTGTCTGCTCCGCCATGGCCTCCTGAGCTCCCTGCTCCACCACGGCGCTCCGAATTGCCTGATCTGCCCTGGAGGCCTCCCATCCTGTAAGCCTGTCTCTAGAGGCCTCCAGAGTGTGGATTGAGTTGTGGATTAAAGACTGTTTATTTTGAAGTTTACCTCTTGTCTCCTCATTCCTCGTCCTGCCACAGTGCTCAAACGTGACACATGCTTTTTTCTAAAAATGTTTCCGCACAAATGACATCATTTGAATTCCGATGAAATTTCCAGCTTGTTAAATAGTTATGTTTGGGTTGTGTCAAACTGTATTAGTATATTCATTTTTTCATAAAATACTTTGTACATAAACTTATTAACATGTTAATTTAAATTCATTTTTTAATTTAATTATTTTTTTTTATTTCAATAAATTGTTATTTCAATAATTTGTTTTTGAGAACTGATAAACAGGGTTATTATTGGTAACTAAAATAATTTAAAAAAAATAATTACTTGAAATAATCTAAAATAAACTAAAGCTAAAACTTTACAAAAACTACATAACAAAATTACTAAACTTTGAAATTTAAATGAAAACCAAAAAAAAAAAAAAAAAACTAAAATCTAATTTAAAATATATATATATTTTTAAAACTAATAAAATTGTGATAAATTAGAAAATAATAATAATAATAATAATAATAATGGAACCCAATGACATTTGTTTTCTTTAATGGTTTTTGCACTTGCATTTCTACACAGATTAGAAAGGTGACTCTTTTTAGTGAATACAATGCAACCAGTGTACTTTGAATCCAAAATTATTACTTTAATGAAGTTTTTCTTTTAAGTGAATCAAATTCACACAGGCCAACCAGTGTAGTGTAGTGTGATTTCTCAATGTGACTCGAATGGATCGATTATTTTTAGTGAATCAAACATATAGAACTTTAAGACTTAAATCAATGTAGTTAATTAAATGTAATTAAATGTGCACATGAGTTTTAAATGAGTTTTGTCACTAGTGTTTTATAAATATTAATTAAAGGAATATATTTGTTTTAGAATTATTTTTTAATATATAGTTAGGGCCAGATATTATGTTTCATTAATTCTTATTAAGTCTGTGTAAACACCTTTTGAAACAATTATTTTAAATGTCATATTTCCAGATTTACTAAACATGGCAAATTAGCGTTAGAGTGCAATTCCATAAAAGTGCTGATGGGAGGGGAAATTTCTGCATGATTTACTGACAATGCGCACATTAAAGAACACAGATGCAGCCAGATCATTTCCATAATGACCAGTGCAATCTACAAAGAGCAGTGCAAATTAGCACCTGCTTTAAAACATGCTTTTTTTGGGCATTACATAATGCGCAAATATCAGTAATTTGATGAGCGCAAACTTTAGTAAATCGTATTGCATGATAAATTTTAATACTCTCCTCCCATAAATTTTGCATCTGAATGGAAACTCCTACAAATGCATATTCAATAAAGTCAGGCGCAAAACTAACTGTGTCCACGCCTTTTCAGCGCTAATTCTTCACTGCGTGTCTTTAGTAAATCCTGACAGTACTATTTTAATGCCAAAGACGGTTTGCGCTGGAGCAAGCTGTTTGTAAATCTGTCCCAATATCTCATAATTTGGTAATGAAATTTCATTTCTTTTTATCTGTATTCCTTAAAAGTACTAAAAGAATTGTTAATGGAATCGTTAAGAAACCGGAAGCTTCATAAAAGTTACATTTACAGTTTTCTTTTCTACTGTTGATAGAGCTTAACTCTCCATATTCCTTTGATTTTGGTTTAATCAGGGTGGTTTGTGGCAAAATTCAGATCTTCACTCTTTTTCTGAGATTCTAGACAGGCCAAGATGGAACATGTACCATTTGTGGTTGTCCAAACTGTGTAGCATACCACAAATTTCATCACGGTGGTGCGTATAGGTTTTTGGAGTTGTTTTCACAGTCGACTGGAGGCCGATATTTTTGTCAGTGTGTGTTCGTTATCCTCCCTGATGAGCACCGTTGAATGTATTTGTAGAATGCATGTGTGTATGTGACAGGGCAGGGTTGCGAGGTCAGTGGTGGGTTGGCTGGTAGACAGGTGACAGCTGCTCCCACAGCTCAGACTGCAGTGAAGTGGAGACAGCACAGACTGCGTGTTATTCTGCCCTAAACACAACAAACATGCACAGGGCAACCATAAACATAAAGCATAAATAACAGGCCAAACCCTTACATATGAAATGCCAATTGACCCTGGTCTTCCAATGATAAAGTAATAAAACTGTATTAGGTTAGTGCTTGAAATCATGATCATCAGGATGTACACATTCATGCAACTCGTTGACTGCTGTCATTGAAGCAAAAAAGGGACCAAGAGTAAAAATTATGTTGCCTTGCATCCTAAGAACTCTAAATCTCCTTGTGCTCACCTGGTTTTTGATGTGGCAGTCCGACATCAAACGTCAGACCACATCTGAAGTTTGCCTGGTTTTAAGTTTTGTTGATAGTTAAGCACAATTTTAAGCTCCATTCATTATAACTAGTCATTATAACTCTAGGTAAAACAGAGGGTCCCTTACTGAACAGCCTCAGTTTTGGTTGAAAGTTACTTCACATACATTTTTTACAATGTAAAAAAGGTTTTGACATTTAAATAGCTAGAAATCTTTTAGCATGAAATAAGACAGTGATTTTTATTCTATATACTTCCTCTTCATTAACATTTGTCAATGAGTGTCTTCATTTGTTCTAGTTGTAAGTGCAGTGGTTCTCAAACTTTTTGACTCAAAGGTCCCCCCATTGTCCAATACAACATTCAAACCTCAGATTTTTTTAACAGAAAATGGGAGTATTTATATATTAAATGAATTAACCATGATTCATTTTGGTACTCCAGAAGTTCAAGAACTGTATGTTCTTCAATAAAAACAATATTTTTGGGAGTAAATATTTCAGAATTTAATTAGCAATTTAATTTAGATTAGACATCCTGCACCCCAGACAATTTGCTCTGGGCTCCTAGAATCACTACCGAATTGTTGACTAGTATATTTAGAGTTTTATTGTCATTATTATTTATATTTTTAGTGATGGTGCTTTAAATCCACAGTTTCCAATAGTACATTTCAAGAAAGTTACTAACTGTGATAGTAACTTTTTTGTGCAATAAAAGTCAGTTTATTTGTTGAATATCTGTGGTCTGTGTGTTCTTGCATTGAGCCGGTGCTATTTTTAAAATGTTGGTCTTTATACACATGCAAACGTTTTTGGCTGGTTCGTCTCACCTTGCTGTTTTTATCAGCGTCTTACGTCATGAGCATTGCATTTCTAAGACTGTCACATTGAAAATTTATAAACACGTTTCGAGACCCTTACATTCTTCTCCATTGTTGCTTTCAGTGTTTTTAACACAAGGCATGTCCTGTTTGAACGGATGCAAAGAAATGACCCTATTTATATATAGCTTCCTGAATAACTAGTTATTTTTGAATATGCATATTTTCAATAGAATTCAAACAGATTAGGAATGAAATGAGGGTGAGTAAATGACAAAAGAAGTTTAATTTTTGGCTAGTCAATCTGTTTAACAAAACAGTAAAAACTGAGTCTTACAGGTAAACTGGTGCACCCTAAGCTCAGTTTGCTGATTGACGTAAATGTCTCTTTAACGATCTCAGTGTGAATTGAAATGGGTGATCCTCTGATCTCAGCAAATTTGATATTCAAGCAGTCAGCCAGATTGCAGTGTAGCCTCTCTCACGCACACGCACACACCCTCCCTCTCTCTGTCTTTGTGTGTGTGTGTGGTGGTATTCTTGCAATTACAGGGTGGGCAGAGGGACAGGCAGAGGGAGAGCCTGCACCCATACAGGCATGATATAATAGCAGAGGTTTACCACTAGTATGCAGCTGCCAAGGTTTCAAAATATCAGGCACTATTTAGTGCCTCCATAGACCCACTTTTTATGATATGGTCTCGTATACCCAGCCTATGTATTTTAAATAGTATGGGTTTTACCTTGTGACTGTTTTGATGGTAAGAATACTTCTTAGCACAGTCATTTGTAAAAACAGCATTAAATGCACTAACTTCTTTTTAAAGAGAGGAAAGCTTAGTGTCTCGATTAACAATTTTTCCATCTGAAATGCAGCAATTTGTGGGCTTTAATGACTAAGGAGATTTTATTTTCACTACTCTGTGTTTCTCTCAGAATCTGTTTTGCACAGCTCCCATTCTGTAGCCTATAATTTTTCTGTGTTTCCCAGTGATCTTCATGGAAATGTGTTCTTTTGTTTTGCTTTCAGAACACCATGATTTCTTGCATGAGGCTAAGCTGCAGTGTGTTGTTGTTTACTAACCAAGATTGACTGTTAAAGGGACAGACCAAAAATGAAAATTCGGTCATCATTTACTCATCCTCGTTGTTCCAAACCTGTAAGAGTTTCTTCTGTGGAACAGAAAAGATCCAGTGTTGTTTTGGTCCACACTGGCTTTCACTTTATGAACAAAAAAATTCTTCAAAATATCCTCTTTTGTGATATTTTGCAATCTTTTCACAAGCCTAGTGAGTTTTGCTTTGTATCCATGCAATGATGCTAGGAAAGCACATGGAATGGAAGTGACAAAACTGTAAAGCACTGTTTACATGAAACAAACAAGAAGTACGTCAGTAATACAGGACCAAAAGTTCAACCTCTTAGGAAAGCAGTCTCACAAAAACTGAATAAATATCAAAAAAAAAAAAAATTACACTCGGAATTTATGTAAATTAGGCGTTTATGACATTAACTACAACTTTTGCCTCAATAAAATCCTAATTTGCTGCTTATTAATAGTTAGTTATTAAGTTTAGGTATGGGGTAGGATTAGGGAAGTAGAATATGGTCATGCAGAATATGTGTTTTATAAGTACTAATAAACAGACAATATGTTAATAATAGGCATGCAAATAAGTAACTAGTTAATTGGTCCCTATACTAAAGTGTTACTGAGTTTTTTCCCCCCCATTGCATTAATGTATATACTCCCATTAAAAAGTTTAGGGTCAGTAAGAACTTTTTTTTTTCTTTTTTTTTTTTTAAGAAATAAGTACTTTTATTCAGCAAGGATGGATTAAATTGACCAAAAGTGACAGTAAAGACTTTGACATTGTTACAAAAAAAAATCTATTTCAAGTAAATGCTTTTGGAACTTTCTATTCATCAAAGAATCTTCAAAAATATATTACAGTTTTCAAAAATCAGCACAACCATTTTCAACAATGATAAAATGAAATGATGCTTGAGCAGCGATCAGCATATTAGAATGATTTCTGAAGGATCATGTGACACTGAAGACTGGAGTAATGATGCTGAAAATTCAGCTTTATCATTATAGGAATAAATTGCATTTTAAAATATATTAAAATAGAAAACCACTATTCTAAATTGTAATAATATATCACAATATTACTGTTTGTTATGAAATAAATCCAGCCTTGGTGAGCAAAAATAATAAATTCTTACCACCATACAACTTTTGAGCAGCAGTGGATATATAGACAAAGTTTTTTTGTAGAAGCATATAGAAGTATTTAATTAGACAAAAACTGTGAATCTGAACTTTCCCAGAAGAAAAAAGAAAAATGTGAATTTTGCCAATATTTAGAAGTACACAAAATTCTTGACTATGATATCATGGTGTCTTTTATGGGACCCCTTATGGACTCTGTCTGATCTTAACACCTTTTTTTAATCAGTCTCTTCCATTGTAACCTTAACTGCCAGCTCGCCAGAATATCATGTTTACATGAATCAGCAGATAACTCCAGTATGTTCAAATAAACATGCAAAGGGCACAGGCGCAGATTAAAGAGACCTATTAAACTGTAAAAATCTCCCAAATTGGCTGTTGTTGTTTTTCATCTTGTTCCAGTGGCTTTTATTAGGCAAGGTGCTCAGACGGTTAACAGAGAGGACAGTCAGAGTGTCCTGCAGTGTGACGCGGGGGTCTGTATGGTGCTCATTATGGATGTGAAGCACGGGCTGTGTGGCACAGCACTCACAGCCTGCTGCAGTTGAGAAGGAAGGCCTCCCGCATGGGGCGTAATTAAGGCTGGGGAAAACACGAGCCCTCATTATCTGCCGTACGAGATCTCCCACTACTGTACTTCAGTTATGACCTTTCAAGGGTTCTTCTGATGGAAGTGATGTCAGCAAGATTAGACAGATGGAACTGGTTAAGAGTATTCAACAATCTGAATATGTAGCCTAAATGAGACCCCCGTATCTTTGGGACTGAACGACATAGGGCCTTAAAAATGAAGATTCCAAAAGAAAAGTTTATTAAGAACTAGAATCTAAAGTCATATTGTGATATCTTTAATACTTCTTGAGTTATAGCCACGCAAACTTTGAAAAACAAATATTTGACACTCAGACAGGTATGTTCAATGCAGTTCTTTTGACAGAAGGAAAAGAGATACATCTCCAGTTTCAACATGATTTGTTCTACAGACTTTCCTCTTTAAAAGTAAAGAAGTATCATATTTTTGCAAAGTGACTCACATTTGGTTTTTGACCACTGAAAATGTGTACAATTTACCGATTTACTCCTGGAGCCATATTCAAATTCCAATATCTCTGGAACTGAGCAATATAGGGCCTTAAAAATTGAGGTGCCAAAAGGAAAGTTTGTTAAGACCCAATATCTAAAAGGGCATTAAGATATCTGTAATACTTCTTCAGTTACAGGCTTGCAAACTTCGGAGAAAAAACTTGAAAAGTGCTCTTTCCTCGTTTTTGAATGGTCACCATTGGCACATAATGCAACAAAGACAGCTAAAGTCAACAGATTTTACTAACAGACCTACCAATCTCTCTGTAAATGTAACATTACGATGCTGCCATCTTTCTGAAGTCATTTTTAGCCCCCTGTAATTTGGCTCTGAATCTCAGGTGAAAACAGCCATTTTGACCCCCCTCTACAAAGCAGTATATTACTCAGTAAATATTCACTCATGACATTTAATAGTTTGGCTTTCATCACTATACATGTTTATCTTTCTTCATAAAAAATATTAGCCAAATCAAAAATTTGAGCTGGGGACCTCTGGTTGAGTTGACACGGAATGACCCTATAGCGTTTTAAACTGATTCATAGAGATTTTCTGTGAGATGTTCCTTCCTAAAATGTTCTGCAGTATTTGAACAACAATTAATCTTGAATTCAGTGAATCATTAAAATGGACTTTTCACAAGTATCGACTTTAACAGATTTTGTTGACACTGGCAACAATTTATAGATGAGTAGTATTTCCATCAGGTATATCATAAACAATTTGATGTGCTAAACCAAAAAAACAAATAATTGACTCTTAACAATAAAGGTTCTTTATTGGCATTGATGGTTCCATGAAGAATTTTTAGCATTCATGGAACCTTTGCATTACACAAAACATTCTTTATCATGGAAAAGGTTCTTCAGTAAAATATTCTTTATTGGCATTGATGGTTCCATGAAGAACCTTTTCATTCCACAAAAGATTCTTTATAGTGAAAAAAGGTTCTTTAGATTATTAAAATGTTCTTCATACTAAGAAAAAAATAGGCCTAGTTCTTTTAAGAAATGCTCTCTAAAAAATGGTTTTTCTGTTGCATTGCTCCAAAACCCTATTTTGAAACCTTTTTTTTTTTTAAGTTTTGAATGGAAACTTTGGCTACCGTTAATCTATTTCCTGTATCATTATTCCTGATGATCTGTATCTCTCCAGGTGTGTGGGCCAACAAGGTTGTGGTTCCTGAGCAGGTGACTGCAGTGCTGGGGAAAAACGTTACTTTGACCTGCAGGGTGGAGGTCAGCACAAACCTCAGTCTGACCCAGAGTTCCTGGGAACGCCGGCTGCCCTCCGGCACCGTCACTTTGGCCGTCTTCAGCCCCCAGTATGGGACCTCCATAGCTGACGAGTACAGCAAACGTGTGCACTTCATCAAGCCCTCAGTGCATGATGTATCCATTGTCCTGCAGGGTGTGGGATTTGCAGACATTGGGACCTACACTTGTAAAGTGGTCACCTTCCAACTTGGAAACATGCAAGCATCCACAACTGTGGACATTATGGGTGAGTATATCTTTATGAACAGTTTGTACACTATATAACTGTATAGTTGCAAATTCTTTGAGGCTAATCATTTTGTAAAACATTAGAATCCTCTTGAACCCTATAGTTGTTGGGTCATAAATTTTTATACCTCTTTTTATTGATGAGGTTAATGTTTTGAAAAATTCATATGTCTTGTGTATTCATGGGTTCTTGCTAAGATTTGCCATTCGAAACAGATGTGTTATATGAAATGTTTTTGTTTAAAGTTGTAAATTTGCAATATATAGGTATAATAATAAGAATTTTATTATTATTATTATTATTAACAATAATAATAATAATAGTAATAATAATAATTTTATAAACATTATAACCACCCCCCATTCCAAAAATTCTCTTTTGAAAACAAGACTGGAATTATAGGGAAGTGATGTACAAACTTCTGTTGAAATGGCTTATTTTTGTAGATTATAATTATAGAAAGGGCTGGAATCACCCTTCACAGAGCCCCTTTTCTGCTTGAGTGAAATGAAGCGTTGTCGCTGCAGAGATGACAAAAATATCTGTCACACTCTGGCATGATATCACATTCCTTCTATTTTGATTTGTGGGGTGCCATTTTTTCCTCCCTGTTTATTTCCTGCGTTCCCGGCAAAACATAAAAAACAGAAGCTAATCTTTTCCCTATTATAAGTGGTAAAACTTCTCAATTTCATCAGTCCAGTCTGAAATGGCATTACTGATCCAGACGTTAAAGCAAAGCCCTATTAGTCCTTGGCATTTTCACAGAAAAGGGAGAAATTTGCTCAAACCTCTAAAACTATAAAGTCACTGGCCAATCAGCTGCTTTGAGTTTGTGTGTTTTTTGCACACAAGCTTGAAGCCACCATCCCTATTCCTGTTCATTTAACAATGATGAATCATCTGAATGAATTCTCAATGACCATGTGAATTTTTACAATAAAACACATCAGATGTGGCACGCAAGCTAAGCAGTATAATTTGTACCCACAATTCATTCTTTTCCTTTTTTAACATAATTACTTTGCTTTCACTTGGAGTTCATTATAAAGACAGAATTGTTTAGGGAACTGCGGTCTTGGTGACAGCTCTGGTTTGCAACCCAGAGCAGGAATGTTTCGGGTCTGGATTTGTGTGGGTGACAGTGACCCGGCCCTAATTCTTGCCCCGTCTAATGATAAATCAATACCCAGACCCTCTCTTGGGCCTTTGGTTCTCCGCTTCTATCAGGAGGGTTGGGTGTGAATGAGTTGCCAAGATGCCCCTGCAAGTTCTGAGTCAG
The DNA here is from genome assembly GCA_039654775.1 of Spinibarbus caldwelli. NCBI lineage: Eukaryota > Metazoa > Chordata > Actinopteri > Cypriniformes > Cyprinidae > Spinibarbus > Spinibarbus caldwelli. The sequence continues at coordinate 19,087,059 of CM077253.1, read as the reverse complement.
CAGAGCTCCAGCGTGATGCAGATGGCATGGAGTTCAGGTTAGATGAATGCAGGGTGGGTCTGGTTTTGGCAATCGGATGTCAGCGCTCTGTGATACACTGTGGGTCCCCACCATTCAGGTGCTGCAGGGCTATATTTAGCATTAGGGATCCCTGGGGTTATTTCAATTTCTCGTATACAGGAGCGGCCTGTAAACAGAGTAGAACAGGTGTGTGGAGCAGACGGCCTTGCGTGTAGGATTAAGTTGACGTTCCTGGCCCACATGGCAAAACTGTTTCTTAAGAGCGCAGCTGTTGCAATTCTCTAGAGAGAGTGATGGGGAAAGGAAAGAGGGAAAAGGACAAATTAAAGTAGTATTGATACGATTTTATTAATAGAGGATATTATGGCTGCATTCTCAGCTCACTGTGTCACTGCCAGTTTCATGCAATACACTGATTTTGACACTAAATGTTTGTAAATAGATTTACACTTTTTTTCAGCAAGGATGCATTAAATTGATCAAAAGTGACATTAAAGATATTTGTAATGTTACAAAAGATTTCTATTTCAAATAAAATAAGTCCTTTTTAACTTTCTATTCATCAGAGAATCCTGAAAAGAATATATCATGATTTACACAAGAAATATTAAGCAGCACAATTATTTTCAGCATTGATAATAAGTAGAATCATTTCTGAAGGATCATGTGACACTGAAGACTAGGGTTGGGTATCGTTTGAATTTTATCAATTCCGATTCCGAATCTGCTTATCGATTACGATTCTTATCGATTCCCAGGTTTGATTCCAATGTTGTTAAAAAATGATGTCAAACATTTAGAAATTGAACATATTTATTGTAGCAAATTTAGCTCAAAAGGGAATTACAATTAATTATGATTAATTACAATTTTTTATATCGGCTGACAGTAATAACTGTAGCAGAATTAAATTGCCATCAGCTGATCTGTTCGTCCAGCGAACATTCAGTGTATGTTCATATCAACTCTAAGAAAGGATATTTTCGTGGCCACAGAAAATACTTTCCTAAGTATTAATGCATTAGAGCATGTAGTAAGGATCAAAATCGTAAAGGGATATTAATATGCAAGGCAGAATCAGAAACTCATGTAATTTGTGCACAAGAGTTTTATTAACTAAACGCTAACACACATAACTAATCTAAACAAACAACAAATAACATACACTCACGCATACATACAAAGTGGAGCTAAAGTGAATGAATGAAGCCATTAGAGAAAACAGAGAATGCAGTTATGGAAAAAGTCATTTAACCACCTGAGTAAAACCATCAGCGCCATTTATAAGGGGGTCTATAACTTATACTAAACCTCTGTTTCGTTTAGTTAAATGAACTATACTTGCACTTCCTTTGTCGTGACCTGATGCGGTCTCGGATGAAAAGTCTTGATGGTTTCAAGGTTTTTGGACTCACGATCACGTTCTTCCGGGTTGAAGAGTGATGAATTCCAAAGATGTTCTAAGGTAGAAATGTTCTTCCAGGTAGAGAGTGGAAAAAGAGCTAAGAAAGAGATCTGCTGAGGTCCGAGGAGCTTTGGTTGAATGGAAAGACAAGGCCGTAAGCCTGGCACAATAACTTAATGGTCCAGAAGAGTTCTAGCTCACATCTTCCTCATCCTCTTAGGATCTAACAGAACCACAGACTGGGTCTTTGTGGTCAAGAGTCATCTCCCAGGCTGGGGAGATCACCTACGGCTCTATGTTGGGGGCCTGCCGGGCGTGCCCGCACCGGTTCAGGCCCTCTGTGAGTCCCTCACGGAGCAATCAGAAGATAGCAGAAGAGCTTTTTGCAGAAGAGAAGATTTTTTTAGAAGAGAGAGCCGGACCTGTGTGTGTGAGAGCTTTATCTGGTATGGAGGTCACACCTCTGGGGTGTCAAAGAGCCAATGGGCTCCAGTCTCTTTGGAGGGAAGGTTTTACGACTCTTTGTCTCTGAGCATGGTAATTTGCATGGGGTTGGATTAATAGTTTATATACAAACTATTAAAGATTCTTAGAACACTTATATGTTGCATAGGTAGCAACATATAATATACACTCTCAATTAGATCATCCGAAGACGAATTGAGATCAAACATGATATAAGTGAGGTAATATTAACTAGTGATCTATCATAAGCATGCATAAAACAGGATACAGTACAAAAAACAATATACACAATGACCTGAGGATGTGTGTGTTCATTCAAAGAAAGGTTTTTCAATGAATTAATTAGAGAAGAGTCCATTCTTATGTGCCTTAATGTCTCTTTCCTAAGGGAAAATGAGGTGAGTGTTGCTCGGCCCGCATTCCTTAGAGCAATAAAACTAGTGTTATCAGGTTGGTTGCTATGGAACCGGGGGCCTGGAGTCATCACAGACATACCGGCACCCAGAATGTGTGTTGGGTGAGGGGTCTGTGATTTATTTGTTAATCTAATAACTAATTTGATTTTTTAAATCTGATGAACAAATGTGTGTCTGATTGGTCGAAATGCTACATTATTCTGTGTCTCTTTTTGCAAAACATTTAATTCCTGCTGAATACAATGAACAAAAATCAGCCGGCTACATAAAAACTGGACTCGATTATGAGCTGTTTGTTTTCAAAATAGAGCTGCACGATTCTGGATAAATTGGAACTTTTTCTTTTTTAAATGGAGGTTGTAGTTCTCTCACAATTCTGAAGAAACAATATTAGACAACTAAACAAAATCTCATGAAATTTATGAATGGCATGATTCAATGACTCACTCAAGATTTACTGGTTCCATTACTGGATGAATCAGTGTTTTTGAATGAATCTCTTGAATGAATGATTCAAAGACAAATACTTTTTTAACAGCCCCTTTTCACCACCTAAAAAAAAGATGCACACACTGGAATTGATAGGTGGAATTGAAATTTTAATTTTACAACAAGTATCCGATTCTGGAATTGGAATTGATTTTCTATTCCCAACATTACTGAAGATTGGAGTAATGGCTGCTGAAAAATTCAGCTTTGCCATCACAGGAATAAATTATATTTTAAAATATATTACAATAGAAAACAGTTACTTTAAATTGTAATAGTATTTCACAATATCACTGTTTTACTGTACTTTTAAACAAAAATGCAGACTTGGTGACATGAGCATAAGAGATTTCTTTCAAAAGCATTTTTAAAATTTTACAGACTCCGAACATTTAAACAGTAGTGAATGCAAAAGTATCTGCAAGGACTTATTAATACATTATGTTAATAATGGGTTGTGAATAAACACAGTTGAAGCTTTATATGTTTAATATATAGCTATTCAAATCTGTGATTAAATTGTGATATTTTACTAATTTGTCAATTAAAGAACAATTGTATTTAAAAATAATGTACTATATAAAATATAACAGAAATGCATAAATGTATTTGTTTAAAACAAAAATTATACATTTGCACTATATAATTAGTAGTAGTGATGGTAGTGGTCGTACTTTAAAGATCAGGTCACAATTATTATGTTGTCATGATAAGATTATAAGTTCTTATAATTTCATGCAATAATAAAATATAATATCATTTCAGTGGAATTGTTGATTATCTTATAATGAATGTACCAGTGTAGGGATTTATATGTATGTGTGTTGCTGGTGTAGTATAATGATATATGGACTACATTTATAAGGTCATGTGAATATCCTTACAAAACTGAATTTGAACAGAAAATTGAAATTGGACACTGGCTTGTAGTGTGAATGTAACCTTTGAGGTGAGTGGTCTCTTAGCTAATGTTATTTCAGAAATAAAAACAATAGTTGAAATTGAATCAGTTGTTTTAATTCAAGCAGTGTGAGGTTTTATTGCTCAGGGCAGCTGAACATTTCACAATGATTGATTCGGCTGTAGTAATACACAATGTGTCTTTCCTTTTGTTCTCTTTAAATCCATGTGGATTCTCTCAATAATATTAAGACACTAATATGCCATTTTTCTGTAGAGACAGAAGCCACTCAGACGCACTCAGGGATGTTGTTGTACTCCTGCCTCAGCACTCAGTAATTTCAGATCATCCATTTTTAATGTGAATTTGTAGGGTTGGTATAATAAATCAATTCTGAGTGTACTAAGGCCCGTTTCCACCCTTTACATGGTTTCTTTTTTCCCTTCCTTCCTTATTTATTCATCTTGTTGTATATCATCCTGTACAGTAGGTTCGATATTAGTAATTTATTTTGTACTTTTTTTTTCTGACCCTTCCGTATTTTTATTATTTATTTATTGATTTCTCGAGGGATGTGCATTTAGAGTAATCTTGTAGTCAAGTATTGTAATATACTTTATTTTTATTTTATTTTAAATTCATCTTTTATTTATGCAAAAGCAGTAATATACAGTAAAAGCAGTAATTTTGTTAAATAATATTATAATTTAAAATAACTGCTTTCTATTTGAATATATTTTAAAATTAATTAATTTAAAATTTAATTTTTTTCCTGTGATATAATGCTGAATTTTCAGCATCATTACAGTGTCACATGATCCTTCAGAAATCATTCTAATATGCTGATTTGCTGCTCAAGAAACTTTTGTATTTTTAACAATGTTGAAAACTGGTGTGCTGCTTAATATTTTTGTGGAAACTGTGATACATTTTTATGAATTTACTGTCACTTTTGATCAATTTAATGTATCCTTGCTGAATATAAATATTAATTTCTTTAAAAAAATTCTTACTGACCGCAAACATTGGACCGCTAGTGTATTTTTAAAACAAATATACATTTTGTTTTATACACAAATGCCTTTAACAGTACATTCAAAAATATGCTTGAATAAAAACAAGATTTAAAATAACATATTTTACCCTGGAAGCATCTTGGAGTTTATTGTTCAATTTTGTCTCTTTCTCATTTTCTCCCTTTAGTGGAGCCAAAGGTCTATGTGTCTCCTGGCTCTTTGTCTCTGTCGGATGGAGATGGTGAAACTCTGGTGGCGACGTGTACAGCTGAAAGGGGTCGTCCAGTGGCAGAGGTCTTCTGGGAATCAGACCTGCCGGGCCAGACAGCAGTCGTCACACAGCCGGAGCCTGAAGGCACTACCACCACTTTAGTACACTACGTCTGGGCCCCCACCCGGGATGCATTTGGCCGGTCCCTCAGCTGCGTTGTACGTCACCCGGCCCTATCCAAGGATTTCCGCATTCCCTACCGGCTCAATGTGTTTTGTGAGTGTGAATTGCTTTTATCAACACTCTCCCTGTAGAAGAACTTTACTCCTGTTTTGTATTTCAAGATCTCCATGGGTTTCCTGTATGTTACAAGGAGCGCTGATTGCTCACTTTTGCCCCTCTCAAACTCACAAGATGTCAATTTAGGAGTAATATTAACGTCTTAATCCTCAGTGTGCTTCCCTTTGGCATCTTGAACCGTTGGCTGCTGTCTGTTTGAACGGCGTGCTGCTTAATGGAGGCGCTTTATGAAATATTGATCTGAGCCCAGCAAGGGCAGCAGCAGGAGCGGAAATACAAGTGGGGGAGTTCATACTGACAGAAGGAGGCTTTAGTACTCAATAAATCACACATTGCTTTCCAAAGTGTTTAAAAGTGAGAAAACTACTTTTGAGTTTTACAACCTCATACATGTATTAATACTAATAGTTTTATCATAGACAAAGCTGAGCATGCAAACACTGCAACAATTTGACTGCTTATTGAAGTCTTGTTCAGAATATAAATTTAGTGATATTTATGCTTAACATTAGAACAAAACAATAATGTCAAGAAATCTAAATTTAATGCAAGGTAAAATTTTAACATGTTATACATTAACTCTCATTCTCCCCAAGGTTGCATTTATATGATCACAAATACTGTAAAAACAGTAATACTGTAAAATATTATTCCAATTTAAAATAACTAATTTCTATTTGAATATTTTAATGTACTTTATTATTATGATGGCAAAGCTGAATTTAAGTAGAATTTTACTCAAGTCTTCATTGTCACGACTGAAATTTTGTGATATTTATGCTTAAAAGTAAAAAAAAGATATCCATCAAAAAATTTAATCAAAGATATATTGTAATTTAAAGTATATTTACTTACAGTGTAATTAAAGTCTACTTACCCAAGGAATTACTGGTTAGTATAAGGTAACTACATGGGTTAATGTTAGGTTTAGGGGTAGGTTCAGGATTATTACCTAGTTATTTCCCAGTTATTGTAATTGATATAATAAATACATAGTATGTACACATGGAACAGGACTGTAAAATAAAGTGCTACCATATTTTCTTTAAAAATCTTAACATCTCTCTTTTGTTTAGATGTTTTATCAAACAAGACAAAAATCTCAAATTTACAGTGTAGTGTTTAAAAGTGCAACTGTGATTTGCATTGTTCAACAAGAAAGTTGAACACTGGCTATTTTGATGAGAATTTGATCATGATGTTGTTATATAGACTGCTGGGGTTGAATCTCAAGGCTCTCTGTTTCACTCCTGAATCTTCTCTCCATATCACACATCAGTTTATTTTCTCAGCCACAGCCAAGCCTCAGTATCCTGAGGTTTCTGTGTAACTGTGTTAGCCAATCACATCTTCCCTTGCTGTTTCTGGGACTCACGTCCATAGCGTGAGAATGGTTTCATGCTCAATTTTAATGTATTGTAAAAATAATATGAGAGTTTCATTGCTTAGAAAAAAAATGTTACAGAGGAATACATTAAGTGAATTTCCAAAGTAGCATTTATATGGATTAAAGGGATAGTTCACCCCAAAAAAAAAAAGTTCTACCATCATTTACTCAATTTCGATTCATTTTTGTTGTATAGAAAAGAGCAGGACTGGGTTGACAGTATCCATTACTTGATTTTAATCGATATTCATTTTGATGAATCAAAATAAATTCTTAAATCCCAAGAATCTTTGAATTTAAATACTTTTTTATGACAGCCACCATTTAAATATTTACATTTCATCAAAAAAGAGGAGTAGAAAATGTCATTATATAATTAAGAAATTGATGTAAACTGCCTTTTGTTCAGTTTACAGTAAATGTTTATACAAATAAATATTTAAGTGTTGATTATAGTATCTAAAAACGAATAGCAATCTGATAAATATTCAGATGAATTGAAATCGAATAAAGAGTTTGTCAAATAAAGTCAAATTAATTGCATGAAATATGTGTTAAAACCCAGCCCTACAAAATATCTTCTTTTGTGTTCTGTGGAAGAAAGAAAAGTGTATATGTTTTGCTAAGCACTATGTATTTTTATAGCAAGGCGATCATATTCTGCCTTCATGCAACCGTGATTTAAATTATGTTACAGTTGCTCCAGATGTTATGGTGAAGAGCCAGCAGGACGTGTGGTACGTGGGGCAGAAAAATGTACAGCTGGACTGTAGAGCTAATGCCAACCCACCTGTTTTATTGTACCTCTGGACAAGGTCTGTACACTCATCTACACTAAAGTTTGCTACTTCAAATCTTATTGGACATGTCAGTTCAATGATAAACCTCAGCTTCAGTGTTGTAGAAGAGAATTCAAGGTTGCTTCAGAGTGGCTTCCTGCTGCAAAACTCGTCAACAAGCTCTAAACTGATAATTGTGTCTTTTGTCACTCATCAGACTGGACGACCCAATGCCTGCAGGTGTGGACACATCTAATGGCAGCCTGGTGTTTACTCGTCCTTTAGAGCCGAGCGACTCTGGACAATACAGGTGTGAAGTTCAGAACGATATTGGACAGAGCTTTAAGGATGTACGCTTCCTGGTACAAGGTGAGAAGCTTCTTGTAACCTTTCAGGTCCACAGATACCAGTGATGGTGTTTTCTCCATGGGGGGCTGAAGTTTGAGGGAGGATCACTGGGTGATTAATTATGTCCTGACATTGTCTCTACCCTCTTGAAACAGACACCATTCATACTTCCCCACACAGTCATTTAATCACGTGAGGCACTGAGGCATAAACAAGATCCCAGATTGGTGGCTTGGTGAAATTACAAGGTTCAAACACACTGTTTTTTACCATGGAACCTCATAACTGACTCATAATTGAGCAAACTCTTTATAGTTCTCCATAGTGAACTGGAGAATTGACTCAACTGATTACTGAGAGTTTGTTGTTAACTTGTTTCTGAGTTAACACACAAATATCCTGAGTAAAATAAACCATTTATGATTTCATTGAATTATAGAGTGTAGCAGGAATGAGCCCTAAAACCCAGAAACAAGCATTTTTGGACTTTGGGTTGCATCGTTTCAAAGTCATTGGGTTTTTTTTTTTTTTTTTTTATTAATGGGTTTTTGGTTAAATGCCTAAAATAAGGTCTGTGGTTAACGCAAGCTATTTTCATATTTTAATCTGTGACATGAAATACTTTAGTAGTACCCTACTCAAGTTTTTTTTAAGCTTTTACTTGTCTTTAAAATGCACTTGTTAACAAGTGGCTAAATGGGACTACAGAGGTTTTCTGGTACATTAAAGGATTAGTTCAATTCCAGAATAAAAATTTCCTGATAATTTACAGACCCCCATGTCATCCATGTCTTTCTTTATTCAGTCGAAAAGAAATTAAGGTTTTTGAGGAAAACATTTCAGGATTTTTCTCTATATAATGGACTTCAGTGGTGGCCAATGTGTTGAAGGTCCAAATTACAGTTTAAATGCAGCTTCAAAGGGCTCTACATGATCCCAGCCGAGGAATAAGGGTCTTATCTAGCATCATTTTCAAAAAAATATATAAAATTTATATACTTTTTAACCACATATGCTCGTGTTGCACTAGCTTGACCTCACGCATTACATAATCACACGCGCGTGATGTAGGCGGAAGTACTGACCCAGTGTTTACAAAGTGAACATACAAAGAAAGTCAAACACCCTTTACAAAAAAAGCTAAAACAACGATGTCAGATGATTATGAAGTCGGAAGACAAAATGAGATGGATTTTTTCGCCTTACCCTTCCTTTTTGAACCGAAGTATACAGACGAAGAACTAACCGTGCGTGACCTTTCCAACTTGATTACGCAATTCGTGAAGATGCGCATGTACATTACAGAGCTAGTTCAAGATGAGCGTTTGTGGTTAAAAAGTATATCAATTTTTGTTTTGTTTTTTAGAAAATGACCGATCGTTTTGCTAGAAGACACTTATTCCTCAGCTGGGATCATGTAGAGCCCTTTGAAACTGCATTGAAACTGTAATTTGGACCTTCAACCCATTGGCCACCATTGAAGTCCATTATATGGAGAAAATTCCTGGAATGTTTTCCCCAAAAAACTTAATTTCTTTTCAACGGAAGAAAGAAAGGCATGAACATCTTGGTTGACATGGGGGTGAGTAAATTATCAGGAAATTTTTATTCTGGAAGTGAACTAATACTTTAACTGACCTTTTGCAGGGAGCTTGATTGAGTAGGCAATCTGACCAGTCATAACACAGAATCTGCCATTTTTGTCTGACAAACAAACCAGACAGGAGATTAGATTAACATTGGTGGACATAAACTTGAAAAATGGTGTGTACTGACGTCTTTCCACGGTTGAAACCTTCTGATGTTTATTCATGTTTATTTCATGCTATAACTAGTAAATATTAAAAGATGATCGGTTCATGTGCCACTTGAACTGAGGTGCTACAGTGATCTGTCACGACACTTTAAAGAGCCACAAAATGGTATTTATTGTTTGAATTTCTTAAAAATGACAGAATTTGAAAGCTCAAACTTTGTTTCATACCAGAAGTAACCTGCTCTGTCTTGTCTGTCGGCACGTTGTTAGTTTTCTCTTTGCTCCACGATGTATTTTTCACTGCGTGAAATATGATGTGTTGCGTGAGAGTGCCATGGCTTGTCGGAAATAGCAACAGTAACGAAGGAGGGGCGGGTCTTTTGCGAAGGGTCAATTGTCATCACACCTAACAGGAAAACTCATCTATTTATTAGTCCACTTTTACAGTCTCATTGCGTTCATACTCGCACTCTGGCAAACTATTTTAACTCAAACTTTCCAGCTTGTAGATTTTCTAAAGCATAATGGTGGTGGTAATGTTGAAGTCATACTTTTACTTTTTTATTTAGGCTTGTGTTCATTTGTGGAGTTTATCTTGATGAACAAAACATGTAAGAATCATAAACATTTGTTGGTCGCAGAGCTTATTTTCTGGAATAATCCAAAAGCATATGTAAAAATACTATTGGCTTTATGTTGAGGAAACCTTTTTGTTGGCCTACAAAAATGCATCATCCCTGAAGCACTCTATTATTGATAGTTGTTGTGTTTTTTTTTGTTGTTGTTGTTGTTGTTTTATCGATTTCTTTCACTTTGTCCACTTTCTTGGATTTATTTTTTCACTAAAATTGTCGCAGTGCATTCTCGCAAATTTTTGGAAAACCCTGACAAAACTCAGAAGATGTTTTCTTGTGTTTGACATTTGTGTTATATCATTGAATCAGTGTGTATTTCCTGTTACTGAATATGTAAATTCCTGAATCTCTTGTTGAAAATACCATTAACAGAAGCTCTTTCTGAAAGCTGGCTGAACATGCCAAATGCTCGACACTTGGCCTATGAGGTTTCTGCAATGACGTAAATAAAGTTGGACTAAACATGCTGCAGTTTCAATTCAGTCAGCTCTTTGCCACTGTGCTTTTTGCCACAAATCTGGCTCTTCTTCAGGCTGCAAAACATGAGCAGCCTTTATCATGTAGCTCTGGGATTTAAATCACAATCCAAATATTGTGGCAGTTTTTGGACATCAGTGGTGCACAAACATGGATGACAGAAGTGCAGAGAAAAACAAAATGATATAGGGAAAATCAGGAACTGGGCTTCTGTTCTTTGAAGAAGTTTAGAGTGACTTCCTTAAAATGAAAGTTGCCCCCAGCTGACGGCCCATACAGGAAATTGATACACCAAATAGTTCTTTTATACCAGCCAAAAGTGCAATATTTTTAACAACCGTTCTCTTTTTAATGTCCCCTGAAATAATTGATGTACCGGTCTTGAAGACTTGTTCATTGTTACTGTGTCTTCACAGGCCTCCAAATTCAAATAATTGTGCCCTTTGGTGCCTGAACCTGCTGTTACATCAGCAAGATTTTGTTTTTCCTCTTAGTCATTGCAAGTTCTGTCCTTTTATCTTGAGTAATAACCTTTAAATAACCACCTGCCTCTAAACATTATTTTCCCTTGGCCCTCACAGAATCTGCTGACTGTTTGTTTTTTTTGTTTTGTTTTTTTTAAGATGAGTTTGGGTCAAAATTATTGGTACAATATCGGTTGATATTTTATTTTTTATTTATCAGATATTGGTTATTTAATTGTTAATTTCCCCTATTTTTAAATTCAGATTTTTTTTTTTTTTTGTCATTTTTGTTTTTAAATCACTAATAAATTAATAACAAATCAATAGCAAATCTCAAAACGAAATTCTGTCTTTCATACTGTAGATTGTAATGCTTTAATGCCTAAATTCACTTGATTAATTTTATTTTTTGTGTGTGTTTTTGTATTATTGCACAGTTTTATATATGAAGTTGGATATATATTATATACAACTTTATCCGCTTAAATACAGTACACTCATATAAAACAATATATACTATCAGTGCTGGGTAGTAACTGATTACGTGTAATCTGGATTACGTAATCAGATTCCAAAGATAGTACTTGTAATTAGATTAAAATGTTTTAAAATACTCGTAATAAGCTGACTACAGTTATTTTTTTTTTATTGATTACATGATTACATATTATTCACATTCGGTAGGTTATTTAACTATGTATTACTATAGCTTTGGAAGGCTTTTTCTTTTTTTTTTCTTATTTACATCTAATGCAGTCATTCCCAACAACTCTGAACATCTTTCACCTAATATATTTACTTGAAGTACCCTGAGATTTTAAAATAAATATTTAAAAAATTAAGTATCATATTTGCATGTTCATGGTTCTTTATTGGTTAAGGGTCACATGACATGCAGGTAAACAAATTAAAAATATATATATATTTTTAGTAAGTGTTTTATTTTGATTAATGTTATTTTAAAATGACTTTTTTTATTTTACATTTTTATGATTTATTAATTATTAGCTTTTCATTAAACTCACGAACCCCCTGCAGTTCCTTTACAAATCCCAGTTTGGGAAACCTTGATGTAATGTAATGTTTAATCCACTTCATGTTGTTAATTACAACGAATGGAATATATTTTCTTACTCTTTGCATTTTTATGTCAGTATGATACAAGATTATCCTATTTAAATAAATTTGATAAACAACTTAGGTCAGAAGTAATCTAAAAGTAATCAGAAATAGTCTGATTACATTACCTAAAGTGTGTAATGTAATGGATTATGCTACTAACTACAAGTTTTGTCAAGTAATTTGGAATCAGTAACAGATTACAATTTCTAAGTAATCTACCCAGCTCTGTATACTATATAACAAATCTCAATATTATTGCCCATCTCTCTATATAAAAATGGATATATAGGTGTATGTATCCTGATTTTCTGTAAAACTACTTTGAAACCGTGTGTACTGTGAAAAATGCTATGTAAATAAATGTAATGTGACTTTCTTATTATTGAGACAAAATAGTATACATTTTAATATCATCTTGTCAGTACTGACCAGCATGTTAATGTTGGTGTATATTATTTATTTATTTATTTATTTTCATTTTTTTTAGCTGTATGTTTAAAACAAGAAAAGAATTGCTAGTGGGGTACGAGGGGAGAAAAAAAAAAAAAACTTAATTCCAGGCCAGGGCTATTTTAGTATCACTGAGATACTGTTATAATTTTTATTCTTATTTTGGATTAGTTTTCATTTTTATATTTTCTGTTGTCATTTTAGGTATATTATACTTTTAGTATTTTTTATATGTCTATATAGTTTCATTTTTATTTCAGTTTTAGTCATTTTAGAACATTGACATAAACAAAATAAAAAAAATAGAAATCTTTCTTTGGTGACTAGCTGAAATAAAAATTTTTGCAGGGCAAATTAGCGCGAGAGCACAATTCCAAAGCAGCGCCGATGGGTGTGGAAATGTCTGCGGGTGGTTTACTAACAACCACGCAAATTAAAGAACACAGATGCAACATCTCATTTACATATCAACCAACGCAATAAACCAAGCGCAAATTAGCGTAGTCGCGAATAAAGAATAAAGAAATAAAGAAGCCACAGTAAGAACCGGAGGCAAAAAATGAAGAGTTGCAAGAAGTTTTGATAGACCTGGTATTGCTTGACTCCTGTAGTTGAGGGTTCCAAGTTGTCTCTTATTTCCTGAAGCAAATTAAAAATAACATGGCTTGGCAAACGATGTTTTCGTGCTTTTCTTGCGTTTCAAATAAATTAATACGTGTGGAAAAAATCCTCTCCTTTCTACCATGCACTCTCTGTTCTCTGTTGTGCCTCTCCTAGCAACAGTCATTGCAGCCATTTCAAAGGCAAAATAGTTAAGACATGCTTTTTTGGGGCGTTAAATAATGGCGCAAATACCAGTAATTTGACGAGCGCAAATGTTAATAAATCTTGTTGCGTGATTTGTTTGAATACTCTCCTCCCATAAATTTAGTGTCTGAAAGGGAAACTCCTACAAATGCTTATTCAGTAAGTCAGGCACAAAAATAACGGTCCATGCCTTTTCAGCGCTAATTCGTCACTGCGCGTCTTTAGTAAAACCCGACAGTACTATTTTAACACCAAAAGATGGTTTGCACTGGCGCAAGGTGTTAGTAAAACTGGCCCTTTATATTTTATTTTATTTAAGTTAAAGTTTATTTTATTTCAAGTAATTTATGGTTTTAGTTTTAGTTTAGTTAACTGTGCTCAATTTAATATTTTATGCTCATTTTACAGCTACATTTTTGTAGTATCAATTTTAATATCACGTTATCCGTACCAGCATTTTCTTCACAACTTGTCTTTAATTATGTATCCACTTGCCTATATTTTAATATGTGTCTATATCTCGCCCTCTCAGAGCCGCCACCAACCACTGCAGCCCCCACAACCACCACCACCACCACCAAGTCCATCCTACCTGACTCCAGCTTAACCATCACAGCTCCCATCAACCAACGCTCCCACTTCACCGCCCCGACTCAGGCCTCTCCGCCGGACAGCAGTCTGGGCACTATCGTGGGCGGTGCTGTCGGTGGGATCCTGATCCTGGTGTTGCTGATGGCGCTTGCAGGGGCTTTCTACATGCGTCAGCGCCGAACATTCAGAGGAGACTACTACACCAAACAATACATCGGCCCATCAGACATGCAAAAAGAGTCGCAACTGGACGTCCTTCAACCCCATGAGCTTCAGGACGTTTACGGAGACGACTCGGGCAACGGCAGCCAAGACTTGAAGCCCAAACCCGAAGGAGACATTATCTATCCCGATTATCCCAATGACCACAAAGATATGGAGGGCTGGGGAGACAACCTCAGCCTTCAGAGAGAGGGAACGTATTACTCCGACCACCTTAATCATCATAACGTGAACCCCAGCGGGCCGCCGCTACACAACGGCTCCCCTTACCAGCAGGACGAGTGCTACGACAACGGCACAGACAGCGACTATGTGTCTCACGTGGATGGATCTGTGATTTCACGCAGGGAATGGTATGTTTGAAAAGCCTGGGGAACTTTTACTGGACAACAATAATTTAAAATCAGCAAGAAAGTGTTATTTAACTCAGCAGAGTGAGATAAAGTGTACGCTATAAATGTATTTTATGTATTCTTTGTGCTTGGTTTACGATTTCATCGTCACGTTTTCCACATGGCAAACGGCTGTAATTTACTTCAGATATGTTCTGGATGGTTTTCGTTTGGTGGACTGCTGTGACTTCAGGATGTAAAGGGAGAGGTTTACATGGTTTATGATCATAGGGTGGATTTACACAAAGAAAACAAGTCTGCTAAAATTAAGCTACACTGTGTGCGTAACTATTCCAGTTACCACATTGCACATGACTGTTAGCTTTAAAACCAGGTGCAGTGTATTCTTGGTTCCTTCCTATCACTTTTTTTAATTAAATATATACATATGACTTCTCCAGTGTAGGAGCAAAACATCACATTTTTTTCACATGAACTGAGTTTGAAAGTTTTGAGTCTTACGTTTTGATTGCTGGGAATTTGTTTTTCTTTTTTAATCAGTATTTTGATCTTGTTTTTGAGGAAAGATATCAAAATGTATTAGAATAAATTAATAGTATATTATAATAAATAATATAAATATTTTTAAGAGAAGCATAAATTGCATAAGATTGCATAAATATTTATTTTGAGAAGCATAAATTGCATAAGATTGCATAAAGTCATGAATGTACTTTGGTGTGCATGTATATAATATTATTATTATTATTATTATTATTAATATTATTATTGTTATTATTTTAAGCATAAAAGTAATGCTTATTAAAATCAAATTTTAAATTCATGTTTAAAAGAAGAAAAAATGGCATTGGGGTAAGATGAATAAACATAATATGTATTATGCTAAGTTTGCTTCTCAGTTAAATTTTATGTTAATATTATAAATTATCTCAAAAATTATCTTATTTTAAATATTAATATATTTAAAACAAGATAAACTTTCTTGAGAAGCAAAAATTGTGTGAGATTGCATAAAGAATATTTTAAAAAATACTTTTACTGTTCCATGGAAGAAAGAAAATGACCGTTGTTTTTATTAAAAACAAGTTTTTTTAAAACAACAACAAAATTGCCAGTCGAGTAAGAAAAATAAACTTAATTCAGGATGTTCTGTGCTAATTTTATTTCCCAGCCTAATGTATTTAATACATTTAAATAATAATAATTATTATTATTAATAATAATAATAATAATATCTTGAAAATAAGATACATTTTCTCGAGAAGAATCTGCATAAGATTGCATAAAGAATATTTAAAGATTTACGTTTGGTAAATGTTGGAATGTTTGGTATTCTTGTTGGTTTGTTTATAACAAGAAAAAAGCCAGTAGCATTATGTTTATTAAATCAAGTTTATTTAAAAAAAATAAATCTAAGTGTATTATGCAATTTTTCCTTCTCAGCTAAATGTAATTAGTTTTAAATGTGTAAATATTTTTTTTCTGGAAAAAAAAGGACAAAAATACTGATTAGCAAACCTTTTTTTTTCTTTTTTTTTTTTTTTTTTTTGTAGAAATACAGCTTGTTTCACTCGACTCGACACATGCAATTTTAAGCCAGCTGGTCTATATTTTGATGTATTCATCACACACCCCTCCTACAGCAGTGTCTTTTTCATTAATGGATAAGTTAGAGAGCAATGGAAGTAGTCCTGGAAGAAAGGTTTTATGTGGTTGTGCTGAAGACCTGTCATAGGCTGATGGGGGGTTGACGTTCACCGCGACAGATCAAAAGGACCGCGGTCGGCCCCTGAGGTTTTACCAAAGCCATGTGGCCTTTGCCAATTTAGTTCACTCCTTTTAATTTTATGCTGATTTCTTTTTTTCTCTCCATCTCTCCACCCTTGTTACTCATACACTCCCATCCCTGTGTCGAGAGCTTCGGATTTCCCAGAATAAACTGTCTGGCGCGCAGCAGACATGTGCCGCATGGGCTTCCTCTAGCATGCCTCACCTCAAAGATCGAACTTTGTAATTAATATTTTCTGCCCTCTTGCAAACAGACCTCGTCTCTAAGTTGTGCCGAGCATTTGTTCGCAAGCACGCAAGGTTGTTTTTCTCCATATGTCTCGATGGTCATACATTGCATGCCTGTTGAAAGAGATACGGCAGTTGCTAATGCTTGGATTCATTGTTCATAAATCAGCAGCAGTGTTGCTACCGCTGTGGTACAGTCTGTTTTGAGTTTTCAAGACAAAAATCTTTTTTTGTTCAACAGATTGGGCTGATTCTCATCTGTTTCTTAACGGGGCAGTTATTTGTATCGCTAATTATTAGAAAGAAAGTCTTGACTCATGTTAAAAAGACCATTTTGCAACCACACTGTAAAAGAATTTGGAGGACAAAACTCAACATTTCATGTTCATTGCTGCATTGAAAATGTTCAATTAGTTAATGCTAATGTGTAAATCAATATAAAATTGAGTTTTGACCTCCAAAATCTTTTACAGTGCATTTAACCCTAGTATATGCATTATTTTAATTGCCTTTTTTTTCTCATTTCACCCAGAAAAGATTCAAAACTCAGACATACAAAAAAAATCATTTTTATTTTTTATTTATTATTATTACTTCTTATTTTATTTTATTTTTTTTTCTGACTCCTGCATGCGTGGTCAATGTAACACGATTTCATGAAGTTGTACAAATAAACAAATCTGACAGTTTGGTTGTAAAATACTACATTTCTTCCTTTTTGAATATATATATATATATATATATATATATATATATATATATATATATATATATATATATATATATATTTACATGCATAGTGCCTTTGGCCGTACATAAAAGCATCAGATATTTATTCTTTCACCATTCAATGACACGCTTTTCTGTTCTGTATTCCTGAAGTGTTATTTGTGTTCTTGTTATTACTGTATTTTCTGGATTTGCCTTTCTTTAACAAGATGATTCTTGTTGCAAACTCACTGGATATTTACAACAGTAGCACTTGCAAGTGTTACGGTGGCCAGTTGCAGTATATATTATTTTTTGTACATATTCTGGCAGGAGATATTTGTCTATGGAATAAACATATTTTTATATGAGGCCAGAACATTAAGCAGAGGATGTTCACGCTTAGTTAACATGTGCTTTTTATCTTCTCATGTTCATTTTTTATATTTAGTTCTCAGGAGTTTGAAAGATTATTTTGTACATATTAGAGTTATGCAAATGATTGATGACTTGTAAATCATTTTGGAAATGAGGGACAGACGTTGCTTTGTTTTTGATGCCTTCTGTTTATAATAAAAAAGTTCTTTTTGAACACGTCAAAGTGTTTCTGATTTTGATGTGTTGTGTAACACTAACACTGTGATAAATTGTTTACACTTTGATCCATTTAGTTATTTTGATAAAATATTGTAGTAGTTTAAATGAATAGTTCAGCCTGTAATTATTTACTTATTTTCCTATAATTCCAAGCCATTTTTCTCTGTAACACATAAGGATATATTTAGCACAATGTGCAAGCTGCTCTTTTCCATACAATGCCAAAGAATAAAGCTGTTAAAACTGCACTGAACTGTGCATCAAAATTTAGTTCTTTTTTTTTCACACTCAAAGCTTAAGTATTTTGAGGTGTCAAGTTTAAATGTGTAAGAGTGTGACAGAGCTTGAAATACTGCACATATAGTTATTTGTATCACTAATTATCAGAAATAGTCTTAAGAGGCTTAAGAGTATCATTTTAAACCCAGATGTTTTCTCATTTCATCCAGAAAAAAATATATGTATATTTTTGTAATTGTTATAACTCCTGTATGCATTTCTAATGTAATGCACAAATTTAATGAAATGGCAAAACTGTGTGAAATTTGACAGTTATAAAGTTAAATACTACCGTTCTTCCTTTATTTTAATAAATACATTTACAAGCATATATATAGTTTCTTTGGCTGTACATAAAAGCGTCAGATATTTATTCTTTAAGCATTCAGTGTTATGTTTTCTCTTCTATATTCCCCAAGTTCAAACAGAAAAACAAAATACACTTTTATTCAAGACACAATCGATGTAAATAATATTTCATGCAGTGTTGCAGAATAAATTGATCTTGTTTTATGGATTTTCAATTATTTTAAGTCATTTTTGCCATAAACAAAAGAGGATTTTCAGCAAATACTGACTGTTCCTCAGACAAGGCTGTTGTATGGATTCAGCAGATTTGGAATATAGACAACTAAACTACCTTTATGTTATTTTAATAGTGCTTTTTTGAAGCTTGAGGCTTCTTGTCACTTTTGCGGAATGGAAAAGAACAGTTTGGACCTTCTCATTTTGTGCTCAGCAGACGAATTAAAGTCTTACGGCTCTGTAGAAAGAGTGAGTAAATGATGACAGAATTTCCATATTGGCCAAACTACATCCCTTTTAATCCTCAAATATTGTCAATAACCAGATAAAGCTGTTGGAGACTGTGAGGTCCAATCAGTCATAGACACCAACTATGCGCTTTTTTGTCATCGATTTGTGTCAGCAGAATATTTAGCACCTCTGAAAGGATTAAAGGTATTTGTGTTTTGGAATACCAACAAAGGAAGGTATTTTTCTCCATTGAAAACTTCCACTTTGTGGGACCTTATTAGATTTAAAAACTGAACTTCACCACAAAATGGGACCCAAAAGCCACGTCCCCAAAGGCCCCATGTGAAAGAATGCTTCGTATCTGTGATTATTGGCTACTGACCCGACGCATCACCCTCCATTAGGTCCAACTCAGCACCCTTTCCATCACTGGGAGGGAAAATAGATTTTTGGCAATGAAAGGTAATCGATCACATCGGCACAGCCCTGATGCATCATGCTGTCTATTCTTCTCTGTATTGACCAACCACACAAAAACATAGACACAAACCACACACAACGTCAGCTCTGGATCTGCCCCACCAGGACAGTCTTTGAGTATTTCTCCCTGCTGTTGATTGATCCTGCAATGTGATCCTGGTAAAACAAGACCCCCTGAAGCTTTGGTCTTGTTCCAGTAGCCTTCTCTAAAATTTTTGGTTGGAATGTACATTTAGGAGACACTTTCATCCAAAGTGACCTATTTGGAATAATGTAACTGAAACTTAAAGTTGACATCAAATTCATTCTTGTGGTTAATCAGCAGCTTCCAGGGTTTTTTTAGGGAACGCTCCAGGAGGCAAGCAGACCCTTGGTCACCCCTCATGTCCTACCCGCTGTCATGCTTTCAACACTCAAGTGGCTGTAGTGTCTTCTCTGCAGCGGGACAGCTTTTGTGTTGTCGTGTTGTTTCACCGCAGTGGCCCCAATCTCATCCATCACTGCTTTCAGCAGCACGTTTGTCCAGTCTGAGTATAAATATCTCTCTGCTGGTGGCCTCAAGTTACCTTCTATCTGCTTCTCTAATTTCAGCTATTTTTCATTAGCATCATCTCTTCTAGATGTTTTACACTTAACAAATCTAAAACATGAAATATTGTGGTTCTTGTCCTAAACCACACTTCTGATACAACTAGTTATAGTTGAAAAAAAAAATAAATAAATTTTATATTTCTGTTTTATTTTTATTACAAATTATATTATCAGCGATAAAGTAATAATAATAATAATAATAATAATAATAATAATGAGTTTGTAATTTTAATTAGTTTTTTTACAAGTAAAAATACCTCAAATTTCTTAAAAGAGTATAAAGTTACTTCAGGCACAACACTGCACAATATATTGTTTTTATAGATTGTATCTTGAATACAAATGTATTTTGCTTTACTATACTGGCCTTAAAATGATTTTCACTTTTTTAAAAATAAAATAAAATGTAAAACATACACATTATTAATAAATAATAATAATATAAACAATAGTACGTTTTAATTAAATAAGCTCATTAGAAAATGTAGCATTTTAAGGAATTGATATTAGATATTAGATAATAGATATTATTAGATTTTATTTATTTATTTATTTGTAAAGT
Source organism: Spinibarbus caldwelli (assembly GCA_039654775.1). NCBI lineage: Eukaryota > Metazoa > Chordata > Actinopteri > Cypriniformes > Cyprinidae > Spinibarbus > Spinibarbus caldwelli. Next base: position 19,066,455 of record CM077253.1, on the reverse strand, counting down.
ATAGGGAATCTGACCTATACTACAAAGTTAATATAGTTAATACAACAAATGAAATGTTCTTTTTTCTTTCTTTCTTTTTTTAATGTCTTGAGTATAATGTATCGTTTAATTCATTACTTACATTATTAATAATGTATATTAAATTATTTACTATCGGCCAGATTTACTAACAGCTTGCACCAGCGCAAACCATGTTTTGGCATTAATATAGTACTGTCAGGATTTGCTAAAGACCTGCAGTGAAGAATTAGCGCTGAAAAGGTGTGGACAGAGTTATTTTCATGCCTGATCTTATTGAATATGCATTTGTAATTTGCCCTGTTTAGTAAATCTGGCCCTATATATTTACACAATATATTCTAATAATTTATTATTAAATGATATTTTAAAAAACCCTCAATTTTTAGAAGCAGAAAATCTGACACACACACACAAAATAAAATAAAATAAAATAAAATAAAATAAAATAAAATTATCTTTTGAATAGTGGTCCACAATTTTTTTCTTTTTTTTTTCTTCGAAATCTGAAAACGTATCTCGAGTTTTAAAGTCTGAATCACAGAATTTGGCCTCAAAGTTTTGGTCCCCGCTGTAACTCTACTTAAAGTATGAGTAACACCGGTAAATATCAGGGTATTGTTCACCATGTGCCCTTGTAACTACTTAAGTGTTGTTCAAATGTTCTCAGGTCAGAAACTGGGACTCCCACTGGGTTCCAGCAGCTTGGATTTAAAGGTTATAATGCAGGCTACTCTCATTCTTGTTCATCCTAGAAAAAATGAGCACAAGATCACTCCATTGTTGGCTAATGAACACAACCCAAGCATCGGAGAGCTCACATCAAAGGCCACAACTGACACAGCAGAACACACAAATTGTCTGAGCTCATGGATTTGGAAATAATGAAATGTTTCAGAGGGTGAGAGAGTGGGTGATAGTTAAAACACAAAGTGGGGTCCTGTGGAAAAAATGCCTTACGTGATTCTAGTTTGGAAAATTCATCCAGAAAACTAAATAGAGTTACAATCTACTTCTGTCTTGAACAAGTGTACCCTATGGGTCAGTGCTTCACGTCTGATTATGTGAGTGACTCTGGAGGTAAATGCGGGAATGTGGGGTTTTGAAGAGGTTCTTCTTACATCAGCAGAAAAATGCAGTCTCCATAGAAACTTGGCTTGCTGTGCTCTGTGAATGAGGACAAGTCATTGAGTACGACAGGCCTCTCCAATATTTACCAAATGACTCCCACGACTGTTTGTTGTTTAGAGTTTCTTCACTCATAGAGAAACAGCAGCCAACAGCATGCTCAGAAACTTGTTAAACTTGTTAAATCGACAGGAAATTTTAAGCAGCTGTGTTTACCATAACCTTTGTACTAAATACAATGACAATGTAGTACAATAACTTACAATAATAAATAACTAACTTACAATAACAGTGACAATGTGTAATTAATATTAATATTAATTCATAATATTTTATTATTTTATCTATCTATCTATCTATCTATCTATCTATCTATCTATCTATCTATCTTTCTGTCTGTCTGTCTGTCTGTCTGTCTGTCTATCTGTCTGTCTGTCTGTCTGTCTGTCTGTCTGTCTATCTATCTGTCTGTCAGAAATACGTATTTTTATCTTAAACGTATTTTTTTACCGTACATGGTAACCTAACTTACACTTAATTAGTGTACAATTTTTACATTCTTTTCCTGCTAACATTCTATTTGTTTTTTTTAAAACATTTAAAGTATACTGTCTCATCTGTGCAACTTTTTATTAAAAAAAAAAAATCCTAAACATTTACACAGACATTCAAATGAGACTTATCATTTTAAATGAACCAGTGGACTCTTAATTGCTTTCTAAATTAGGCATTTTATATACAGAAATGTCATGAACAAGGCAACAAAAGACTGTTTGTTTTTATTGAACACCAGTTAGAGTGAGAAGACAGACAAAATTGGTTATGTTTCATCATTGCGTTGAATTCTGGAGGCTTTCAGACGGTAAAGACAAAATGTGAGAAGTTACTGAGGAATCCATGAGAAACCTCAGATGTCTTGTGCATATTGGCTCCAGCCATTCGACTAGTCTTGGGATCTGTTGAGAACCAGCACCTAAAAATACAGTTCAGTAGATTGTGGCTTTGCTAATGAGAACATGTGTGATTTAAAGCTTCTTTCATGACCTGGGCTCTAATTGGGATCGTGGCATGTAAGCCCTGTGAACAATTTGGGTGGGCAACAGTTTCACTGAAAACTGACAGTGAAACAACCCCACAGTGTTTTCAGTGCTGAAGCAGATATAATCCTACATGAATTTAAATCCTTTGAAACAACATACAACCCAATTCCTGAAGTTTTGGACTTTTGGCTTCTTTAATGATTCCTTTTTCAAGCCAAAATCTATTGATTGTAAAACCATGTGTGGACATCTGCCTCTTTTGTAATGTTTCTTTTGCCAGTGAGGCACTTACTGCAGCAGTTTCCTTGTGTCACTGTGGCATTTTGATGTGTTTGTCCCACCTGTTGTGCTGCTAACAGGTGGACAGTAACCAGACAAGAACCACAAGAAGAGACAAAGGATTTCACACAGCGCCGTCTCAGAATGAGCATTATAAGGACTGTATAATTAGAATATATGTGAGTATATTAATAGTGTGTGTGTGCACATGGTCACTTATCAACACTGCCTCTATCATTAAAACATCTATTAACATCGGGTTTTTAATTTCCTAAAGCGTCTTGCTGCCATATTGAGACTTGGAGAAAGATTTAACAGATTTTACAGAACTCGAACTGCAATATTTGGATATTAGAAACATGTACACTACTGTTTTAGGGGTTTTGGGTTATGAAGTTATTTAGAGTTTAGAGTTATTTTAACTTTTTTTTTTTTTTGGAAGGCAGTTAATACTTTTATTCAAGGATGCATTAAACTGATAAAAAAAAGACAGTGAAGACATAACATTACACAAGAGTTCAAATAAATGTAGTTCTTTAAAGTTTTTCATTAGAGAATCAATAATAATAATAATAATAATAATAATAATAATAATAAAATGTTTCTTGAACATCAAATCTGCATATTAGAATGATTTCTGAAGTATACTGATTTCTAGTGACACTGAAGACTGGAGTAATGATGCTGAAAATTCAGCTTTGATCACAGGAATAAATTAAATTTTAAAATATATTCATATATTCAAACAGAAAACAGTTCTTTTAAATTTTAACAATATTTCACAATACCGCTTTTTTATTGTATTTTTGTTTTAAAAAAAGTTTTGATGATAATGGAGTAATGACTGCTGAAAATTCAGCTTTGCCATAATAAATTGCATTTTAAAATATATTTTATAAGAAACGTTATTTTAAATGTTAACAATATTTTGCAATTTTGCTGTTTTTACTGTAAAAATGCAGTTTTGGTGATAAGACACTTCTTGTAAAAACATTAAAATCTCTTTCTCAAATTATATGTTTCAACAGTAGAATAGCACTAAAATATTTATATTAATAAAGAATAATATAATATAATGTAATATAATGTAATATAATATAATATAATATAATATAATATAATATAATATAATATAATATAATATAATATAATATAATATAATATAAGGAACGAGGAGGAGGAACGAGGAACACAGAGACGAGGAATTACTCGAAATAAACAGTCTTTAATCCAATCCAACAGGGCAATACAAGGCAGGGCTGAGACACACAGGAACACATGGAGTGTAACAAGTAGACCAGACGAAAAGGAACTAAACAGGCAGGAACTCAGGGCAAAACAAGACAGAAATGTGACATTACTCCCCCTTCCCGGAAGGCGCGTCCCGCGCCTTAACAACATCCAACGGGGAGGGGGGGTGGGTGCTCTGGAGGCCCCTCAGGACAGGATACATGGGGATGGGCGGGCTCCAGAGCGGTACACACATTCCCGGGCACCATGGCGGATCAGGGAGCTCAGGAGGCCATGGCGGTGCAGGGAACTCAGGAGGCCATGGCGGTGGGTTAAACTCAGGAACAGGAGCCCTCCATGGGCTAAACTCAGGAACAGGAGACCTCCTTGGGCTAAACTCAGGAATAGGAGCCCTCCGTGGGCCAAACTCAGGAACAGGAGCCCTCCGTGGTCTAAACTCAGGAACAGGAGCCCTCCTTGGGCTAAACTCAGGAACAGGAGCCCTCTCAGGGCTATCCACAGGAACAGGAGCCCATTTGGAGCTAAGCTCGGAATCTGAGGCCCTTCTCAGGGCCTGATGTGAGCATCACAGCCCTCCTTGGGCTGAACGTGGTGACAGGGGCCCTCTCAGGGGTGAATTTAGGAACCGCTTCCATTGAGGCAACAAAAGAACCCCAACAGACAAGACAAGACAAGACAAGGCTGATTAAAACTGTTCCTGTGGACAATATTTAAGGGGACACGACTTGACTCTGGTCAGGGGCTGGAGCCTGCACTGGACTCTTGGTCAGGGGCTGGAGCCTGCACTGGACTCTTGGTCAGGACACTGGAGCGAACTTTGGAGCTGAAGTGAGCCGCAGCTGGCAGGCTTGACGTCGGAGCGGCCGGCTGGCTTAAGGGAGCCACAGCCGGCGGGCTTGAGCAAGCGGCGGCCCGCGAACTTGACTTTGGAGTGGCCAGCGAACTTGATTGATGAACGGCCAGCAGACTTGACTGAGGATCGACCGGCAGGCTTGAGTGAGCCACGGGTGGCGGACTTGACTTCGTAGCGGCTGGCGAACTTGACTGATGAGCGACCGGCGGGCTTGGGTTAGCCGCAGCCGGTGGGCTTGACAGGTGAATGGCCGGCAGACTTGACTGATGAGTGGCCAGCGGACTCGCAGCACTTGCGGCGATCCTGCCGAACTACCATGCTTAGTTTCAGCGGGCTAGGGTGGAATGATGAGCGGCGACTTCCATGCCGCGGGGGAAAAAAACAAAACAGCAAAACAAAAGACTTTAAAAACCGGGAAAACAAACGGGGTGAAGGAGCGCCGCTTACTCAACTGTATAGGTCTGGTTTTCTGTCACGGTGCACACAGCGGGGAGGAACGAGGAACACGGAAACGAGGAATTACTTGAAATAAACAGTCTTTAATCCAATCCAAAAGGGCAATACAAGGCAGGGCTGAGACACACAGGAACACATGGAGTGTAACAAGTAGACCAGACGAAAAGGAACTAAACAGGCAGGAAATCAGGGCAAAACAAGACAGAAACGTGACAATAATATAATATAATATAATATAATATAATATAATATAATATAATATTAGGCATAAAAAAAAAACACCATGACTACCTCAGATAAATAAATAAATAAATAAATACTTTACAAAATAATATTTACTATTCACACAGCATAACAATTACATTTCAATACAAGTTCATTACATTCGCCCCACCCCTCAATCCCCCATCTGCCCTACTATAAGCAAAATAGCAGCTGTTCAGTAAAATGTTCTTGCCGCAGTCATTTGCTTTGATTAATTGCTGTTCCTTCTTGATTCTTTTAATGAAAGCTGAGGAGACCAGGGATTAAGGTATCCCAGTTTTAAAATGGTTTTGCTATATTTTTAAAAGTGGTTCACCACAAAATACATTCTACAATGGCAGGGAGGAGGATGAGGTTAAAGAGTCTAATAAATTGCTTATGATAGAATGTTAGGGGAACAGCCAGCCTTTAAAAGCCATTAAAGGCAAGCAGCTTGAAGCCCTAATTACAGGGACTTAACATCGGGCTGTGCTGCATTCATGCTGTGACGGTCAGAAGTTAGCCCCTGTTTTGGCCTGCTGTGCTAGAGGAAGCAAAATAGACTCTCCCTGTCAGAGCGATGAAGAGCTGCGCTGCGCATTGCTAAGATTTTCAATCACATTGCCAAGAAACCTAATGAGAAGAAAAAATGGTAAGAATGCAAATTCAGACTTCAGTGTTTAATAGCACTTGACTTTATCCATGGTTACCCCAAAAAGCCATTAAAACATATAATAAATAAGTCTAAATTGCCCCTGAATGCTCTATTATGTGTCTGTGCCTACTAAAATTCCACAGGAAGAAAGATGAACTGTGGAGGAGATGGAGAAGAAAAGAGCTGAGCATTTCTCTACTAGTCGAAAAAGCAACTATAAGGAAGTATTCACGTAAGACCTCTTAACCTTGGCCTGCTCTGTTTCCTTCAGTGTAATTTCTCCTCTGGGCCCCTGTTGCAGTTTTCTAATCAATTCCACATTGACGGGAAACTAATGTCATACTCTTTATGTAATGTTATTACTTGCCAAATGTTTTAGATGGTGCATTAACTAAAGTTATTGAAATTCTGTACACGACATACCCCGATAAATTACTTAAAGACAAAATATAAAAAATATTTGGTCTTGTTCAACCTACCATTGTTTGACAAAGGATACAGGGGCTAAACGTTTTATAGCAAAATGCAGACGCAATTTAATCTTGCTGTCAAAATAGTCTATTTGGCTTAGGTTTTAATTTGTCTAATGGTCGATGCAAGCAGCACTGTGCTTGATCTTAAAATGTACACTTTGTTTGTAGAATGATATTAAACTCACAATGTAAACAATGAAAATGAAAATTCTAATCAGTGGAAAGACAGAACAAAACAACTTTTTAGGCCTAAGAGGCCATTCACACAGAACATGTTTACACGGTTAAAAAAACGCAAGACAAATGGGTAAAAAGTTTTTTGAACATTGCGTCATGCACGAGACTCCGCAAAAGCTGTGAGGCTCAAGCACAATTGTCAAACACATCCATCTAGTGTGTGTTTACATAGAAAAAGAATGTAAAAGTAGTGCAGTGGAACGGAAAAGCGTTGAAAGCTGTGTGAAAAATGTCCTCAAGTGTGTACACAGATGTGTTTTGCTATGGAAAATATGTACTTATTGTACACGTTGTATTCTCTACACTTAAGGGGCGCTATAGAGTAAATATTTGCTTACGGTCAGTTTTGCCTTTTTCATATAGAATAATAAAAATAAAAATAAAAAAATTAAAAAGGTAATCGCGACTTTATATCCCGCAATTCTGACTTTTTTTTGTGAGATATAAACTTGCAGTTCTCAGAATTGTGAGATATAAACTTGCAATTGCGAGAAAAGAAGTCAGAATTGCAGGATATAAACTTGCAATTGTGAATTATAAAGTCAGAATTGTGAGATATAAACTCGCAATGACGAGAAAAAGTTTATATCTCGCAATTTTGACTTTTTCTCTTGCAATTCTGACTCTGAGTTATAAAGTACAATTCTTCTAAGGATAAAAAGACTGACTATTTTCTTCTAGGATTGTGAGCTTTTATTCTCATAGTCTCAGCCTCAGACGTCACGCCAACGTTTTGTGAATTGTGTATTTAGCCTACATCTTGCAATTCTGACTTTAGGCTATAACTCGCAGAACTGTAAGATATGAAAGAATTGTGAGATATGAATTCGCAATTGTAAAAAAAGAAGTCGTGATTACCTTTTTTATTTTTTCTTTCAGTGACGAAAACGGGCTTCCTTACTTTCAACGTCATGATGGAACAACAGTTAATGAGAGTCTTGCTGAGCAAGTAAGTTAAATTCAGTATGTTTATAGCAACCTGAATAATAACACATCGAGTTTATTGGCAGACAGACATCTGAATGTAACTCCATCACACCATTAAGTACCGAGGTATGTCCGAGCTTTGCATCTGTGTCGCGTAGGCTACTTGCGTAAAGTATATTTCCGCCCTCAAACAACCAAGTGATTAAATAGCCTGTGAGACTGCAAGACCTTAAAATTATATTTGTAACCCCACTGACTGTAAATCACAGAGTAATATAGTGCTTTCAATTAGTTCCGTCTTGCTAGTGGCACCTCTGGTGTCTGAGTAACAAAAGATCTTCTGACAGCTCTGTGCGGGCTCCTCAGTTCCTGTGTTGCCCGGGCATCCAGTCACGTTATTAAATTCACCACTGGCAGCAATACCTGGAGGGCTCGTGCATTTATGTCATTCCGTCATTGGGGATAAAGGCTCTGGAAGCCGTGACAATGCAATTTCATTTCTCCCTGCTTTTGTAATGCCAGAATGCAATAAAACTGTCTGGCCTCATGTCTGGCTCCAGTCGGACTGTTTTACTGACCCAAAATTCTAGCCCTGAAAACTATTAGTAGCGAAATGCCATGTAGAATAATGGCGTCTTGTTCCTTGTAGGTTTAGCTGTTGGACACCATAAAGCAGCTGCTAAACAAGTGAGTCACTAACTACCCAGGAGGTAAACCTCACAAGTTTTAATGACTAACCTATACTGAAATACTGGTTGGGCTACAGGTTAAATCAAAGATCTGCTTATTTGATTTGGCAGTCGTAACTTTGGTGTTAGAGGTCTGTGTGTGGGTCTTTTATCTGTTAAAAGTTTATAGAGTCATTTTGGTTTCTTGCTTTTTGGTAGAAGAAGCTGATATTTAAGTGAAAAGATGAATTTTCCACTGTAGCTGTTTTGGTGGTTTTGAATGATTTTTTGTGAAGCTGCAGTTACAAAATGTCTGCGTTTCAGTATTTCCATCGCTATAAGCACAAATAAGCAGCAAAGTATTAAAAGAAAAAAATCTTATATATCAGTACTTTTTAGCCTATCACATAAACCACGATTAAACGAACAACCAATTTATTTGTTAAGTCAGAACGCCCTTGGGGAGAGAAATATATTCGCTGGGCATATCAGCCCAACTGATACATAACATTTGCTTTTAATGATTAAATTTGTGGGAGTGTGCTGTATAGAGATGTTTTGACTGAATTATAGCTGGCTTTTGCCTGAATTGCAGACTGGGAAGGTCGTTCAGAAGGTTTGTAGTGCAAAATAAATAAATATAAATGAACTGATTTACTACCCATTGATGAGAACTTCAGCTACTGCTGTGACAAAAAAGCTACAATATTTTGGATTTTAACCACCAAAAAAATGCTGTAGAAAAATCAAAACAGGTCTTTGAAGCCATGGTTCTTATTTATTTGTTTATTTATTTGTTTGTTTTAATATCAACAGACAATCTCATCATAAACAGCTATATATTGGTCTTTGAACTTTGAATTTATTATAATGATGTAAAATTTAAATACTATTTATATACAAATTCTATATCTATTGTATTTTTTAATTAAGAAAAAATATTTACATTTTATTTAACATTTATTTATTTATGGCTTGTTTGTTTATTTTTATTTTATTAGACAATTTTTTATTAGTCATCAGCAGCAGCTACATTTCGCTGTAATTATTTGTAACTTTAACCTTTAAAATTAGTGAAATGTTATATGTTAAATCTCTCTCTCTCTCTATATATATATATACATAGAAGTTATTTATAATACACACACACACACATACATACATACATATGTACACACAAACACAAATTTATTAATTAATTTTGAATATTTACATTTTATTTAACATTGAATGTATTTTATTTACTTGTTTATTTTTTAAAATATAAATATATATATATAAATATACTATAAATATACATTTACTGTATAAATTATTCTATTTTTATTGGTAAATATTTTATCACTTATTCACTTTTCACTACTGTATAAAGAGTGGAATGTTATTGATTGATATGTAATACTTTTTTTCTTAACCTTTTGTCTCTTTTTCCTATTTTTGTTTCTGGACAGAAGTGCATGGTTGTTTATGTCTTGAGCTGAAACGACCTCACATTTAGCGTTAATAGCACGACTAATTACTTGCAATTAACATCGACCTATTAGGGAAATTGATCTCACCATCGGCAACGATTTACTACAGCTGTTGTTTATAAACATCAAGGGCAAGGTGCTTCTGACTGATACTCCTGGCCACATGTATTTCTACAGTCAGCACAAGCAAGCAGAGAGTAAATAGAATCTTTTGTCTCTGTTGTATCAAATTAAAGAGCAGTGATTATGTGGCTGGAGCAGTTTGGCAGGAAGCTACAAAAGCGGACAGCTCTTCATCTAGCGTCCACTCTTTCCACTCTTTCTAAACATCTATTTGTGATAAAAATCAGTGCAGGGTCATCATTTAGCTGTTTGACACTATCAGAAACCTAATATAATTTGTGCATTTAAAACACTGAAGTATACACAAGGACGCTGAAAGCAAAGGCTGACTGTAAGGTCATTAGAGCCAGATCAATAATGCAAATGAACAGACAGTTGCAACAGCAAGTGTGACAGACCATTTTAGATGAGCACCACTTTGAACCTATTAGATCAGCACAGAGACAGCTCTCCTGGGAAATACAGCTTTAAGGAGATTTTATTTTGGTTTGCATTTATTCATGCATTTATTTATTAGAATTTGAGGGTATGAGATGGAAAGAATTAATGTGTTTCTTTATTCTAGCTGCAATGCTCATTACACCTAATGTGCAGTTAATATTGTTACAAGGGCTAAATGAATAAATGTAAATGTAGCTTCCTCCAAAAGTTAATTTAATGCACTTTTTGAAGTCTCCCTAATAGACATTTGTGTCAGTTTGAGTTTTTACCCTTAGATTATATAAAATATATGTAAAAAATATTTTATATATTATACATATACAGGTATTTCACACACACACACACACACACATACACACACAACCATAACAGCTAAATATTTGATATTTGTTATAAGTATATTATTATTATTATTATTATTATTATTATTATTATTATTTGTCAGGATTATGGACCTGTTTTGCCCCTGTTTTTGTTCAGTGTTTCCTTATTTGGTCATGTTCCTGTCCTCGTCTGGTCTAATTCTTTCATCCCCTGCACCTGTGTTTAATTAATTACCCTGTGTATTTAAGTTCCTGTCTGTGTGTTTCTCCCTGTCGGGTCTACTTAGTTACTTCATGTGTTGCTCAAGCTCCTATTGTGTGGATTTCCCCTGTGTTCTGTGGATTAAAGACTGTGAACGTTTACTCGTGCCTCCTTGCGTGCTTCCTCAACAGCGTAACGTGACTATTATTATTATTATTGAAATATTATTTATATACTGTTTCTATTCAGTTTTTATTTTTTATTTCCTTGTTTTTTATGTATTTTCAGACAATCTTGTCATCAATAGCTAAATATTTGTTATAATTATTTCTAACTTAAAAATATTATTATTTTTAATTTACTATATACTAATTTTTAAATATACTTTTTTTTTTTTTTTTTTTAAATTATACTCTTAATATATAGGCTCCCTAATTAACATAATCTGTGTACATTTGAATACAAATATATGTATAAGTGTGTGTATTTGTTCATTTATTTTTCAAGGAAAAATATTTATTCATTCATTCATTCGTTTCATTTTATATTTTCAAGGAAACTTTTCATCAGCTAAATATTTGTAATAATAATAATAATAATAATAATAATAATAATAATAATAATAATAATTATTATTATTATTATTATTATTATTTCATTTTTTGAAAAGTTTTTTTAAATGTATTTACTCTTTATAATTAATTTAAAGCAGTTTTTTTTAAGTCTGTCTACTGAACATATGTCAGTGAGTTTTTACCCTTAGATGGCAGTCATGGGTTGTGTTTGGCACTCTGCGTGACTGATGATTGTTTTATGGATGCTTCCTTGCAACATGTCTTTTCCTCCTAAAATTTCCCTCAGAAAGTGACACTAGTTTGATTAAGTGCTCATCATAAAAGACACATTTTGGAAATGATTAGACCTATTGCTGAAAACAATAAATAAACAAAGTTTTAATGGCCTCATAAACATGATATCTGGTTGGCCGGTCAGGTGAAATGCTGACTATGCTTAAATTAGATTCCCCAGGGCATGAAATATAGCACACTTAAGTGAGCATTTATGTATGATTTGGCTTCAAGAAATTTATTGATTATTTCCTCCAGTGACGTGCCTCTACACGCAGTACTTTACGCTCTCATTCACAGGTTGCGTGTGGATTTTCTGTTGTGTCAGCTTGAAGAAATAACGCATGAAAGGAGATGTAATTGTAATTACTTGCCACTTAATTAATAGCATTCTGTTCCCAGTCTTCATATAAGCTCATTTACTCAGCATGCAATACTTTCATCAGAACTGGACTTTCATCTTTTTACAATTTCAACCCATTTTACTTTTGTTATGTAAAATTGATTGATTTGATCCATCTGGAATGAAGTGACCTCATGAAAGTAGGCTTAGTAAAATGTCCCTTGAGCTCAACTATGAGAAGGATGTTCTGCTGACATCATCCCTTGGCTGGAGGAAATGTGGACTCCCAATGTTAGGACATCAGTGCTTATTGGCATGGAAAAGCTTCCTAGTTTGCTAGTTTTTCGCAGTGACAGTGAGTGGTGGAGGCTTGCCAGGAGTGGTGGGCGAAAGTCTGGCTTCCTCTCAGAAACGTGGTGTGGACATCAAATCATCTGCCATCTGTTATCAATGCCATCAGTATTAGATGTTTCTATGTAAGCATCATGCTTCCTTTAAAATTATAAGTACAAGTTTAATGTTTCCATTATCAGACTGATAGACATCATGAAATACAAGTGGCAAACTAGAAGGCTACATTGTGGCTTAAACTTCATGGTATGATATTCAAGTATATGAAGTATAAACTTCAAATATATGTAATAGACAGCAATCCCCCCCCGCCACCCCCTAAAAAATGTAAGGTGTAAACTCACAGTTACAAGGAAAAAAAGTCCAAATTTGTTAAATTCACAATTACTTTTTTTTTATAATGTGGCGGAAACAAAAACAGGATTGCGAGATGTAAACTCAGAATTCAGAGGACAAAAGTAAAAATTGTGAGACGTAAAGTTGCTATTACAAGTTTATAACCTGCAACTGTAATATAATTCTGAAAATTCTAAGAAAAAATTGTAACAAAGTTGCAATACCTTTTTTATTTTTATTCTATGGCGGGGGGGAAAAACTGAATTGCGAGATGTAAACTTAGAATTTTGACGAAAAAAGTAAAACCTGTGAGACGTAAACTTGAGACGTAAAAAGTTTATAACCTGCAATTGTGACATAATTCTGAGAATTCTAAGAAACAAAGGTCAGAATTGTGATATAAAAGGTTGCAAGTACCTTTTTTATTTTTATTCTATGACAGGGGAAAAAAAAACAGGATTGCGTGACATAAACTCAGAATTTTGAGGACGAAAGTAAAAACTGTGAGATGCAAACTTGCTATTACAAAGTTTATAACCTGCAATTGTGACATAATTCTGAGAATTCTAAGAAAAAAAGGTCGCAAGTACCTTTTTTTATTGTTATTCTATGGCAGGAAAAAAAAACAGAATTGGATGACATAAACTCAGAATTCAGAGGACAAAAGTAAAAGTTGTGAGACGTAAACTCGCTATTACAAGTTTATAACCTGCAATTGTGACATAATACTAAGAAAAAAGGTCAGAATTGTAACATAAAAAGTCACAAGTAGCTTTTTTATTTTTATTATATGGCAGGGAAAAAGAGGATTGCAAGATGTAAACTCAGAATTCAGAGGACAAAAGTAAAAATTGTGAGACGTAAACTTGCTATTACAAGTTTATAACCAGCAATTGTGACATAATTCTGAGAATTCTAAGAAAAAAAGGTCGCAAGTACCTTTTTTTATTGTTATTCTATGGCAGGAAAAAAAAAAACAGAATTGGATGACATAAACTCAGAATTCAGAGGACAAAAGTAAAAATTGTGAGACGTAAACTTGCTATTACAAATTTATAACCTGCAATTGTGATATAATTCTGAGAATTCTAAGAAAAAAAGGTCTGAATTGTAACATAAAAAGTCGCAAGTACCTTTTTTATTGTTATTCTATGGCAGGAAAAAAACAGGATTGGATGACATAAACTCAAAATTCAGAGGACAAAAGTAAAAATTGTGAGACATAAACTTGCTATTACAAGTTTATAACCTGCAATTTTGACATAATTCTGAGAATTCTAAGAAAAAAGGTCAGAATTGTAACATAAAAAGTCATAAGTAGCTTTTTTATTTTTATTATATGGCAGGGAAAAAAGAGGATTGCAAGATGTAAACTCAGAATTCAGAGGACAAAAGTAAAAATTGTGAGACGTAAACTTGCTATTACAAATTTATAACCTGCAATTGTGATATAATTCTGAGAATTCTAAGAAAAAAAGGTCTGAATTGTAACATAAAAAGTCGCAAGTACCTTTTTTTATTGTTATTCTATGGCAGGAAAAAAACAGGATTGAATGACATAAACTCAAAATTCAGAGGATAAAAGTAAAAATTGTGAGACATAAACTTGCTATTACAAGTTTATAACCTGCAATTTTGACATAATTCTGAGAATTCTAAGAAAAAAGGTCAGAATTGTAACAAAAAGTCATAAGTAGCTTTTTATTTTTATTATATGGCAGGGAAAAAAGAGGATTGCAAGATGTAAACTCAGAATTCAGAGGACAAAAGTAAAAATTGTGAGATGTAAACTTGCTATTACAAGTTTATAACCAGCAATTGTGACATAATTCTGAGAATTCTAAGAAAAAAAGGTCGCAAGTACCTTTTTTTATTGTTATTCTATGGCAGGAAAAAAACAGAATTGGATGACAAACTCAGAATTCAGAGGACAAAAGTAAAAGTTGTGAGACGTAAACTCGCTATTACAAGTTTATAACCTGCAATTGTGATATAATTCTGAGAATTCTAAGAAAAAAGGTCAGAATTGTAACAAAAAGTCACAAGTAGCTTTTTTATTTTTATTATATGGCAGGGAAAAAAGACGATTGCAAGATGTAAACTCTGAATTCAGAGGATAAAAGTAAAAATTGTGAGACGTAAACTTGCTATTACAAGTTTATAACCTGCAATTGTGACATAATTCTGAGAATTCTAATCTAATTGTGACATAATGTAAACTCAGAATTCAGAGGACAAAAGTAAAAATTGTGAGACGTAAACTTGCTATTACAAGTTTATAACCTGCAATTGTGACATAATTCTGAGAATTCTAAGAAAAAAGGTTCAAATTGTAACATAAAAAGTCACAAGTACCTTTTTATTTTTATTCTATGGCAGGGGGGAAAAAAACAGAATTGAGAGATGTAAACTCAGAATTTTGAGAGAAAAAAGTTAAAATAACTAGATGTAATCACACAATTGTCGGAAAAAAGTTAGAATTGTAGAGAAAAGTCACAAATTAACTTTTTTTTTTATTTCATGGAAGAAACAAGCTTCCATAATTCATCATTTTTACTTCCAAAAACAATTTTTTACTATAAGATTACATGCATTGTTTTGGTAAATATAGTTTTTTGCTGTATATGATAAGGTAACATACAGGTTTTTATTGTAACATTTTACACTTTTTTTTAATGTGCTAAAGATTTTTATTGTATATTTCTGAGCTTTTTGTTTCCATTTCATCAAAGTGAATCCCAGCATAGGCCAAGTTATCAGACTCGATAAACAATTTATCCACGAAAGTAATTATTGTAAATGTAATTGCCTTTGATTTTTAGAAGTGATAGCTACAGTATTCCATTGTATTACAGTTCTTCCAAACTATAAGGTGTGACAATGATACAGTATCATTATAGACCAACCTAACGGCATTTCAAACATTCATTTTTAAGTAATTATAAACTGATATGGAAACGGCAGAAAGTGAATATGTGATGAATACAGAGGGCCTGTTTTGCACAAGCTCCTCTGACTGCCTTTAAAGGAGATTTTAACAGTGACTAACAGGAACCCTGCACTGAGGTTGGTGTCTGGCTCATAGTCTTCCTGTTTACCTTGATAACTGTCATACTGTGGTATAAACGTGTGAGAATACGTGTCTGTGTGTCTACAATTGAACGTGTCAGTTTTTCTGTGCCCATCTGAGACTGTTTTTGTGGACAGTAATACTCATAGCAAGTTATAGTTATTCTTACATCTCAACAGAACAGTTGGCAAATGATCCTGCCACCTACAATTTGAAGTAGGAAACTGAGAAACCTCAAGTGAAGTGTCTGCCGTGGACTGAAACTGCTTTTTCATTGTTCAGTGAATGAGTAAAAAATGTTGTTGAAACCTCAGTACCCCATAACCCGATGAGTCAACAGTTTTAGTGTAGTGTTGACCTCCATTCTCTACAACTCACTTCTCAAACAGGACTGAAAAAGGATGTATGACTAAGAATGATAACTGACAAATTGACAGTTATAAGCAAATAGAGATTATACTTTAAGTGACAGGGACTGAGAAGCTGTTTTGACTAATTCTACCCAATGAGAATGACTTTTTTTTCCATTATATTTAATCTGTTAATCTAATAATTTAACAGAATTTTGATAAATAATATTTAAAACATAATTATTTTAATAGGACCAATCTAATTTCTCTGATCTCTTGACTTTAGTTTCAACGGCTGGCAGTAAAATGTCATCAACATGTAAATGGAAACTATTGTGGAATATCTTTCTAAATCTGTGGCTTTGTCTTTTTTCAAATACAAACAACTCATCTTATTATAATCTCATTATCATAAGATCATTACAGGTTGTCACACCAAAACATACTGGGAAAAGATGCTATATCACATCTATGACCATAATAAATGGGTGTTTGAGATTTAATTTTGAAATAATGATCTAAAAATGTTTTGACAAGCAGTTTGTGGGTTATTCAAAGCTTGACTATTTTGGGGTTTGGGGTGAGGAGCGCACACACACACATTCACACACTTCTTTGGCAGCTGCCTATGACCTCTTCTGCCCCACAGTCTAACAGATTCAACCACACACACACCCTGGAACATACATTCAAGTGTTTTTGCTTCAGTTGCCTTCTTTAATGATTTCAGCATGGGCCTGCCAATATTTCTTATTTTAGCAATGGTTCTGAATCTTGCTCACAGCAGGGAGATGCAAGGTAGGTTCATATTGTCTCAGGTTTAATTCTTTTTGCTTAATTTGATCAGACAGTGCTGTTGTGTTTTCTGGCCCTTTTGAATAGCTTGCATATTTTCTGGTAGGCTAGAACAGATAAAATAATGTGAATTAAATGCATATGGTTAAAAATGTAAACACACAATCTGTGCATTTCATTTGAGTCTCTAACTTTGCTTACACTGAGAAGACATTTCCTGAGAAAAGGGAGGGAATGAGAATTTCTGGCAGGCTTTGCAATTGTGCATAATGTGAATTAAATGCATATGGTTAAAAATGTAAACACACAATCTGTGCATTTCATTTGAATCTCTAACTTTGCTTACACTGAGAAGACATTTCCTGAGAAAAGGGAGGGAATGAGAATTTCTGGCAGGCTTTGCAATTGTGCATAATAAATATTGTTATTATTTCTTAAAAATTAGCCTGTTATTTTGAGATTTTTTTGAGTATTTTGAGTATGTGATGATAATCATAATGATAAAATCTGTTGCTCATTGAGAAGAGCTGCATGCAATGAATGAAGATTCTTTCACAAATTCTGCTTTAGGCATTTCCACATTCCATCCTTATTTGAGAAAAACTTTTAAATGCTTAACTTTTCATTCTGAAACCAATAAATGCTGGGGCATAGAAACAATCAATTCTGTCTTAAATTTATTTGGTAGTAGTGATGAAATTAGATCAATAGAAAAGATTAATTTCTTTAAAAAAAGAAAAATGTGATTTAAGTTGTTCAGTAGAGATACAGTGGCAATGCAGAATTTAAGATGCCTTTTTCGGGTGGCAACAAAAAATGCTTATTGCAATTGTGTGTTTTGCTGGCTTTTTATTTATTTTTCTTGCTCAAGCCATTATTGTAAGATTTGTAACATCATCAAATCAGGGTTGTAAAGATGCATTCAACAGCTGTGATTTTGAACACAGAACTGTGTTTGTTTGTAATCAGTTAAATGGCGTACAGTGGTATGTGTGTGGTTTACAGCAGCACGCAACGTGTGTAAAAGAGCTGTGTTGGAAAATCTTGTCATATGACTGAAAAACCAAAAACATCTGCTTCCTTTTGTACAAAGCAGCTCAATTTCCATCCTAGATTTTATGCACACTGCATGTGATGTCACTTTGGTTATTAAGGCCAAATGCATATTCTTTGAACATTGTAAGCAATATTGCCTATGTAATGAATTTTTAAGATAATATTTTAGCTTTTCTAAAGAGTGAAAATTGTGAATAGTCCTTACAGTTCACCCAGAATTAAAATTCATCATTTATTTACCCTCATGTCATTTCAAATCCTGGCTGACTTTCTTTCATTCTTTCTTCCTTGGAACACAAATGGAGATATTTTGAATAATGTGCTGGCCTGTCTTTTCCATCGCAATGAATGGGGACTGCATGCAAAAAGGATGCAGAAGCAGCATAAAAGTAGTTGACCATAAAAGTTGCATGAAATACTTTTTAATTATTATTTCGATGCTTTTTGTTGTTTTGGAATTTGACAGACCCAGCACCCATTAACTTTAATTATGGAAAAGAGCAGACAGGACATTCTTCAAAATCTCTCTTTTACCTCCCACAAGGAAAAAAGTCTTTCAGGTTTGGAGCCACAAGAGGGTGAATAAACAATGACGGAATTTCTATTTAAACTCTCCTTTTAAGAAAGTGGTTTCTTAATTTACTTTGGGTTACATAATATGTGCCCTTCAGGATTCATTTCACAAAATGGTAGGGAGTGTTAAATGGACATGTCAAGAAATCCTTTTGTTGGCCGCCCTATCACAAATGAAGAAATCTGTCAGAGTTTATTAAGAATTCCAAGTGCTGACACTTCCCCCGACTGAGCTTAAATGTTAAATATGCGGGGTTAAAAGGGGAACACAATGAACGTAAACAACAAATAAAATTAGCTGTTGCCATAATGATTACTGTAATGGACTATGTCATTAAATCTTAGAGTAATATTCGTCCCTCTCTCTTTTTTATAGATTCAGAGACCAAAGACTTGGTTCTTGACCAAACAGTGACAGGGATTTTGGGGGAGGAGGTCTACTTGCGTTGTCTTTACACTGGACAAAGTAACATCACGTTCTCCACCTGGAACCGTATTGATTCTTCAAACAAGGCAAAGAAAATGGCAGGCTACAAATCCAGTGGCACTCCTTTCAAAAACTATCAAAACTTTGACATCCCGGCATCAATTACAAACCTTACTGTAAAGGTGAACGTGGCAAGTTTTGATCAAGAGGGAGAATACACATGTGTCTTTGACTCTGATGAGGATGAAACTAAGGACACCATGTTTCTCAGCATCATTGGTGAGTATGCAAAAATGGATTTCTTCCAGAAAAAAGTCATTGGGTTTGAAATTATATGAAGAACGAGTAAAATGATGGCAAATTCATCAATACCTCTGTTTTGTCTCTAAGCTCGGCCTGATGTTGGCATAACTGTGAAAGAGGAAGTTGTGAATAGGACTCTCTACCACGCTGTCACTTGCTCTGCCTCTGGTGCCAAGCCTGAGGCTGTGATTAGATGGGAGATCTCTGGTGCCCTTCCAAGAGACGACATCTTCTCTGTGAACATGATTAATCCGGTTCATCCCAATGGCACAACCAGTTCAATCAGTGTACTTCGCTTCCCTCTAATTATGAATAACGAGAGCACTGTTACCTGCGTGGTTGAGCATCCAGCTTTTACTGAGCCCAAAAGAGCCAACATAGAGGTGGACACATTTGGTAAGTGCTAGCCAGAGAGTGCAAGACAACATAAGTTACTTTTCTGTTCTTTTGCATTGGCTAAGTTTGTACAGGATGAAACGTAAAATACGAAACTGAGAAATCAGTTGGTAAAAAAAGTTGCTATTCTCTTGGTGTCTGCTCTTTGCGCCAAGGTTGCAAGTGTTTCCTGTGGTACCGTCACATTTGTAGCAGCTGTCTGACCACAAATGTAACATACTGTGAAGATACAGTATTGATGTGTTCCTTGTAGAATACAAAAACTGCAAAATTGCAAAAAGTAAACATCAGTACTTCTCTATTTTTTACCATTTATTAAACAACATAATATATTAAAAAATGGCTGTTAAGCTAACTTATGTATACTGGTGACCTCAGCAAGAATTATGCAAATCGAGAACAATACCAGCCCATAAATGTAGTTCTGAATATAATTTGCACAGTGCAGTTCTTAATCTTGCAAACCTGTAAGGATCTTAGGTTATTGAAGATGCAGCAGACTACAATCTAGCATACGTTTTGTAACCATACAGCATCACTGCTATCCAGGCATTTTAAATGCTAAAAGTGTCACACATCTATACGCCCAGTTATAATGCTGTTCTCCATCATTTGTTCAATTACTGCAGCCATGATTGATAGAAAATCTACATAATCATCTCTTATTAAAATTTTGTTTATCTCCTGCTTAATGTTAGCAGTAATAGTCAGACTTTTGACTTGTAACTTTTGTATATAAGACGCTTTTGGCTGAAATGAATGACATGCGTAATTTAAATACTTAGGTGCTAAATGCTAAACTATATTGCAGGTGGTTAGCGAACAGGTTTTTGCACACAGAACATTGCTATTGGCGCAACAGTTTAGTGAATTCACCTTTTATCTTTTCTTGAATCATGACATCTAAACCAAGCGTCTTTCATTCACTGAGAAAGTACCTTGCTTGGAGCTATAGTTAGCATCTCCAACAGCTTGGTAAACAGACAGAGCAGCTGTTTAAACTTCTTTAAACTCAAATGTATGCTTGTGTAACCTTAAGAATAAACTCACAGATACTCTTCTCAGTTTTCTAAGAAGAACAGTCTCTTTGTCATGAACTTCCCCTGTTCTTATGGGCACTTTTCTTCTTTTTAACAGCTTCTCCTGTTATAAGCATGGAGACCGTCCTGGTCCAAGAAGGAGGAGAAGACTTTCAAGAGGTCATCTGTACAGCAACAGGAGGGAGGCCACATCCAAATATCACATGGATTCTGCCTGAATTCAAAAACACGCCACCTTTACAGAGAAATGTCTCCAAACCAGATTCAGTTAACAGTTCATATCGGTTCCCATCAGATCCTTATGAAGGAGAAAGTATCACTTGTGTCTTTAGCTACGTGTTTCTCCCATTCATAAACACAAGCACAATCACTTTGCCAAGTTACTGTGAGTACCAGCACTATTTAAACTGAATAGATGCACATATGTAGAATATTTGAACCTCCTTCTTATTTGTAAAACATTTTTCCATCTAGATCTTTCCTCACTTCAGCTGAAGGACTTTGATTATGCCACTAACAGTGAGAATCAGACTTCATTGGCGCTTGTGGAGGGGGACACGGACATTAGAATCAGAATGGATGTTTTGGGCAATGTACCAAGTTATAAAGTGAAATGTTCCAGGTAAGATGTATTAATATCATCCCTGAAGGCTTTGAATATGAGTGTAAAATGATAATAAAAAATTAACACTGATACAACACAATGATACTGTCAGTTTCATCCACCAATAAATATTAAAATACTGGATTCTAGTGTGTTGACTACAGAATAAAGACACCGAGACAAGTTGTAAAAAGCTTGCTTTGCACTTTTGTATCACTTAATCAAGGGAAGGCCAACCACTACCTGAGGATGTGGATGTGGTCGGCAACGATCTCTTTATCAGAGGACCTGTTGATCTGCACCTTGGTGGACAATATCTCTGTCAGGCCTCTTATCGTAGACATCAAGTTTCCTTGCAGTTCACAATTGAAGTAAATCCAAAAGTCCTACTGCCAGGTACTATATTTACTGTCATTAAATCTATATATCAGACTGTATTGACATTCTTACACTCTACAACTACAGATTGTACACTAGAGCGTAAACGTGATTTGTTTTTATTTTCAGTGACATTTCCCCCAAATATAAGTGTGAATTTAATAGAGAATTCAGACTACATTCACATTGAGTGTTTGGCCTCTAATGCTGTTCCTGCTGCAAATGTATCCTGGGTTCTTCCAAAAGAGATTAATAGTACAATTCATTCTGAAGACACACACTATAATGGATCTTATTCTGTCAAAAGTGTGTTGACTGTGCCTAGCTGCTTGACCCGCAAATATGTAATTAAGTGCGTAGTTGACCATCCTCACTTCATGGAGGAAGAGAGGCAGCAGATTCATCTTCCTGTGTGTGGTAAGACATTGTTGGTTGGTTGGTTGGTTGGTTGGTTGGTTGGATGGATGGATGGATGGATGGATGGACGGACGGACGTGATGATGAAATAGAATGATGGATGGATGGATGGATGGATGGTACAATGATGATGATAGAAGGATGGATGGATGGATAGTACAATGATGATAATAATAGAACAGTGGATGGATGGATGGATGGATGGATGGAACAACAGATGAAAAGATAGGTTGACAAATGGATGGATGGATGCATGAATGTATGGATGGTGCAGTGATGATGAAATAGAATGATGGATGGATGGATGGATGGTACAATGATGATGATAGAAGGATGGATGGATTGATAGTACAATGATGATAATAATAGAACAGTGGATGGATGGATGGATGGATGGATGGAACAACAGATGAAAAGATAGGTTGACAAATGGATGGATGGATGCATGAATGCATGGATGGTGCAGAGATGATAATAGAATGATGGATGGATGGATGGATGGATGGTACAATGATGATGATAATAGAAGGATGGATGGATGGATTGATGGATGGATGGATAGTACAATGATGATAATAATAGAACAGTGGATGGATGGATGGAAGGAATAATAGATGGATAGAAAATGGATGGATAGGTTGACAAATGGATGGATGGATGCATGCTTGTATGGATGCATATTACAATAATGATGATAATAGAATAATGGATGGATGGATGGATGAATAGATGCATGGATGAACAACAGATGGATGGATGCATGCATGTATGGATAGAACTGTGGATGGATGGATAGAAAAATGGATGCTAAATGGATGAATATGCATGAATGAAAAATAGATGGATGGATGCATGCATGTATGGATGGATGAAACAATGGATGGATAGTTGATGGATAGAAAGATAATGGATATATGGATGGATAGAACAATAGATGGATGAAAGGATAGATGGATGGATGATGATGATAGAAGGATGGATAATGGATGGATGGATGCATGGATGGATAGAACAATGAATGGATGGTTGATGGATAGAAGGATAATGGATAGATGGATGAATAAATTGGTAGATGGATGATGGATAGAACAGTAGATGGATGACGGATGGATGGATGGATGGAACAACAGATGGATGGATAGGTTGACAAATGGATGGATGCATGCATGGATGGATAGATGGATGGATGGATGGATGGATGGTTGGATGGGTGGCTGGATGAATAGAACAATGGATGGATGAATGGATGAATAGAGAAGGTGGATGAATAGATGCATGGATGAACAACAGATGGATGGATGCATGCATGTATGGATAGAACGATGGATGGATGGATGGATGTAACAATGGATGTCGAATGGATGAATAGATGCATGAATAAAAAAAAAAGACGGATGAATAGATAGGTGGATGCATGGATGGATGAATACAACAATGGATGGATGGTTGATGGATAGAAGGATAATGAATAGATGGATGAATAGATTGGTAGATGGATGCATGGATGGATAGATAGAACAATAGATGGATGACAGAAGGATGGATGTTGGATGGATGGATGATGATGATAGAAGGATAGATAATGGATGGATGCATTGATGGATGGATGGATGCTGTTAACATAGGCAACTCATTAGGTTTTAAAACACAGCTATCTATCAAACATTCTGACATGCATTTTATGTTTTTTGGTTGTAGCACCAACGAATATTACCCTGCAGTCTAGTGTAAAATGGGACAGTGGCATTGCATACACATGGCTGGTGTGTTCAGTGCAGAGCCAGACCCCAGCAGCAGCCATCACCTGGGCTGTAGAGCGCAATGGCATTGATATTAGCTCTAGTGAATTTGTAATGACTCAGTCTGAGTTTCCGCAGAGTCATATGGTTGTCGCTCAAAGCGCTGCACGTATTCCTATTTACTCACATGCCGGATGCACCGTGACCTGTGTGGTTGAGCATCGAGGGTTAGAGAGACCAGAGAACAAGAGCATTGTCCTCCCATTCTTAGGTAAGTTTTATTATTACATTAACCCCAAAAGTAGTTTGACGCTTGAGCCAGACTTAGAAATGTATGAAAGCAACTTTACAGCTGCTTTTACACAATCGACACATCAAGTAATGAAAATCTCTTTGCTTTTAGGGCCATCTGTAAGCCGTGCATTTCTAGGTGAAGAGAGATACACTCATATTTGGCATGCTGTGTGTGAATACAGTGGTGATGGGGTAAAACCCAACATCTCCTGGGTCTTTCCTGATGAAGACATTGTAATTCAGGCAACTACTGAGTCCAGATATGATGGAATTAAAGCAGAAGTCAATTTAACTCATGAATTTCAACTGAGTGAGTATGAGGGGAAAGATCTGATATGTCTGATCCAGAACAAGCTCGGCAGGGATGAAAGACAGATGATACATGTTCCAAAATACTGTAAGCGTTTCTCGACTCCATAATATTGACTTCCATGATTTCTAGTTGTTCATTCAGTATTTTCTGAATGCAATCCGCTTTTTCTTTGACTTAGCTATCTCATCTATTGAGGTTTTAAACAAAACCACACTTGATCGTAGAAGTCACGGTCAGAATGAGAATCGTTTAGCATTGCAAGAAAACCTCTCGAATCAGAAGATACTTCTCAGAGCCCACGGCAATGCTCCATCATACAAGGCAGCTTGTTACAGGTATGCTGAATCATGCATGCTTAAATATGGCACAGCATACTCAAGAATTCAACGTTACAGAAAAACGTCATGACTGTATTACGGCCTGTTGTACAGTTCCACAGCACTCTCAATACCTAAATGCAGCACATTGATATTTCTTTCATTTCAGACACCCAAAGGGATAAATAGAGAAGACAAGGGCTAGTTAAAGTTTTCACATTAATTTTACTGTATGAGGCTGTGAAGTGCTAAATGATTCCTTTGCTTGACAATAAATGTGGTGCCCTATACTACTCTTACCACCAGAATTATTGAACTAAAACTAAAAAAGGCAACATTTCTCATATTTGTTTTGTTTTTACTAAAATTTAGTTTAACTTTAACTAAAATAATTAAAATTTATAAAAACATATAGACATATTGAAATACTAATAAAAATGACAAAAACAACAAAACTACTAAAATACTAAAGTAAAAATAAATTGAAAATATAAAAATATTCTAAATATTAACAAAAACTGTAATAGCTATAATTATGCTGCTTAGCCCAGTAAAGATCCCTTAAATTTGTCATTCTATAAGAGCACATAGTGTCTCACAGGGGCTGTTTACCCCAAAATTAATATTCTGTCATCATTTATTCATCCTCAGCTTGTCTCAAACCTTAATGACTTTGTTTCTTCTGTGGAACACAAAAGGAGTTATTCAGCAGAACGTTCATTCTGCTCTTTTCCATACATTGAAAGTGACATATGCTGTCAAGCTCCAACAGTGTGGTTATTGTTAACTAAAATTAAGCTATTAAAAATTTTTTATATTCATTGAAATGAAGCTAAAATAAAAATAGAAATATTAGCTAAAACATTTAAGCTTTAAAATTAGAAATGATAACTACAGCTAATGAAATGAAATATGTTTGAATTGAAATAGTAATAAAATTACTAACACTAGTCAATAGTAGGTAATACTACAAATAAAAATAAAGCTAAATAGAAATATTTAAAAACTAATAAAAACACAACAAAAATACTAAAACAAACTAAAATTATGATGCAAACGTACTTTTTTGAAAAAAAAAAAAAGTCTTTATGTTCAGAGTTTGAGAGCATGTCAACATTCAGTTTCATCGTACTGATAAGAGCAATGTAAACATGTTCCAAGAAAGAAAGAAAGAAAGAAAGTCATGAGTAAATAAACTGAGTTTTCATTTTTGTGAGAACTATCCCTTTAACTTTTCAGACATCCATTGTAATGTTGTTTTGTTTGAGCTAATTTCTGACACATTGACCAAAACTCTTCAAAATCTTCCATCTATCAGTTTCTAGAGAAAAAATACTTTTTTATACAGTTATTTAAGACACGCCTCTTAATTTTTCTCATCCCAGGGAGGACGGGTCAACAGCTGACACAGTGGGCATGGCATTAGTTTTTACAGAACCAGTGTCTGAACTGGATGCAGGATTGTACATATGCCACGTCTCATACCACCACCACACAGCTAAGATCTTCATTCGGGTGGATGTAACTACTGAAGAGACTCAACACAGTGAGTTTTCCACATATCAGGCCTAGATTATCAATACTGGTAGCACATAGGAGTGTGGTGAATTGGTTTGTAATGAACGTTTGTTTCCAACAGTGATATTCATCATTATTTGCTTCTCGTCAGTCGCTGCAATCACCCTCATCTTGATTATCGTTTTGGTTGTCCTCTGGTGAGTAGACTTGCTTTCTAACAAACTTAGGTAAAGTTCTGCTGTTTTCTTTTTGGATATTGCGATACAGGTGAGCTCGGTGGAGGCAAACAGGAAGCAAGGTAGCTTACCTAGACCAATGGCACGCATACTGTTCATAAACAGGATACATGGTGGCTTGCTCAGGCTGGTAGAACAGACCACATCTGTACCACAGCTCTGCTATACACACGACATAAACAGATTCACGTTCATGTCTCAGCAGTAGAGACTGATGTCAATTTAAATTGCAAACGTATTTGTGGCTTTGATTTAGAAAAAAACCCTTGACATATAAGTTTCCTATTGTTATTTCTTTCTAGTAAAAGTGGGAGAAGTCACTCGTCACAAAAGGTACAAAAGGTAGACAAAGTGTTTAATAATAATTAAAATATTTTGTCCAATAAATATCAATGGCTTATTTCAACTTTTTTTTTTTCCCAAAAGAAAAACAGGAGAGAGCATGAGTCTCTAGCAGCTCTAATGCAGGATCCTCGCTGCCCAGAGAAGACGGTGATTCCAGGCACTGCTGGGCCGCACTATGCTGAGCTTGTGCACTATTCCATTGTTTTTGATGCTAAAAGCACTGTGTGACACACCTGTTGGGTTTTATGACTGTAATATATCAGTTTTTGCACATACATGTGGAGTTTGTGGCAGCTTGAGTGCATGCTTTTAAAAAGGGCACATGCTTAAGAAATTCATTCATTTTTAATTAGATTGAGTTTGTTTCTTCAGATGAGTTTGTTTTTTCATCAGAACAGATTTGGAGAAATTTATGGTTACACTTTATAGTAGGTGGCCTTAAATACTATGTACTTACGTCAAAAAATAAGTACAATGTACTTATTGTGGTCATATTGTATTGCAAAACACTTTTGCTGATATTGAGGTGGGATATGGGTAAGGTTAGGGACAGGTTTGGTGGTATGGGTAGGTTTAAGGGTGGGTTAAGGTGTACGGGATGAGTCAACAGTGTAATTATAAATGTAGTTACAGAAATTAATTACAGATGTAACTACATATAGGTATTTTTAAAAATATAAGTACAGTGTAAAAACTTGTATGTACACAATAAGTGCATTGTATCAAATGATTAATTTAGATGTAAGTACATAGTAGTTAAGGCCACCTAATATAAAGTGGGACCAAATTTAGTATTACATTAGTTGCTCACCAATGGATCATTTGCAGTAAATGGGTGCCGTGAGAATGAGAGTCCAAACAGCTGATAAAAACATTACAATAATTCATAAGTACTCCACACAACTCTAGTCTGTCAATTGACATCTTGTAAAGTAAAAATCTGCATGTTTGTAATAAACACATCTATCAGGTTTCTCCAAATCTGTTCTGATGAAGAAACAACTCATATACATCTTGAATGGCATAAGGATGAGAAAATTTTAAGCAAATTTTTATTTTTGGATGAACTATATCTAACTTTATTATGAATATTTCACTAGTGGTCTCAGGGCTATACACATTGCAGTTGGTGTTTTTGATATGTAGTTGTTCTTTTTCCTCAATTGCAAATACCAACTGTAAGGAAAATGATTGAATTATCTTGGTATTACTTTCAGCATTATGATTTACTTTGATAAGTAGCATTGTTTTATGAATATTATGAGCACATTTTTAATGTTTTACTACTTTTTAAGATTGTTGTTTTGTTCTGATTTACACAAAGATGTACTTTAAAAGTCTGGTTGGTGTCTTCTATCTTGTTTTCATTCCAATTGTACTTGTACCCACAAACTGACTGAATTTGTAGAGCTGTAGCACCCTCTGGTGATCATGCAGAATGTAGTGGGGGAGTCCATTCTGATATTTTGCTTATAAGATTGTACTACCCTCAAAGTCTTTGTTTGAATGACGACTGGTTTTCCTTTGTGTTGCTCTAAGATGTTTAGGCATCTCCAGGGTCAATATTGTCACTGTGACACTTGTAAAAATACAATAAAATACTTGACAAGTTTAAATACAAATTGAGTCTGTTTATCAGGTAAAAACTATTATCCAAACATAAGACAATATATGACAAATACAGTTTATAAAGGACAAAATTCCTTGAATATCACATTAAATTATTTTGTTTGTTTGTTTTTTTTTATAAAATGTACTTTCCTGTTACAATGACTTACAAAACGTACAATGTTAAGAGGAGATTTGACCCTTGAGTTATTGAATTATTGCTGATAAACCTTTCATACACAGTCCATACATAGAGAAGCAAATACTTACATTATGTACATTTATCGTTTCTTGTACAGACAAGGTTTAAGTTGAAGACCGACTTTCTTCACGTTCCCAGGTGCTTTTCCTGTCTTTATGAATTCAAAGGAGTAGAAGTGGCTGTTTTCTGTGTCCTAGAAAAAAAAGGAGTGAAAACAAATAGGTTGTAAAGAGCTCTTGTTAATTTTATAGTAAATTAAACAACATTTTGATTATTAAATTATGACCTATTGTACTGAAAAACTGAGAATGTAGAACATTTTATGTCAGTGTTGTTAATATATTCCATTATTGATCTCCATACTTGCAGAAAAGCACAATTCCAGTCTGCAACACTGCACACTTGGCCTGACTTTCCATCTCTAATACAGCATTAGACCTGCAACTAACAATCATTTATGATAAAGGAGGAGATTATTCTAATGATTTAATAGATTTTTGACAGCAGTTCACAATTACTTGCATGTTTGTCAGTTTTTAACAGTAAGTCTGCAGAAAATGTTTCAGTGAGTTTTGCACAATCATCTAAAGAATACATCATGATCACCAACTCCAAAATATCACGTTTTCCAATTACTATTTGCCTCTGCTCCACACCAGGGTTATTTTAGTATTATTTATATACTGTTATAGTATTCACTAATATTTTGAATGAGCATATATTTTGAGTTTTCAAAAGTAATGACAAGAACTGCATATTCTGAGATTTAAAAAATGAAATGTATGATTAGGCTGCCATTTAGAAGCTGTTTGTATTCAAAGGAAGTAC
This sequence comes from Spinibarbus caldwelli, assembly GCA_039654775.1. Classification (NCBI taxonomy): domain Eukaryota; kingdom Metazoa; phylum Chordata; class Actinopteri; order Cypriniformes; family Cyprinidae; genus Spinibarbus; species Spinibarbus caldwelli. Next base: position 19,036,979 of record CM077253.1, on the reverse strand, counting down.
AGCAGATGAATATCCTGGTGTAAAAAGCATAAAACCTGACCCTGGAATAAGTAATATTGCCTGATGAATCATATTTTACCCTGTTTTCGCTATACCACAGGGTGCCTTCAGTAGTGTGCTGGACAGTGTTATGGTCTGTCTCATAAGAGTTATTAAACGGACAAAAATATGAGGCCATTTCACAGGACCAGCTTCATGTTATGCTGGAAACATGTTTTTTTTAAATCTCTTATGCTCACAAAGGTTGCATTTATTTGAAAACTGTAGTATTATGAAACATTACTAAAATGTAAAAGAACTGGTTTCGATTTTAGTAAACTTATTTATTTTATTCCTGTGATGGCAAGGCTGAATTTTCAGCATCATTACTTCAGTCTTCAGTATCACATGATTCTTCAGAAATCATTGTAATATGCTGATTTGCTGAAACATTTATTATCAATTTTGAAAACAGTTGTGCTGCTTTTTTTTTTAATGGAAATTCATTTTTCATGATTCTTTGATGAAGAGAAAGCTTAAAAGCACAGCATTCATTTGAAAGATTATATGTCTTTACTGTCACTTTTGATTCATTTAATGCATCCTTGTTGAAAAAAAAAAAATCTCTAAACATTTCAACAGTTAGGTATTTTCAATGGAATGAATTGCACATTACCTTATTAACTAACTTGAAACCCAGACTTGACAATGCACTGATGAACGAACGCACATTTTCAAATCTGCTGGCCACTTCAGCAATTTTAAGAACACCCCTGCAAAAACAAATAGAAAGAAGACATATATTGGCTAATCATTAGAATCACAATAGTTTGGATTTTATAATAAACTTTTAAAATAATGGCAATTGACTTTAAGACAGTTACCCCATCACCAGGACTCTGTTTGCTTCTGCCAAAAAGTCTCCCAGATTTGTCCCCATCAGAGAAAGACAGAAAACAGCAATATCTACTGTAGAATCACGAAGCGGCACCTGTGAAAAAGTAATAACAGTGCTGCCTTTAGTCTTTTGGCTGCATTACAAATCAAAGCTTTATTACTACAATAACTTACTTTTGCCATGTCACATGCAGTGGCAAGATCACAAACCGGAGCCAAATCAAAAGAATGTACTTTATTCTTTACACTCCGAGCAATTTTACAGTCTCCACAGCCGAAGTCTGCAACAACTAAAGAAGTTGGCCTGAAAAAAAGGAAACAGAAATTCATTGACTTTCAGTGCCTTCCAAAAATCTTGTATTTCTGTAGTTCATTGATGGAAGATTATTCTGTGCATGACAACTGTGATTTAATAAAGACAAGTCTGGGGAATGTCAGTTAATTTGTTAATTGTTTAAATGTCTTTAAAACAAATTAAACTGTAGTTCAGGAAACTGTAACCATGTCAAAAACAGCATACAAAGCAAATTCATTATTCTTTATTATTATTATTACTATTATTGTCAATTGTTGTTGTTATTATTATTATTATGATGTCAATTATTATTATTATTATTTTATTAATAATAATAATTATTATTATTATATTAATAATAATAATATTATTATTATTATTATTATTATGTCAAATTGCTTCATCAAGGCAGTTCCAAATAAATAAATAAATAACAACGAAAAAATAAAATAAAAAAAAACTAATTGTGTGTTTGTATACCTACAAACAAACCCTACAAAAAAAAAACAAAAAATAAACATAAATCAGCAAAAGGCAGGTTCTCTCACTTTTTACAAATATAGGAAATGATTGAATCCACAGGGTTTGTAGGCCAGTGTTGAACTTGTATCGTGTAGCCCTTGTGGTAAATTGCAATGGCCTCTGGGTCCTGCTGAAACATGCGTTTGGCCTCACCGCTGGTCGACGTGTAAAGCTGTTCATTGATGTAGCGGAATCGAGCGGCTTCTAACCGCTTCTCCATCTTTCTCCTTAAAGCAGTCGAGGGGTCAGGAGCCACTTGCTCCTCATCACCCTTCAAACTCACGGTTGTGTCCTTTGGTTCCTCTGAGGCTTTATTACTGTCATCAGGAAGCTGCGACTTTAAAATGCGACGCAATTTTTCTGCCTGGGATTTATTCATCATTTTATAAGGTTTCCCTTTATCTTCCACTTTATGTGAGATGGTATTGTTACTTAGGGAGTCATCAACTATTCTAGTTCCTGTGCTGGACGTTTCATCTCTTTTAGAGTCTTTGCCATTTTCAGCATTGTCCGTGATGGAAGAAATACCACTCTTTTTATGAGCTTTCTTCGTTTTTTTGGATGCGTTGTCACGTTTCTTCACTTTCTTGGATTTTTTGATGTCCTGTGTTTGAACTAATGGTTCCTTTTTTGCACTGGCATCACTGACAGCCGTCGTTTTTGGAAGATATTTGTTCTTAGACCTTCTTTTGTTTTTCATCTTGTTCTTCCACTGCTTTCTGCTTAGCTTGTCTTCTGCTTGACTTTCATTTTTCTCCAGCTGAGGTCCTACTCCTTTGTCATTCTTATCCTTTCTGGACTCTTGTGACACCTTAGAATCTGCAAACAGAAATTGATGTGAAAAGTCAATAATGATCAAGAGTCTAGACACATAAAACGACTAGCACATGCTCTCACTTGTCTTCTTTGCTGGCTTCTTCACAGGTGGTTCAGATGAATCCACTTTATCCTGCTGCTTCCCTTCATTTTCAGCATTAGACTTTCTTTTACGCTTTTTGCACCTTTTCTTTTTTGTTGTCTTGACTGTAGTGGAAGCGTCTTTCTCCTCATCACTATCCTCAAAAACATTCCCAGTTTCCCAGTCTGGAACTGAACCCAATGTTTGCAAGGTTCTCAAAAGACTTTGTTTACCCACAACCTTATCCTGTTGGGATAAAAATGCTAGTTAAAAAATTATGAAAGACCTATACTTAAACAAGGGGGGAATCACAATACCTTGCCAGGGGCAGGAGACATTTTAACAGTGTAAGCTGATCCATCTGGTAATGGAGAATCAGTCCACTCCTCTTCAGCAAACATGTTTATAAACGCTGTTAATTTTGGATAAATACTGTAAACCGTGACAATAGGTTATACTTAAAGAATTTGCAAGCTAACTATTAACAGGGCTGTGCGCTTGCAAAGCTATTCAGATGATAAAATTGATCATAATTTTGGCAGAAATTAATTTTCACACCCCCCAGAAACGTATTTCAGCATCCCACAACGCATTTCAGATGATTTTACGTCGTACTTGCGTCTCAATCTCTTTCACACGTGCGAAGCACCATCACGTGGTTTTGTGTACATCCGGGTTACTGTGACAACTTCCGTTCCTTTCCAAACAGTTCTCCAAATCTTTAACTATTTATTACATTGTGAATGACAAATGGTCCATTAAACGAAAATCATGACCGTTTTTAACACTTAGATGTCTACAGTTTTTTTTTTTTTTTTTTTTTTTTTTATTATTTATTTTTGTGGTGATGGAAAGTACGACTCGTTTTCGCGAATCGGTTCTTTTGAACAGTTCGTTTCAATAAACCAGCATAAATAAATACGATATACACTAGTTAATCTGCTCAAACGTAAAAGTTAAAATTCTTCGTGTTTGCACCATTTGTAATAGATTTATTAATTTATTGACCCTGGTGAAAAAGAAATACAACATACTTTTAAAAAGAGTATAATAATATACTTATGTGTGTGCAAACTGAACGTAATGAATGTTTTTGCACAGTTGCATGTAATTTGCAATTAAATGAAAATGTGTTATTGTTTAAATTAGTAAATTCAGTTTGTTGAACGAGAGTGCTTTTTAACACACTTAACTAGTGCATACGTCTTTATATGAAATTTCATAATTACTTCTATTAGTAACAGCTGAAAAAAGGTTAAAAGTGTATTGATTAATGTATTGATAAGCATTTATGGTAAACTAAAATATACTTTAATGTCATATATCTAATGATTGATTTGTACACTACAGTTAAAATTACAATCAAGCACATACAAGTACATTACATTCGCTCTAAAAGGTAAAACCTTTCATTTGACATTATTTCATATTGCACTTTTTAAAAGTTTACTTAAGTGTGTTAGTCATGAAAGAGAGATGCCTCAGTTTCTAAAGCTACACTTCATTTCTATCTCTCAGGTAACATTCAGGTTACAATGAACTGCACATGTTTTATAGCGTTATACATCTATTTTGTAACCATTTTAAGTGTAAACATAACTATTATTGTCGTTAAACCTTTTTAATTAAAAATGTGTAAACTCGTTTTGATTCAGTATTAATCCAACCTACCATATTAAATATTATTTTGAAATTTATAATGCCTCTAAAATCACAGCTTTGTTGAAAAACCTAATGTACCCATCTGATAGTTTATGCTTTTTCAGCAAGTAAAACGCCTTTATTTATGTAAAAATGTCCCGCTTCAAGTTCACTTCTTTTTTCTTCACCGATTTTTATTAAATAAATGTAAAAATAACTTTTATATTGTTAGTAATATTTTAAGATGAATACTTAATGGACTGAATCAGCTTTACTTGATTATCCACACATCTTTTTGTTCATATTAAATATGAATATCAAATATGATACATCAGGCTTTTGCAGAATGTTGATTTGTACATCTCTCAAATCATTGTTGCATTGCAACATGTTTCGGTTCAAATAATAAACTTAATAACTAACTAGTCCAAAAAATAAATAAATAAATAAATAAATAAATACAATATATATATATATATATATATATATATATATATATATATATATATATATATATATATATATATATAAACACCACACCGACACAGAAGCTAGGATAGGTGTGGTATATGTTGGGTATGTGTCATTATTACATTATTATTATTACTATTCTTACTATTTTTATTAATTGTATTATTATTGATATTACTGTTGCCGTCATCAAAGGATATTATTGTTATCATCACCATCTTTATTATTATTATTATTATTATTATTATTATTATTATTATTATTATTGTTATTTATTATTATTATTACGCATGCTAATACTATTTAAATGCTACTACTATTATTCAGATTGTCATTGCTGTTATTATCATTGCTGTTTTTGTGTTTTGTGTTCACCGTATGTTGTATGTTTTGCACTCTTAATAAAAAAATAATAATAATAACTAACTAGTCAAAGATTTTTGTTATTGCATCCATCATATTCCAAGCAGAAATATGTACGATTCTCAGAAAAAAGTTGCAAGAGATTTTAAATTATAGTTCGCAGTGCCACAAATGTTCCTCTAGATGGCGCCGTTTGTTTTCATTTCAACCACATTGACTTAAATCTAAATCTGCGCGTTATATTGAGGGGTGTTTTTATATAAATAAAGTAAATTCTTTTCCTTCGAATATTAATAGTTTTATCATTTTAATATTCTTCGCTGTGTATTAGGACCCTAAGTAACTCGGCCTCCTATAGGAACACGATATTTTGGTCTCATAATCCATATCCGTCGCAGCGTCTTGTAGCGGAAGTAGTTCAGTTTCTGAATCATATCAACAATGGCGTCGCAGCAGCAGATGGTCGCAAACAGTGCTCAGCTGGGCGTTCAGCAAGCGGCTGTTTTACAGCAACCGCAAACCCAACAACAACAACAACAACAACAACAACAAGATTTTGATCCCGTTCACAGATTCAAAATGCTGATTCCTCTGCTTAAAGATAGTTTACAGGTTTGTTTCGGAGCCTTTCATTGAACATGAGCGCTGAAAACACGGGTTTGAAATAAAATACTAACATTTATTTACAATTTTATGTTTTCAGAACGTCATGACCATTGCTTCGCTAAATTTTGGACACAATGCAGTTATTGACAACGGCTTAAGGACAACAGAGTAAGATTCCCTTATTATTATTATTATTATGTAAATAACATGGTACATGAATATGTAATACACACATACATAGCCTGTGTGTATCTATCTATCTATTAATGTACATAAATATATGAAAGCCTGTTTTTGCCACAGAATAAAAAAATAAAATAATTGCGATCTCACAATACTCAAGACTCTTTTCTTGCAATTCTGAGAAAAAAAAAAAAAATAGGCAGGATTATATATATTTTATATCTCACAGTTCAAAATTATAAGTTTACAACTCGCTATTCTGTTTTTATTTCCACCACAGAATGAAAAAACAAGAATATAATCCATACTTTTCTTCTCAGAAAAGTTTTCTGTTTTTTTTTTTTGTGAGCTACAAAAAATTTTTGAATTGTGAGATAAAATCTCAATTATATTATTTATTTTTTCTTAATCCTGTGGCAGAAATAAGCTTCAACAGAAAGAATCATAGTTGCATAAACCAAGACGTAATATTTAAAATATATTTATATTTCACCTCTCTACATGTAGGAAGGGTAATGATGCAGCAGTTCAGCGGTTTGACAAAAGTTTAGAGGAGTTTTATGCTCTCTGTGATCAGCTGGAGCTCTGTCTGGTAAGCAACTGCTGTGTTTTTGCTTATTATTTATTACATTGTTGATTTCGATTAACATTGACATTTTGTTTCTTCAGCGGCTGGCCCACGAGTGCCTCTCGCAGAGCATCGACAGCACAAAGCACTCTCCAAATCTCGTACCTACAGCCACCAAGCCGGACACAGTGCAAACAGAGTCTCTATCTTACTCTCAATATCTCAGTATGATAAAATCACAGATTTCATGTGCTAAAGACATTCATAATGCTCTCTTAGAGTGTTCAAAAAAGATTGCTGGGAAGGGTCAAGGAGCTTGTAATTAGTAGCTGCCAGCTGTATGTAGTTTCCTTTTTTTATTTGTTTTTTTGCATCGCTTTTATGCCGATGAATTTTCAATTGTATTTTCAATTCCTTTTGTCTGTTGACTATTGTGACAAATGTACTTTATACAAATAAAATCAAATATTCTTGAAAAGAAATGTGTGTGTGTTTGATCTAACAAGCTACTTATGGTTCCTCTCTACTCACGTGCTAAAAATATTTTAGTATTATTTATATACTAGAGTTATTTTGTATTATTCAGTAGTAGTATTTATTCATATTTATAATTAGCTTTTATTTTCATATTTTTAGTAATTTTATGTCTTGTCATTTTTGTTAGTTTTTTTTTAAATATTCTGTTTAGCTTTAACACTAATTTGATTTCAGTTTTAGTTGTAATATTTAACATTTCAACTTCTTTTTTATTTCAGTCATTTGCCAAGGCATTATATCTAAATTTTTTTAACCAATAATTATATTTCGTTTCAGCTTTAGTTGAATTAACGAACATGATTTTGAATGGTTCACATTTCAGCATTAACCACACTCTTTTGTGGGTTAGTACTTTTACTGTACTCCAGTCAAGCTTCTCTTTTAAGATCTGTAAAATCTGTATTTTTTTTTCTCCAATAAATATAATTTGCAACCAACTTGTTATAGAGAAACATCACTTACGCAAACATAATACAACTGAGTAGGACGAGACTGTTGAGATGAAGTGCACTAAACACCAGGATTCTTCAACCAGATCCATTATATGCTTTGTAGTTTTTTTTTGTTGCATTTTTGAATGTTTTTGAATTATTTTTCTTCATTAATTGGAATCCCGCTGTTCCAGCACAAGTGTGTTTTGAGTGGATTATGCACTTCAATAGATCACTTATCATGAAGCAGCCTCTTTTCATCAATGACCTGCACTCTTAAGTGCTCACAGAAACTGGAAAGAAAAAAGTATAATAAGCAATCCTGGAAAAACGATTAATACATTTTGTTAAAACGTTAACAGTACGAATTCGTTCTCTTGTAATGTCACATCTTTCCTTTAGAGGCGCTAAAACACCTCACACTGCTCGTCAAAACAAAGAGAAGAAGTCGTTCTGGGTTCTGATTGGTCGAGCCGTTGCTTAGCGGTATTATGTTTGTTAATGCAACTGTCAACAAACTATGATAGCTTTGATTGATTAATAAGATTATTTAGTACACACTCGATGTGAGGAATGAAGACTAAAAAGGTGAAACCCTCAAAAGGTGTAAGCAACAGAAAAAGAGGTAAGTTACATTGGTTTGGAGGTTGTTATTTGCCGCAAAAAGAGATTTAAAATCTCGTTACCTTCGTGAGGACAAAACCTGCGTCTAGTGATCTGCCTAACGTTACATAAACAGTATTTCACTGTGTTTAGAGACTAATGCTAATTTGTTGTTGGTAGCGCTTAGACTGTGAAAAAATAAACAGCTGTATTCCAAGCAACTTATAGAAAGATTGGAAACGCTGTTTGGTCTCATGTCTTTCTTATTATCCTCCCTCCGCAGTGCTCAGTGATGTGTCTCCATCCACCTGCGTTCCTCCTCTGCTGGAGGGTTATCTGAGATGTTTTCTGAGAGTGACAGTGAGTAAAGTGCTGTGGACCATCACCAGACCTCATCCTGTGACTCTGATCAGGCTCAGATGGTGGGGAGAGTCTTCTAATGGCACCTTCTTCAGGCCTAGAGATGGACACTTTGAACAGAAAGGGGAAAAATCGACAGCCCGCTTTCCAGTTCGATGTGGACCCAAACAGCTGACGTCTTATTTGACAGGTTAGACTTGATCGCTGTACAGTTGATGGTCCGTAGAGAGGCATATTTAACTTTACATATATCAGGGTTTCAGTGTGTCTTAAATAAATTTCTTTGTTCACAGATATGGGCTCACTGGTGCTGGATGTGCTTACAAAGGTTGATCATTTGCCTATAGCTCGAGCTCAAATCCCTGGGATTGCCCGACTCTCTTTGTCTCACTCCATAAATGGATATTTCACTCTTGTTTCCCCGTCATCAGAAAAACTTGGAGAGCTTCAGGTGGGTGAGATGCTCAGCAGAGTTTGCGTTTATTCAGCTGATCAAGTTCACTGGTTTCTGCAGAATACGTTTCTGGTTTTGTTGGTAGGCCTCATTGATCTAAACTTACGCACTTGCGTTTTTGAGTGAACCTTGCCAGAATTATCCACAATTAATGCTTTTTTTTCACACTCAAAACCTGAGGTGCATAAGCTCAGATCAGCGAAGCCTATGATCAGTCAATTCCAAAAAGAAATACAAAATCTGTGCTTACTGAAAGAAACCAAGTTGACAAAAAGATTGAATCCAAGATTTTGTGATAATATAGCATAATGAGAAATTTACCAGTCATTTTTTAAAAGGCTGATCATTTTTGACTTGGAACTGCAAATTAGGTAAAGGATTTTCAGCACAGCACAAGGGTTAAGGTCATTGCACACTGAGTCTGAAATTTTCGCACGTTAAAAAATAAATACGACCTCACGTTGTGTCAGTCACGTTTACACACTGCCTCTGAAACTTTCCTCCATCATAAAAAAATTTGATTTTCTGCGTTTTCACTTCCGTAGCATGCATTTTGATAGGAAAGGATGACGAATACGAAAAAACGGAAAATGCACGTGAAAATTTCGGTCTTGTTGTGCAATGACCTTTTAATTGTGTGTTTTTTCACGTGTACTGTAGGTCACGCTTGCCCTGGAAGCATTAACAGAGGGATATGACAGCAGCGGTTCAGTACCTACGACTGATATGAGCCTCGACGCACAGGCTCCTGGAGTAACAACTGACCAGAACGTGCCTGTACATTCATCCCTGGATCAGGCTCTACCGAGTGTGAAGGAGACAGCTGGCAGCAGCTCTGGCCACATGCCTAGGTTTGTTTTTATCTTTTGGATGATTTGACTGTTGAATGAATGATGTGGAACAAATTCTCATTAGATCACTCAGCTCACATGCTGTTCTTCAGCAACAACACTCATCCTTATGACTGATCTTGTAATTAGTTTCAGACTTGACTGTGGTCTATAAACGGACAAGTTAAATTAAAAGACTATTTAAATAATCTTATTAAATTTATTATTTTATGTTTAAAAAGTTTTAAGTAGTTCTATGGTAATTGTTTTGTCTTATTTTAGTATTATTTCTATAATATTTATTTTTTTTCTATTCATGATCTGTTAACTAATATTATTATCATGCTAATATTATTTTAATATAGTTATTGTTTTCTTAATAGTATTATTGTTATGTACAAATTATTAATGTTTGTTAATGTTTCAATTAACTTTTATTTGTATGTTTTCTGTTTACATTTTAATTTTAGTTTAAGTTTTAATCAAGTTATGTGCTTATGTCATTTTTATTTTATCAATATTTCTATTTAGCTTTAATTTATTTTTATTTCATTTTTAGTTTTAGTAATCTCAGTACTTCAGCTTAAACTTATTTTATTTCAGTTAGTTGCCAAGGCACCAATTTCTAATTTTTTTTAAAGATTTTACATTTTAATTCAATAAACATCATTAATGAAACATTGTTTTTGTCCAATATTCTTGTTTTAGAGGGAAGGATTACCTGTATTTTCAAGAAAACGATAACGTCATGCCAGCTTCCACTACTGGAAAACCTAAACCTGTTACCGCCCAAACTCTTTCAGCACATACCCACTCACCTGTTGACCTTTTGTCAGGTAAACCTTATTAACTTGATTTCCTTATATTGACATTAATGTTGAACACAGAAACATTTAGGCTAAAATACTTTGTGTCATGGATGATTTCTAAGGACCGGTCAAATTAAAGAAATGAATATTGCCAAATTCTGTGAATTGATCTTGAGTTCTTTTCAAAATTCAGTCAATTCTGTTAGTTTTAAACCTTAAATTGTTTCACTTGTACAGCACTGTACAAATGACATATTTTTTGTTAGAGATGCTTGCGGCCATTGTGGAATGTCTGTTGGCAGATCTGTAGACAAAAAGACCAGACGGCTCTTTACACTCATGTGACACTATTTAGTGATGCATACCTGATGCCTATGCCAAGTGTTTATTTATTTCTTTACTTATTGTTCATTAGCTATATAGTTTACTTACTTTCATTTTTTGTATTTTTCCAGTTCTTCTGGAGCGTGGCAGCAAACTGAGAAATGCCATGGTGGTTTCAGCCTTAAAATCTGATGTGGAGTCAGATGTTCCTCTGAAGGACGTTCCCCTGCCTCTGTCCAGAGACAAAACTGATGCCTTGTATGAATTTTTCTATTTCATTCACATACCTATGAGAGGCAAAATTAGACAATGAAATGGCAGAAGGTTGTTATGTATAGTGCATTAAACATCATCTTCCTCCTAAAGGCCAGCCAGGCCCTCATCAGGACAGTTTCTGGAGAACATCCTTCAATCAGAACTCCAACATCCTGCTCACGACTTTGAAGAACCAAGTCAGAATAGAGTCAACACAGAGGACATGGCTGTGGATCTGCTGCTGGGAAGGTAGTCAAGGCTAATGTCACCTTTAGATTAAGTGAAGAAAATGGAGCTTTGCTCATAAATACTTGACGGAAATGTGGGAAACTTAGAGTGAGTTGATTTTTTTTTTTTTTTTTTTTTTTCTCTGTATTTGCAAACTATATGCTTAATGACTCTGTCTCTCAGTGTTAATGGATCTGTGGTGCAGTTCTGGGATGAAGAGGGTTCTCTCCCAGATTCTCTTTCCGATCACAGTAGTGTGCTGATGGACAGTGAGCTCAACGACCCTCAATATGATCAGAGTCTTCTGGAGAACCTCTTCTACAAAGCTCCTGTAAATCATACAGTGTAACACGGCAAACTCTTATATGTAGTTTAGTTTCCTTAAACATATAAGTTTGTAATTCTTTTTTTTTATTTTACAGATATCCGATGAATGTTTGGAAGAGGACCATCAAAAGAAAGACCCAGCAGAGAAGCCAGTACACACAAGACCAACTAAAAATACCTGGTCAGTTACACTAATGCAAGAAATGCTCAAAACTCATTCACTTAAGATAAATACATTAAAAAATAATAAATAAATAAATAAATAAACATACACTACCAGTCAAAAGTTTTGGACAGTAAGATTTTTAATGTTTTTTTAAAGAAGTCTCTTCTGCTCACCAAGCCTGCATTTATTTGATCCAAAGTACAGCAAAAACAGTTACATTTTGAAATATTTTTATTATTTAAAATAACTAGTTTCTATTTGAATATATTTTAAAATAGAATTTATTCCTGTGATTTCAAAGCTGAATTTTTAGCGTCAATACTCCAGTCAGATGTTCCTTCAGAAATCATTCTAATATTCTGATTTGCTGCTCAAAAAAAACAAAAAAAAAACAATTATTATTATTATGTTGAAAACAGCAGAGTAGAATTTTTTTTCAGGTTTCTTTGAATAGAAAGAATAGGAAGTTCAGAAGAACAGCATTTATCTGAAATAGAAATCTTTTGTAACATTATGAATGTCTTTATCATCATTTTTGATCAATTTAAAGCATTCTTGCTAAATAAAAGTATTAATTTCTATCATTTTTACAAAAAATAAATTAATAAAATTCAACTAGGAAACAGTTATTATAAATAGTAAAAATATTTCTAAATTTTACTGTTTTGCTGTACTTTGGTTCAAATAAATACAGACTTGGTGAGCAGAACAGACTTCTTTAAAAAACATAAAAAATCTTACTGTCCAAAAACTTTTGACTGGTAGTGTCTATGTAAATGTTTTCACATCTGTGTAAAGGTACAGAGAAATAAAAAGTTTAATTTTGAAATGCATTTTTCATATCTGCTGTTTTGTAAATTACCTAAATAATTTTTGAAGGCTTGATTCTGAAGATGTGCAGCATTCAGAAGCAGGAGATGATTTCTCTGGACTTAGCATGGATAAAATAGCTTTGCTTGGAGATATTCGTTTTGCCAGGGTCACCATCAGTGAGTTAAAAGTTCCCACTGAGAGTACTTCAAGAAGTCTATCTAGAAAAGGAAGACCACCTCGCCCCCTCACCACAAAGAAATGGTACAACATTTAAAATATTTCACATAAGATAATATTTATAATCACATTTATTAAAAACTAACCTGATGTAAATATCCTGTTTATCTAGCTTTTATATCATAGAGTACCTCTTTCCACTGGTCTCTGCTGGGTATGAAGATGTTCAACGTGTTCCTTCAGAGATAACAAAAGTAGTCTCTAGTAAAGTAACAGAGGGCGGTGAGTACATTTGTTTTAGAGAACTTCAACAAAAGAGAACTAAGAGAAACCAGAAGTAGTGTAATAATCTGGTGATTCATTTTTGTTTCAGTGGTGACGTTTCAGCACCAAAGTTTGTTTCCAGTGAGGTTCAGTAGGTCGTCTATTAAACAGTGGTGGGAGATGAACGTCACATTCAAGATCTATTCCAGAAATAGCCTTCAAAAGACAGTAAGTGCAGAGTGTGCCAATCACAAAATCAAACAAACCTCAAAAATAAAGGCTTTTGGTTTTGTATGTAAGAGGCCTGATCTTCTCATTTGTTGTTTAGCCCGTTCTCATTGGATCAGCAATGTTTCCTCTGAGCTCCTTGATGCAGAGTGAATCGTTGAGCATTTCTGCTGCCCTCCCTGTTCAGAGACCGGATGGAAACACTGATAAACAAGCAGTTGGTCCTCTGAAGGTAAAGAATCAATCATAAGAACCAAATTTAGGAGATTTTATTGATCTAAGTGATTCATTCATATATATGTTTTTTTTTAAGGTGTCCTTTGAGTTAGCGGCAGACAAAAATGATTTCTCCACCAAAAAGAGATCTGCAAAACGAATGCTGAGTCCAGCTAGACCTCTTTCTTCTCGTTTGACTGAAGAGCATGATGGGCCGAAGGGTTTATGTGTGAACGACCACAGAAGAGACCCGTCTCCTAGTGCAGGTGTTCGTCAAGTCCAGAGTATCCTGATACCTCCAACCAGATCACGATCCACATCACCGCATGTCAGATACCAGAGCTCTCTTCATGAGCCTTTGCAGCAGGAAGTGGAGGAGACTGAACTTTTGCTTCATATGTTGCTCATGGTGCCTGATGGGAAAGATTTTAACTGTGCACCCATGCAGCCTAATGTCTACTTGAACTGTAAGCTTCTCGGATCCGATGAGACCACTCGATCGACAGTGAGCTGGGGTCGTAAACATCCATCATTCGGCTTTATTCAGGTTGGTGCTAAATATAGAATCAAGGAAAGTTCACAGGCTTTACTCATATTACTGTGTGGTGGAAATCGTTAAGGTTCCCACAATACAGTTAGTTTGTTACTTGTTTTTAATCTAATTTCTAATATGCTATAGGTAGCTCCAGTCGCACTGACCAGCAAACTGTTGGAGAGAATGAAGAACAACATGATGGTCATTGAAGTTTGGTTGAGGGCTAGTAGCTCAGACCATGATAAACTTCTTGGTTTGGTAAAACTACCTCTCCACCAGTTCTACATGTCCTTCAGGTAGATCTATCTATCTATCTATCTATCTATCTATCTATCTGTCTGTCTGTCTGTCTGTCTGTCTGTCTGTCTGTCTGTCTGTTTGTCGACATTTGTATATACAGTATGCATATATGTGTGTGTGTGTGTATTATAGTATAAATATAACATTAGTGACTAGTGACTATATTTATATGCAGTATATTAATTTTGTGGAATTTCTGTAGTTGCAATATAATATTGTATTTATTATTATGCATTTCTTATTAAAATAAATATGTGAAATATATATAGAATTAAATATTTATTGTTATAAATAAAATATGTATTATATTATAATGATGATAATAATGATTAGAATAATAGAAACAATATATATTAATATAAACATTTGAGTATGTTAGTAATGTATATTAATATTAATATAAACATTACATTAATAGTTACACTATTTAATGAATCACTTATATCAAATATAGCAGTTTAGTTATCATTAAATAAAACTAAAACTATTGAAATGTATTTTATTAATTGAAATAAATCTGAAATAAGATAAAATTTAAATATTATATCCATCAATCCATTTTCCAAAACCGCTTATTCCCTGTAGGTTTGCAGGTAAATATTAGATGAAAAACTTAAACAGTATTTTTTTTAAAATGCTGCCTTGGCAACTAACTGAAATAAAATAAGTTTAATTAAGTGCTACTTAACTCAAGCTACTAAAATTACTAAAATGGAACTAAATATAGATTAAAGCTAAATATATTTTATTAAATACATATTTTAAATATATTACATAAAATATAATTAATACATAAATATATATTTTATTAAAGAAATAAATAAAAAGACAAAAATGCATAAAAATGACTGAAACTTAAACTAAAATTAATAAATAAAAAATATTTTAAAAAATAAAACTGAAATTAAAATAAAAGTAATCAAAAATATGAATAAATACTCTAATAGTAAATAAAAGAATAGTAAAATAACACTGGATCATAGAAGCTTAACAGTTTTTTTTTTTTTTTTCTTTTTACTTTGTCTTCAGAGACCCCAAGATCACAGAGCTGCTCTTGCAGTCTCAGTATCCAGTGGTTGGAGTGGACGGTTTTATGCCTGTGGTTGATGTATTCAGCAGCAGCACTCGTGGAAACCTCAGGGTGTGTCTAGCAATGGGTCTAGCACCGCAGATCACGGCACTTCAGCGAATGAGGGATGACGAGCTGACCCACGTATCACCACTGCCGCGACCAGCGCACATGTTAGACCACCGGCCACATGTAGAAACCAAGGCTAGTTCACTTTAAAACTCCCAAACACAGCACTTGTGCTTAAAGTGTTATGAAACCCTAAAACACATTTTTTGAGATGTTAACATATATGAACAGGTTGCACAACAATAGTGCTCGTTATGTCTATTATTAAGGAAAAAGTGGTTATATTTTCATTTTTTGGAGCAATTTTGTTGTTCCGGTTCAAAAAGCAAAGTTGATCCTAAGTCATGAAAAGTTACGTATATACGTTTATTTTGGAGTGGTGATTGGCTGCCGTGGCTAATGAGTACACGTCTACATCATCAGTTTCCCAAGCTTTTCTCAGTATTATTCATGAGAATGAACTCTTATGATCCAATCACTACGCTGTATTATGCATGAGGTCATATTACAGCGGAGAATTCAAATCTCATGAAAGAGCTTCGCGCTGTCAGTTCATCTCTGTAAACATGACCATAACAATATTTAATATGTAACAACACGAGGAGCACTCATGAGAGAGCGGTTTCTAACAACACTCGCTGCGCGGATCATAGTTCATATCCGGGCCGGAGCAAGCGTGCTTCAGGTTTTTGTGAGCGTATTTCATATTCTCTCGTGCTCCAAACATGAACCAGCACTGTGTTCTCACACATATCATGTCTTCTTCAAATGAAATGTACGCAAATAAGGGTGCTGATACAGCGGTACGTCTGATCATGAACGCAGTGACACTACGGATTATTGTGATAAATAGCAAACAATGATATAGACCGAAAATTCAAAGAAGAGTAAACAAAAAGTAACTATATGCCTTTATTCTTTCTGTTTTAAAGATATCTTAATATTCATTGGTCTGTATAATGAGTGTGTTGTAGGTCTGTGTTTTATTGGATGTTTTCTCCCCTCTTCCCACCCTCTACACTCTTTACATGCCCATTTAAGGTGTGAAAGACCAGTGCTGAAACGGGGTTTCATGACACTTTAAAGAATGAAGCTTAAATTGTTTCTAAATCAATGTTCTTGTAGGCCAGTACCACTGTGGATGTTCTGCACGAGCATGTCTTTATGGTCCGAGTAGAGAGAGTAAAGGGTCTGATGCCTCTGCAGTCTACAGTGTGGGGAGAAGCTGACTGTTACATCCAGTATTCCTTCCCTGCACAAAATGAGTTGAGAGAGGACACGGATCCACATGTTGTTGAGAGCAGTAAGTTGTTTTCTTGCTGACTGTATCAAAAAGTCTTTTTTTTCCTATTCAGCTCAACCAACTTTCTGTTCCACAGATGTGGAGCTCAAAGCCTACCGTACTGAGACCACTCTCTGTGTGCCTGACCCTGTTTTTGGACATAATGAGACTCATGTCCTGCTGGCTCCTCCTGACGTCCCAGTGCAAAGAATACTGCTAAGCTTACTGGCCAATCAAGGGCTGAGGAACGGAGGAGGGGTGCAGTTTGAGGTTTGGTGCAGGTACAGTACATGTAGAAATGGTAGCTTAGTCCTGAATTTTATTTTATTACATTTTAGCATTTAAAATGTATTTCTTTTATGTGGCAACAATTTCATTTAAATTTATTATTATTCATTTATTAATCATTTATATATATATTAAAGAATATATGTTAAAGAGACAGAATGCTAAATGTAAAAAGCAACTAAATAAATAGAAATATTACCAAATAAATATATATATATATATATATTTGGTAATTTTTCTATTTATTTAGTTGCTTTTTACATTTAGCATTCTGTCTCTTTAACAGAAATATATATATATTCCTTTTTTACATTTTAGCTTGTAAAAGCATGTTAGTTTATTTATTTATTTATGCTTGTTTACATTTGAGCATTTAAAATGTGTCTTTTTGCCAATACTTTTATTTATTTTTACATTGTAGCATTTACAAACATGTCTGTTTGTTTGTTTGTTTGTTTATATTTTAGCATTTAAAATGTGTTTCTTTTGTTTGGCAATATTTTTGTTTAATTTCATTTATTTATTTTGCATAACATTGTTGCATTTACAAACATGTCTGTTTTATTTTTTTATTTATTTATTTATTTGCTTTTTACATTTTAGCATTTAAATAAATTTTTTGACAATATTTTATTTATTTATTTGTTTGTTTTTTACGTTTAAAGTTTTACAGCATTATTTTATTTTGGCAATATTTTAATTGGCAATATTATTATTTAATTTTTATTTATTTATTTACATTTTAGCATTTAAAAAGTTTGCTTTTGTTAGGTAATAATTTTATTATTTCATTCTATTCATTTTTTTTACATATTTATTTATTATTTATATATTTTATACAATTGTATAATTTAAAAACATGTCTCATATTTAGTAATATTTTTTAATATTTGTTTGGAAAATATGACTTATTTACAAGCCTATTGAAACATTTCCAGGTATTATTATCCAAATGTTAGAGATCAGCTAGTAGCCAGAGGACTGCTGCCCATGTCCAAACTGTGTGCCATGGTAACCATGCAGAAACAGGGTCAAACCGATGCACAACTTTTCTCCCTTCCTCTGGTACCAAGAACCGACCGACCTGTTGACACACAGCCTCATCCCCCTGGTAATTGCATATCTAATTATCTTAAAACTGCATACAGATAACACATACAGTGTAATATAAATTTATAAAAACCTGTTTTATCTGTGCTTACCAGTAGGGCTGCTTGAAGTGAGTGTTCAGTACAAGTCTCGACCAATGAGGAGTGTGGGAATGAAAAGTGGGGTTTTGCCGTCCCGCAGAGTGGTACTGGTTGTGCAGGTGCACAGAGCAGCCGGGCTGCAAGCTGCAGCCAAGTGAGTCAGTCTGCCTCAAACCTGCCTTTAGCTTTTAACCAATTACCCCATCAGCAATCTAGCTTGATTAAACTGATTTAACATTACATGAAGTACATTTTTGACATCTAAATTGTATTTTTATTTACCGTCTTTCTATTGTTTCTCAGAGCTCTTGCAGATACAGACAGCTCACTCCACTATTACTCTGAAGTGGGGCTCAACTCCTTCATCACTGTGCAGTTGTCCTTCCTGCCGGACAGCGAGTTTCGAAACACACATGTGGTGGCCAGAAGTTTCTGCCCGGAGTTTGAACATCACGCAGAGTTCTGCTGTAACCTGCTGGTGCAGAGAGACAGCAGGGAGAGCGTCAGTCTGGCTGAACTCCTGCAGGAGGCAATGGCCGTCTTCACCATTTACAACAGAGACACACGCAAAAGTGAGTTACCCGACTTGAAAGGAAGACATATGTGGAGATTTCATTTTGTCATGACACACTTCTGTTAAGGATGTTTGGATACCTTTAGGTACCAAATGACTCCACAAAAACATGCAGCCGTTCATTACATAATCCCATCGTACAAAAGATGCAAAAATGTGTGTAGGTGTAGATCTGTGTTGTAAGGAATAAAAAAAAAAAAAAAAAAAAAAGCTTTTAGTGAGTGGGTAGATTAAGTTTTGTCTACTGATTCAACATTATATTAATAAAGTGGTTTGATTATTAATTTTATTTGTATTAGTATTATTCAGTTTTAATTCTGTTTGAAAATGATATTTTTTTCTTGTTTACTGTTTATATTTTCTGACACATT
The DNA here is from genome assembly GCA_039654775.1 of Spinibarbus caldwelli. Lineage (NCBI taxonomy): Eukaryota > Metazoa > Chordata > Actinopteri > Cypriniformes > Cyprinidae > Spinibarbus > Spinibarbus caldwelli. The sequence continues at coordinate 19,017,856 of CM077253.1, read as the reverse complement.
TTTAATGTGAGTCAGGATTTGTTTTGTTTTTTATTTTTATGTCTTTTCACTTACTGTTTAGTATTATTTTAATATTTACTATTTAATTACTAGTATTATCACTCCATTCCAGCATTATAAATACTATGTACTGTATGTTTCTTTTATTACATTGTAGTGGCTGATACAACAAGATCGAAGGATACTGTCTTGGGTACTGTGAAAATTAGGCTTGCAGATCTAATTCATAAAAGAAGTGGTATGAAAGTCTTTAATATAAATTTATAGATTTAAATTTTTATATTTTTTATATTGTAGTGTTAATTTACATATAAAACAGTATTATTTATTTATTTTTACATTTATATATTATACTCACCAAGTTTTATTAATTTTATCCAAAATAAAGTAAAAATAACATTACAATTTAAAACAACTGGTAAATATACACACACACACACACACACACACACATATATATATATATATATATATAAAATTTTATTTATTTTTTTTTTTTTACATTTTAGCATTTAAAAAACTTGTCTATTTGGCTATGGTTTTAGTGTTTAATTTTATTTCTGTATTTATTCATTTATTTATCTGTGGTATGAAAGTATTTAAAAAATTAATAGAAATATAACATAATTGTTTTTATATATATATATATATATATATATATATATATATATATATATATAAAATATTATTATTATTATTATTATATAATTTTTTTTTTTTTTTTTTTTACAGGCATATCTGGCTGGTACAGTCTCTCTCTACCTCAGAGCACAACATCATCTCACAGTCTGACCTCAGCAGGAGGGCTTGAAGTCTCCATCAGTTTTTCCCATCATGCAGATAGAGATCGAGTCATCAGTTCAGCCCGTGGACTCGGATGGGATGTGGGGCAAGACAGTGAAGAAGAAGCAGATATAGAGGAAGAAGATACTTTGGAAGAAAGCACAAAGCCTCTGGCATTATCACTTTCCATGCCTAGATTGTGGCTGCCCATCCATTGCCTGCTGCTGTCAGGACATGAAGACTTACAGCGTTCCACCTACTGCTACTACAGATACAAACTCTACAACCAGCAGACTGTCTGCTCTGAACTTAGACATCCTGTTCCAGATGAGAGTGAAGGAGAAGATGGTTTAGCCACGGTGGCATTTCAGGGGAGCAGAAGTGTGGTGCTGAGGAGGACTCAACCCCTGCGCTGGTACCTGAGGGAGGAGAGGCTGGAGGTGCAGGTGTGGGTGGCCTTTGGGAAGGAGAAGAGAGTCCGGCCTCATAACGCTGACCGGCTGGTGGGCTCTGCTTTTGTGGATCTCTCTGCTCTTTCTGGGACCTTGAAGCACCATCAAACAATCAGCGGTAGATATTTGCTCTTTTTCTTATTTATCGGTGAAGAGGGTATTTGTGCACTTTAGTAGATTTTTGTTTGTGTATAATATCATGCTGGCATATTATATAATTGGGTCACACTTTATTTTAAGGTCCAATTCTCGCTATTAACAAACCATTAACTTTTGCCTCAATAAACTCCTGATTTGCTGCTTATTAATAGCTAGTAAGGTAGTTGTTAAGTTTAGGTATTGGGTAGGATTAGGGATGCAGAATATGTGCTTTATAAGAACTAATAAACAGCAATATGTTAATAATAGGCATGCTAATAAGCAACTAGCTAATAGTGAGAACTGGTCCCTATACTAAAGTGTTACCTAATAATTGTTATAAAAATCATTATGCAGCAACACTGTTACCACATGATAATTTCTCCCTTATTAAACGGAATATTGCAAGACAAGTAAATACTCTATATACACTACCATTCAAAAGTCTGGGCTTGGTAAGATTTTTTTTTTGATGTTTTTAAAAAATGTTTTTTTTATCCTCACCAAGACTGCATTTATTTTATTTTTTCTAAAATACAAAAAAATAGTAATATTGTGAAATATTATTACAGTTCAAAACAGCTGTTTTCTATTTGAATATATTTTAATGTAATTCTGTGATGGCAAAGCGGAATTTTCAGCATCATTACTCAAGTCTTCGGTGTCACATTATTTCCTTCAGAAATCATTCTAATGCACTGATTTGCTGAATGATGAATATAAAGTTCAAAAGAACAGCATTTATTTGAAATAGAAATCTTCTATAACGTTCCAAATATTAATACAGACCATTTAAATGATAGTGTATATTTTCCCAGTTTTTATAAACTTTGAGGTTAAATGCATTCATCAACCTCAGCCCTTTTACCAATGTTATTGTTTAAAAAAATTGAAGCAAATATTTTCCTTTAATTTGTAGGAAATTTAATTTAATTTAAGTTAATCTATTAAGACTTTTGTAGGGTTGAGAAAACTTTATATTAAATAAAATGTCAAATAAATAGGTATAGGTATAGTTTGGTTTATCATAGTTTGAGATCTTTTTTTCTGAAGGTTAAGCACTTCCTTTCATTGCCATTTTGTTGAAGAACAGAAATTTGATTTACTTCCATCTCTGTTTTGAAGCCCATTTTTAGCAGATCTCAGAAGTGCTAGGAAAATCCTACTTTCCAATGCTGTTTCCTCTGCTCATATCTAATAGAATATTTTGGTAACATGCAATCTGTATTCTCTCTGGACTAATACATGTTTCTCTCTCATGGTAGGTGTGTATCCTTTATTCAAGCGCTCTGCTGTAAACCTGAGTGGTGCTGCTCTCAGAGTCCATATCACTGTCACAATAGACTCTGTACCACATGAGCCTCAAGCCACTGAGCAGCTCAACAGCTCCGTAGAAGATGAGGATGATGGAGGCCTCCCCACCACAGTGCTGTCTAGACCATCTCAATCCCCCAGCAAACAGCTGATCAAATTAACCGCGAGCACTGATGCTCCACTATCCAAAGAAATCAACGATGAGGACACCTTCATAGCCAACATTACTGTGGACAGAGCCATGCATCTGAGCCTGAAGGGTTATTCAGAGTTATTACTGATTTTATTTCATTCTCGTTTGTAAGTGTCTTGTCTTTATGATGTTTTAACGCTGTTGTCATCCTCAGGTTGTCCTCTCGCTGAGCGCAGTGGAGGATTGCCTAGTTGCTGTGTTTCCTATGCCACCGCCGATGCCCCGAGCACAGTGACCACAGCACTGATCAAAGACAGTGACTGCCCAGTGTGGGACCACCAACAAGAATGCAGGTAAACCCATTTGACATTCCTCATACTTTTCCCATGGGCACTTTTCATACAGTGAAATTGTGACAAATTAAGAAGGGAGGGTCTCAGTGAAATCCGAAAACGTGGTCACAGGAGATGCATGTAAAGACCAGGTGGGAGCGGTTATGCATGTATGCAGCTTAAAGGGGTCATGAACTGAGAAACGAAAATTCCCGTGATATTTCTACATATAAGTGGTCATTGTACTATAAAAATATCCTGAAAATTTCAGAATTCAAAACTCTGTCGTTAGTCTAAAAACAGCGTATATTGAAGGCAGTCTGCTAAAACGACAGCTTTTGGAATGTTCTACTCTATGATGTAATAGTGTGGATAAGCACCGCCTCCGAAGAAGGAGATTAACGCCTACTTCGATGTCACTGCCTGTTTAGCCCCGCCCACCGATTCGCGCATAGTCTTTATGAGAAAGGCGAACGCGCAAGTCTACGAAGAAACCAAATGATAAAGATGGCTCTGAAGATAAGACACTGTGCAGTGCCAAGTTGTGGAAAAACAGTGTTTGCGTTGCCTTCCTTCTGATCCCAACATTAGGAAAGAGTGGATGAACTTTATTTTTAATGATAGTCAGTAAGAAATTGGTCCTTTGTTCACTTCATTTTCCCGCGGATTCATTTACAAACAAGGCACAATTCGACAGAAGATTTTGTCGAAAGATGATGCTGTGCCAACTATATCGGATCCGGCAGTAATGTCGTAACACAAGTGTGAGTAACTGATTTTATTACGTGGTCACTATTGCTTTGTCTCTTCTTAGTGATCGTTTGATATGTATTGAGTTATTTATGCGTTTTTGACCTAAATCACAGCAGCATCCATCTATGAGGAATGTATGCTGTTAAACATGCACAACTATTAGCCAATCATAGCAGTGGGTGTTTACTTCCGAGTCTACAATCCGCCACGTCTATTCAAACAGAGCGTTCTGTTGAGGGGGGTTAAAAACAAAACAGAAAATAGCTTATTACTTCTAGATTATGATGTTTTTTGATGTAAAAATCTTGATAACATTATAAGTGCACCTCAGAGAACCGTACAAAATAAAAAAAAATAAAGGCAGTTCATAACCTCTTTAATACCAGGTGGAAACAGTGCCCATATCAAACTCGTGGTTGTTTTTTTGTTTTTTTTTCCCTCCAGACTGTCGAAGGAGCTACTTTTGGATCCCCAGCAGTCCTTGGTTTTCAAAGTTTGGCATAAAGGAGGTAATGACATAGCAATCATTCACAACACCCTAGCATTTTTTGAACAGATAGCCACCACTCATATTTTCACCAGAAAATATAAAAGACTAGTTTTGCGATATGTTTTCCTTTGCAGAGGTTGAGCGGGTGATTGGATTCGTGTCTGTAGACCTGTCACTACTTCTGTCAGGATTTCAGTCAGTTTGTGGCTGGTATAACATCACTGATTTCAGCGGGCAGTGTCAGGGGCAGCTGAAGGTGTCTGTGTCTCCGCTGAGGGCAGTACAGGGACTCCGGGGACAAAGACTGTCAGCCCATGAAGCCATTGCTCCAGATTCAAGTGTAAGCCGTTTATAGATTTTTTTTTTTTTTCTTTTGTTTGCTCAATTGCTGCTCAAGAAACATTTCTTATTATTTTCATTGTTGTGTACTATTTTTGTGGAAAGCTTGATATACTACAATTCAAAAGAATCAAAAAATCCTGAAAAAAAAAAAAAGTATCCTGATTTCCACAAAAATATTAGACACCCAAACCCTTTTCAACCTAATAATAATTGATAACTGAGAACCAAATCAGCATATAAGAATGATTTCTGAAGGATAATGTTACACTGAAGACTGATGATTATGTATGTTTTGCAGGCTCTCTTTAGTGCACTTCCACTTTGCTATCAAACGACAGCTACGTACAACAGCTTCCCCAGCCACATCAGTCGATTCTCAGAGATCAACACACCTCCTGATCAGTTTGAAAGACTGCTCTCTGATAGGTATTTATTTAGGGAAAATTATATAGAAGCTGTCTTATTATCAGATTTACTATCTGAAGTAATACCTGTAGGGATGTGTTTTCAGATCCAGTGTGACGGATCGCCATGATGAGCACCTGGACAACATAAGAATGTTCCATCAGAGTTTGCATGACGAAGAGAAAGCTTCTCACTCCTCCTTGGCTGGAGATTCCCACCCATCCAGTTCAGTGCTCTTCTCTGCTCTCAGGTACCCACACTGTCTTCCACTTCCTGGATGAAAGGTTAATTATCAGATTCCATATGAAATCCAAATATCGGTTTTTCTATATATATGCATATGTATATGTATATGTATACTTCACATGTATTCCAAATGAAAGTTCTGCATATGCAAATACTATTCCTTAACAAAAGTGACAGTAAAGGCAATGTTACAAAAGATTTGTTTCAAATAAATGCTGTTTCAGCAAATCAGCATATTAGAATGATTTCTGAAGGATCATGTGACACTGAAGACTAGAGTAATTATGCTGAATAAATTACATTTTAAAATAAATTAAGTTAAATTGTAAGTTGTATAAATATTTCACAATATTACTGTTTTTATTGTATTTTTGATTAAATAAATCCCGCCTTCAATCAGTAGTGTATTTTTGAGATTCAGAGGTTTACTTTGATGTGTTATTTAACGGATTTTTAAGATAGCAAATATGTTATGGATCTAACACAATCTGGTCTTTTTTCAGATTTAGGTGTTTAGGTATCCACTTTGGCTTTCATTTAATGGATTTTTTTTTTTTTTTCGTTGTTGTTGCGTTTTAAGGAAAAACCTCAGTGAGCTGGATGATATTCAGAGATATTTCAGCCAAAAGCTGTCCACCCCTACATTCCCAAAGCTGAGTGAGCTGAGAGGAACCTCCAGGCAGGACGAGCACAGAGACTCAGAGACGGACACCACACAACTGCTTCTGAAGTCCAGTCAGCTGGTGGGAGAGGTCAATAACATCATAAAAGGTGAGTCAGTTGTTATCTGTTAGTGTGATTTCCTGTTTATTTAAAGGCATTTTAACTTTACATTTATTTTAAATCAGGCTTAAGTGAACACCAGACAGAAGAAGTGATAATTACCCATAAAAGCTCTTCTACTCTTGATGTGGTTGAGGAGCACTTAATGTCTGGAGTTGATCAGCTGATATTATCAGAGTCTGATAGCTATGAAATAGAGCCACGCTTTCATAAAGAATCAGACATGATGTTGAAGGATGAAGATGAAGTCTCACCCATCAGCTCTCCAGCTCCTGCAGAGACTAAACAGTCCCCAGCTGCTCCTAAAGATGAAAAGCTCCACCACAGCTCCAGTGATCACTCATCTGATAAAGAAGACTTTGAGGAAACTTTAATACAGCCCCGAACACTAAATGAGGTCACTTCAGTCACAGACAGAACCAGCCCATGGACCAGCCTACTGTCTGACCCAGAAATGGGATCTCTGGAGAGTCTGGAGTTAGTGCAGCATCATGCTCATGACGACACTATCCACACTCGAGGAGAGGAAAGAAACAGCAGAGAAATTCTTTCAGACTTTAACCCACAGTCATTGACTGCAGAACCACAAGCCGTTGATTCTGATTCAGATATCTATGAAAGATCTGAAACTGATATGGACTCATTTAGGAGTGACGGTGCTATTGCCACAGATCATCGGGAACAGCAGCCTTCTCCAGTTGGTCTGGATGGAGACGGTGCTCTTTCTAGTATTAGTGAGGTGGAAGATTATGACCAGAGTAATAGTGGGCCTGAAGAAAGCGATGAGAGACCAAACTTGCCTCCCTCTGCAGAGTCTGGTTCTGAAACAGATGATAAAAGTGATGAGAGGACAGCAAAACCGTATCCTTCCAAGATTTGTATGACCCAAAAAAGTCACATTTTTCTCTAGTTCTTTTGACAGCAAAAAAACTTTAACACTTGCCCCATAGACTTCCATTATAACTGAATTTAAATGGAAGTCTATGAGACAAGTGCTTTAAACTGCTGCTTTTATTGTAAGATATCTGGGTTATTTTTGTCTTAACTCTGTGCAGTTTGGAATCTGTAGAGATTCCAAATTTCTTCCTGTCGCCTCACCATCTGGAAGCATCCATGAGGGCTTTGAGGATGGCACCTGTCTTTCCATCGGCAACAACGGAATCTGTGAGTACTACTACTTTTTTTTTTTTTTTTTGGAACTACAGTAAAGTTGCTGCTACTGTTTGGTAATCCTGAAAAAGTTAAAGGTGCTGTATGTTTTTTTTTTTTTTTTGACTACTACAGCAAAAATATTCCGTAATATGTTTGTAGATATTTGCTAAGTTCACATAATCGTTTTTCTGAAAAACAATGCTACAGCAGCTATTTGACTTTGAAATGTGCGTTCTGTGTCAGAATGTCTGTTTTTGTTTGGGTCTCTGTGACTCCGCCCACTGCCAGTTTACCCAATAGTATTTTGACACCTTTGGTTGCCACCCTTGGTATTGCAGCCATTGTCCCCGTCACTATACTGGGGCATTAGGACCCACACAGACCACAGGGTGAGCACCCCCTGCTGGCCTCGCTAACACCTCTTCCAACAGCAACCTAGTTTTCCCAGGAGGTCTCCCATCCAGGTACTGACCAGGCTCAACCCTGCTTAGCTTTGTTGGCAACCGGTCTTGGGCTGCAGGGTGATATGGCTGTGGCAATGAATTGGATCAGAGATCACAGATTCTACCCGTCCTAAAAATCCTCATAATCCATCTAAAAAGCTCTATGGCCAGAGGCATATTAAAATGCAGATAAATTAACTCGTCAACTTACAGTGTAAGGCTTGTGTATGTCCATTTTCAATTGCGCTCATTCCTGTTGCGTGTCTTCAATCTGGCAACCCGCGTGAGCACAGAGTCTGAGGAGGAGGGGGTGGGAGAAAAATCTCTCTAATATTTTGAATTTGTACTTCAGTACCCATTTCAACTGCTAACTGTCAATATTACATACTGCAAAAAAAAAAAAAAATATATATATATATATATATATATCTATATATATATATATATATATATATATATATATATAAAATATATTAGTGCTGTCAATCATTTAAAAAAAATTCACAAGTTAATCACACATTTTTTCTGAAATTAATTGATTAATCCCACCTAACATTAAAGTTTTTAAATATGCTTTTATATTGCAATAATTCACATTCAATCTTCAAATTAATGTAGAAACAGTACATTTTTAATATTTGTTTTGTATCATTCAGAAGATATGACCAAGTGCATTTTTAAATATGGTCCATAATAGCTAACCTTTATGTTGTGAGCACAAACTACATGAAAAGTTCATGAATCTTGGTATGCTTTCTTATTTGTAAAATGATTTATTTTTAAACCTGTCATGATTTAGTTATTAAAATTCATTCTTTTAGGAAACTGTAAATCCTGGAAATCTGTATAGAAGAATGCCTCGATCAAGACCAAGCATCCCTCCATCACAGAGAAGTGAAGAGACCAAAAGAATTGCAAAAATATTTTCTTCAAAGTTCACAGAAGAAAGTTAATTTAGTCATTCAATATTTTTGTGTTTGTTTTCATTTGTTTTATATTTAAACTATGTGATTGGGATGCTTATTTATTTCTTACATGATGCAATATGGTATATACTTTTTAACAGTAATTTTAATAATGTGAGCATTAAAAAAAGTTGTTTATTTACAGTAATGAGCTATTTTTGTAATAAAGAATTTTGTATTTCCATATACGGGTAATTGTTTTTGAAGGTCCCGTTCTCACTATTTAGTTTTACCTTTTATAAATGTTGTCAGTTGTCTGGGGCAGTTAATGTCTGTCAGACTGAGCTGCTCAAAGGCTAGAAGCATTTAGCTGACAGATGAGAAAATTGCCCAATTTGAGCTGCTGCAGACAATTGCGCACACTGACAGTGATGTAACCAAATTATTATCCAGAGACAAAAGAAGCCAACGGCCAGACAAAAGCTCTCCTTTACCCTCTCAGCCTGTCTAATGAGCTCTAATTAGAGAGATGAGTCCGATCAAGCAACTGGTCCTCGTGTTGACCTTCTTCTAAACCAGATGAATCAACTGAGCTTCTGAGCTATAGAAGATGGCAGCAAATTAGGCTAAATATAATAGATGAGAACTATGAACCATCATCAATTATTAACCATTTTACTACCTAGAGTGGTGGAGGAGGCTTTGATGATAAAATTGTTATAATTACTTGGTTGTATATGTTTGACTAATACATCAATTATGACAAATTGCACACAAAATTTCTAAAACCAAACTGACAGTGATTTATTCCAAATTGACCAAAACTAAACAACAACTGTCCAGTATGTCAGAATATATATTTGTATATATGTTCTGGGTTATCTATTCCAGCAACAAAATTGTTTAAAACATAATTGAGTGTTTTTCACAGATCAGCAGCACACCTTTACTAGGAAGTCTGGTAAATGTTAGGTTGAATCTTGTCAAGTGGCTGTAAAGCAGCATGTCTTTGTGGCCATCGGCGAGTCTCAGTGCTCGATTCGTTTTTGGATATCAAAGTCGAGCATGTGTCGACAGCCATGATATTTTAGAGGAGGAAGATGTGATGTTAGAGATAAATGAGGATCCTGGAAACCAGGCAGCAAGATAACAGGAGCACTGCCACTGAAATCATTGATTGTGGTCGGAGAGTGCAGGAAGTTTGGATGATTCCCAAAATGGCAAAAATCAGCATCTTGATTGTATATTTGTGCTTGTATGATGAGGTTCTGGATCTTCTCAGCTTGAAAAAGGCATCGATGACACAACATCTGAGAGCTTTGAAGTGATTCCACAAAATCTGTCAGCAGAAGTTTTCCTTCTATGATCTTCTGCCAGAGAAACTGGAGAGAGCGAAAGACAGAAATCTCAATCAAGGCTTTGAAATCTCTTTTAAGTCTTTGAAATGTGCATTTCTTAGATGTACCTCGGACTGACTCGAGGAATTATTGGTCTTCTCCTCAAGAAGCTTATGAATCGCTTGAAGGCTGAGTTTCTGCTGCAAATTTTCTGCACAAGAAGCATTAGATCAGTTACATAATGACACACATTAGAAAAAAAAAAAACATATTACAAGCCTGCCAAGAACTTACCCAACTTTCTTTGTTTGCGTCGCATTGAAGACACCATTTGATCAAGAATCTGGTACGTTTCAGCTAAAAGCTTTTTAGAGTTGTTCAGATGTGGTTGATATGCTAAGTTCTGCTCTGCAAGCCAACAGTTGGAGGCCATCAAGATCTTTTTACACCTCTGAAGATGCTGTAACTGCAGGCAAGTTCTTCAGATCAAGTAAGTCATGTACAAAGACACTATAAAAGTATTTAGACACTTTGAAATCTGTAAACAAATGCTACCTGACATTTTCTCAGAACTAACTTTTCTGAGCAATTGTTGCAATAAGTTAATCTCAATGTCATTTTTAGTTTAGCTAACATTTGACAACCAGAAATTGTCAAGATACTTTTTTTTTTTGCACCTTTGAATTAAGTCTGACAGTTTCTCGCATCCTTTCCTCATCTTCCAGGAGTTCCAGAAGTTCAAACACTTGAGAGAGTCCAAATTTAGCTTTGAATCCCCTTCATGGGGCATTGCAGCCCATTTATGAAGATACTGCCTCTCACTTAGGACTTGAGCTACTGATGCTGTGAGATCATGCTGCATTTGTACATCTTGTAACATGATCACAAGCTCCAGAGAGGCTGGTTACTAGGGATTTCTAAGCTTTCATTGGAGCCAAAATACCAACACAACTACACATTCTCTTCCAACACCCTTGATAAATGTAGACGAGGACAAGCACAAAAACATGAGTCAAAATATATGAGGGCCTTCAGCACCTTGGACAGCGGAAGAATAGTTAGAATAACCTCAGAAAAACTTTAGAATAGCCGTATTATCTGTATATTCTACTGTTTGGATACGAGTTATCTATGTTTCATTATATAAAACGTAAATAATGATCGTCCACATTTACTGGCACTATTTATGTATTTTTATTTTAAAGTAATTAATTTATTTATTTATTTATTTTCTTAGTGGTGGAACTATGACGTCCCTTTGTAGGCAAAAACCCGGAAGTGAGTTAGCATGGTTCCATCGTCCTAAAGTCATTGGGTTTTTTTGAATGAGATTTTGGTTAAATCCCTTAAATAAGGTCCGTGGTTAACACAAGCTCAAGATACTTTCACGTTTTATTCTACGGCATAAAACACACCAGTTACACAAGTTGCTAAATAGGACTACAGGCGCTGTCAGAGACATTAAACTTCATCACGCCAAACAGTTATCAATTTACAGTATTTTCCAATTGTAGTATAATTTGTAGTACAGTTAATTGTAGAATAACCAACTAATAGTTTCCCGCATTTTATATTGTTGTTCGACAATGTTTTTTTGTTTGTTTGTTTTTGTTGTTGTTTTTGTTTTTTGTTTTTGTTTTTTTTTGTTTGTTTGTTTTTTTTTTGTTGTTTTTTTTGTTTTGTTTTTTTTGCTTTGCTCCAAAATGCAGCCAAGTCTTCGGATGGAAGATGCTTGTTTTATCTCGTTCCCACTGATCTGTCCCAGCAGAGACTCTGGTTTCGTACCATAAGGTAAACATTACGATTATTCCATGTAAACACCACATTTACTGGCTTAGTAACAGCCAAAGTGAAACTGTAATAGTGCTTAAAGCCACGTTAAAATTAAATGTTTACGGCCACATGAAACCAGAAAGTTAGAAATCAGAAAGATTGAGGATTTTCTGGAAGCAAGGGTAAAATAACATTTTGTGTGACCACCCTAACAAATTAATAGCTGAAATGTGGTATTTTATTCACTAAAATAAATTTAATCTTACCATATCCAAAAACTCGCTCACTCTGCTGTTATTTAATAGATGAAATGGACTAGAATTTTATTGAATAGCCTACTAAGTGGAAACACGATTTTAATTAAAATATTCATATTAATCAAGGATTTATTGACTTTTAATGGACCCTATTTCAAAATGTACAGAAATACGCGCTTTCATATGTACGTTATGATTATTTCATTAATTCACTACTTACTATTTATTATCAATAGGGCTGGGTTTTGACACAAATTTAATGATTCGATTCGATTCTCATTCACAAGTGTGTGATTCGATTTGATTCCATTCAATATCGATTATTTATTTTGGATTTATATCAAGTACAGTACATGCCAAATTTTCTCAAGGAAAAAAAAAATATCTCAACTATGCTGGGTTTTGACACAAATTTCACGATTCGATTCGATTCAATATCGATTATTTTCGATTTATATCAAGTACAGTACATGGCAAATTTTCTCAAGGGGAAAAAAAAATATCTCAACTATGTAAAATATACATGAGAGTCAGTTGGTACTACATTACTACAGTATTGAAGGTTAAAATGAACTGATTTGTATACAACCACTTAAATGATACTCAATTAAGTTTTTATAATAATAGTTACAATTAGATAATTATATTTATACTTCAATTCGTTTTTTAATATAAACATTTAAATAGTGACTGTCATAAAAACTTGACGGATTTATTCAAACAAATTAAACATAAGGAATATGTGCATATATTTAGCAAAATGCTACTCCCTAGAGTTAATTTTCTAGCTGATTTTCTGAGGTACATGTGACGTTACGTGACATTGTTTACAAGCTGTTATATTGACGTCTTTTCTCTGTTGAAACACAGATTGAGTGATTACATGAGGCAGGATATGGATTTCGGTAAGCTGTACTCCTTTTAACATATCTTCGGATGTTTATTCATGTTTATTTCATGCTGAAACTGTTATTAAAGTGGAGGAGATGAGACACTTCTCTTGAGCTAAGGTGCTACAGCGATCTGTCACTCTATTAAACAGTACATCCCTACTGCTAAAAATAAAAAGTCTTTGCTTTGCCATCACAGACATTTTAAAATAGCATAAATAAAATATATTTTAAAATATTTAAATAGAAAATAGTTTGAATTGTAATATTTCACAATATTGCTGATTTACTGTATTTTTTTAATTAAATAAATGCAGCCTTGATGAGCAGAAGAAACTTCTTCCAAGAACATAAAAAAAAAATCTTACCAACCCTAAACTTGTGAATGGTAATGGATTTTTTTATTACTATTATTACTTTCTTTTTACTATGTAATCTGTTATTTATCACTGAAACAAGAAGTGATAGTTTTGTCAAATTCAGTCAAATCAGTCAAGTCATAATGATATAACCAACATGCAGGAAGTCATTTTATTGTCATGTGACAGAAAGGCCATAATGGTAGACCCACAATAAGTATCTTAATATACTGTATATTATCATATAAAAATATAATATAAATATCATAACATGCAAAATTAGTTCAGGTTGTCAACTTTTCAGTGGTATGACCCCAAAAATTATGAACAAATTAAGAGGTGGCAATATATATTTTAAGGTCTAAAGAAAATGTATTATTTATTAAAAAAAAAAAAAAAAAAAATTAAACGAACATAATCCAAGAAATATTTTTAAATGTAGATGTTTAAAAAAATACCCCCTTGGATGTCTATATTTATAATTATTCCCTTATATATGAATTCATTTTAAAGCACTACACACATCTGAACCAAAAGTGTATGGATTTTCATATAGTAATGTGGAAATGGGCTAAAGTCATGCCTTATTTTTAAAGTAATGCCTAGCATAGCTCTTCACCTGTAGAACTGTCCTAGTGCCGAATAGTCTGGCAATCTTAGTCCACTTGTGTCCAAACTGTGTCTAGAAAACATAAAAAACAAAATTTCCTTTGTGTTCAGAAATATTACAGTCCTTTCTCAAAGAGATCCTTCTCCTCTTCAACCCAACGAGTTTGTGCTACAAAGACATTCTGAATGAATTACTGTTCTTTATTCCTGTGACAGCAGAGCTGAATTTTCAGCATTTACTTCAAAAACAAAACATCTGTAACAATGTAAATGTCTTTACTGTCATTATCAATGTTATTATCAATTTTGTGTGTTCTTGCTGGAATATTAGTGTTAAAAAATCTTACATACACCAAACTTTTGAACGATTGTGTAGGTGTTTACATATTCATGAACATAAACGTATAAAAGAAGGGAGCTCACTTTTTGACTTTAGTCTTCTCATTGGTCCATGGCACCTTGTGCCACATGGTGTTTTTTTACTGGCACAATTATACCTTTTCTTTTAAGAAAAACAACCACATGCTTTTAATGAATGATCACATTCATTTATCATTATGGGACATGAAAACCAAACATGAACAAAATGAGAATTAATCAGTGTGACGTTTAAAGATACTGTTCCACCAGCAGCATGCTCTCAATGGCCTGTTTGTTCTCATCGCTGATGGAACACACGTAATAACAACAACAAATCATATCCATTTTCAGAGTATCTCTACATATAGTGTTAAAACAGTTATCATTTTAGGGTGAGTTAACCCTTAAAATCCATATTACTTTACCAGTATACTGCTATTTGTCTTCCAAGCAGACTGTAAGTATTGATCCTGGAGAATCTTAGCACTGCTCAGGTCCCTGCTAAGAGAGCAAATATAATAATAATGAAATAAATATAATATAATACAGAAGTTAATTCCATAAGAATGTGTTTACAGAAATTAATTTACAAAAGACAATTATGGAGTACGTGATTACAGAAGATTTAAAAGCGCATATTTTTGTTAAAACTATTTTATTAATTCTTCTATACAAAAATGTGTTATTAAAATTGCCTTTTACACTGCTGTTCTAGGATGAACTTCTGATAATAATGTAATGTGTATCTACGTTTGTAATTCCTGTAGTGGATTTTTTGGTTACATTTTATTTTACAGTGTCCTTGTTACAAGTGTAACTGTACATTTAAGTACTGAGTAATATTACTTAACAACATGTACTTACTATAGGATTAGGGCTTTGATTGAGCTGGTTACAAGCAGTTATGCATTACTTACTGTTATTATACTATAGTAAGTGCACGTAACAATGTGATACTGGAGACGCATGTGCATGTTAACGTAAGCAGCAGCACCATGCGCATGCATTGTTTACATAAAGCGGAAAAAAGTACAAAAAGTATTCTCGTAGCTTCATAAAATTATGGTTGAACCACTGATGTCACATGGACTGTTTTATCAATGTCCTTACTGTGTTTCTGTGCCTTGATCGTGGAAGGATCCTTGCTGTCTATGGAGGTTCAGAAAGCTCTTGGATTTCATCAAAAATTTCTTAATTACTTTGTGTTCCGAAGATGAATGAAGGTCTTACGGGTTTGGAGCGACATGAGGGTGAGTAATTAATGACAGAATTTTCATTTTTGGGTGAACTATCCCTTTAAGTCTCCAGTGATCTCCTATACTAACCATCAAGTCTCCAACGATCCCCTATACTCAACTGCTGAGTCTCCAGCGATCTCCTGTACTCTCCTTTAAGTCTCCAACGATCTCCTTTACTCTCCTTCAAGTCTCCAGCAATCTCCTGTACTCACTTCTGAGTCTCCAGCAATGTCCTGTATACTCCTTCAAGTCCCCAGCGATCTCCTATCTCACATCTGAGTCTCCAGCAATCTCCTATACTCTCCTTAAAATCTCCAGCGATCTCCTATACTCTCCTTCAAGTCTCCAGCGATCTCCTATACTCTCCTTAAAATCTCCAGTGATCTCCTATACTCTCCTTAAAATCTCCAGTGATCTCCTATACTCTCCTTCAAGTCTCCAGCGATCTCCTATACTCTCCTTAAAATCTCCAGCGATCTCCTATACTCTCCTTCAAGTCTCCAGCAATCTCCTATACTCTCCTTAAAATCTCCAGTGATCTCCTATACTCTCCTTCAAGTCTCCAGCGATCTCCTATACTCTCCTTAAAATCTCCAGTGATCTCCTATACTCTCCTTAAAATCTCCAGTGATCTCCTATACTCTCCTTCAAGTCTCCAGCGATCTCCTATACTCTCCTTAAAATCTCCAGCGATCTCCTATACTCTCCTTCATGTCCCCAACGATCTCCTATCTCACATCTGAGTCTCCAACGATCTCCTATACTCACCTTCAAGTCTCCAGCAATCTCCTGTATTCTTCTTCAAGCCTCCAGCGATCTCCTATACTCTCCTTCAAGTCCCCAGAGATCTCCTATCTCACATCTGAGTCTCCAACGATCTCCTATACTCACCTTCAAGTCTCCAGCAATCTCCTGTATTCTTCTTCAAGCCTCCAGCGATCTCCTATACTCTCCTTCAAGTCCCCAGCGATCTCCTATCTCACATCTGTGTCTGCAGTGATCTCCTATACTCTCCTTCAAGTCTCTAGTGATCTCCTATACTCACCTTCAAGTCTCCAGCGATCTCCTATACTCATTTCTTAGTCTCCAGCGATCTCCTATACTCTCCTTCAAGTCTCCAGTGATCTCCTATACTCTCCTTCAAGTCTCCAGTGATCTCCTATACTCTCCTTCAAGTCTCCAGCGATCTCCTATACTCACTTCTGAGTCTCCAGCGATCTCCTATACTCTCCTTCAAGTCTCCAGTGATCTCCTATACTCTCCTTCAAGTCTCCAGCGATCTCCTATACTCACTTCTGAGTCTCCAGCGATCTCCTATACTCTCCTTCAAGTCTCCAGCGATCTCCTATACTCTCCTTCAAGTCTCCAGAGATCTCCTATCTCACATCTGAGTCTCCAGCGATCTCCTATACTCAGTGTTGAATGTCCAGCAATCTGTTGTACTCACCACTGAGTCTCCAGCGATCTCTTTCTCTCCTGCTCACTACTGCACTGGACTGTTTATTTGAGCACTTCACAGTTAGTTTGGTTTACCTGCCTCAATTTATCAGCTTATTTGCTTCCCTGTTCATCCCACCATCATCCACACCTGCTGTGTTGTTTTTTCATACCTGATTTATTTATCTGCTGTGCCTTCCAATGTACAATTTCTGATATCTGCATATATCTATCTGTCAATAAATATGCTTTGGGGTCAACTAAACTATCTTGTTACAATACTTTTAGCAAAAGAGGCTGTTATTGCTGGTGAACATTTAGTATATAAGCTAAAGAGCCACACACTCAAAGTAAAAAACACAAAGGTTCATGCATATTAATTATTTTTTAATATTATTATTTTTTATTTTTAAAAAGTCTATTATTTTTAATTTTATTATATATATAATTATATAACTTATATTATTATGTAATTTATTTGTATTATTATTTACATGATGCCAGGGTCCCATATATTGAGTTTAAATGTGAATGTCTATGAAAGATTGTTTTACTGTTCTGTGATAAACGAGGATCACGATGCTGAAAAAGCATTTTCAGTAACAACGTTTGAATTTGAAATCAAAATAATGGATAAATGTTGTTTGTGATAAACAGCCGCAGATCAGGAACAGACTTCAAACGCATCCTGTGTGAAAGCAAAATGAGTCCATGCTGCTTCTGCACCGCATACATAACGCACATGGACTGCATACACACTGCAAACAGCGTATGTGTGAAAAAGGCATCAGGCTGGTAGAGCAGGACTGGAGGGAAAACACAGCACAAACACACAAGAACACAACAAGACACCACTCAAGAAAGACCACAAAACAACACTACTCAGCACAACACAAGGAGAAACAACACAATGTAATAAAAGGGAAAAATAACATAAGAAAAATAAAAAGTAAAATTAAGTTTAACAAATAAGTAAAGGAAAAATCTAAGTTAAGACTAACAGTTATCTTAACTGGACTAACTGGAAAAAACAGCACAATATAAAGAGAGGAATGTAAATGAGGGTCAGGTGAGCACAATTAATGAAACAAGAACAAGACAAAGGTTAAACAAAAGCGTGTGACCAAGGGAAGAAAGGAGGTGGGACCAAAGGAACATGGGTTAAGACATTAGACAAACAAAGAAACAATAATAATAACATTTTGTGTGACAAATTAATAGCTGAAATGTGGAATTTTATTCACTAAAATAAATTTAATCTTACCAAATCAAAAAACTCGCTCACTCTGCTATCATTTAATAGATTAAATGCACTAGAATTTTATTGAATACTACATGGAGACACGTTTTTAATTAAAATATTCATATTAATCAAGGATTTATTGACTTTTAGTGGACCTTATTTCGATATTTGTGGAAGTATCAGCATTAAACTCTCGTTTTAATAATACTATGAAAATGGCCAGATGAATAATAAAACTGTCAACATGCCATCTTCAACCGTTACTTTACATTTAGTCATATTCCAACATATTACTTTTCATTAAATTTGCTTAACATTAAAATATGATCATTTTTAAATGGAAAAAAAAACATCTAATTGATACAGTGATTACTGATTTTTTTCCCAAATGGGAGAAGTGTTAAGGATGTGACAAAACTTATAATGCACTGAATATACAAAAGCCTTGACATGTTCTATAAAAGTATTATTGTTTTGGATTAAATCCAATTTTGCTGTCCAGTAGCATGTCCTATATGAGGTTACATAACACGTGATCTTCTTTCCCACCTGATAAACTGTCTCAAGAGTATATTACTTTAAGTCTAAAGTGTTATCCTGTTATACTTTGACTTCAAGGTTCAAGAACTTAGCCATCATTTACTTTCCACCCTGCAACAGGACTAACTTGTCATACTTGGTGTGTTCACACCATAGGTACTTTACCGCACATGCCCTCAGAATGACATAGCCTCGCTCATTGATTACTGTTCATGTCCTTTCACTGACTGCAGTCCGTTCATGTAAACAGTCTTTTGGAACAGATATAGCCACGCTGGACTAAATGTGACCATGCTAGCTAATCCTCTTTGCTTCGGTGATCCCAAAGAGTCTGGAGTCCTCCGGGCTTCAGAGGCACAACAGTGTTTTCTGCCTAATGAGTGGAACAACATACAACACTATGGCTGGCAATACAAACTCTTGCTGCTCTATGTAAGTAATAATAACTCTTATGTATACTATCGGAAAAACTAGAAACCTGTACAGATAATGCATTTTTTAATTAAGATCACGTGCTTATGCAACATTTTTCAACACATTTCAAATGCTTTGTAGTAGCATAAATGTTTGTTGTATGTTCTATAAAAGATATCAATATTTAACAGACACAACTGTCTAAATTTGTGATTATTTCTTACCTATGATGTCTGAGGTTAGACTGATTTTTTTAGAATGTTTTTTAGAATGATTTTTTTTTAGTCAAAATTAGACCAGTGTTATTTAGTGTAACTGAGTTACTGTTTGTTTTTGTTATTATTTTGGATTGTATTTTCTTTTTTCTCCTTTTTTATTTTAATTTTAGTAATTTTATGCATTTTTCATTCGTATTTTTTATGTCTATATAGTTTTTACGTTTATAGTATATAGTGTATTGTTAAGTTTCAGTTTTAGTTTTAAATACTTTAATTTTAAAAATATTTTCTGAAATATTTTATTTCAGTTAATGTTTATTAGATTTTATTTTTATTATAGTTGAAGTTTTAGTAATTTTGTTTTATCATTTTCATTAGTTCAAATATGTGGTTTTTAATACGTTTTTAGTTTATTTCGTTTTAGCTATTTTAATACAGCTTCATATTTTAATTAACTTAAAATTAAAATGACAAATGTTGCCTCAGCAACTAGCTAAAATAAGTTTTTAGATTTTATTTCAGTTAATGTAGATTAGATTTTATTTGATATTTTTACCTATAATTTTGTATTTTTGTTGTTTTTGTTTAATGTCTATATAATTTTTATTAAGATTTAGTTTTAGTTATTTTAATAATTAAACTAAACAAAACTGACAAATGTATAGCTGGAATAAAATAAGTTTAATTTTTACATATTTTTTTCAGTTAATGTTTATTTTATTTCAAGTAATGAAAGTGTGTGTGTGTGTGCATGTGCGTGCGCGTGTGCGCGCGTGCGTGTGCACGTGCACGTGTGCGTGTGTTTGCATGCGTGTTTTAATGGCTTTAGTTATGGTTTTAGTTAACAAAAATAACCTTGAATCAGACAGGACCACGAACTAAATTATAATTTTGGACCATTTTATTTTTGTGCTTCCCTGTTAATGAAGCCATTATTTTACAATATATTTTAAGTACAGATGGTTTTATGAGTTATTCTCTTTATCTGTGGTCCATTTTGTGTGCTTTCATAATAGAAGTAAATTAAAGCATATTTTACCTGAGGCATGAAAAGTTTGGTTGTCTAAAGAGAATAATGCATCACTTAAATGTGTTTGAACTTATGGCAGTGTGTGTGCTTCTTATTGCTGTCAGACTCAACTATCCTATTCTGCTTTTACAGTTTGATGTTCCCAGGGAGCTTCTGAAGAACACCGGGCTCTGCAATGTTCACTGAGATGAGTACTTTGTTCTAAGCAGCTCAGACTGAAGCAGGACAGTCATGAGTGCTGACACAGCCAACAGGGTGGATCTGGACCCTGATTATCATGCTGAACTGGCTGACATGGTAGCAGCCATGAACATGGCTGCCAATAGACTGACCTCTCCTAATGGATACAGGACCACCCCACATCGCCTCAATCTCTCCGATCGCAAGCTGTCACTGCAGGAGCGATCCAGTTACCAGAATGGCGTTACCCCACGAATAGCCAGAAGACCCACTATTGAATCAAAGCGGGTGTCTATCTCTGATGGGGATGTGAGTTGGTCAGGAGATTTTATATTTTTGCAGCAGTGTTACCTGAGCATCAGTGGAGTATGTTCATCAAAATAAACGTGGAATTCATTAGGACTGTCACAATATCAGACCACACATTACAATTTTCACTCTAAGTAAATTTCACAAATAATTATAAAGAAATGGCAAGAAAGACATTGAATTAAACATGAAATGTATGAAGTAGAATTTTGAAATGTTTCATTTTACAGCAAATAGAAATTTTGGGGAAAAAATGCTATTGAATTTATCTTTAATGTTGTTTATTTTATGTTTTTGGCCAGTGAATCACACTCAAAATATGATTGTAATAAAATATCAGTATTTAATATTTAAATATCACAATATTTGCGACATTCCTAGTAAATACAGTAATACATTCCCGTTTTTACCCACAGGACTGTGTTCAGCTAAACCAGTACAAGTTAAAGAGTGAGATAGGAAAGGTTGGTGATTCTACTAAAAAATATTAATTTGTTTTACATATTTATGATTGATTGGCTATATCTGGTAACCTTTTATTTTTATTTAATTTTTTTACACCCAGGGTTCATATGGGGTGGTCAAATTAGCATATAATGAAGATGATGATCAGTATTATGTAAGCATATATGTGTTTAAAAATCATATTTTCTTCTGGCAGCATTATATTATATTATATTATATTATATTATATTATATTATATTATATTATATTATATTATATTATATTATATTATATTATTAATACTGCTTGAACATTGTAATAAAATTGCATTATTTTTAATAGAATAGAATAGAATAGAATAGACTATATTATAATATAATATATAATTTATTGCAGGCTATGAAGTTGGTATCCAAAAAGAAGTTAATGAAGCAGTGTGGATTCCCACGTAAGCAATAAACATTTACATTTTAGGCTTGTGACTTTCTCTGCTGAAGTTTGTCTGCAGAATATTAATATTAATGTTGTGATGGTTGTGTAGGACGACCTCCTTCCAGAGAATCCAATGGATCACAAGAGAATCTTTTAAAGCATTCTGGCCTGTTGGACAGAGTTTATCAAGAAATTGCTATCTTGAAGAAACTTGACCATCTTAATGTTGTTAATTTAGTTGAGGTGAGTCAAACAATCTTTCTTAGTTTTTTACAGGATTCTTTACCATACAAGATGGATATGTTGTAATATAAAGTATAACTCTGTTATTATAGTATTATTCAGTTATTATTTTCAGTTTTAGTAATTTTGTTATGCGCTTTTTGTCATTTTTTTAGGTTTTGTTTTTTCAAGTATTTCTATTTAGTTTTAATTTATTTTTAACTTTTAGTTTAAAACTGAAACTTAGTTATTTCAGTTAGCGGCCAAAGCAATATTACTAATTTTAGTTTTTTATCTAATATTTATATGTTATTATATTCCAGCTTTATTTCATCAAAAATTTTAAATAACTTCTCACCGTAACTAACTAAATCTCATCTGTCCTGTGATATTTAACTGAAGGTTCTTGATGATCCGGCTGAGGATAACTTGCACATGGGTAAGTAATTCTGTGAGTCAGCAAACTGCGATATTAAACACTTTGCTTTTTACTCTTTGATCTATTTTTATTTTTTTCTATTTATTCTGTGTGTCCCTTTCATAGTCTTTGAGTTGGTACCTAAAGGGTGAGTATTTGTAACTATAGGTCATTGCCACACATGTACAAATTGGATGTTTCTTTAGTTTGTTTGTTTTTTTTCTCAAATTTTAACCCATTCCTAGTCCAGTGATGGAGATCCCTACAGACAGTCCTCTAACAGAAGAAATGGCCTGTTTCTACTTCAGAGATGTCATCCTAGGAATTGAATACTGTACGTTTTCCTAGTCTAGGTTGTCTTGTATTAGCCAGTGTCATTTATAAACTTCAGGATTTGGTGCTAGTTCTTTATTTCATGTTTTATTTTTAGTGCACTATCAGAAAATCATACATAGAGACATCAAACCCTCCAATCTGTTGCTGGGGGATGATGGGCACATCAAGATTGCAGATTTCGGTGTCAGTAATGAGTTTGAGGGGAACGATGCTCTCCTATCAAACAGTGCAGGAACACCAGCTTTCATGGCGCCTGAAACTCTGACTGACCAGGACCTGAGATTCAGCGGAAAGGTGAGGAGACTTCTAGAATATCCCGGTTTACATACAGTGAAGACATTGATTCTTTATTATTTACAAACGACTCTCACTGGATTCAGGCTCTAGACATATGGGCAATGGGAGTGACGCTGTTTTGTTTCGTCTTTGGAAGGGTAAGACATTGACTTTTTACAATATGAATGTGGTTAAGAGCATCTGTGGATATATTAATACAAATCTGCTCATGTTTCTTTGTGCAGTGTCCTTTTCATGATGAATACATCTTAGGCCTGCATGAAAAGATCAGGACTGCACCAGTCGAGTTCCCAGACATGTGAGTCACAAACGCTGTTCTAAACCCTGATAGGAAAACGGTAGAAATAAATGGTATAATATTAAATTATATATTAACTAATAATATTAATTAAATTGTATAATGTTTTTAGGAACTGAAACTAACATAGGAACTGTATCTTCTAGTGGGAAATGGCACTCAATAACTCAAATAAAGTAATATTAATATAAAGTAATATTAGTAGTTTCATCATGTAGTAACTATTTTATAAAAACCAAAACAAACTTATTATACTATATTATAAATATATTACAGATAGACAGACAGACTGTTTTTGTGTTGTTTGCACAGGCCTGTGATCAGTGATGGGCTGAAGGATCTAATCATCAGAATGCTGGACAAAGTCCCTGAAACTAGAATCACGTTACCAGAAATCAAGGTGAAATCATACTGAAAGATTGCTGAGAAGTATTTTAAAGTGTAGATGTTAGTGTTACTCTGAGTGTGTGTGTAATATTGAGTCTGTGGGCAGCTGCACCCGTGGGTCACACTTGATGGCACGGATCTCCTGCCTCTGGAGGAGGAGCACTGCACCGTGGTGGAGGTCACTGAGGAGGAGGTGCAGAACTCTGTCAAACTAGTTCCCAGCCTATCTGCTGTGGTGAGTACAAAAGAACTAGGAATATTTCTCTTTCCCACACACACACAGGCACAAAAATGCTAATTAATTAACATTTTTACATTTTATTTGAATGTACTATTTTTATTATAAAATAAAAATGTAATTTAGTCATGTGGACAATGCATTCTGGGAGCTCAAAAATCATTAACAAATACATATTTTTTTTTAAATTATAACTTCCATTCAAAAGTTGATGATGTTTTAATGTTTTTGAAAGAAGTCTCTTATGTTCACCAATGCTGCATTTATTTGAGCAAAAATACAGTAAAAATACTAATATTGTGAAATATTATTACAATTTAAATAACTAATTTCTATTTGAATATTTATTTAAATGTGTGAATTTATTTCTGTGATGCAAAGCTGAATTATCAGCAGACATTACTCCAGTCTTCATTTATTTATAGAAATCTTTTGTAACATTATGATGTCTTTACTGTCACATTTGATTCATGTAAATTCAAAGTAATTCACATTCTTTAAAGGGACCATTCCCCCAAATATTAACATTCTGTCTTCATTTAATCACCCTCAAGTTGTTCCAAACCTATATGAGTTTCTTTCTTCTGCAGAACATAACATAAGATACCCTGAAGAATATTGGTAACCAAACAGTTGATGGTAGCCATTGACTTCCATAGTATGGAGAAAAAATAAATAAATAAATACAATGGAAGGCAATGGCTACCGTCAACTGTTTAATATCTGTGGCTCAAAAAAGTCCCATGTTGTGGATCAAGAAGTACCAAACTGTGGCTCTTGTAAATGTGTTTTCTGACTTGTTTTAGAGTGAATGTGTCTAAATTTTGTGTTTTGCGCTGTATTATAAAGATCCTGGTGAAGTCCATGCTGAGGAAGCGCTCCTTCAGTAACCCATTCGAGTGTCCCAGCCGCAGACGGGGCAGGTCCATGTCTGCCCCTGGAGGTCTGACTGTGTAAGTCCAGAATGCACATCCTCATCCAGTGGACTTCACTGCATCCTACTGAATACTGATGCTCTTAATACCTATGATTTCACTGACACTGATATTTTGTTCTTATTTCTCTCATTTCTGCAGGGATACGTCTCTTTTTCGCCCTCTAAGGTATCACACAATAGACCATGATAATCAGCTAAATTTAGTATTTCAACTCAATGCTCATGTTTCAGTGTGTGCGTGTAATACATATTCATATTTTGATGGTCTGTGTCTCCAACAGCAGAGGGAGTAACAGTAACGGAAGCAGAGAAGGAGAGCTGGAAAACCTTATAGAAGATGAAACTTTTCCATAAATTTGCAAATATCATTTTTCAGATTGGCCCAGTTGTGTGATTAGACATTTTTTTTTTCCATCTGCACTGGATTATTTTGAGCATCACTATGATGTGTTATATTTTAAATCCTATATACTGTACACACTGCATGATGAAAGATTAGATCTGGAGGTACCTTTAAGATATAATGAAGTATCAGGTAATACTTTATATTAGGGCAATATTTGTGTTTCACTGCATTTACGTGCCAAATTTAAAGTGAAATTGAAAGAAATTTAGATTTAAATGCATATATAAAAAGACTGTATCAGTGCATTTTACAGATAAGCATATGATCATTTTGATGTGCTGCAGAAATCGGCATAATTTACATGAGATGTATTAGAAGTCTGTGTATTATATCAAAGGTCTGTATGCTCTTTTGTTGTCCATTTGAGGTTTTGAAGGTGTATTGTGCATTTGATCTGTGAACACACACACACATATATAAAATATAAAATAAAATTATTTTATTTTACTTGACATTTTTAGTCTAATCTATAACTAATTTATTTATATTAAAATTTTTAATGATATGTTTAAATTGATGGGATAAAAATTATGATGAAATAATAATATTGTTATGAAATTATGAAATAATAATATAAATGTAATTTTAACACTATAAATAAATAAATATTAACAACGTGTTTATCACTTCGATTTAAATATATTATTAAAAAAAATAGCCCCATATTTTTTTATTTAACATTTTTATTAAGTTAAATTAAAAGAGAGAGAGAGACCTATTTAATTTTTTTAAGAATAGTCACTGGCTAAACATCTATTGTAATGAAATATTTTTGATCATATAAAAATAAGAATATTAAGAACATATTGCAGTCTGAGTATAGGCCCCTGGGCTCCTTTAGTGTGCACTATTATTAATCACTGATGTACTCTAGTGCCTCTGTGAGGTTGTTCTCTGATTAGCAACACAAACCCCAGGGACTCTGTATGCCACTCTTTTTAAAAATAACCATCTAAGGGAGATAGTATGTCAGGATAAGAGCTCCATTATGGCCCAGACAGACATGTCAACATAGTGAACGTCACTGCTGTTTCTCTTTAACGTTATGATGACAGTCCACTTCAACAGTCCACGAATGATCAATAATCTTTATTTCATTACAAACACGCACTTTCAGGATGTATTGAGCTTAATTATATCAAGCATGAGTGTTTTTATCTGTCAAAGAGCATTCATTTTATCTAAATAAGTACATTTTTGAAGTAAATTTGAATGGTTGTGAGCTACTAGGGGTCTAAACAAATGCTATAGTTGATGTGTGCGTCACTCGGGTGTAGATTTGGACTGATGATCTGGAAACATTTATTGGCTTTTTAGGACATTCCAGGATGTTTATACTTTGTCTTCTTAACAGTTTAGTCCTCAAATACCAGGACACAGTTCTTATCTTTACTATCTGTACGTTGTATACAGCATGATGAGCTGTAGGTTGGTATATGCGAAGCTGGGAAGCTGTCGGCAGTTGTAAGGAGGTTTGGAATTGGGGTGGATAATGAAGGAAAATGGGCCACTGGATTTTACAATGTGGCTTTTTATATCAGAGCTTCAGCCTCATGGGTAATTCATGACACAGGATGCGAGCATATTAATTTGATTCATATTTAGACTCCCACTTTGTGGTGTCTCTCTAAAGCATTCCACAAAAAACTGGCAAACATTAAAATAGTGTAATTATCATAGAAAAGCAAAGAACAGATAATCCCAGTGTGTTCAATTCCTGATTTTTTGGAGCAGCTTTTATTTTGTCTTTGTACTCTAGGGTAAATCTCACAAAATGTGTCCAAGACCAACACACATTTCACCCCATATTGAATTATATTTAATAAAAACAAAGCCTATCACCTCTCCCAAATTCCCATTATTTTTATTACTGCATGTTTTGTAATGCATTAAATAACTCTTATAAGAGTATACATATAAGAGAGCGTGTGTGAGAAATACAGAGAAAAAATGTTCTCAATGGTCATAAAATACAATTAATTTAATTAACTGAAATATAAATTATTTCTTTTGATTTTGAATAATAACCTTGAACGATTTTGTGATAGAATCTTTCTGAAAAACATTGTAGCATCGTGATAATAACAGAACTGTGAAACACAATGGTTTTCTGCTTGGTAATCTTAAGAATGCACTTTACATTTCGAAACCTCCAGTCTTTAAATACACACTCAGTTTTCATACAATTAACCTGTTGTCACATCATGAGCTATTCAGAACAAAACACATGAACAGGGTTTCCTATTATATAATTCACGTTCCCCACCACACTGGTTTGTGGCGGAAATAGTTGTATCTTTAACTGCACTTTGTTATTCTTCAGGTTACCTTATAGCGCCTATATGAATCACAAGTCTCATATATTCAAATAACTACTGCATTAAATGGACAGTGGATACAATCAAAAACAACTTAATTCCTCATTCAGAAAACATTATGTTTAAATCACCAGTGTAATATTTCTGTACAGCATTAGAATTGCATTCATTCCAGGTTGGTGTATTTTCATTAGACAGGCAGTTTGTGAAAACTGGATGGAGAGGTCAAACCCATTGGTAAGTGCTCTTTATAAACTTGTTATGTAATGAAGGAAGCGTTGAAGCCTTTTCCCTCTGGACTATTCAGAGACACTCCTGCTAATATTACCACTGTATTTCAATGTTTCAATATAAAAGCTGCAACAAAATAGCTAAATGTATGAGTAAACCTAAAAGACCCCTTTTTATTTAAATTAAGTTCCTAAAATGTAATGTGATTTGTTTTCTCATTTGTACAGCATTATACTCTTTTTGTTACTGTAATCTCTCATATCTGATCATATTTGCTGTAGTCATAACAAATTAAGATCATTATCTCGTATTAAGCGTGAAATAGTCAAATGCTAATTGTGGCCTACAGTGAAACTGATGTGCTGTGGTGACTGTTTGAACAGGTAGGCCTATAAAAGCCACAATCATATTAAGTCAAATCAAGTCAAAATTATTTTTCACAATAAGCATAATTTCAAAGCATCTTTACAGATGGTCATATTGTCTGTAATGCCTCAATGCTTTAACATGGCATTTTTAGGGATCGGTGGTATGGCAATAGACAATGCCTGTACAGTTTTTAATGTATTTAATAAGTAAGTAAGTTGTGTATTCCAGCTGCCACATATATATGATCATCCTGGTGCAATGGACCCCTATCCTAAAATTTCAAAGACAGCTAATATTTTCATGTATTTATACCCAGTTATGCACAGACCCAATGTATACTGTAAATTTATATTAAATATGCATAAAATATTATTTTAAAAATATTTAGTTTCTATTATGTCAATTTAAAAAAAAAATAATTCTACACATGATAGTACTGAACTGTTAAATGCATTATTTATTTATTTAAAGAAATTTATTTAATTCACTTTTATATATATATTTGATTTATATTATTTAATTAGTTTAATCTTTTTATTTTTATAAATGTCTTTCTTTGTCAATACAATGGAAGGTAATGTACACCAGAACTGTTTGGTTGTCAACATTCTTCAAAATTTCTTCTTTTGTGTTCCACCGAGGACATAAAGTCATACAGGTTTGGAACAACATGTGGATGAGTAAATGATGACCGAATTTAAATTTTTCGGTGAATTATCCATCTAAATATGTCCCTAAGTTTACTTGTTCATCTGTAACCATAAGGGCCACAATTCATTTACCAATGGTTTGTAGTGACGTATATCTGGGCACATTTTTGTTATTGATTTGGAAGTCGTTTTAAGCAGATGGGATCTTAGACCAAGGCACATCATAAATCCTTGGCATTCGGCTTGATACAGATGGTACAATGTGTTTATGAATGTTCTTTCTCCAGATTAAACTTTAAATGTGAACACCCTTGAGGGGCAGAGACGGACGTCTCTATTCCAATTGTACGTAAGACAGAATTTCTCTATTTTTCAGACAATCGAGTATGAATTCAGTTAAATAAGCCTTAACAGAAGAGAAAGAAATAATGCAGCAAATATATTTGAGGTGACAAATGTTCAGCTGAGAAGCCTTATCTGAACAATTTAACCAGGGCAAACATATTCAGATCTTCCACGCTTTCTATCTTGCATCCGATCATAATGCAGCAGAAAATGGTGGCTTGCTCTTTTTGTCTACATGACAGAGTCTCAATGTGAACGAGGGGAGACAGGTTTCCCTTGAATTTTAATGGTGTCTCTGATGTTCTGATGTTTATCTCTTTGCAGGTTGTTCTGGATGTCTGAACAGTGCCAGTTGGAAAGGGGATGTTTTTTCTCCAGCCCTGGCAACATGCACTGGATTGGTGGATATGACAGCTCACTGTGCCTGCGATTGGCTGTTATTGTGGACCATTTTGAGCAGAGAAATTCATCTCTTGCTCTACTGGGTGTGGGTTGCTGTAGGAGCCTGCAGCATAATGCTGAAAGAGCTAACAATTTAGTGTGTAAGTTTGTTTTACCTCCATTATATGAAAAAGAAATAGAAATAAACGCAAAAGGTACTAGAATGAAGCGTGATTTTAGATGGTGCTTGTGCAGTTTAGGTGGCAGTCACACAGTCTCAGACAGCAGAAAAGATCCGAGTTTAGCATCAGTGAGATAATTATTCAAATAGTTAGTCATGCTGATAATGAATTCAATTGGAAATGTCTACAGGCATGCAGGTTTGTCATGTGACCTTCAAATGAAGAAAGTCAGCCATTTCCAAACATGAAATGATTTTTAATGCATGCATACTGTAACTAAAGCCAATAATACGATCCTTATCGAGGCACATTCGTATGTCAAGCCCATTATTATCTTGTGGAGAGGTGAGCTCTGCAATGCAGTGCTGAGCACTAATCATGGATAGTAGGTGCAATGCAGAGAAAAAAACATTTGGTCTTCTTAAATTCAGTTGTGGATTCACCACAGTGTTTGAACCTGTTGGCATCTTGTGCTTTAAAACATATAATGGTGCTTAACTGTAGATTGGTTGACAAGAACAACAGGATTTGAGCACACATTGCAAATTTCTAGCTCTAATTCAATATTTTGAGTAATTTTTAGATGAGTCAATAATGGAAAAACAATACACACGACCAGCATTGATTGACATGATGCATCTATGACTACTTGAGTTCTTTTTTCGGTCTTTTTATTGTTATAATTATTTTGGCTCTTGTGCAACTGCTACATAGTTATTCACATTCAAGATATTGTCACTCAGGATACAGCTAAAAGTAAAAAAAATAAAGAAAGGAAAGGAAAAAGGCAAAGAAATGAATTTAAAAATACTGCCAAAGACAATTTATGGTCCATGTTCTGAATCGGTCATGGAAACACTGATTCGGTAACGTCACTGTTGTTTAAACCACATGTTCAATGTGCATAATATGACAAGAAGAGCACTCATATATTGTTTAGAGAGCAAAACATTGCTTAACAATGTCATGGTTACAATTTACCAAGGAAAAACACCGGTACATTTAAGTGATTAGTAGTGTTTTTCGAAAGTCAGACTAGCTTAAGAAAAAACATTCCATGTCACAACGGCAACGCCCATAACAGATCGATTTATTGTTAACAATCACAATTTTGGAATAGCAAATCAAAACAAAAACTGATAAATTATAAATAAACAATATGAAGCCAGTTTACTTTTCAATTATAGGAATACATAACATCCAAGATATAAGTTAATAAAGTCAAGCTATTGTATAAATACATCACCAGCATGCACAATATTGAATCATTGATAGTATCGTTGTAATTATCTTACACTGACAAAACAGTATACTTGGCAAGTGCAAAAATAAATTAAACACAGAAGTAAACCACAAACTTTGAAGCTGCAATATTTTTCCTATTTTCTTTTCTTTTTTGTCTTTTTCTTCTTTTTTTTAACCAGATCAGTCTCTGCCTTTTCCCCAACCTGTTCTTCAAAAAAGTGAATGGTTCCAGTAGTATCAGACTGTGATGAATATACGACAATGACTAAAATTTATCTCTTTTTGTGCATTCAAAAGAACACAATTTTATTCAACGCACTTCCATCTAATAGCTATTTAAATTGAAATTCCAGTTCAGTTAATTGAGCGCATACAGGACGATTCAAACAGATCAACTTGTGACTAATACTGAAACCATTTAATACTATTTTTACCCTTCGAACGCCACCTTACCCTCTTTTTGAAATGCTTTTCTACTACCCAAAACATAAATAAGCAGCATCCCTTTGAAATACATCAGTCCATATGCCAGTGTGAGGCTGCCATTCCCAACCAACAACGACCGTTTCCGGCTGATTGACTGACATTTCAGTGGTTTTGGCAAATGTCAAAGAGAACCAAGAAGAGGGAGGCCCATTCAACTATATATATTTCTGTATATATTCAAACTAGGACTTCAGCCCCCCCTTTACCACCCTTGATATTTTTTTTCTTTTAACTCGTGGAAAAATAAAGAACTGCTGCTGCAGAGGAAACCATGGCAAAAGCTGCTGCCAAAGTCCACCAGCCATTTTTATGTTTCTAGATCGAGAACTTGTCTACTTTTAATTGTTGCCCTCCCCACCCTCATCATCTTGCTGGTCACTCGTCCACAGTGTCAAGTTGTCTCGGAGGAGCTGCATGATGAGGGTTGAGTCTTTGTAGGAGTCCTCATTGAGGGTGTCGAGCTCGGCGATGGCATCGTCGAAGGCCGTCTTGGCCAGATGACAGGCCTGCTCCGGCGCGTTCTGGATCTCGTAGTAGAAGACTGAGTAGTTGAGGGCCAATCCCAGCCGGATCGGGTGAGTGGGCTGCATGTGCTCTTTGCTGATCTCGTGAGCCTCGTTGTAGGCCTTCTCGGAGGATTCCACAACGCTGGAGCGCTTCTCGCCCGTGGCAACCTCGGCCAAGTAACGGTAATAGTCTCCCTTCATCTTCAGGTAGAAGACCTTGCTCTCGTGCTGGGTGTCGCTGCAGTTCTTGATCAGGAAGTTATCCAACAGGTTGAGCACGTCTTGGCACACAGCCTCCAGCTCCTTCTCAATCTTCTCGCGGTAGGCCCTCACCATCTCAATCTTCTTCTCGTTGCCGTCTGCGGAGGTCTTCTGCTCGATGCTGGAGATGACTCTCCAGGATGAGCGCCGAGCGCCTACAACGTTCTTGTAGGCGACGGACAAGAGGTTCCTCTCTTCGTTGGACAAGGCCTCGTTCAATTCGGTTACCTACGAAGGAAGGAAATAAAACGCTGTTTGAGGAAAGAGATGTACATCATCCTGCAAGGTATAACAAGCTTTCCTTGTTACGCAAATAATTCAGCGATAAAATGAACGTGCAACTCTTAATTTTGCAGTTGCATAATGATAATATCCACAGAGAGCTTCATCAGCTGGCTGAATGCATTGTGCAGCCATGAGCTCAAGCTATACGCCAAGTGCAGTTTCCATGGCAATCGTCTCATTTTGTACAGTAGTCCAACTAGTGAGATGACAGAGCGCTAGCGCTACACAATACACTAGAGGTGAAATCACTTCAGCTGAGAGTGGGGGCAGGGAGACAAAATGTTCCCACATACCCTCCAGGGCAGCTGCAGTGTAAGTTAACACGATCGCTGTGCGGTAGTTCATGTGTTACGGTGGCCTTCTCGCTGACCTTTTCTCTTGCCAATCTGAGACGACCATACTACGTATGTAAAACGAGTTTGATTCCATATTTTCACAAGCATATATGGTAAATCACTCATGTCAACTACAGATCTCCTTCTAGTCAAAATATCAGAAACGCTTTGTGGTGCAATTACATAATATCATGGGTTCATTTGTTTTCTGTACTCTCTTAAAAATAAATGTTTCAAAATGGTGTTTTCGCAGTGATACAACAGAAGAAACATTTTGGCTTACTTTTTCTCTCCAAAGAGCATTTTAATAATCTAAAGAACCTTTTTTGGAATGGAAAGGTTCCATGGATCTTAAAGGTTCTTCATGGAACCAATACAGACCTTTATTTCTGTAAGTGTACCAATGTGTAATTAATCACTTTTCAAATGCCATGTGCTTCAGATCAAGGTGTCTGATTTTAGCTACCAGCCACAAAAGCTAAAATTATTCCCTCAAACTCCTCAGAATACAAAGAGAACTGAATTCAAAGACAGCTTAGACAGATCAATAAAGCTCAGAGTAGAAAACAGGAACACTGGGTAGGACAGGAAGACGAGACTCATAACGAAACAGAGGCAGGAGGATATGAAAAGGTTTTATTTAAACAAACGTATTGCTATTTACGTCCAGGTTCACGGGTTCTGTGAAACAATGATTTGTCATGTCTATCACAGACAGATAGTAACGGATAGTTGTGGTGGGTGACGGGTAACCTTGTTACCTTGGTAGCCGTGTTGCAATCGGATGCAAAAATTAACATGGAAGGAAGCCTTTCACAAATTTAAAGTAAAAACTAGATGATCTCACTCCACTGTGAAGTTTGAAGCTTGGCCTTGTCTCTTTGGCCGGACGCATCAAGATAATGGAGGCTTGTGGGCACTTCCCATCAGGTCTGTGGCTAAATGGGCTTTTATCTATAGGACTGAAGTAACTTTAGAGTTAAACTGCTTTTAAATCTCCCCCACTGATCCATGAAGCTAAAATTGCCTGTCCAGCATACACAACAATCATTGCAAGGATGGGAACCTTCCCTTTTAACAGCCATTTGGGATTTAGACCAAGGTAATATGGCGGTAAAATAATCCAACCATTTTAGCCAAATTGATCGGGTGGATCTTGTCTGTCAATTTTTCAATCAATACACAATCTAATATTGCATATTTTAGTAGACTTTATTTTAGGTAAAACACTGCTAATGAGTGCCAACACATCTGGTCTAGATTGTAAATTAACAGATTTTGCACCCTAGTCTATCTCCAGTTGCTTTATGACTGTTTCAATATGCAGATCAATTATTGGAGGTCTAAGAATAAAGAGTATTGAAGCAGACACATCTACATGTCATTTTTAATTAAGTCAGAAACGTATTACCACGGGTAAGAACCATTCAGTCACTCAAGAAATAAGAGATGCTAGACGACACCCCTCCAGAAAAAAGCATGATGTCAACCCTTGACAAAGCAGAAACGGAGGTATCCTCCTCGATCTCCATAAGCCCGTGTAAGACTAGTCTCCTAAATGCCCTCACTCGGATGGGAATATAATCAGGATGCTGATGGTGAAGAAGCGTTAGAGATGCAGATGTTCCCCTTCTCCCCCCCTTGAGTAGCTCTAAGGCCTTGAATTAATTCATTATGTTGCCCTGTATGCTCATCCTCTTAAATACTGTTAAAATATTCACAGAAATAATATTCACTATGAATTAACACTGTATAAGAGATGCACTGCTTTTAATAATATATTAATCAGTGGGTTTGAAACAAGAAGGAATATCCAATCTGAATCATGGACCTTACTGCAATATGACAAGGATGGAAGTTTCTAGAAGGAATGCTGCTGCCTCTAACGTTGGTTTAGAGGAAATATCTTAATAACTCCCATATGTGAAAAATGAATATGGGAAGACATAACTAAATTGTGAGGATGCATGAGAAAAAAATAAATAAATAAACAAAGAATGGCAGTAGGAATTTATATAAGCTGATGATGTTAGATGAATATCTAATGCCTTTATGACAATACACTATGCTTGAGTGATGAACAGCAATGACAAAACGCCTGTTTCTAGTGTAAAATCAAATACTATACACTGCGTAATGAGCAAGATGTTATGCAAAGCAACGATTTTAAAAAATAATAATGTGCAAAATATTGATTTTTTGTTTTTCATAAATGCTGAAAGCGATGTTGAAACAGATCTTTATACATTTGTCATGTGTCGTCTCATTCATTTGATTGTGGGCTCGGGTAAGACAGGAGGCACCGCCCAAGAACCAGACAGTCTACACCCGATCCACTGCACTCTCATTAATAAAGCACTGATTTATCATAGATCAACACCCCAAAAATTATTATACGACATCATATTGAAGACTCCCGTAACATGCCATATTTTACAGTAACTCAACCTATATGATCATTCACCATTACCATTTTTTCGCCAAATGGATTGAGCGTATAGTATGCATAATAAGACAATTATATCATTATTTTATATTATTTATGTATTTTGGTAAATACAGATAGATAGATAGATAGATAGATAGATAGATAGATAGATAGATAGATAGATAGACTGAATGA
The DNA here is from genome assembly GCA_039654775.1 of Spinibarbus caldwelli. Lineage (NCBI taxonomy): Eukaryota > Metazoa > Chordata > Actinopteri > Cypriniformes > Cyprinidae > Spinibarbus > Spinibarbus caldwelli. The sequence goes on along the minus strand of CM077253.1, from coordinate 18,982,358 downwards.
TTTAGCAATCCTTAGTCAAACTAAACCATCAAACAAATAAAACCCCAAGGGTAAATTGAAAGAATGACTTACCGATTTCATGGCAGCTGCCATATCATCATATCTCTCTGCCTGCTCAGCCAGCCTGGCTTTTTGAACCAGCTGCTCGCGGTCAACCATGTTGGATGGTTATGGTTTGGACGATATTATTTGTTTTTTGGGGAAGAAACAGTAATATTGTATGAGCTATGCGGTGTAATTGAATGAACGAGAGCCTCTCTGCAGCTGTTCCTTGCTGTCTGCGCTCGTGCCGACGGGCCACCCTCGCCCCTCCTCACGCGCTGGAGGGCTACGTCAGGGTTCTAAACGTGGGTGCTATGGCAAGCTGTTTCAACATTTATTCCTTAAAGTGGAAGTGCAGCAGTCAGTTAAGTTTACTTTTTTTTTTTATAAAGTGATTTCCACTTTCATTAAAACATATGTAACAAACATGATTAATGTAACCATTTTAAAGAAAAAAGATGTTTCGTTATAGCTTTTGGAGCAAGGGCGCCGCCATCTTGCAGTACCACAGCGTGTGACTTCACAGGGTTGGTTCGCTCTGATGACCAGTATAGTAATATAAGCATGTCTTTACATTTTGAACGCACAAATGTTATTCCAACACACAAATCATCTGGTTTTCACCAAAATTTAGATGAATATTCAACATCAAACTGTCTATATGCTAAGTTTTGATCGTGGTATCCCAAACATTGTTTTCATAATGCGAGGCACAACGTGATGTAAACAAACAACGCTTCATACAATATCATTCATGTCACATTTTATTGTTATGTCAGACCATTCAGACATATTTGCATTACATTGACTGGTTCACCAGTTGTATGTATCATATTTTATGTTCACCTGCAAATACAATTAGCTTTCCTGCTGTTAACAGGACGTACGTGTTTAACTAATCACCTATCTGAACAATCGGGCCAGTGCTGCTTCCTCAATAATGTTTATCATTCTCACGTGTTTTAAAGAAAGAGATTTAAATTCGGTAAATTCGGTACTCACGCATTGTGATAGATCATTTCTGTTCGCGCCGGCGGCGCCGCACACACACAAAAGGCCACAGCTCGTCTCGGACAGCACGTGAGTACCAAACTGAGCTTTCTTTCGCACCCTCATCAGCAAATGCACACAAAAGCACATTGGAATGACAGTCTTGAGGAGTATCCACATAAACGAGTATTGTTTCCGATCCGCAATTTACCCCAAACCAGCAGGTTCACGACTTCTTCAATCCCTAACAGTATTACTGCTCGGTCCCATCGCCGTATCGGCTCAAATGCATAGGCAATTGCACTTATTATGGACTCAACAGTGCTTTCAAGTTCATCTTCCTCCATTTCAAAACAAGTGTGCATTCAAAATATAAAGAAATGCTTATATTACTTCACTGGCATCTGAGCGAACCAACCCCGTGACGTCACACACGGTGGTACTGCAAGATGTCGGCACCCTTGCTCCAAAAGCTATAACAAAACAACCTTTTTTCTTTAAAATGATTACATTAATCATGTTTGTTATATATTTTTTTATTAAAGTGGAAGTTATTTTCCTAAATAATGTAACCTTGACTGACTGCTTCATTTCCACTTTAAAACTAACTAGGCCTATCTATTGGTACGTTACTAGCACTTTTTAAGATAACACTTTATTATTTACTTTATTAATACTTACTATAGTAATAACAGTAAACTATGCATAATTACATGCAATAACACCAAATCCTATAGTAAGTACATCCTGTTTCCTAAGTACACGTTGTTAATATTACTTAAACGTACAATTAAGGTCCTTGCACACTGAGTCTGAAATTTTTGTATGTGTTTTTTCATATTCATCATTCTAAAATTTTGTCACACACAGAAACCTTGCACATTGAGTCCAATGCGTATTAATTAATCCGTATACAACAAATACAAAATGGAGTCTTCAAGCAATGAGGATGATTTTGTTGTCTTCTCTCTTCTTAAAAAGAGAAAAAGAAATGGGAAATATTGGGTCCATCCAATCATGAGATCCTTATTAAGGAGCTGCAGGATTATCCCGGGCGATTCAAAGTTTACTTCAGGATGTCAGTAAACTTTGATGCTTTGCTAGCAATACTGGAGCCGCATATTAAAAAGAAGACCACCAATTTCCGTGAACTCAGTGTGCAAGAACCTATACAGTGCTTTGTGCTGTGAGAAGAAATGGATGAACTTGTCAGACGCCATTCTGGATTTTAGCGTTCGCTTGTACGGTGGCTCTGAATTGTCAAAACACCTCTCAAAATGCTTGCTACAGATGCGAAAAACGCAGAAAATCTAAACTGATCCGGATTTTTTTTATAACGGGCGCAAGTTCTGGAGGCAGTGTAAACGTGACTCATACAATATGAGGTCTTATTAATTTGTTAACGTGCAGAAATTTCGGACAAAAATTTCAGACTCATTGTACAAGGACCTTTACACTGTAACAAGGACACTGTAAAATAAGACTGACACTGTAAAATTAGTCTAATATTGATGTGGTATGTATTCCCATAGTGACTAATATTTATTCAGTTTTCTTTTTATCGACTACATTATAGTACTATTACAATGGTGACAACTAACTATTTTAATGTAATTAGTAATGAATTGTAATTGTTTGCATTGAATTAATTGAATTCTGTGGTTCAGATATCATTATTCACTTCTGACTATGTATTTCAGGTTTTCTGACTATTCCAGCTTTACTAGTGACTAGTACTTAGTACTTATTTTTAACTGTAGCTATTTAAATTGTAATTAGTATTTATACTATTTTTGTCTTGTTTTTAATAGACACTATTACCCATTTATCAGACACTAATGCAAATCTGGTTGTTACATTACATTACATTTTAAATCTTACTAGAAGAAAAAACTGGAATTAGAAATAACTATAACGTAACATTTTGACGAGTGATTGCATATGACAATGAAATGTTACGTATAAAAACGTACGTACATTGGGAGACATTAATGTACTTGTCAACTTTTGTGTTAATTTTCTCTCAATGCTAATAGTAACAATTTATGAGTGTCACATAAATATATATTTGTCTAATACTAGTAGTATTAAATAATTTACAGTAAAAGTACTAGTAAAACTACCAGTAGATACTATTAACTAGTAACGTAAAATGGGAAACGTTTAAAGAATAAATGTTAAAGCGGCTTACCATATGGGTGCCTCACTCATGATGTAATAGTCCTTATATGGGAGTCAAGAGGCAACATATCAGCAGTAATGATGATGGCACATCAGAGGTCTTCTAAGAACAAATGCAATATGGGAGAATGAGTCACCCCCTATTACCATATCTAGCACTCCCCTTATGGAGTGGAGGATTTTGGGGATGACACAATTATGGTAACATTTAGGATAATGTGTTTCATGTTTTGTCTATGCTCAGAAAGGTTATACATGTGCTAGATATTAGATTGATGGAGCAAACAAGCAACTAGGATCTTCATGTGAGTCATTTTACAAAATTGTGCGATTTGTATCCCTTATATAGGGGAAACTGGGGCTAGTTGTCACAAAGTTTAATGCATCTTTAACATTCTTTTTATCATGCTCTGATCCTTTTGTCATTCTTGTTCTCTATAAATGTTTAATAAATATCACAGATAAAACATTTGGAACTGCCATATACACTTCCTTTTGGAAACAGTACTAATAAAAGTTTGGAGTTTGAATTAAGATCACCAAGGCGACATTAATTTGATTTAAAAATAGTCAAAACAGTAATATTGTGAAATTTTATTACAATTTCAAAGAGCTATTTTAATATGTTAAAATGTAATTTATTAATGTAATTCAAAGCTGTTTTTTAGCAGCCATTACTCCAGTCATCTTTTAGAAATTATTCTGGTATGATTTTTTTTTTTTTTTTTATCAAATAAATGTAACCTTATTCAGACAAAAACATCCAAGTAAGTAAATAAATAAATATTCCAAACTTTTGACTGGTAATGTATGAACACTTCAATTAGTGTCAGAATATGAAAGTGTCAGGAATATGGTAAATACAAATAGAAAATTCCAGAATAGAATAGAATAGAATAGAATAGAATAGAATAGAATAGATGCTCTTTTACCTTACCAGTCAACAGTAGAACAGTTTGTCAAGTTCTCTCCCATAACATGGCATTTGGTTCATACAATATCTCCACAATGTTTTTTGGTTTCCCTAGGTTGACCCATGCAAACCTTTTGTTGACTGTGAAGGATTGTCCTGAAAAGGTGAAGGGACTTGCAGGGTTACTTCCGTGACGATAATGTGGTTAACAGCTAGCTCTACTTGGCACAGTTTAGAACGGATGGCTCAGCTAATCGGCAGGACTGTGCGCAGCAGGACTGTGCTAAATCCACTGGCAGAGTATTATTCCAGTTCCTCAATGCTTTAAGTCCCTTTCTCACCATGATGTGAAATCTGTTCATTCACTAAAGATTTTTGTCGATCTTTAAAAAATGGACTTGATAACCATCTGATGTGTTAGGTTTATAGTTGAGGATGTCTCAGGTAAAACTGATTCATTTCTTCCAAGAGGATTAGTCTGAGGCAGATTAGCCTGGCTACCGCTCTTAATGCTAAAGCTATAGTGAGCATATGGGTGTTTGCTAACCACCTGTCTGTCTACTGAGGGGACATCAGTTGGACAGTCGCAGCCATAGAGGAAGAAGACTGGAATGATTGGGCTGGATGTCTATCTGTATCCAGATGGTCTTAGGGTTGCTACACCAGAAGATATAGAGACCTGGGAATCCGAAAGGGAAATGTTTGACCCGAATGTGCATCTCTTTGTGGCTCTGTTCTCGTACAACCCTGCGGTGATGTCACCAAACCCTGAAACAATGGAGGAGGAACTGCCTTTTGAACAAGGACAGATTATTAAAGTAAAGATGTTTATTTTTTGTATCTTAACGCACAATTATTCAGAAATGCATAAGTAAAATTGAACTTTCACATCTTACATGAACCTGCTAAACGAAATGCATGATCTTTAGATCATTTCTGTCCTACTTGGCTCATACTGTGATGTGCTCTTTTGTAGGTATATGGAGATAAAGATGCTGACGGCTTCTATAGTGGAGAGACGGGTGGTCGCTTCGGTTTTGTGCCGAGCAACATGGTTTCTGAGATTCCTGTGGAAGACGGAGAGCTTAAACTTCGCCTGTTCCAGCAGGGATTTTTACCAGAGGAGACGCCTTCCATAGGCAAGCATTTACAGTTTCTCTTTCTGTTTGTTTGATTAAACTAGCCATATATTTAGTGCATTATTAAAAATAGTATGGATTCGGGGATTGAGTCGTGGCTACTTTGTACTTTTAATTTTAGCACCCAGTGAAACTTCTAGTTTGCCGGATGATGTGAAGGTCCACAGGATGGTGGCCATTTTTGATTATGACCCTTGGGAAAGTTCTCCAAACATGGATATTGAGGTGATTGTATTTTCCAATAAATATGTAAAAAATACCAAAACAAATCCTGTTTGTTAATTGACAGCATATTACAATATATTCTAGTATAAACAATATATATTAATATATTATAAATAATTTATTATATTATATAATATTTATTATAATATACAAGTATGGTTACATTTTATTTTAAGGTTCAATTCTCACTATTAACAAACCATTAACTATTACTTTTGCCTCAATAAGCTACTAATTTGCTGCTTATTAATAGTTAGTAAGGGAGTTGTTAAGTTTAGGTATTTGGTAGGATTGGGGATGTAGAATATGGTTATGCAGAATATGTGCTTTATAAGTACTAATAAACAGCCAATATGTTATTAATAGGCATGCTAATAAGCAACTAGTTAATAGTGAGAACTGGTCCCTATACTAAAGTGTTACCAAAAGTAAAAATTAAATAAAAATAAAAAATTATAAATAATATTTTAGATATTTTAATATTAATACACTGAAATTATTATATACATTTATTATTAATAATAATCTTAATGCTTTATATTAAAACATGTAATAATATATTACATTGCTTTACGGTAACACACTGATAAAAGTAAAACATTTATAGACCTTTTGAAATGTTATACACATAGAGAATCAAAATTGAAATTATAAAATTAAAATTGTTTGATAATATTTTTTAAACATGAAAGTATTGTATAAATATATTAAGTCTGGTCTATCTATCTATCTATCTATCTATCTATCTATCTATCTATCTATCTATCTATCTATCTATCTATCTATCTATCTATCTATCTATCTATCATTTTGTTATATTTCTTTAAAGATAAGAATCAGAACATAAATTTCACATTTTAGTTATGTATTGCTTTGTTCATATATAGTTGTTTGGAATACCACTATTAAATAAGCAATAATTGAATTTTAAAATATCAAACAGAATTTTAAATCAATGTGTTTTGGTTGTTTTCTTCTTTAGGACGAGCTTCCCTTTCATGCAGGAGACATTATATATGTTTTTGGAGAAATGGACAGTGATGGATTTTATTATGTAAGTATTATGACTCTGTCTACCACACATGCGTTTTTTTAGGTCGTAAGTTAAAGAATGACTGTTTTATATTGATCCAGGGAGATCTGCATGGTTATCGAGGTCTTGTGCCATCAAACTTTTTGCAACCTCTGCCTTGGTACTAAAGGAAATGAGCAATCACAAATCAGGAACAGGAGAGTGACCTCAGATTGTGGTTTGAACCCACTTTACTGAATTCAGCTCCAGCTCCAATCCAGCTTTTTTTTTTTTTTTTTCTTTTTTTTTTTAACCATATAATGTGTCTCGTTTCCTGTAATGTACATGATGCATTGTGTCTCTAAATGCACTTGACCTTTCCACTATGTATGCACTATGCTTAGCATATACATAAAAGGAAATTAATTTCTGATTTATAAAAGAGCTTTTGGAAGCAGCTAGTGCATTATAGCCTTAAAAGATTGATCATGGTAATGTAAGAATTATCGTTGTATGTTGTTTTATGTGTCTTCTTTTCACTACTGATGTCTTTATAAGATTTGAGCTATTTTTGTAATGTCCTTCCTCTTTGCAGCAACTGCACTATATAGTTTGTACACAGTCTAATTACAGTTTTATTACAGTTTCATAATTTCAAAATTGTTCCATATGTTAACATGCACACAGATGAACGCTTTCAAAGATTATTGCATTACAATCAGTCTTGAAACACCATCTTTATTAATATTTAATAAATAAGAAATTCAGATTCAGCATCATTTGGTTCTCCATAAGATCATCCATCCATCGCAGCCAACAGTACACTCATCCATAAAGTAGGAAACACTACACCGTGTAGAGACCTTTAGTAGTGCTGTCTACTTTATGAGTGACTGCACTGTACCTCTGATGTTCCCGCCTCTTCTCTTCGCGCTCCAATCCTTTCTTTGCACGCTTCCTCTTATCTCCATGTGCTCCAAATGTTCATTTTACAGCTATTTGTTAAACCTGAAATCAAAATTAGATCGAAATGATGTAATTAAATAAGTCAGATCATGCTTTAATATGGTTGGACGTTCAGCTGCATCAGCTTCAGTTGTTCAAAGTGAGTCACTATACATCATAAGGAAGTCTAGAATCATTTTAATTGCCTGTGCTGTAGGTAAAAATTAAATATTACATGTGTAATTAAGTAATTTAAAATAAAACAAAGTATAAAAGCTCTACTTTTGCTGCTTTGTATAAAAAAAAAACATATGTGAAATGGATTCAGTGCTGTGAACCATTGGAACTGACTATTAAAACTTGGTTTTGTAACTACTAGTTAAAAAAAAAGAATTAATGTTTTAATAAAAATTTGAGTGTATTCACTTTTTTAATGATTCATTTCTATCTAGCAAATTCACCTAATTACATTCACATTACATAACGCAGTTTACCATCCTTTACCATTTAACCAAGTTCATAAAAACAGAAAAATAGTCACATTTATCCAATATTTTAGATTAAACCGAAGAGCAGTGACTTACCAGTTCTCTGCCTGCTTGATCCCGGAAACAACAGCGAAAAGAGAAAGAAGTTGTCGCCTTTTAACACTTTTTAAGCCACATGGTGCAAACCACAGGAAGAGGCCCTGCAGTCGCTGTCTTAAAGAAGCAAAAATGCACGCCTATTGGACTACAGCGAGTTTCGTTCGAAGACGGACTCGAATCAATTCCTTTTAAGGGCATTTTAATCGATAAAAGTAAAATCAGAAATGAGAGAAAAAGCCCTTGGTCTTTAGCATACATAAAAATCACACAAAGAAATAAAGAGGAAGTCTAGTAAACATGTGATCAGATTGCATCAGGCTTCCACATAGTCTGATGGTGTGGCTTTAAAAACATGTTTCCATCAGTTTAAAAGCAGCACTGTTGGTCTGTGAGAAAATATCATCGGTGGAAGATGTTACACTTGTTTTGTGTGTGTTTTTATGAATAGCTTTATAATAACTTGAATATTTGAAGCATAATCTTGTTTGCGGCACTTGTAGAGCTCTTTCCTGAGGGGGAGGGGTGGTTGCTATGTTGTGCAAAACCACACAATTTCATCAGCATATTACATATACTTCGAGTCCAATATGAGGGTGTGTTATTGTGTCATATAAATGTCATTTGAGTGTAATTTAAAATCATGGCTTGCTAATTTCACATTAAGATGCTGATAAGTAAAACAATCAAAGAGAAATGAGATTAGTGAATAAAGTCATACAGACATTTTCTTCTGTGTCACTTTCCTCCGATGCTTGAATTTAAACACTTTTGTCCCAGTCTCCCTTGAGTATTTGGTATAGTTTGATAAACAGGAGGCCGCTCTTTTATTTCCCTGAACATGATGTACACGAGATGGACTTGGTTGTCTAGACAACCCAAACCTCAAACTCTCGTTTAACACGCACAGAAGGAAGTGGGGGATGTGCAGACACTTCTCTGTGATGTACAATGATAATGTACATAGTGTTGCAAAAAAAAAGAAGTCAAACATGATTTACAGACAACCCCTGATATGTAACTGGGTGATTACTCAAATATGGGCAGTTTTGGCTCTGGTGAAGTTTAGAAAGTAACCATTCTTAAAACATACATTTCACATTTTCACTAGTTCATTTAATTTGTCTAATAATAATGTACAACTGTGTGTGTATACATGAACCACAGAAGAATTCTGCCTTTATTTTAGTTTAGTTCAGTTTAGTTTAGTCATGATCATTTCCACTGTGTCGTTTCCAGCTCATCTCGTGTAATGTATCTTTAATAGTGCTCTTTGGTAGAAATGTTGTGAAAAACATTTTCAAATATTTTTGGAACAAAATGGCCTTTTTCCTGCTTGATAATTTCATGGCTAGCAGTTCACAGTAACACTTTGATTCTCACTATGAACTAGTTGCTTATTAGCGTGCTTATTATTAACTGTTTATTAGTACTTATAAAGCACATATGCTGCATGACCATATTCTACAACCTTAATGCCTAAACTTAACAACTACCTTACTAACGATTGATAAGCAGCAAATTAGGAGTTTACTGAGGCAAAAGTTGTAGTTAATGCTTTGTTAACAGTGAATATTGGACCTTAAAATAAAGTGTGACCCAGTTTACATATTCAAAATACAAACAGTTATGATGTACAATAAAATAGTATTTTCACATTTTTCATTTCTTTATTTATTTATTTCCCTCACACATCACTAATTCTAAATGTTCTGTATTTAACCTCAAATTCTTATAAACAAACATACTAACTTATAGCATATTTGGTGGTGATAAAAATATAATACATTTTACAAATGGTTTACCGTTATTGCACTTATTGTTTAGAAAAACTGTTTTTTGAAATATAGTAAATCATATTTTTTTACTATTAAATTATATAATATTTTATGATTGCACATTTGCATCTGTGACAAGGGTAAAACAATAAAATCTACACATAAAAGGTATTCAAACATAGTAAAAATAAATGATAGCGCAGAGATGCCTAAACCAGAGTTGGCCCATAATGACCTTTGATGTGTCCGGTCATATCAGGCCATATAAATAGGGGTGAAAATGCCATCGGAGCATATCTTCATTTTTAATTTCATTTCACTTTTTGTTCTATTTATGCATAGAAATTTATCAAATATACTGGAAGTGAATTTAATTTTTTTTTTTTTTTTAAATATATTGTAATATATTTGAATATAATGCAACATATTTGATTTTTGGCCCTTCATAATACAAAGTTTGGGCACCTCTGTGATAGTGGCATGATTACAAGTTTAAGCCAGTTCATTTGTTATATGTGACCTTCATATATCAAAAAGAAAAGAGTTGTAATTTGACGATCAATAAGTTGTAATAAAAATCAACACCTGAGACAAGTTCCCGAAGCTTAAAAAAAAAGCTTAAGAGTAAATCACTTTATTTCAAAACTTTTGCAGCAGCTTGCATATCCAGCATGTGTGTGTGATACACTAACGTCAGAGCTTATGAAAGCTGAAGGTTGCATCTTAAAGGTCAAATCTAGAGGACATTGTTTGCCTCCCTTTTATCAGACACACAAATCACTCATTAAGCAATCGACTGAGACCAATGGATCCGTTATCAACTCCACCATGAACTTTATAGTGTTTTACAACTGTTTCGGTGCAAAAACTGTGTCCTATAAAATGTACTCTCACTGTTCAAGCAGGAGGCATTGAGGACATGCTTTCTACACCTGTTTCTGCACAAAACAAGATTAAGTCCTGAAATAAACACCATGGTATAGATAGCGTCTTTTAACTAACTGCATGAAAAGATGGGTATTATCCAGACAGGTTTAGATCAGGGTTAATTCAATTATCGTCTTTGCCTTTAGTTTGTAAGAGGAGCTAAATGCATTCATTGTTGCTTTAGAGTCATTACATACACTTTTTTTTAATTTATGAAGATTCAATCAAAGATTTCAGACATTTCAAATGCAATCAACATCAGCATTAATCAATAAATTAAGTTCCCTTAAATTATGTTTGAACAGAAAACTTTTACACCGCTATTAATCTTTACATCACTGTTTTTTCACTGTATTTTTTAATAGGTTCGTCCATATGTCCTCTTTTTCACGTATACGTTTCTAAATTGGCTAAAAATGTTTTCATACTTGGTGATGGTAATAACTAAAAAGTAATTTGACCAATAGCGTGCAGGTATTGTACATAATCGACCAATCAAGGCGTGCGAGAAGGTGAGATCTACAGAGTACAGTCAAACCAATATATGCCTACTGTATGAGGACTGTAGAGCACTGCAATAAAAAAAAAAAAAGAAAAAAAAAAAAAGTAGAGCTGCAATTCAGGAAAAAGTCTAAAATATGCTATCTCATAGTCACCGCTAGATGGCGTAACTATTTCAGATCAGAGACTGTAACTAGCGAGCTGGGTTACATTTTATTCAAATACCCACAGGTGTATTTATGTTACATTATGCTCTATATCCATGTATCAAAACCTTTATTAATACATGCAACGGTCATGAAATGTAACTTTTTTATTATGTTGTCATTCATTTCATTTCACTGTTGTCATGTTTGCTTACTGCTCCAAAGATGGGCGTATACAATCACATTATTTATTCGTTAGTGATAACTGATAATAACTGATAATATGTGTTATTTGAAAACAAGTGAAAGTTTGTTATGGGTGGAGAACATTGTTGTCATCATGACTAGATCTGAGTAGACTGGACACACTAAATTACTCATAAGTAAGAAGAATATGATACATTCTAATACAAATGAAGTTTTATGGTCACTAGGTTTTGTGCAGTAAACGTGAAAGGGAGGGTCATTGTGCTGTTATAAAATGCACCTCCAAAGTATCCTATCATAAAATACATTCCCCAGTTCCTTAGCTGGATTGATCTCTCAGGTGGATTTTTTTTCGATCCAAATATTAAAGATGAATGTGCTCTGTTTTTCGATACTTGCTATTTTATGCAGGTTTGCTTCAAGTGCAGGCAAGTGTGTTAAATGGTGTAAATGTCATCTTATTTATCATATAAATTGATTTACTGTTAAACCTGATGCTGCTGTATTTAGGTAGTCCATCAATACATCATTTTAGATGTTCATTTTAGTACTGTATATATTAGAAGGCATGCAAGAATTATAACCTTACAAAGTGCATCAAGATTTATGATAATTTGTGAACAAGAGTTGTTGATTTACATAAGATTGAATTGAATACAAAATTATTGCTGAAAATAATAGATTTATGGATAAGCAGATTTAAAACATAGAATTAAACACCTTTGAAGGTTTTAGATGTCCAATTAAAATCTTTTTAACTGAACATAGACAACATACATTGGTCATTTTATGTATTTATGTACATGTGAGTGTAATCAATTAAATGTGATTATATTTCATTATCAATATATACACTACATATAAATTAGTTTGCAATAAGTCAACTTGGTTTTTGTTTCAGATTGGTGCTACCAGTCTCAAGTATCTTGCAACAATCAGTCATGCATAGGTGAGCATTGTGCCTTGTTCAGTGTTTTATATTAAATTATTAGAAAAAATACAGTATTTTTTTTATATATTTAAATTAAACACTTTTAAAGTTTTCAAGTTGCTCAAAAGTAACAGTGAAGTTTCTTTGTACTTTTTATTAATCGAAGAATCCTGAAAAAAGTATCAAGATATCAACAAAAATATTAATCAGCACAACTGTTTTCAACATTGATAATATGAAATGTTTCTTAAGCAACAAATCAGTGTATTAGAATGATTTCTGAAGGATCACGTGAAACTGAAGACTGGAGTAATGATGCTGAAAATTCAGCTTTGCCATCACAGAAATAAATGCCGTTTTAAAATATATATTTAAATAGAAAACAGTTTTTTTAAATTTTAGTAAAATCCCACAATATTTCTGTTTTTACTATACTTTTGATTAAAAAATGCATCCTTGATGAGCAATAGAGACTTCTTTGACAGACAATAGTGTATGATTTATATTAACATAGCATAACTTTTTTTTTGTATAGGACCGGATGACTGGGCATCAGTAGACGCAGCCTGTGGAAATACAAAACAGTCACCCATTAACATTGTAACAAAGAAAACTAGCTTTGACAGTCGTTTGACCCCAGTGCAGTTTACAGGCTACCAAGAGACAATCAATACTGTCATTACAAACAATGGACACACAGGTAAGTTACTCTCTACATTTTCATTTTCCTTTACCCTTTATTGGCAACTGTATATCAATTTGCATCATATGTTTTATCATCTGTAGTTCAAGTTAATCTGCCAGACAGTGCAGCAATTAGTGGAGCCAATTTAGGAGCCAATTACAAAGCTCAGCAGCTTCACCTGCACTGGGGCAAGAACGGTGGACCTGGATCAGAACATACTGTAGATGGAGAGAAATACCCGATGGAGGTAACAAGCTATTGAGATATCCATCTTATTTTTAATGTAAGAACAGGCACGTCCATTTGTAATGTCCAATGTGCGTGGCTTCCGGTATCATCCGCTTCCAGTCATTTTAGCTGTACAAAAAATAATCTGATATAGCAAAGTGTTATTTGTTATCATCTTATTTTAATTTATTAATGTATTCGTAAACACTCTGGTTTATAGCACAAATAGTTTTCCAGTTTACTGCATTTTGAGACTCTTCTACTTGAATCGGAAGTCGCGCAGATTCACAGAAAATAGCTTTTTTCAACATCACAAAATAAGATGGACAGACAGGTTTTATTCCTACACTTATCTGTGAATAGATAAGAAACTAAGAATGCATTTTGTATTTTTAACAGCTTCACATTGTACATATAAAAGAAAATTACAACTCTGTGGAACAGGCCATTAATGACACTTCAGGAGTATCTGTTCTTGGATTTTTTTATGAGGTAAAACCACATTTTCTAAATGTTTGTTACTTACAGATAATATAACAGTGGTTTATCGCATGCATCTTATCTTACAGGAGTCACAAAGTGCCAATAGAAAATATGACGCCGTCATAAATTCTCTGAAAAATATTACACATCCTGGTAAGGTTCTTTTATATACCTTGAAGGTTTAATAAATATGTTCATTTATTGCTTTTTGTCTGATATACAACACTGTTAAACATAGTCACTCAAGGTCGCAATATCTCTAATATGGGAGGAACCTGTTTGATAATGTATTATTATTCAGACAGGCTATATTTAGAACTAAGAACGGGAACTTCATGACAACTTGTAAAACATCTTTTTTTAGGCACCAGTGTAACACTTTCAGCTGTATCATTAGACATGCTCATTCTCCCCCATAATGAATTGGAGAGGTACTTCCGCTACCAGGGGTCCCTCACCACACCAGGCTGCTCTGAAGCTGTGGTCTGGACAATATTTGAGAAAGCGATACCACTCAGCAAGGAACAGGTCATTTGTTGTATGTATAAAAAAGTGAAACTTTAACACATCATAAGAATGAAAGAATACCATCTTATCTTTATCTTGCAGCTTTCTGCATTTTCAAACCTGACGTTTTCTGATGGGACTGCCATGATAAACACATACCGCCCCATTCAGCTGCGGAATGAACGTGAAGTGTATTATTCTAGGAGTTATGTTTTTTGTGTTAGCACTGCCTTATTGGTCAGCTCTGTTTTCACATCCCTCTGTGTTCTCACTATCTGATTTATGGTTATCTATTTGGGGTTTTGCCCTGAAGCAAGTTATTTATCATTCATCAATAATTTATGGCAAATCAAACTTTATTGTCGTTCATCCACGTGTGGCTTCAAAATGTATGTAACATAAAATGATCTAGTATGAAAGGCAGATGTACTCTCTCCATATCCCACATCTGAGGTCTTCTCGAATTTATCTATCTGTATCTGATGAAAATTAATTCTGCAAAAAATCATAATTTTGACATCTATTTAACTTTTTTCTGAATTAACTGTTGTGAAAAATTATATTTAACTGTGTCCCAAATTTTGCGTGCAACCGTTACTGCACAATAGTCCCTGTTACAAGAATGTAGAATGTTTTATTTGTGGAAAGCATAAATTAACAAGCACAAAAGGACATTGTATAACATTATACATCATATTATACTTTATAGAGAACATAGAGGAACATAGTTGCAAATGTGATATTATGAGACAATACTTTTTTATAATTTTTTATAATTCGAATCATAAAAAAGCTCATGAATGGTATTTTTTTATAATTCTGTATTTGTAAATGTTCAATCCAAATTATAAAACAATAAAAAGAAATTTGACAAACAAACACATGGTCATACAGTGTATAATGAATAACTAACCCTGCAAAATTTTACTATTTATTGCACCTGTTAGAGCCTTATGGGATAAAAAATGAGTGTGTTCTCATTGGCCAAATTCTCAGAACACAGATTATTCATTGACATTCCAAGTTGGGCGATTTTTTATTGGTATCAAAATATCTGGCAACCTAAAGGAGAACTGAGAAGGAAATGGGAACTTTAAGAATTTTAAACTCGAAGAATAAAAACTTTATTTTGAGAGGGAGATGATATCAAAAAGACTGGGAAAAGCATTCATTCATTTATTAATTCATTCATTAATAAGCATTCACATACCACCTGTGCCTCTTTGCAGCTTTGAAGCTAGTATATTAAATATACTATCACCTATCAGAATTTTTATTAATTTTATACTCGTATTATCCAAAACTTGCATGTTGCATATTTAATTCAAATTAATTAAAAACACAATTACAAATCACTCAAATCAGATAAATTAATAAAAACAGAAAGAAAGCAATGCTGAGCGTGTACTGTACGAGGGTGTATTTGAGTGGAGTGAACAGGTTAAAACAGCTTTGGACTGGAAAGCTTTATTGGATCTGGCAACCCTGATCACTGTGACCACACAGTCAGTCCAGCACTTGATCTTCGTGAGAGTAACAATTAACATGGATCGCTGGAAAGGCAGGGTTGCTCTTGTCACTGGAGCTTCAGTGGGAATCGGAGCTGCAATCGCAAAGTCTCTTGTCCAGCATGGCATGAAGGTGGTCGGCTGTGCCAGAAATGTGGAGCAAATTGAGGTAATGCACACTTAGCACACGCTTTATAATATGCGATAAGTAAATGTTTATGAATCGGGTGTTCTTCTGTCTTGCAGAAACTGTCTGCAGAATGTGTCAGCAGTGGATTCAGCGGCACTCTGATCCCATACAAATGTGATCTGTCTATAGAGGACGACATGTTATCCATGTTCACCTGGATCAAAGTTCAACATCAGGGCATAGACGTGTGCATTAACAACGCTGGTTTGGCTCTCCCAGAGCCTCTATTAAGCGGTAAAACCAGTGGCTGGAGGACTATGATGGATGTAAGTAACACTGTAGCGACAAAAAAGCCACCGACTCTTTCTGAAAATCGGTTCTTTCTAATAGCTGACTTCAATGAACTAGTGATTGGTGCTTTCGAATCACTGAAGCTGCGAAACTTTTGGGAGTCATTTGTTTGAACGAATGGTTCAGAGTAAAGTTAGTAGTTAAAAATTCTTTTACTAGCGTTTTTAGAAAAGCCCTACTTAAAATAAACAGCACTGCACATGAAGAACACATCGGGCCTATACAGACACTTTTTATTAAATGGTATTTGATGATCAGTTTATTGCATTTACTAGGCTGTACCTTCAAAAAAAACATTTACAATGGGTTTGTAAAAGCTGATTTTGTGCATATAAGCCTATATTTTGACCAGCAGGCGTCACCAGCTTGTGGTGTGTGTTTTTTCAGCGCTTCGAAATCGTTTTGAATCATTTTGCGAAGCAATTGGTTCAATTGATTCGAAGCTCGAAGATTCGTTTCTCCCATCAACCGAATCAGTGATTCATTTAAGTCATCTCTCTCTGAAATCTAGGAGTGCATATTTTGTTGCTGTTGTTTGTTATACACCAGTTTATAAAATAAAGAGTTTCACTTTTTGTTCAGGTGAATGTCATTGCCCTGTCGGTGTGCACTCGTGAGGCATACCAGTCCATGAAAGAAAGAAATATTGATGATGGTCATATCATTAATATTAACAGGTATAGGAATGTTTTATTAGACTTTTTTTGCCTGCTTTCAGATTCCAACCTGTGCTGGGTCAACAAAACTATAATAAATGTATAAATATTAAATATATTTTTGTGTGTTTTAGCATGAGTGGACACCGGGTCATCAACAATGCTGATGCACACTTCTACACTGCCAGCAAGTATGCAGTGACGGCTCTCACAGAAGGTTTGAGGCAAGAGTTACGAGAGGCCAAAACCCACATACGTGCCACAGTAAGAACAGGAGGATCAAGATGTGCTTTTTTTATGTAATATGAATATTGCATGTCCATAAACTTGTTGGCACTAAGTGTTCTCTTTCTTTGACAGTGTATTTCTCCTGGTTTAGTGGAGACAGAATTTGCCTACCGATTATTTAGTGAAAACCAAGAAAAGGCTGCTGCTGCTTATAAAAGTATAAAGGTATAGACAAATTCTGATTCCTTTCTATACTGTTGTAGATCATCGTTTACATGTTTAAATATATTTACAGTGCCTCCAAGCAGCTGACATTGCAAACGCAGTGCTGTATGTCCTGAGTGCTCCTCCTCATGTTCAAGTAAGCATCATCCATCACTGGAGAAAACAATTGTGCTGTTAGTGTTTGCTGACATTGTTCATGTATACAGGCAGTTTACAATCAGTTTGAGTAGTGTATGGTAGGTATTTACTTAAAGATTTCATGATTGATTTCTTTATGGTTTTCCTTTCCCTTCTCTAGATTGGTGACATTCAGATGAGGCCTGTGGAGCAGCTGACATAAACTGAACAGAAAAACAGGATGAAGCATCTCTGATATCTTAATCATTTTAATATCTCATGAATGGTATAAAATATGAAATGCAGAGCTGACAAAAGCCACAACAATGTCCCATAAACTATTTCTGTACTCCAAATCTCTGAAATGCAAATTGCAATAACAGAACACTACTCTGTCTGATCATGAAGTTTACATTTTTATAATTCTTATAATGACTGTTATTGTATATGTTTCAAAAATAATAATAATAGTAATAATAAAAGACCAAATGAGTATTAGAGAAATAATTTAATAAGCACCAATAGTAGGCTACTTTGCATTAAATATTGGGGCGGAATCAGTGTCATTTATTTTGCTTGACATCATAATGATTGAGTGATTGAATGAACATTTACAGATAAACAAATATTTTGATGAATGTTGAGGAAATTTGACACAACTTGATAAATTTCTCTTCAGTGCTGTGCCTGCAGTTTTGACCTGTAATGTTTTTAAATGAGGTATTAATTAATAAAAGGAGGGAATTATGTTTTGCTTTTCTTCTTAAGGTGTTTGTGATCAAACTATCAAATAGCTCTTTTTCAAGTCAAGGAGAAACAAATATCAAGGTATGTTACAGACATAGAATAACTGAATTTGCAACTGATTTTATCTAAAAAAAAAAAAAAAAAAAAAAAAACCTGATGTTATTTATGGCTTTTTTTTCTTCTATTTCAGTGAAACCCACCAATAATGTAGTATAGTGACATTAGGAGTACAATTCCCTCTAAATATTTTAGTGCATAACTCAATACAGTTACCATTTAGGATTTAGGCAAAATTATATAATGTCCATATTCTGCACTGAATATTGATATTTATGTTAAATTTACATGGGAATTTCAAATGGCACTTTAGAATCGCGACGCTTCCAAACGAAAGAGAATAAGGATGCAGAAGTGCTATTTGCAGCTACAATCCCACCGGTTAAACACGTTTTACTGAACTGAATTTTACTGTTGGAAAATGCGGAAGCAGAACGTAACACTATTGAAATTGGCTGTGCCAGAAATGTGGAGCAAATTGAGGTAATTTACAGCATGCATTTGTAGAGGAATAAAGATTTTTGTTCTACTGAAGTTTTATTTATTTTTTTTAAGTTTGATGGGGCAGTTTAATGCTTTAAATATGAAAAAAGATTTTTGCATACCTGAATTTAAAAGAGTGCCCTATTCACATACATTGGAGTAAATTGATAAAAATGGTCTCATTTCACAGAAAATAACCCAAGATTTTTAAAAAAAATGGGTGGAATAATTAATATTTTTTTATTGTATTTTTTCATAATTTTATGATAGAAACAAATAAATCAAATTCTAATATATTTTTTTTAAATTAAGTTTTTATTTGAAAGTCTGTTATTTGAGATCTATTTGGTCCACCTCCCTGCACAAAGTTTCCTTTGATTCCACTAGAAGGCAGTAAACGGGAAAAAAGAATTTCCTTTATATCATTTCACCCAACAATGAAATTATTGTCATTTACACAGCAATGTCATTGAGATCTCTGGTTGATCCCATTTTAATAATATAATATAATCTAGAGTTCGAAATGCTTTACAATTTCATCTTCCTTATACCGTAGCTATTTCATGTCACAGGGAACAATGTGTTCATGAGGACCAACACTGTTAGAAATTGCTGTTAATTTACAGCTGAATTTCACCAGTATAATCCTGTTAAATTCAAAAGCAGTACGTTACTGTTTTTTTTTGTTTTTGTCAAATGACGTAGACAAAATATAACGGCATTTTACTGTATTTATTAGTCGAAGGAAACAAAACATTACTATCCAGTATTTTTGTAAACTTCAGTGAGCACGCAGGGACTTTCATCTGTCTTCATACTGTTAATAGGTGAGTTTTGCACGAAATCGTAGACAAAATACATTACATTTGCTACAGCAACTAACCTGTATTGTGGATATTGGAAGTGAAATTATCTTTTAGTTGTTCTTTTCAGAGATAAACTCGCCAGATGCGACATCGTGGATAGGATTTCTGACTCGGATTATATTATTCCCAATTACAGGGTGAGTTTCATTTAACATGGGATAATTCTTCTGCAATTTTTTTTTTTTTTTCAAACACTGTTGCATTGAAATCACATTGATGACTCTGTAGCACGCTGAAAAGAAAGGTTGTTCGCTAATAGGCTAGCTTGCTTTTCTGTAATCCGCGAAACCTCTAGAGTTAGAAAAAAAGTTTAATTTCGTTGTCATTGTGATTGCAAACTTGGGTAAGCATGTTCTAATATGCACATATCTTTATTCTTAGGTGAATTTATTGTAGTACTGTTGTGCTTTGGTTGTTACTTTTATTTTGGTTATATTTTTTTCATCAATCCAAGTTGGTTTTGAAGTTAAGTGATATAATACTTATTAAAAGTAATTCTTATTCATAGTTTTGGTATTGCTTTGTACAGCAATGCTACTTTGGCCAGCATAGTATTCTTAAGGCCATTTTATTTTGTTGGATATATTTTTGACTGATATTCTTTTTCATGCACAGGGACTGTCCAGTTTGACTTGTCAGCATGTTTTCATGTCAGTTCTGTGGACATTAATGTAGTACTACAGTGGCCTATGTGAAGCACATGAGGATTCATAGCAATATCCCTAACTTGCTGCTTCACTGTTGCATGCAAACCTGCAACAGAAAGTTAAAAAAAAGTAGCAGCTTTGAAATCACATCTTTACAGACATCACTGTCATTATTTACTCACCTTGTTGTTCCAATGTCATATGCCGTTGTTGTTTTTTCCGACCACAAAAGAAAAAAAAAAATGTCCTGATCGTGCACGTCCAAATAATAACAGTGGGAAGCAACTGGCATAAAGTAAAAATAAATAAATAAATAAATAAATTTAAAGAGTGTCACAGATTGGTCCTGTATGACCATTGTGATTCATATTTGATGGGTTTAATGAAAAACAAACTAAAATTTCATTTATTATTTAATGGAAATCCTGACATTGGCTTTTGGTGGTCTGTGCTTAACTGTGTGTCCATGAGACTATTAGTGCCATGCACAGTTCACTCCAAACTTTACTAGTAAGAAATCATGATTAACAAATCAGTATGATACACAACATATAGAAATCTCCTGTACATGCAGTTGTGCACAGCAGACCAAAAGACAATATCAGGATTTATGTTAAATAAAACACTACATTTCAGTTTGTTTTTATTGTATACCCCCAAAACACTCCCAAAACTAACTACCTATAACTTTTGCCTCCTTAAAAGCTTGATGTTGGTCACTATTCACTGCCATTACATGGATGAGAGCGAGCATATCATTTTTAATAATCTCTTGTGTGGTCTGAAAAAGAACTTGCAGAGCCTTAGCACAACACCAGGGTTAGTAAATAATGGCTTAATTTTGAAAATTTTGAAAAGTGTGGTACAACATGAGAGTAATTTATGATTTTATTTTATTTATTTTTTTGGTGAAATAAACTTCAAAAATATTAATAAATAAAATTTAAGCAACATAATTTCACAATACAAAATGTATACACATTTACACTTAAAGCTCTGTCCTGACCAGTCCATGTTGAAATGCATTTCTGTTAGAAGGACAGGACTCTGTGACTGTTTAAAATTATTTTAGCTTTCCTTGCATTCATTTGTAATTGGGAATGTCAAATTAATGTTATGTCAGTGCTGAAATTGTTTTTTCTTTTTAAAGTTACAGGTGAAACACCAGGAAGCAGTATCCAGCAGTGGATGATCAGCCTCGAGGAGCACATCATTTGCGAGGGCATCCAACTGTCTTTCCTGTCTGGGCTTGCAGCTCTTTTCTCTACTTACTACAATCTCAATCTTCAATACCAAGCTGAAGCCGCATGCACACTGGAATTTATCCAAAGGTTAGATATTTGGATGCATACATTCAATTTACTTCAGATTTTATTTGTATATCTCTTATTAAAATACATATAGATTTAAAGCAGCTTTACAGAAAATGTGTTTATTTAAACACTTGGCCCTAATAAACAGGGAATATAGCATCAAATAGAGAAATTTCCTATCAAATATTTGAGCCCTATTAAGTAGCCATAAGTGACTGTCAAGGAAATAAAATGTCCATCGGTGGTGAGGTTTTGGTGGAAGCCTTGAAAGGAAGCAGACTCATCCAGGACCCATCTTTTGTTGCCATTAAAATGCTGACCATGTGCATTTGTTAAATTTTTTTTTCAGTCAGACTGAAATACATCATTCAGCCCAAAAGATCTGAGTGCTGGAGCTTAAGAGAATTTCCTTTCCTGACAATGTAAAGAAAAGTGTTCTTGACACAAGAATAGACTTGCTATATTTATATATGCTATATTTATATGTTCCCCATGAGTAATCTTTTTCCCCTCCACACTAATTCTAAACACACCCATTTGTTTTGCAGGCGGTTCATCGGGATAAATCCGGAAAAGGGCACCAAGGCCAGAGGAGTCGTATCAAAACGGACGGGGAAGGTCACACAGAAAAAGAAAACAGTGAACCCTCGTGTCTCCAGTCTGCTTAAAAAATTGATGGATTTTGAGTGGGACTTTATCTAAGTATTACACACCACAGACCACACAAACATCAGACACACACTCATCTCACACATGCATCACACATATGCGCATTTCACACACACTCACATCACACACATCGGACACGCATCACACACACACACACACACACACACACACACACACACACACACACACACACACATACATTCATTCACACACTCTGTTTTTTCAGGTATTCAGTAATTCTTATTCACTCATAAACATTTACTCAGTTGTTCTTTAATTTGTTCACTTAATCTCTGTGTCCAGAGTTCATTTTTGGACAGCCTGTATGACTTGGACAGCCATCAGAATAATTTGTTAAAGACTTGTTAAAGCAGTTGATTTATCATTTATACAGCTGAAATGTAAATTTATTGTAATAAATGTAATAATTTTTGAGCTTTGTTTTACCTTTTGTTTTCATTTTGTACAAATGTCAGAATTTGATTTGGGGAATATTTTAAGTTTATTTCTGTTATGACCAATTCTTCCCCATAAATACCTGAATTTTCATTTATTTTCTTTACTGTTATCTAGGCTTTTTCTAAGAAAGTTATTCAAAAGTTTAATAAAACAAGACATGTTTTGAAACAATACTTTAAAGATGCTTTCCTTCTGTTACATTTTTAAGTCACTGTTTCAAAAGGAAGTAAGACTGTTAGGGGCAATTTATTAAATCACACTGTTTAGAAAATAAATAATATGTATGTATGTATTATATATATACTTTGAATGTAGAAACAGCATTATGCTGTATTTGCAAAAACAGTCTCCAACTGTAAATTTCACCAACAGTAAGAGACAGTTAATTTTACAGTGCCTTGCTGGCAACCGTGCTGCCAGTTCTTTACTGTTTTTTAATAAACAGTAGGTAACTGTAATTTTAATTAACAGTAAAACACTGTTAATTTTACAGTGCCTTGCTGGCAACCGTGCTGCCAGTTCTTTACTGTTTTTTAATAAACAGTAGGTAACTGTAATTTTAATTAACAGTAAAACACTGTTAATTTTACAGTGCCTTGCTGGCAACCGTGCTGCCAGTTCTTTACTGTTTTTTAACGGGAAATTTTTTTACAGTGAAGTTCTAAATAGTGGTATAATGATTAATTTCATTATACCAATGTGCCAGTGTCCGTTTCACAAGTTTTGCTTGGTCTGCTTTCCCTCTGCCAAATTTTTTATTTATTTATTTATTTTTTTTTGAGCTTTGCACCCTTAATGAAATGCAAGTCTCAAAGTGTTCTTTCCATTTACAGAAATTGGCAGCAGAACGTGTCAGTAGTGGATTCAGCGTCACTCTGATCCCATATAAATGTGATCTGTCTGTCGAGGACGAGATGTTATCCATGTTCTCCTGGATCAAAGTTCAACCTCAGGGCATAGACGTGTGCATTAATAACGCTGGTTTGGCTTTCCCAGAGCTTCTATTAAGCGGTAAAACCAGTGGCTGGAGGACTATGATGGATGAATGTGAATCAGAATAAATATGCATTTCTTTTCTGAAAACATGCAGTTAGAGATTGTGTGATGGTAGTCATCTTCATATTTTGCAGGTGAATGTCATTGCCCTGTCAGTGTGCGCATGTGAGGCTTACCAGTCCATGAAAGAAATAAAAGTTGATGATGGTCATATCATTAATATTAATGAGTACTGTAATGTTTTAATGGACATGTTCAGACAAATTTATATTTCTACCTGTGCCATGCACCAAGCTATATAATATCTTTAAATATTTTACTATGTTTTAGTATGTGTGGACATCACGTCCTCCACAATGCTGATTTACACTTCTACACCGCTACCAAATATGCAGTGACGGCTTTCACTAAAGGTTTGAGGCAGAGGCCAAAACCCACATATGTGCCACAGTAAGAGCAGGAGGATGAAGAATTAATGTGATTATTCAAAATAAAACATGTTTAAACACTAAAAAATTTTCTTTCTTTAACAGGCTATATCTCCTGGTTTAGTGGAGACAGAGTTAACCTACAGGCTCTTTAGCCAAAACCCAGAAAAGGCTGCTGCTACCTATAAAAGCATAAAAGTATAGACAAATCCTGATTTTTGTCTACAGAGCATGTTGTAGGTCATTGTTTACCTTTTTAAAATGTAAAAATTATATTTACAGTGCCTCCAAGCAGCTGATATTGCAAACGCAGTGGTGTATGTCCTGAGTGCTCCTCCTCATGTTCAAGTAAGGATCATCCATTACTGAAGAAACTATTGCGCTGTTAATGTTTGCTGTCTTTCTGACATTTGCCTAACCATGAGCTTATTTTTTTAGAAATAGAAAATTAAAGACTTTCCTTTATTCTCTGTAGATTGGTGACATTCAGATGAGGCCTGTGGAGCAGTTGACATAAACTGAACAGAGAAACAGGATGAAGCATCTCTGACATAACGGCTTTAACAAACATCGTAAAAGTCAAAGATCGCAGAAATGTCTAACAGAAGCGTATACGATGTTGTAAATAAATATCGTCAAGTCTCTAAATCTTATGAAATGCATTTTGTAAATACCTAAACCACTGTTCTGTTTCATCATGATGTTTACATTTTTCATTATAGTGACTGAAATGATTTAATGTGCTAGTGTTAACAATTTTGAGACGGAATACTTTAGATGCTTAATTGCTTTCTGGTTGTTGAAAAAGTGCCAACTATGCAATAAGGACCTAATATAATAGAAACTAAAAAGTCACTTTTTATTACTTGCCAAACATGTCTTTATGTATTGGAACCTGCATATCCATATTTTTATTTTAAAGCTAGGCTATAAGGATAGAGGGATTTCCTCACCCTTAAATTGCTCCAAACCTCTATGTATTTCTTTAAGCTGTTGAAGATATTCTAAAGAATGTTGGTAATCAAATAGTTAACGGTAGCTATTGACTTCCATATATGGAAAAAAAAATATATATATGGATGTCAACTGTTTGTTTACCAACATTCTTTAGTGTTCAGCAAGAAAGAAGCTCATGCAGGTTTGGAACAAGTGGATGGTGGGTAAATGATGACAGAATTTTTATTCTTAGGTGAACTATCCCTTTAAAGAGTTCTTATTGACCCAGAAAGAAAATGGAGATGGGACGTTTTTAGGGTCATTTCAAACACCAGTAACCTTGGTCACTTAGAATTCACTGCAAGAATATCTAAACAGGCCAGAAGTGTTTTATCTTGATTTGCAAATATTATTATTTATTTTTTTTTCGTTTGTTTTGTGAAAACTGCGAAGACAAAATTAAACCTCTTGCAAATAATGCGGGGTCATTTGAGTTTATGCGACTGCGAAATCTTGGAATAAAACAAATCAGGTGATCTGATGCAGCATATAATGGAATCGGAAGTGCATTGCTATTGGCTAGTTTCTCAGGGAGTGTTGGTTTATATAGGGGATTGCAGTGAAGGTCACGGGAAACTGGCAGCAGATTTTCTGTAAGAGTTTTGTGAACTTGTAACATGGATCGCTGGAAAGGCAGGGTTGCTCTTGTCACTGGAGCTTCAGTGGGAATCGGAGCTGCAATCGCAAAGTCTCTTGTCCAGCATGGCATGAAGGTGGTCGGCTGTGCCAGAAATGTGGCGCAAATTGAGGTAATTATACAGTTATGAGGAATAAATTTGCATATGGTGCTGCAGGAAAAAAAAAATGAAATAATGTGAGGAAATCGCAGGTAATTTATGTAGCACCTCGCACGAAACACGAGCAGGCAATTTGTACACTATTGATTAATTTCTTAGATCATTCTAAATATAATTGTATAATAGCCTATCTTAATTTATTTTCTTTCTGCTTTTACTCACGTTCATGTTATGTAAAATCTGTATGATTTCCTGGAAAACAAACTTTTTTGAGATATAGTATTAAACTCTTTAGTCCATCTCAGACTTATTTGCAAGTGTTTTGGATGAAAACGTCTGCTAAAAGAAATAAATGTTAATAATGTATGTCTTTAAACTATAGCTGTGAACAAAGCGTCTATCCCTCTGTAGCAAAAATGTCCAAAGTTATCAAAGGAATTCATCCTAAAATGAAAATTCTGTTAATGTTTACTTGCCCTCAAGTTGTTCCTAATCTTCTTTTGTTGAAAATATTTTGAAGAATGTAGGTAAAAGGTTGTTTGATGGACTCCGTTGACTTTATTGCAAGGGAAAAAAAAGTACTTTGGAAGTCAATTGGTTTATAAACTGTTTGATTACACATTTTAAAATATGTTCAACAGAAGAAAGAGACTAATTTTCAACTTGAGGGGGAATAAATGATGACAGAATTTTCATTTTGGGGTGAACTATCCCTATAAAAAACTTATTATGATACAAGAGTTGTAATAATACTTTATATCCATCTATAATAAGTTTATATCCTCCTGCCAATGTTTTTCACCCTTTGTGAAATGTAAATCTCAAAGTACTCTTTCCTTTCACAGAAATTGGCAGCAGAATGTGTCAGTAGTGGATTCAGCGGCACTCTGATCCCATACAAATGTGATCTGTCTGTCGAGGATGACATGTTATCCATGTTCTCCTGGATCAAAGTTCATTATCAAGGCATTGACGTGTGCATTAACAATGCTGGTTTGGCTCTCCCAGAGCCTCTATTGAGTGGCAAAACCAGTGGCTGGAGGACTATGATGGATGTATGTAACTCAATTAAGCAGTTATACATTATCTAACATGCAGAATGTGTCATGGCCAAATGTTCATATTTTGCAGGTGAATGTCATTGCCCTGTCGGTGTGCGCCCGTGAGGCTTACCAGTCCATGAAAGAAAGAAATATTGATGATGGTCATATCATTAATATTAACAGGTACAGGTGTATTTTATTGCACCTTTGTTCTGTGTACTCATTTTCCTGTCTATGTTCAGACACAAAAGCATTCAATGTCTTAAAATACATGTTTTAGTATTTGTGGACACCGGGTCATCAACAATGCTGATGCACACTTCTACACTGCCAGCAAGTATGCAGTGACGGCTCTCACAGAAGGTTTGAGGCAAGAGTTACGAGAGGCCAAAACCCACATACGTGCCACAGTAAGAACAGGAGGATCAAGATGTGCTTTTTTTTTTAATGTAATATGAATATTGCATGTCCATAAACTTGTTGGCACAAAGTGTGCTCTTACTTTGACAGTGTATTTCTCCTGGTTTAGTGAAGACAGAATTTGCCTACCGACTGTTCAGTGAAAACCCAGAAATAGCTGTTGCTACCTACAAAAGTTTAAAGGTATAGACAAATTCTAATTCCTTTCTATACGACATGTTGAAGGTCATCATTTACATGTTTAAATATCATATTTACAGTGCCTAGAAGCAGTTGACATCGCAAACTCAGTGCTGTATGTCCTGAGTGCTCCTCCTCATGTTCAAGTAAGCATCATCCATAACTGGAGAAACTGTTGCGCTGTTAATGTTTGCTGTCACTTAATCAGTGTTCTGATTATAAGATGAATGTTGTTAAGAATTTGTCGGAAATTAGAATAATTGCTGTTCTTTGTTGGTTTATACTGATATAGAATCAATTTGAGCAGCAGTGGAAAATTTCTGCATTATATTTTCTAGGTAGAATCTTGATTTAATGGCTGATAGTTTTTTCTTCCTCGTGTAGATTGGTGACATTGAGATCACACCAGTGGAGCAGTCGATGTAACATGAGCAGATAAATGGGATCAAGCATCTCTGACACATTGTGATGAAGTACAGAACTTTAAGTAAAATAAATAAATACAAGAATTATTGTTCAATTTACTACTACATTTACTATTAATAGTACATTTACTGTTTTTGTAAATGTTACTAGACAGACAAAAATTACGATTTTTAGAAAATGTTCTTAACACTCTTGGTGCTGTTTTTAATTACATATTAAAAGGTAAGTCTTGCAAAATGCAGAATCACTGTCATTTATTTTGCTTGACATCATATTGAGCAACATTTGCAGACAAAGGATCAGTGCTGATGAAATGTGATACTTCTGTACAAATGTTAGCTCTGAGTTTGCATCTCAGCATTGGAGGGTTACATTGCAACAACGGTTTTAATCAAACTTAACAATTAAGTTACTGACTTCAGTAACAAAAACGTATAAACCCTGGTAACCCTTTTTAAGTAATTTTAAAGATTCTGACTACACTGGTTAAAAATAAAGATGCTTAAAAAGGTTCTTCACAGCGATGCCATAGAAGAACCATTTTTGGTTCCACGAAGAACCATTTTTGGTTCCACAAAGAACCATTCAGTCAAAGGTTCTTTAAAGAACCATCCCTTTCTTACCTTTTTATAATCTGAAGAACCTTCTTTCGCCACAAAGAACCTTTTGTGAAACAGAAAGGTTCTTAAGATGTTAAAGGTTCTTAACGGAACCATTTAGACAAAAAAGGTTCTTCTATGGCATCGTGAAGCACCTTTATTTTTAAGAGTGTATAGTGGAGTGTATTATGATATACGTTTATGGTGCTTTTTTGTTATTCTGGAGCTTGATGACCCCAGTCCTTATTCACTTCATTATAAGAAGAGCAAGGATATTCTTCAAATCATGTGCATTGAAACAACATGAGAGTGAGTAAATGACAGATCCGAATCGCCAGTGCTGGTTTATCCATGATTAGACCCAGTTTTCCCTTTTAAATTAAATTAATTTTATTTTTATTCCTAAAGTGTGTGTGTGGGTGTGTGTGTGAAGAAATGACCAAATAGCTCATTACACTTTCTGGTTTTTCTGGTTTTCTGAAATCAAGGGAGACACCTATTGAACATTGAAAAGTAGACTACTGCCAACGTTTATTATGCCAAGAGCAGAAAACAATACTGTAATAAATTAACTTGTCAAAAGTGGTTGAGGTTGGTGAAAGATTCTGACACCTTGTTTTCCTCTAAAAACATAGCATAGTAATGAAAGGTATTCAAAAGCAAATGTTACTTTCCAATGTATTTATAGTGTAAATGACAATCATTCAACTGATTTTTGCACTTGTTTCATCGTAAGACTCTGTAGCTGCTCACAGCCCAATGCTTCCTCCTCATGCATGATTGGCATTTCAAGGAAAACTGCCTAGCAACCAGAAATGTTCAGCCCTGAGTATAAAATGTGTGTTAAGGCTGTGAGGAAAGCATTGTTTTGCCATTAAAATATTTTGCTTAAAAATGGAAAGCTCATTAACATTACCTTGCTTTAAACCAAACATAGATTAGTTATTTAGCCACTTTTCATACTTTTTACCCACTTGACCTTCATTGGAGTTCCTCTGTGGTCTTAGATGACCTTTTACATCTCATCTCAGCATGTGGACAGAACGTGCAGTTACTCAGCAAAAGCCTCTTGTTCTCATGGGAACACAGTCCCGCCCTCTTAACCCCATTTCCATGACCGTAACAGCACGAAACGCTGCGGAATCAATCATGAATTGTCTTTTATGCTTTGTAAGTGATACTATTGTACTGTTTTTGGAATGTATATCATTTCATAACGTCTACACCCTCTGAATGCTGGATTATTATTCCATGTCTGGGAACCAGGGAGCTGGTAAGAGACTCCACATTGTTTTCACACACTCATTCTGAAACTGCTGAGTACAGTGGGGTCGCGGAGAAGGAAGCTGGTGTGATGCAAAATGGCGTGATGTTCAGGCCATAATATGAATAAATTTGGGTGGTCCCTCATTTGAATAATGGAAATCCCACATTGGTCTCCCTTGAGTAGTGTGTTTTCCAAGAGAACGTGTTAATGAAACATTTGAAAACCCTGTTGAAACATATGTACTTTCAATGCCCCCAACTTTCCTAATTAGGAGGTCAGATCCCCCAAACCCCATTGTTCAAACCCCTAATTCATTCCTACTTCATATGCATTATTGTAACACTGTGGCTTGAATTACATACATTTTCCATTGCATACTTCAGAATGCGATTCTGCAAAGGACTTGCTTTCTAACAAGAGCATGTGAGGGTCAGCTGATGGGAGATTTGAGTCCAGTGTTACAATACTCATTTAATGTCGGACGGTGGGTGAGGTACCTAAAGCAGATTATCCTTTGAGAAGAATGTGACCCTTTCTGCTTAAGTCCACTGGCGAAGGCCAAAGTCTGTGCTAGAACAAAGACTATCATAAATGGACTCAGTGCACTGCAGGTACATTTGGGGAGTTTTTATACAGGAGGGCAAATGCTGTAAATAATCAGGTTACCTGGGGGAACACTTAACATTTCGTTTATTAAAAACAAAACCCATACTGTGAAGCAGAGGAATGTTTTCTCAAACCATACTATGGAAGGACCACCAGTGCTCTTATTTACTTTACTCAGCAATCATGTTGAGAAACACATGCTTTATAAAATTGATCTGATCTGTTAGTCTACCATCAACGAAGCTATAAAAACAGAGTAGGTAAAAACATGCTGCTTATTAAAACAATATCATATGGCAGCCTAGAAGATATTTGGTCGCACCATGCGGAGCTTCTCGAGTTTCACTCTCTCTTAACTTTTCCACGCTTTTCTCGATTTCCTCTCTCCTTGTATCTCTTCATTTTCGTGTTCCTAGGTCTGCGGGTTGCCGTGGATGGAGTGTTAGTCTGTAGGAGAGGAAACATCGGTGCTGTGTTTATCTCAGGATCCTTCAACTGAAACTCAGTGTCCTTTTCAATCAGAGTCGGGAGGGGTGTCGTGTCTGCAACGTCAGGCAAAACAGCTTCATAGCAGATTTTTATTACACGCCTTCCTTTGTTCATTCTACCGTTGGTGTCCTTCAAACTATCTGTTGGGTTTTCAAGTCGGTCCAATCCCAGTTGCTGTAGTACGTCGGTTGGCCTGACAGTTGCAGAACCTGTGAACAATAGAGGATCCCGAGAGCTGATATCACGAGGAGGTTCTTCTGTAGAGGAAGCATTGATTTTCCTCATTCTCTTTCTTCCTTCTCTCTGCCTCGAACTTGGCCTTTTGGTTCTAACAATAGGTGTTTTTTGTGTAGTAGTAACTACAGGTCCCTTTTCTTCCGTGTGTGGTGTATTTTGCGTCACCTCGTCTCTTACAGCATCAATTGGACTCTCAGGTGTTGACGTTATGAGGCTCACACCTTCAGACGGACTAGTCGAGAGAGTTTCGTCCTTGAAATAAAGTTGGGTGGCTTCTGTGGAAGGGTTGGTTTTTCTTTGCTTTTTCTTTCCGGCTCTTTGTCTCAGCTTAGCTCTGGTCTTACCACGGACAGCTGGGGTAATGTGAGCTGTAGGCGAGGTGGAGACTAACTCTGTGTCGTTTGCTTGTCTGTGCTCTAGAATCTCTGGTTCTTTGTTTGTCTTTATTGAGGTGGTAATGGTAACAACATCCTGATTATCATTCACTGTCCTCTGAGGATCATCTCTCATCATCTTATTTCCTTCAGAGTCTAGCTCACTGTTCATGAAATTGTTTTCTTTTATCCTAAACCGATTCATCTTCACTGCTTCCTCTGCAAAGTTGTTCTTACCCATGACCTCCTCTGTTTGACTGGTCGACGGCGCACTGGTCGTTCCTTCATCAACCTTTAACACAGCATCAAGTTTTTTATTCTTCTTCCTGCCTTTACCCTTTCCTCTTTTCTTCTTGTTCTCTTTTTTCTTCTTGCTGGAATTTTTCTTCCTCTTCTTCTCTGACGTCTGAGTTTCTCCTTTACCTGCGTCTGCGGATGAGCTTTGAGAAGTGGAGACTGTGGCGAGCACTTTAATGAAATCCTCTGCAGCTGTCACCACGTTTGTGAGCGAGGGCTCCTCAGGAGCGGTGGTCTTTGATTCAGAGAATGACGACTGTGTTGTGCTTTCTGCAGTCTGAGTCGTGTTCTGCTTTTCTTCATCTGACTGTTTCTTCTTAGGAGGAGCGATTGTCAATACGTCAATGACATCGATGCCTCCAAAGTCGTAAGGGATTGATTCTTTAATCACTGCGACGGGAACTATGTCATACTTTTTACACCTTTATAATGGAGAGAAGAGTAAAAACTGCATTAATTTGGTTATTAATTTGGCTACTGTAGACTGTACGCCAGAGTCTAAGGAAGGAATTAGATAGAATTACATAGAATTTGATACTTACACTCCATACCAGTGACGCTCAACACACTGCTCTTCAAATGAAAACTCAAAGCAAGGCGCTTCGATCACATTAAAGAAGGCTTGTCCGACTACTCGGGATGAAGTGTCATTGACAAGTCTCAGGCATTCCTTTAAGCTGTAAGATGCAGATGTAAGGGTATAAATGTTCATTAGCTTAAATAGATATGGAGATGATTTCAAAATGTCTATTTTTTCAGCATTTATATTTGATTGCAGCAGGCACTATAATATAATGTCAGGCTGACACTGAACATGATGTCGGACAGACATTGCATTTTGGTTGAGATCGAAAATCGGGTTGACGTCAGTATTTGATGCTAATTTGACGTTGATTTAACGTTGGATTTTGGTTACACAGCCTAAAAACAACAAATATCAACATCAGTATTGGACATCAAATTAACATTGACATTAGACGTTGAATTGATATTAAATTTTGGTCACCCGACGTCGCAATCGAAATTTAACCAAATATCAAAGTCTTATGACTTGTGTGCCATCAGTTAAAAAAAAAATCACTTGAAAACATACACTGCAAAAATCGGTAACCTGCTGCAATCATTTTTTTTTCTGATCTAAGCCTTAAATTTAGATCTCCTCATGATAGTTCTATGAAAAATAATTTTTAGTAAAAGTTAATTGGTGCTGATTGTGGTAACATCCCCACATGACGCACATGTTAACATTTCGTAGGTAGCTGACAAACATGAAGAATATTTGCAAGTTAAAATGTATATTTTTGCATAATTGTAAGTTACTATAATAATATAACATAATAAGTGTCTCACAATATAGCCTATAACGTCGTAAATACGGCATATAGACAACAGTAAGATTTTTTTTAAGTGTTTAAAGTAGTTTTAAATGAAGTATTGCATGTCATGCTACTGGAGGCTGCTGTTATCTATCAAACTTACATATCTGGACCACATCAAACTTACGCATTGTCGCAGTCGCAGTGGCTAAGGGAATGCCATTTAAAGTTGGTGTATCCATAGTTGGAGGAGAAGGCATGGATGATGTATGGGCAGTGATCGTGAACGCGGCAACATTTGTCGGTCTCTTCGAATTCGCCTAAGGGGAAAAAATCCCATGCAAAAAATGCCTAAACACCAGCTACAGTATGAAAATGAAAAATAATAGGCTACTCAAGTCAGTGAATTAAAGTCAGCTCACCTAACTGATCGTAATGATCTGCGATGTTTCCTGCACCACACCAAAGAGTCCCGGGATAAGTGAAGCCGCGCTTGCTTCGCGTCTTTTTATTGTTCGCTGCATCCGAGTTCGGCTCTTTTGCTTGTTTTGTTGTCGTGATCACGTTTCTGTCGCCTTTTGATTTCAGCTTGTTACAGTTCGCCTTCGCTTCGGACACCCCGGTCAAACTCATCTTCAAATCGGAGTTCATTTGGTTTCTAAGCCCAAGTCTGCACACGTGCATGAAGGATTTCACTTGTATTTCGTTTTGGATCACAGAGCAGTCGACCAGGCGGCCCTCAGAGTCATGCACAGAGCGAACCTCTTCAGCTCCATCGGTAACCTGATGGAGGTGATACTCTCCCACAACCGAACTTTTGGCGCAAAGAGTGTTGTTAAGCATGTAAAAGAGCTCTTTGCTCTCTTTTTCTGCATCTAAAGCTTGGCTTAAGAATTCGCCTTTAACAAAGTTCCTGTCTAGATAAGACAGAAACACGAAAAACACGGACCACATCGCGGCGGGCGGCACTTTCAGCACCACGGAGTTTCAGACAGCACCGCAGCCTCTCCTGTCCAACGAGTACCGGCTTCTTTCACCGGCTGCTGTGGGTATTAATATATTGCCGGTCAATAATGGGAGGGGTCTGTCATTTAATTAACCCTTTCCTCCTCCAATGAACTTGAATACCCTAATGTGCATCTGTTTCCTCCTCCTGGCGTCTCTGTGGCAAGTGAACAATGATTTCCAATGGATTTCCAATGGTCCTTATATATTTGCAAAAGGCAAATTAGTATTTCTCTCATTTGCGAGAGGGAAATGTTGCAAGGCAAAATCTAACAAACAAAAGGGTATTCTTGTTTCTTTTTAAAAGTAAATCAATGCTAAGTTGAAACCACATTTTGTATTCTTGTATTCATTTTACATTCTAGGACAATAGAAAGCATGGCATTACAGTTAAAAGCATAAGACGTGAGAATTACAAGTATTTAGGTATGAATTCTACAAAGACATTCCAAACAAAAGGAGATCGCATATGTAGCCTATTGTTTTTAGATATAAATAACCTACTTTGTTTTCAAACAGAATAGAATTAGTCGTTATTTAACAATTTGTTATTTATTTACACATTACAAATGTATCCCAAACGTTGGTATTTTGTTTAAAACCTCACTGAGTTAAGCTGACTATGGGCGTTGAGGAACACAGGCTACATACAAATTGCCTATATATTTAAATAAATGACTTTCGACCCCTTGAAAGTCATTGATACACTCTAAAAAATGCTGGGTTGTTTTAACCCAACTTTGGGTCAAATATGGACTAACCCAGTTTTGGGGTTAAATTTTTACATTAAATTTTTAACCCAAAAGTTGGATTAGTCCATATTTGACCCAAAATTGGGTTAAAACAACCCAGCATTTTTTAGAGTGTACCTCACAAAAACATTACAAACTTTACATCATATATACAAATAAAAGAGGACTATAGCACATATTTTCATATATTTCTCTTTAGGTTCTTTTTAATCAAGTCGTGTTTGTTGTGTGCACGCGCACCGGAATTAGTAATTCCTACATAATGAATGTAGGGTGTAATGGATATGTGTGTTTTGACCGCAAGTAACCCCATCGCTCCCCACACCTCGAGATTTACTTTGGTGACGCAGCAAGGAGGAGGTTCCTTTGGCGCTTTCCATAGTAACAAGAGATGGGGTGATTCTTCCGACCCAACGAGATTGGGCATTCTAATTTCACAAAAGGAATGGGTAGTGACCTAATTTGGAACAGTGGGCTTTTTCGATGCAGACCAATGAAGATCTCCATGCAGTTACTGAACATTAGTCAGTGTCTTTTCCTATGGTTACATGGATCTTAACTTTGGGACTTTAATATATGCAGGCGCCAGTAAAGTGAAAAAGAGTAATTTGAGAAGAGAACGCACGTTTGTCCATATGTAAATATATTTGCAATTATACGTGGCTGTTGCATTCAAGCAATTAAATATGTAGCTCTCCGGTGCTGTATTTCTAAGAAAAAGAAAAAAAAATCACATGATTAAAATTGTCCATTCCACATGAGACTTATTTTTAACAGTTAGGCTATTTAACAATTGGTGCAACAAGGGTTCAAACAACCAAACTAACAAAATAACAAAATAAATCAGGAATTGAGTATGTGCAAATGCCAAATATTTATGGTCGGCTTTCAAAGAGCCCCCATTGAGTCCAACAGTGGGCTTTGGCAAAGAAGTCGGATTGGTGGGGGAGGAAACAAATGATGTAAAATCACCAGAGGCAACATGCGACGTTGGAAAATCCGTCCGATGCAGTATTAATTTAATGCTCATTAAAAAGTTTTACCAGGATATTAATCACTGCGTGATCCTCATATCTGACGAACTGTTACTTCATCACAGCACACTGTAATTTAGAAATACTGTCTTTTCTTTAAAATGTTTATGATCTACAATAGCACTTCAGTTCTTGATACATAAATCTAAAATAGGTATGCAAACATAAAATGTTGGCATAATAGCGCAAATATGTGCTCATGATATCTGATGTATCTTGATGTATCTGATAATCCATTGTCTTAAATTGCACATGGTTTTCAGATGTAGGTCAAAAATGAGTCACATTTCCCTTTTAAACAATGAAATAAATAAGTCAGCTGCTCAATCAAGAGTTCACTAGAGAAATTTCTGAAGAAAATAAAATGTAAAAGACCAAAAGATTCAATAATAAAACTGTCCATAATTTCGATCTTTTGCGGATTGTATGGATGTACTGTATAGGCGATTCATAATGAGGCGCAATTCAGTGGAAACAGTCGACTCCTGGCATCTTGCACATAAAGACGCTTATAGTCGTCTGCTTAGGCTTTCTGTATCAGGTTTCTCTATATTTTTCCATGTTAACTATTTACTGTCGTTCATTCAGCAATTAATAATAATAATAATAATAATAATAAAAACATTCTATTCATATGCTAGCCCACTTTCTGAACCTTATTTTTATTGACGGCCGTTAATTGTTATTGCAGCTACTTTTGTTGATGTTGTTACCAAAATGCATTTTTGTTACAGTAAAGATAAAACATCATATTGAGTTAATTAATTCTAAATTAACTTCAATATTCCAACGTACGTGATTTATAGTTTCTCCTAGCATGTTTAAATTCTCTTGGTTTTCTTCATCACAGGTAAATTCAAAATGCTTGAAAAAGTGCAATGAAATTATTAGCTACAAGACCTAACTTTGGTCCCACTTAAACTAATTTAGGCTAGGTTTTCGATGTGTGTGTGTGAGTGTGCACATAGTATTCCCTACATTATGAGGACCAGATGTCCCCAAGTATAGTAATATCAGTAAATTTCGACATCATGGGGACATTTTTTTTTTTTGGTCCCCATGAGGAAAACAACGTATAAATCAAATAGAACGAAGTGTTTAGAAAATCTAAAATAGCAGAAAGTTTTCTGTGAGGGTAGGTTTAGGTGTAGGGTTAGGGCAAGTTTGTACAGTATAGCCTATAAAAACCATTACGTCCATAGAATGTCCCCTCAAAAAAAAAAAAAAAAAAAAAGGAAACCAGTAGCCTATGTGTGTGTAACACACTACAATATAATACTTTACAGTAACTTTGTGAATAGCTCACTGTGATTATTTGCAAGCCACTTATCTCACATAAATGGACAGTACTCACTTTATGCTTATCTTCACTGCTACAAATTTCATGACTTCACGTCTTTGCTCTGAAAGAACGACTGTTATAGATGTCAAGAGTCAGGATGATTCATTTCCCTACTTTAAACCTGCACACATAATGCATTTTGGTCAACCATCGCTCTTTCTAAATCTGTCATATTTCTGCTTGGCTCCTGTGCTTGATCACTGCGTAGAAACTGAGTGACAGCTGTCAGCATCACTTCAGCACCTCGACTGATATCGCGCAGGGATATTATTTCTTCTTCATGTGGCACTCCGGTTCGGGACACGCCACACAAGCGATAGTGCGGATTGATATCATGACAAGAGAGCGCATTCATCCCCAGTTAGTCCTAGGAGTCAGTCACAATGTAGCGCAACATGATGAGCATTTATTAAAACATTATGGGTCCTTTCTTTCTTTCTTTCTTTGTTTCTTTCCATAGCCTAGCCTATACTTTAAGAAACATCTCGCAGAACATAGTTGTTGCCAAACTAGACAGCTCAGCCCCCTTCTTTGATTTGACTGGGTATCTCAAAATTAACGAGTGGCGCAGACAATCGAACATAAAAGTTTAACTTTTTAGAATCTTTTTGTCATCCCTGGAACTACTTCATACAAGTATAAGGAGTATAAGTGCGTTATCAAACATTAGTCACATTTACAGTTTAGTTCGCATTAGGACATCCCTTTAAAAATATAAAAGGGGGGGAAAAAAAACATGTTTGTGCTTAAAAACAGTGATTTATTAACTGAGTCTCCAGTGGTCTAGTTTGTGGCTAATGGTTAAGCGATTGCTCTGGGAGAGACATGAAAACGCCCACTTTACACTATTGAACTTGACACCAAATACACGCCGTTACCGGGGTGAGGTTTCAGAAGTCTAGTGGTCTTTCCAGAATGGATGTTTTAGCAGTTCCCCAAAAGAGAGAAGAGTGCTGGTACTTGTCTCTTATGGCACCAAACACAAAGGGTCCAAAGTTTGCATGGCTTGATCCATCAAGACTCTATTGCAATTCACAGGTAAACATTCGCTCTTGTTGCACGTCAAAGTTTACCCAGTGTACCATCTAAGTTATTAAATAACCTAGTTTTAAAACTATGCATCTTGATGTCTGAAAAATAAAGACATGCTAGAATGTGCTTGACTACCATGGGTTTCATAGTTTATAGTCTCTGCTCACTGTTTTCTGTCACTCCTGACTGATCTAGGCACTGTCAGATTGTGTAAAAGATCTTCTCAAACCATTCCAGAATGAGACCATTGACCTGGTGGCTGGAATAGATGCTATGGGCTTCATCCTTGGTATAAAACTTTCTCTTTTGTAGCTGGTGTGGAGCAAGACAGTCTGAACTCGAGAGACAGTATTTTTAGCTCAGTTCACATGTTGCAGTATATATAACACCTCTGCAAATAGGCTAAATATAGAGTGGGGTATAAACTTAGGGACCATCTCTAAAGCCTGACTTAATGAAATGTATAAACTTAAATGACAGTGGCTATTTAGTGAAATATGGATTATATGTATAAAGGATTTTATTTTTACTTTCTCCTGCAATTTCAGGGTCAGCTGTGGCCATAACTTTAGGAAAAGGATTTTTGGCCATTCGAAAAGCAGGACACTTATGTGTTCAAACTCGCACTCAGGACTACAGCGACTACTCTGGACGAGAGAAACTCATGGAAGTGCGTGTTGATGTGTTAAAGCCAGGTACTGATGTATGTAAACTCATATATTGTCACTCTAATGGTTGATGATGTTGCTGAAGTCTATATTGAAATGAAAAAGGGCATTTAAAGTTGGAAGTTAAAAGACAACTCAATCAAATGTATAGTCTTTTTACTTATAATATTTGCAATGCAATATAATCCAGTTGTATTACATAATGACTGCAGACCCATCTGTATTCAAATGTTTTAACACAGTAAAATGGGAATGTATAGGTATATTTTGATGGGTTTCAGGTCTGCGGGTTCTTATAGTAGACCAGTGGATTGAGACTGGAGGAACTATGAGAGCAGCTATTAAACTGGTGGAGGATCAAGGAGCTACTGTTGTAGGTAAGCATAAAAGCAAAAAAATCTTTTGAAACATGGTGAACTTATCCACTGCCACTCTCCAAAACCTTTAGTCGATTCTTTAATGTTGATTCTCCCTTTAAGGCACTATTAAAATAAATAAGGTAACTGAAGTATGGCTGGTGAGAGTTTATTGACATTCTTGTTATATTAGTTCCTGCAAGATACAAAAGAATAGATTTAGACATCTGTTTGATGTGAGAGAGTGTAATAGATGGGTGTCAGTAGACTTGATTAAGTTGCTAAAATGAGTGCTATTATTTCTCTGTTCTTTGTAGGAATTGCTGCTGTGGCCATTGAAAACAGTGAGGGAGGAAAGTGGCTAAAGGAAAACTATAAATATTCCCACTGCATTCCAAATGAGCTGCAATCTCAGATAGACAGTCAATACCTGGAGTCTTTTAAGAACTTTAGTGGTTAAATATTAAGAAATCAGGGAAAAAATATTCATGTAAAATTTTAAATTCCAAGGGGAATCTGCCCTTGAATTATTTGCAGGTTGTGAAATGTATTATTGTATGTGAAAAGGTATGACTCTTGTGAGGACTGATCTATCTCAAAGGGATAGTTCACCCAAAAATGAAAATTCTGTCATCATTTACTCACCCTCAAGTAGTTCCAAACCTGTATGAATGTCTTTGTTCTGCTGAACACAAAGGAAGATATTCTGAAGAATGTGGGAAATAGAGCAGTTCTGGGGCACCATTGACTTCCATGGTATTTTTTTTCCTACTATGGAAGTGAATGGTGCCCCAAAACAGCCTGCTTACAAACTTTCTTCAAAATATCTTCCTTTGTATTCGGCAGAACAAAGAAATTCATACAGGTTTGCAACTACTTGAGGGTGAGTAAATGATGACAGAATTTTCATTTTTGGGTGAACTATCCCTTTAAGCTTAAATGGGTTTGATCCAGTACATTTTTAATGTTTTAATGGTTTTAATGGTTAATAGTTGATGGTTTGTAATGTTTGTAATGGTATTTGTAGTGAAAACCATTAGAATTTCTGTTATGTTTCAGTAGGGATGGGCTGCATGTTACTTCTATTCTATAAATTACTCTCTCACAAAAAAAATTACAAACAAATGCATAGTTTTTTTCCTTGCAAAGCTTAATCGCAGCTGCACAGTTAAGATGTTTTATTTCAAAGAGTATGTAAAGACAGTCTTGTGATGCAGTCAGTCCTTCCCAAGATGCACAAACAATGCATTTCTTGAGTTTTTTTTTTCTATAGTGAGATGCTTTTTCAGTAAATGTAGGTTCGATTACTTGTTACAATTTTAAGTTGCTCTATCTCAGTTTACCAAACATACTGTTCTCTTTCCATTCCTTTTCTCCTCAGCTGTTCTACTCTTCTTTACACTTCAACCAATCCAAACTGACACTGGTTGTCCAGCCACCACACA
Organism: Spinibarbus caldwelli; assembly: GCA_039654775.1. Classification (NCBI taxonomy): domain Eukaryota; kingdom Metazoa; phylum Chordata; class Actinopteri; order Cypriniformes; family Cyprinidae; genus Spinibarbus; species Spinibarbus caldwelli. The sequence continues at coordinate 18,941,433 of CM077253.1, read as the reverse complement.
TTCAAAGAATAGAATTTAAAATATTTGTGGAATTGAAATGGGTCATGCCAGAGAGTGAACCTCCTTCACCACTCTGTAATGCAAAACAACTCTCTACTGTTGACAATCAATGCAACGATTGAGGAAGACCACACAACAGATGTTTTCTGCCAATAGTACTTTTTAAACATTGACTAGTTTAGACCATTACTAAGTAGGTTACAAGCAAACAAACAAATGTGATTAAAAATGGGACATAAATCCAGGGAGGAGAATGGATAGATGGAATGGCATTTGCATTGCAGTGGTACCCTGCCATCAGTGTGCTTGCTTTGTCTTTCACACTGAGATTAGTTCATAGATTGGTTCAGATCACAACTCTGCCCAAACTGGAAAAACATGACGACTTAAACTCCTGGAAGAGGAGGAACCTCTGTCTGTGGTCCATTCTGTGCTGTCGGGAAACTGGTCTGTGACATGGTGAGTGAGGACAAGCTTTCTCACTGCTTGCTTCATTCATGAAAGGTGTGCAGAGCCAGTAAGTTTTGCAATTAAGGACAATATCTACATAAACTTGATTAGAGCTTGTTACGGAGAAGATGCAACAATCTTAGCAGAGATTCACAAAAAGACAACACAAAAGATTTACAGAGTTTTGACATATAATGTGCAACAACACATCAGCAGTGGCACTTTTTCACAAAAAAAAAACAAAAAAACAAATGCATTGTTCTATGAGCCCATAAGAGGTTTAAAAGATAGATAATACTACAGGAAAATATAAAGTTCTACAATTTATAGAATAAAAGTATAATAAAAAAAGTAAAATACAATAAGGTAAAATAAACTCTGACTCTGACTTTCAAACTTGTAGATTTTAAGCAAAGATTGAAAGAGATGTTGGCAGCTTAGTGATGTTGACGTCAAGGTGATGCTAACTTCCACATTGGTGGCTGGCCTACAAAAATGTCATCCCTGAAGCACTCTGTTACCTGAATATAAATCTCCTTGTCAGCCTTGTTCATGCTTTGAGGAAAACTCCTGACAAATTCTTCTCATTTCTTATGTGACTGTGGTACATGCCTAATCTAGTGTGTTGTGTGAAAGCTTACTATTGAGCAATCTATCTGGAGAACAGTGGAGAAGAACTGATGGCGTTTCAATATGGGGCCCTCTGGTGGCTGAGAAGAAACAACATGCTTTACTGCACAGCTCTACACTAGAAAACGGCTAATTGCATGCTAGTTATGAACAGCTAGTGTTTTATTACAAACTTTTTTTTTGTTTGTTTAACTGATAGGAGAATAAAGGTTTAAGAAAAAGTTGATGTTGATCTCGGAGACGTCTATTTGACGTCTGCATTTACATCTGCAAGAGGTATTTTTTAGAGTGTTTGCTCATCTGGAATGCATCTATAGGACGTTTCCTTTTAGATGTCATATAGACGTATATTAGATGTCTTTAAGATGTTTTTGATTTAGAATGTACGTAAAACTGACATCTGAAAGGCGTCTGTCAGACGTTTGTAGACAGCAGATGCTTTCCAGATCAAGAGATCTTTAACAGACATCTTGCAGACGTACATGTGCTATCTGGGTAATAAACCTACTGTACTATGGTGCTAAGATTAAATCAGTTATAAATGCTATTTTGTGAGTTTTTTTTTTGGTCTGTTTTTTTTTTTTTTTTTATCACAAACATAGCCTACATTACCGCTGAAAAGTTTGGGGTCATCGAGATTTCTTTTTTTTTATTTTTTTTTTAATGTTTTTGAAAGAAGTCTGTTATGCTCACCAAATCTGCATTATTTTTTTATAAAGTAAAAACTGTAATATTGTTAAGTATTATTAGGCTTACAATTTAAAAGAAATGTTTTATATATTAATATAGCCTGTTTTAAAATGTAATTTTTCATCAGCCATTACTCCACTCTTCAGTGTCATCATTCAGAATCATGCTGATTTCCTGCCCAAGAAACATTTCATTTTATTACCAATGTTGAAAACAGTTAATATTTTTGTGAAATCTTTTAAAGTTCTTGCTCATTTGCGAGCTTTTGGCCTACCAACAAACCCAGTCATAACATCAGTAATACCACAGTATTAAAAGAGAAGTACGGTAACAACCGTGTTGCCTGATAGCACACGTACATCTCGGAGACGTCTATTTGATGTCTGCATTTACATCTGCAAGATGTATTTTTTTAGAGTGTTTGCTCATCTGCAACACGTCTATAGGACATTTCCTTTTAGATGTCAAATAGACATCTATTAGATGTCTTTAAGATGTTTATGATTTAGAATTTATGTAAAACTGACATCTGAAAGACGTCTGTCAGACGTTTGTAGACAGCAGATGCTTTCCAGATCAAGAGATCTTTAACAGACATCTTGCAGACGTACGTGTGCTATCTGGGTTATATCTGCTGTGATGTGAACAGTCAAAACGCTGGGGGCTGTAGGGGGCGTTTACTATCCCTCTTTCCTGGTTTTGGTAAAGAGAGATCGGGGGATTGGAGGAGGAGACGAATCCATCTGTATGCAGTTCACAGCGCTTCCGTCGGTCGGAAAATCCTGCCGTATAAACTTGGAAACTGTATGCGATGGATGAATGCTAAAACCCCCTCATATCCCCCTCCTTTTTGTTTCCTTTCCTTTTTATTCTCCTTTCCTTAAAGGCGTTTCAAACGTCTTTGTCTCAGGAAACTAGCGCTTTAAAGTTACAGAAACAACTTGAGGTAAGAAGCACACGTTTGTTTGTAGCAACAGAGTTACAGTAGTGTTACAAAACACGGATTGAGTTCGACTAGAAAGGATGGACTGTCGTTTGTTCCTAAAATGTACTTTTGAAATGTTTATACTAGTCATAAAACTACTATAGGCTACTTAATGTTGTAATCATACTGCACCAAAAGTAGATACAAAGAGGCATCACAAAAAGGTTTAGCCACAAATTAGGGGGTTTTCTTTGTTCTCAGATTTACTTTTGAGATACAGATTAGCGAGTGAGTCATCACCCATGCCGCTAGTAGGCAACTATTTAAACTAACCCGTTCCTACATGTTGCATTAATACATAAGTATCATGCTAAACTGAAAGATAGGCCATTATTTTATTCCTTCAAACCTCTAGTTAGAGCCTCATCATGACCAGCCATTACTCATTTCTTCCTTAATGGTGTACCATGTTACAAAATGCCAAACTGTGATTCATAACTTTGTGTTTGTCCTGCAGAAGCATCATCATGAGCATACTGCCCCCTGTACGGAAAGACCGCATAATTGGCCAGCTTCCTAAGGTACATGCTTTACACACAATGCACTGATGCTCAAGGTATTGTTTGTTCTGGAACTCATCCAACCCAAACCATCTGAAATCCATTTCCTCAACTGAGTGTTAATATTCACTCCTGTTGTAGTGCTTCAACAAAGGTGCTGCTTTGAACACAGAGGATGAATTCCACAGCAAGATGAAGACGGCCTGTCAGCAGCAGAGGACAGGAACTGTGGGGTGAGATGTTAGCTTTTGTTTAATCAGTGGTTTCTGGAGATTTTCAGAAGTGTTTGGATGGTTTATGCAGAATTGTTTTATCCTGTGTCTTTTCTCGTTTTTGTCCAGTAGGTTTAAGATCTCCAAGGTCATTGTAGTAGGAGATCTGGCCGTGGGGAAAACCTGTTTGATTAATAGGTGAGCAAAGCTGCAAAGTTAACCGGTTAATGTTTAATAGCTGTATCAAAGAATTCAGCTTGCTTTTTAGTTATTGTTTGGCTAAATATAGTAATTTAATCTATAGAAACTTTTTTTGTTTTTAGATTTTGTAAAGATGTCTTTGACAAAAATTACAAGGCCACCATTGGTGTGGACTTTGAAATGGAGAGGTTTGAAGTTCTTGGGGTCCCTTTCAGTTTACAACTGTTAAGTACATTTTATGACAGTCCTAACTATCTATAAACGAGTCATTTCTATATTTACTTTAAATACGTTTTTGTTTTAATTTTTCAGGTGGGACACTGCGGGACAGGAGAGATTTAAATGCATTGCCTCTACATACTACAGAGGAGCTCAGGGTATATGAATCATCAGAAAATGAAAATAAATATTGCAAAAAATATAGAGTTTTTAGTATATTATATATTTTTTGTCTAACAATAGATTTTTTTAATATATTATAATAATAGTAATAAAAGTATAATTATTGAATAATTAGTTTTTTAATCATTATTTTAAAAAATATTATTTTTAATTATCTTTTTTTTTTTTTTTACAGCTGTAATCATTGTGTTTGATTTGACTGATGTGGCTTCACTGGAGCATACAAGGTAAATGACATCATCACTGTAATCTGGGTTAACAAATACACAGCGTGCTTCACATACTGAAATGTATTGTCCTCTTCTAAAGGCAATGGCTGGAGGACGCAATGAAAGAGAATGATCCTACCAGTGTATTACTCTTCTTGGTTGGCACAAAGAAAGATCTGAGTGTGAGAGATCATGTTTATTATTTCATAATTGACATTATACTTAATAAATGGTCATGCATAATCCAGTATGGTCTCCTTCCATATACTGTATGTACATATTTATATATGTTCTACCAATATATCATTCCTGCAGTCTCCTGCACAGTATACACTAATTGAGCAGGATGCCATTAAACTGGCAGATCAGATGAAAGCAGAGTACTGGGCTGTGTCTGCCTTGTCTGGTGAGTTCCTGACTAGAGATATTGCTATAGTTTATTATATGTTAATGGGATTTGTATCAATTTTGTGTAATGTATTACAAAGTCACATAAAGTATTTGGGAAACCTTAGATAGAAGTTGCTACTGTTTATGATGTTTAATTACTCTTTTTGTGACTGTAGGGGAGAATGTGAGAGAGTTTTTCTTCAGAGTGGCATCTTTAACGTTTGAGGCCAATGTACTGGCAGAATTGGAGAAAAGTGGATCCAGACGTATTGGGGAAGTTGTTCGTAAGTATATCATGCAAAAATGAACATTTCTAAATACGTACTCACCCTCAGGCCATCCAAGATGTAGATGAGTTTTGGGGACACATTTGGAGAAATTTAGCATTACATCACTTGTTCACCAATGGTTCCTTTGCAGTCAATGGGTGCCGTCAGAATGAGAGTCCAAACAGCTGATAAAAACATAACAGTATTCCACATATAAACAACATGACTCCAGTCCACGTCTTGTAAATGAAAAGCTGTGTGTCTGTCAGAAACATATCCATCAAGGCGTTTTAACTTGAAACCAAAATATCAATTCATAATCTATAACAAAGTTTATCCCCTGTTGTCCTCTCACATCACCAGATTTAGACTGTTTTTGCATGTAAATGGTGCTTGTTCTGTGCATATTTATTAACTTTTTTTTTGCTGGAGAAAACCATATTACAGATAGAGGACTTGTATTTTAGTCAGAAGCTAAAAATGTCTTGATGCATTTGTTTCTTATAAACACAGATTTTCGGTTTACAAGACATTAATTAATAGACTAGAGTCATGTGGATTACTTGTGGATTATTGTGATGTTTTTATCAACTGTTTGGACTCTCATTCTGACGGCACCCATTCACTCCAAAGGATCCATTAGTGAGTAACTGATGTAATGCTAAATTTCTCCAAATCTGTTCCAAAGAAAAAACAAACTCATCTACATCTTGGATGGCCTGAGGGTGAATACATTTTCAGCCAGTTTTCATTTTTGAGTGAACTATTTATTCTTTTAACAACATTATTTAATCCATTGGAATTTTATTGCATAATGAAAAGAAGATAATTATATTATTAGTTCCCCTGCTTGAGTGACCTGAATTCATTAATAGAGAAAAATCATTTCAGAGTTAGAAGTTATTACATATAAAAGATCATGAAACAGTGAATTTCTGTAGAATAAGATGCATTGATGAATAGTATATATGATCATGTTGTCTTTGAATTTAAATGAAACCTTTTTTTTTTTCCACACAGAAATCAACAGCAACTCAAATAACCTGTATGCAACTTCCAAGAAGAAACAGACCAACTGTTGCCAGTAAAGACTAACCATGTGAAAATACAAACATTTGCACCAACATATAATGGTACCAAAGCAAAACATACAAATGTACATGTATGTACATAGGGAGAATCCACAAGATAAGAAAAGTGGGATGGACAATATTCCAACTATGTGACTGTACAGAGAGCAGTGTGGTTTGTTATTCATAGGGTGTAACTGAATATCTGCTGGATGAAAGAAAACATTCCTTTGTTGGAAAACTTGAGGTTTGCATTTTTTGTGGCAAAGCGGTATTCTGTCTTCCCAAAAGTTCTATGCACAATTTATGCACAATCATTATCGGTGATTATTACATTGTGTTAATTAAAAATACATTTTATTTCACATTTTGCTTAGTTTACAGTCAGTAGTGATTTTAAAAGGTACACAGGAGGATCATGCATGAGTTGCACAAAAAGCAATAAACAGTGATAAATATATGTTTCTATATCAAAAATCCTGTTTATTATAAGGATAATTTTCCTTAAAGTTATATAGAAATTTTAGGTTCAAATTCTTGCTGTAAAGATTTTAAAAGTATTACGGCTTATATACTTAGTTTTCTGTGATTAACATTTTTATTCTAAATAAAATGTTTTTCCTTAAATGAATGCCATTTATTTAATTATTTTAAAACCTCTCACAATAAATAAAATAGGTATTTTTTTCCCAAATGTGTTAATGTATCATATTAATACTGTTATTTTTTTATTATTATTAAATACTGATTTTAATACTGTTAATATTTTGGTTAAATCTTTAATTTACATGAAATTCATCATTATTGATTATTTTACCTTTTTCAAGTTTGTAAAAAATTCTGAGTTACAATCTGATAGTGACCTCTATTGGTATTTTACTGTAACAATAACAACAGACCTATTTATGACCAATATGACTGAATGCTTAAAAATGGTTTCCTATAGTGTGTTTTGGGACATATTCCATTAGAATTTAGTGGTTTTAACATGCCACCAATAGAAGGTGACCGATTACCAGTAGAGACCCACATCGACCAAAGTTTTCATTAAAACCAATACAATTCCCATTATAACCAGTAAAACCATTACAAATTCTGATGGTTTCTATAGTTTTTTTTTTTCTTTTTTCAGTAGGGATGTGATTAGAATTAAGGTTAAAATTAATTAGCTACAGCTAATACTGTTTTCGTTAGCGATATTTGTCAGTCTATATAACCATTTGGTTGAAGAAACTTTTATAATATTGTCCCAGTCAAAACCTCAAGCGCCACCATCAGGTAACACTTGGAATTTTGTTCTCTTTGTAAATAACTTTGTAAAAATATCTTTGTTTGTAAGTGTTAAGTACTAAAAAAAAAATCAAATCAATATTTGGCATCGCGCAAAAATGCAGGATTTCTCCTATTGTCATTCTCTTTTGCGATGTCCATGTTCAAGCTTTAGGATTGTACCCCCCAAGTCAGTTTCACACACACACACACACGGATAAAGTATGTGAAGGTTGGCGCCGTGGCTTAGTAGGTTAAAGCGCCTGTCTAGTAAACAGGAGATCCTGGGTTCGAATCCCAGCGATGCCTTATGTAATGTGTGCTTTTCTAGGAATGAAAAACGACAGCCACGTGTTGCAATCTATTTCGACAGATGTAAAGTTCTTGTGGGGTGTTCAGTGTTCCCCTCTGACTGTGGCTCTGGACAGGAGACATATTTAACCGGACTTCACTTGTATAGAAAGTCGAGGACCTTTTTCCTGCCCACAGAACGTGCAGCCTTGCAGCAGTAGCTGTTATGTTAAAAGCTATTATGTGTTCCAGGGGGTTGTATCGTCAGGCTCTGTGGCGCAATGGATAGCGCATTGGACTTCTAGATTAACAAATGAGGCAATTCAAAGGTTGTGGGTTCGAGTCCCACCAGAGTCGCAGTTTTTAGAATTACTTTAACCCTAAACTGCACAATGTTACCCACGGGCAACATACGCTTTCAACACTTGTTGTTTCAACATGTTCACTTAAGTACTTAGATTTTAAACACGTTCAAAAAAAGTCCAATGAGTTTAAGTGAAATGCAAAAAACAACTTTTCACACATTCTAAAAGATTAACAATACCATTCATAATTGTTTAATCCAATCAATATTATTCTGTAATCTTGTGTAGTAGTAATTCCATTGAATTCTTTTCCCCCAACAGCCACAAGACGGCAGCGCACACCACAGAAAAAAAACAATATCATCATGATAAGAGCTTTTTAACAGACCAAATCTGTTTACAGGTTGGTGAAATAACATCAGATTTTCCTGTCTCTCTCTTTATAGTACACAAAGCTGAACAATCAAATGAACAATCAGTGAATGTCAAATCTCCTCCATGTAATTCTTTGATTTTTTGTCTTGATGTATAGAGCAGCCTGTATGTGTAGGTGTTCCATACCTTGGTCTTTTAACAAATCTCAAGGTTAGCTTGAGCTGAATGAAGGATGTTGAGTAATCAGTGCTTCAGAACTTCAGGAAATAGTTGCTTGTTATTACATCTGCAATACCTGCTCAGTTACTGAAAAATATGTTATTTAGAAATATTCTCAGTAACCTCTTAGCTCCTTCTTAAGATCACATGAAATTTGATATCTCTGTGTTATGAAATATGTAGGAGTGCATGTTGCAATAAGCTATCAATCATGATGACTGCAAAAAAAATAGGACAGTTCATATTCAGTTAACCTACGGGTTCATAAGAATTTCCTCTTTACATCTAATGGATTATTATCATTATTATGGATTAATAATTATTATTATTTAAAATAATGTTGTATTGTTTAAATGCAACTATTTCATTATTCAGTCGCATACATTTGCAGTTTCTAATATTCTGACAGCCTGAAGCTGAGATATTTAAATAAGAATTTAATATTTAAATGTCAAGACATACAGCACATAAAAATACACTTTAAAGTGTCAGGCTTCAGCAAATTTGAAAAGGTCATTTTGTGAACTTTTCACCTTTCAAACAACTTATTTTTCTGTTAAACCACAGTCTCATTGTTCTGTTTAGTTACTGCCACTTTCATGTTTATGCAAAAAATTTGTTACATCATGTTAATTTATTCAGATTTGTACTGTATGTTATAAACAAGTGTTAATATGATGAATACTGTCCAGTTAAAAGGTTTATTAAAGATGTTACATATGATTCAGAATATGATGGTGTTAATTCAGTCTAGAATTCATGCAGATTAACCACAGTCACTGTTGTAGCAAATCTGTTTGAACTGAGAAACTGCTCAGGGCTGATACTACAGAAGTTCTCAGAGAAACTAACTGGTAATTTGCATGACAGCATAAACCTCTGATGCTGCTTCACATCAGTCATGCAATCATTCTGCTCAGTGGTGAGTTATTTGTATGACGTGGACACTGTTTTGGAAATCTGAGTCATATGAAACAGCAAAATTATGAACTTTATATAACCTTAGGCTGTAACCTATTTTATTGCTGCCTTCACTGCTCTGAAACACTGCTTTTACTTTTCCAGAACCAGCCTGGTTGCATATTTGGTTCATCCCATAAACCACAGTGTAATCCATGTTTGAAATGTTTCTTGTCTTAGAATGTGACAATCAGTGATCTAGAATGTTCATAATCACTGGAACTGTTTGTAATTAAAGAGAACAATATGAGTCGAAAGGGCACTTCCGAAACTCATTCTAACAGGCATTTTCTTTTAAACATATTTATGCCGACACCTAATGTAATTCTTTTACAGTTCTCACACTTTTTACAGTACCATTTTGAAATGCTTTTGGATCATTTAAAAATAACTTCTGAATTGAAACAATTCAAAACCATAAAGCTAACTAGCCAAACTAAACTAAAACCATAAAAAAAAATCATTATTTGCAATAAAATAAACATTAACTGAAATTAACAATTTATTAAAAAAAGTTTCATTTAGTTTAAACTGAAGCACTACAATAACTAAAACTAAATAAACTAAAACTTAATAAAAACTATCACTTCAAAAACTTCTCCAGTGTTTCAGCCAATAAAATTGCCAAATAAAAATAAAATTAAATATTACTAAATGATTACTCAATAAAAGACTAAGACCAATAATATCATATCTGATATTTTTTGTTTTGAAAACAAGAGTCCTTTATGTGTTTCTGAAATTTAAACCTCTCATCTAGCTATGGTATAATCAAGCCAAAAAGTCATTAGGTCACCAAACACATACTTTAAATATTTTGTGGACGCGGTGTCTCAGTAGTAGGCCATCAAATCACCAGTGACCAATCTTATTGAGAATCAAGTTGACGCCATAATAGTCAGGTCAGGTGGTGTCGAGGCAGTCTAAACTTTAGTCCACTGGTCACAGTTACTGGTTTTACCTGTATTATGTGGTGTTGAAAAGAATCTGATTCAACCCACTTTAAAGATCTGGTCTTGATAGGCTTACAAAGCATAAAATGAAGCCTATTGTGCAGACACGGAGGAAAGAGTTACTTACAGGACTTGTCCATAAGATTTTTTTTTGAGAAACAGTGTTCAGAATAGTCTACTCAGCATCACAGAGCCTGAAAAACTGAAAAACTACTAAGACACTCTGTCAATGTCTACTTTGTCAGCTGTAAAATGCAAACGTTTTTCAGTAGTTTTTTTCACAAATGACTATATTTGGTCCCCTAACGTGTTTACATTCTTGATTAGCATAACCCTTGACAAAATGATGGGGTCAGAGACAGGTCCCCTTGCTTACTTGCTGTATTTTGTCCCCTCTAGAACTCTGTAGGGCTAAAGGAGGTGTTGGCTAGTGATGGGGCGCGTTTAAAGCCAGCAAACATGGAGAAGTACGAGAAGATAAAGGTGGTTGGGAGAGGAGCATTCGGGTAAATACAACTACAAACGCGTTATTAGTTCGAAACATGGTTTTAGTTACGTGTACACTAGCTGCTTTACAAAAATGATTGTTTTACGCGTTTGCACTCCGTAAAACTTTTACTTGAGAAACTCTGTGAAGAACTTCAACTCTGCAGAGCTCCTCTGAGAATCAGAGCGCGAGCATCACTTTCTCGCGTTTCCGCATTCCATCAGTGTAGTTACAAAGCCATTATCACTCTATTCAACGAGTTAGAGTTGCGTTAAGAGTTCGAATAAGATTTCGACACTTTTCCTTTCAAAGGGAAGACAACTGTTGAGTAACGAATAGCTCGCCCTACTTTTAAATTTGCCTGTTAAAACAGCAATGTTTACAACGTTCCAATTGGAATTTCTATCGTAATTTGGAACCTTAACCGGAATGTCAAGTATCAAAGAGGGTGTAAAAATTTACCGAGAAATTAAACTTGCTCACGTGTAAGTTTAACTATGGGTACTGGGTGAATTTTTCACTCAAAATTCAAAGTTTCAAGCTTGAAACACTTTTAAGAGTCATGAGAGTAGCTACACTTTAACGACTAGCACTTTAGCTTTAAATTTTAAACCTTTGTTTTATTAACATTTTGTCGTGATTTAAAGACGTACACTTATTTTGATGTGTTGACTAACACTAAAGCACATGTAAAGCACTTAATTCTAATTTTGACTCTATAGAGTTTTATTCAATAATATTAGACTTAAAGTTATAAACTAGGCTCATTTAAATTCCAACATCTTCATAACAAAAGTGTAATTACAAATATGTTTAAATGTATGATTTACAATTTTCAATAGTAATGCCATAATGACTGTATTTCTGTTAACCAAGATTTCAAGCAAATAATTACTTGTAAGTATATTCAGCAGTACTTTAACATATAGAAATAATTCCATGTAAATATGTAATTTAAGACGTACTTAAATGGGTCAAAAACCATGATAAAGTTTACCTTACTGCATTTACCGTAAATTTAAACAGTAATGCATTTTCATTTTTTACTGTTACTGTCTGAAAAATTATACTTAAGTATATTCTTTTAAAGTATAATATTTCCATAATAAGTGCTCATTTTAATTATATGATAAAATAGACAGCTGAAACTTTAAAACTTTAAATTCAGTTGTTATACTTGAAATTCTCACATTCTGTCAATGTAAAAAATCCACTTATTGACCTGCATCCTGATTTCGGTATCTGTTACAGGATAGTGCACCTTTGTCGCAGACGCGCTGATGGCGCACTGGTGATCTTGAAGGAAATCCCAGTTGAGCAGATGACTCGTGATGAACGTCTCGCGGCCCAGAATGAATGCCAAGTCCTTAAGTTACTCAGCCACCCCAACATAATTGAGTATTATGAAAACTTCCTTGAGGACAAGGCGCTAATGATCGCAATGGAATACGCTCCAGGCATAGACTTTCTTCACTCATTTTTGATGGTCACTTAATGGGTTCCTACAGTTTAAATCAGGAACAAAATTCATAGTAGGCCCCTATTTGTTATTGTGATGCAAAAGAAATGATGTATTATTTAAATTATACAGTACGGTCACATTGGTTGTATAGAATTTAATCTTTGCTGATTTTCATACAACTAGTTTGTAAGTGTTTTGAATTATGAATCAAAACAACATGCATGTAGGATCTGTAATCATTTGTCTCTTTATGATTATTGTAGGTGGAACCCTGGCCGATTACATACAGAAGCGCTGCAACTCCCTGTTAGATGAAGACACTATATTACACTTCTTTGTTCAGATCTTATTGGCCCTTTATCATGTGCACAATAAACTCATCCTACATCGGGACCTCAAAACCCAGAACATACTTCTAGACAAGCACCAGATGATTGTAAAAATAGGAGACTTCGGAATCTCGAAAATTCTTGTCAGCAAGAGCAAAGCTTATACTGTAAGTACCTCAGCCATTATTTGAATTTGACAGCATGTAATTTAGTTACGGTTCAAATTCTCCTTTTCATGATAGGTTGTGGGGACACCATGTTATATCTCTCCAGAACTGTGTGAAGGAAAACCATACAACCAGAAGAGTGACATTTGGGCCCTAGGGTGTGTGCTTTACGAGCTTGCTAGTCTCAAGAGAGCTTTTGAGGCAGCAGTAAGATGTATTTTCTTATTGATTTGGCTCTCATGATTTTAAAGAATCTGAACATCACAAATTAATTTCTTACTTAAATGAATTTTGAATGACAAGCAAAGCTACTTCTCTGTTGTCAGAACCTGCCAGCTTTGGTGCTGAAGATCATGAGTGGCACATTTGCCCCCATTTCAGATCGCTACAGCCCAGAATTGAGACAACTCATTCTCAACATGCTGAATCTGGACCCGTCCAAAAGGCCCCAACTCAATGAGATAATGGCTCATCCTATCTGCATCAGGCCATTGCTCAATCTCTACACTGACATAGGCAACGTCAAAATGCGCAGGCAGGACTATTTTATTTTATTTTATTTTATTTTATTTTATTTTATTTTATTTTATTTTATTTTTAATAAAATAGTTTAGTTCAAAATAGTTTAAAATAGAATAGTTTTCAGACTTGTGTATTTTTATTTTATTTTATTTTATTTTACTGCATTTAATAGTACTATTTTTGGACTTGTGTTAATTACGTCAAATGCATTTTGTCTGCCCACTAATTTAATTTAATTTAATTTAATTTAATTTAATTTAATTTAATTTAATTTAATTTAATTTAATTTAATTTAATTTAATTTAATTTAATAAAATAGTTTAGTTTAAATTAGTTTAAAATAGAATAGTTTTCAGACTTGTGCATTTTTATTTTATTTTATTTGTTTTATATTTACTGCATTTAATAGTGCTATTTTGGACCTTTGTTAATTATTGCAAATGCATTTTGTTTGCCCACTATTTTATTTTATTTTATTTTATTTTTCTACCTTATTTAATAGAACTGTTTTTAGGTTTGTTTATTTTATTTTATTTCAATTTATTTTATTTTATTTTATTTTATTTTTCTATCACGTTTAATTGTCCTGTTTAGGACTTGTGATAAGCATTATAAATGCATTTTGTTTGCCCTCTAATTTTTTTTGTTTTGTACTGCATTTAACTGTATTGTTTTTGGACATGTGCTATGTATTGCGAATGCATTTTGTTTGGCCGATAAATAGATACTATTTATGTATATGTATCAATTATACTAAACAATATATGTATTTTGCTCGTCTTCCTTTTTTGATAAAATTGTTCTCTTTTTTTTAGAATAGAAAAGCCACTTTCTACTGTACAAACAGGCCCTCATGGAAGACCCGGTGGGTGTGTAACTGGTACCAGAACCAGGGGTGGGATGTTATTTCCTTATGTAGTCTCCTATTTACTATTTACAAGTTTTAAAGTATCATTTTTTTTTTTTTTGTTAATACAGCCTTGGGTTTATAGCAGATTAAATTCCAGTTTTTCTTTAGCTCTCTTGGTTTCACTGTCTGCATGAAGCTTTTCTGGTGCCATTTGTTCCATCAGGAGGGCTGTCCAGTCTAACTTCAACAAAGATGATGCACCCTTTGCCGTTATCGTCCGTGTACACCTGGGGCAGTGGCATCTCCACTCCTCTGCGTCTGCCTATGTTAAACACAGAGGTTATTCAAGTGTCCCTGGGCCGCACCCAGAAGATGGGCGTCACCAAATCCGGGAGGCTCATCACATGGGAGGTGTGATGACCATTTTTCTTCATCCAAATTGAATATCAATGATATTTTCTTACAGTTTTCAGTGTTTATTTCGGTTTGACTCTATGCCAGGCCCCCTCGGTTGGATCCGGTGAGCCTACTCTGCCTGGTGCTGTTGAGCAGATGCAGCCCCAGTTTATCTCCCGCTTTCTGGAGGGACAGTCTGGTGTCACCATCAAATCGGTTTCATGTGGCGATCTCTTCACTACCTGTCTAACAGGTGTGCTTCTTACAATCCTGAATTTTCCATGCAGATCTCAGCATATTGTTGTGGCGTGAGATTTTTCACGCCACATAAAACCAAAACAAACTAAGTTTACATGTCCATTAGATGTTCTTTTCCTGCAATTCTTGGCTTGAAGCTGCAAAGTAGACCTGTCTATGAGTAATTTAAACATTTGCGATAAAGTTTAAAAAGGATAAAAGGAGGATGTAATCACCCCTTTTACTATCCTTCCTACAGAGCCTATTAAGCACCATTTGTTCACACTGCAAAAGCTAATCTCTTGTCCCCTGACATTGTAGCACAGCGGTGTACATTTGTCTGCTCTAAAGTAAAGGATATGCTGTTAGCATTCGTCTCTGCGGGGGAATCATTAGTCACCAGCAGATACAGAGGATTAAGGGTCCTCACTTCCAGCTCAGTTGTTCTTCGTTTGCACTGACGGAGGAACAGTTGTTGTTTAATTCTTTGTTTATCAGCTGCAGCAACTATAATCTGCTCAATTTGATTTCGGTTTTGCAGACAGAGGTATAATTATGACGTTTGGAAGTGGAAGCAATGGTTGTCTTGGACATGGGAACTTCAACGATGTGACACAGGTAGGTTTAGATAACCTAATATATAGAGATCTGTTGTTTTACAATGGTATATTTAGGGATCTAAGGATTTAAACAAAATAATCTTAAACATTAACATCAGGGTTCTACAATGAAGATGACCTGCTGGCCTGGGATCAGTGTGACATTGTTATTATTGTTAACTAAAATTAAAACTAGAACAATTTTTAAGAATTGTTTTTGTTAATTGAAATAAAGTAGAAGAATATGAATATTAGATGAAAATCAAAATTAGAAATGTTGCTTTGGCAAGTAAATGGAATAAATTAAGCTTAAGTTGAAGTACTAAAATGATTAAAATGTAAATAAAAAATAAATTAAAGCTAAATAGAAATATTTAACTTAAATTACAAAAGCTAAAAAATATTCACAAAAAATGACTAAAACTTAAAGCTAAAATTAAAATGAAAACTGAAAGTATAAAATAAAAGCAAGTTAAAAATTTGAATAAATACTATAATAATATATAAATGTCAATAATAAAAGACTGCAGAGTTTCGGGCCAGTTGACAGAGCTTTCACTTGACCATTAGAGTCTTACATTGTTTGATGTACAAGCATTTTATTCTTTTTTAAATTTTATACTGGTTGTATTTTGTTTTTTGTTTTTTTGCTGAAAAAGTTAGCATTTTCCAGCAAACTAACCCATTAATTTGTTGCTGTTTTGGAGTTTTCTGTACAGTTATAATAACTGTATAATTTACAGCTGTTTTGCATATTTTATTTATATATAAAGATGAACTTTTGATGACATTTTCATTTATACACTACCGTACAAAAGTTTGGGATGAGTAAGATTTTCCATGTTTTTAATAGAGTCTCTTATGGTCATCAAGGCTGTATTTATTTGATCAAAAATACAGAAAAAACAGTAATATTGTGAAATATTATTGCAATTTCTAATATTAGTTTCCTATTTTAATATACTTTAAGAATATTATTTATTTCTGTGACACAGTGCTGAATCTTCATCAGCCATTATTCCAGTCTTCAGTGTCACATGAACTTTCAGAAATCATTCTAATATGCTGATTTATTATCAGTGTTGAAACTGTTGTGCTGCTTAATATTTTTTTGGAACCTGTGATACTTTTTGTTTGATTCTTTGATGAATAAAAAGTTAAAAAGAACAGCATTTATTCAAAACAGAAATGATATCTAAAGTCTTTACTATCACTTTTTATCTATTTAACACATCCTTGCTGAATAAAAGTATTAATTTCTTTAAAAAAAAAAGAAACAAAAAATTTACTAACCCCAGACTTTTCAAAAGTAGTGTATATTGTAACACAAAAATTCTATTTTGAATAAACGATGTTCTTTCTAATTTTTTATTTATCAAAGTATCCTGACAAAAGAATCACAGGTCCCAAAAAATATTAAGCAGCACAACTGTTTCCAACACTGATTATAAATCAACATATCAGAAAGATTTCTGAAGGATCATGTGACACTGAAGACTGGAGTAATGATGTTGAAATTCAGATTTGCATCACAGGAATAAATTATATTTTAAAGTATATTAAAATAGAAAACTGTTATTTTAAATTGCAATAATGTTTCACAAAATTACAGTTTTCGTCTGTATTTTTCTGTATGCAGCCTTGATGAAAGCCTTCTTTAAAAAAAAAAAAAAAATCTTACTGATACCAAACTTTTGAATGGCACTGTATATGTAAAAATGTATAATAATAAATAAAAAATAATTAAAAGTTAGTATTAAATTCAAATAATGGATTTTATAGAATTATATATAGAGGTATATTTATTAATTTAGCAACGTCTCTTCAGGTTTGTATAGTCAAACACCACTCACTCATTTTCTACACAATATGTACAAATCTAGGTTTAATTGTATTGATGGTTCTTCATGTCCCTGTCTTTGTATTCAGCCCAAGATAGTGGAGGCTCTGCTGGGTTATGAGCTGGTTCAAGTGTCTTGTGGAGCGTCCCACGTCCTGGCAGTGACCAATGAGCGAGAGGTTTTCTCCTGGGGGCGAGGAGACAACGGTAAATGAGCAACATCACTTGTCACTCGAACACTGTGTTTCTTTGGGTTTCTCTTTGTACTCTTATACAGCAGCAGCGCCTCCAGGCAGACCTGACATTTTGTGCTCCATCGTCCTCCTCTCCCTCTCTTTCCCTCTCTCTATCACACTTACTCTCTGTTATCTCTCTGTCCAACAGGCCGGCTGGGATTGGCCGCTCAAGACTGCCACAACTGCCCGCAGCAGGTGAGTTTGCCGGCTGATTTTGAAGCCCAGCGTGTGCTGTGTGGAATTGACTGCTCCATGATCATCAGCACGCAGCACCAGATTCTGGCCTGTGGGAACAACAGGTACTCAATATGTCCTCTCACGGTTTATTACGAACTGCTCGGAAAAACAGGGCTCATAGAAAACTCAGATTTCTCATTATGACTATGAAGTGAATTTCTTTCTTAGCTGTCTAGGCAGTTTTTCACAGATTGCCAAACCAGTTTAGGGAGTTCACACTCCTCATTCCTGCTCTAGCATTTGAAAGGACTGTAAATGCTGAAGACATTTCATCACAGGAAATGACCAACACAGTGTCCATATTTTAAATAACAGTCACACCCTGTCAGTCACACCATCCTACTGTCTGAGTGCTAAATATCCCTTTTTATATATAATTCTTACAGACTTACCAGATGTGGTTGCAAAAAGAAGTACATTTTAGCATACAAAATAGTGCTTTTTACAGAAATAATATATGTATACAAAATAAAAAAGGGATAATTTACCCAAGAATGAAAATTATATCATCTTTTACTCAACCTCATGTTTTTCCAAACCTGTATGAGTTTCTTTTTTTCTGTGGAACATAAAAGAAAATATTTTGAAGAATGTTGGGAAACAAACAGTAGCTGGTTCCCATTGACTTCCATAGTATAGGGGAAAAAACGTCAGTAGGTACTAGAAACTGTTTGGTTACCCATGTTCTTTAAAATAACTTCTTTTGTGTTCAGCAGAAGAATGAAATTTATACAGGTTTGGGACGATATGAGAGTAAGTAAAACATGACAGAATTAATTAACTATTCCTTTAAATGCAAACTGAATTTAATGTTTTTAGACACTTAATTGCATTGAACTTAAGCTTTTTGACCCACTTAAGTAGGACTTAAGTACATATTTATATGTAATTTGCTAATTAATTATATTATCTTTGAAATATGGTTAAAGTATTTTTGTAAGTACTGACAAGCTATTATGGTAAACTAAAAAAATAATTTGATGTAATTTCTATTGAAACTTTTGTCATGTATTTAAATTTAGAATTACACTTTTGTAATGTTGACTGCAATTTAATTTAAAATATTAAAGTAAAAATAAAATAAATTAATGTAAAATAAATTACCTTTAAATGTAATAAAATTATAATTAAGTTTTTAGTCAACACATCAAAATAAGTGTACTTCAAATACAAAAAATTATTAAATCAATGATTTAAAATATTTAAATTTGACATTATTACAAAGTGCAGTTTTTTTAAAATGTACTTAAAGGGATACTTCACACAAAAAAATGAAAATTCTGTCATTAGTTACTCATGTCGTTCCAAACCTGTAAGACCTTTGTTCATCTTTGGAACACAAATTAAGACATTTTTGATGAAATTCAAGAGCTTTCTGACCCTCCATAGACAGCAATGCAGCTGACATGTTCATTGGAAAGGTAGTAAGGACACTGATAAAATAGTCCATGTAACATCACTGGTTCTGACTGACACAGAAGAAATTGTTGAATAAAGTTGTTATTTTTGTTTTCTTTGCGCACAAAAAGTATTCTCGTAGCTTCATAACATTGCAGTTAAACCACCAATGTCGCATGGACTATTTTAACGATGTTCTCACTACTTCTCTGGGCCTTGAATGTATTAGTTGTGTTGCTGTCTATGCAGGTTCAGAAAGCTCTCAGATTTCATCAAAAATATCTTAATTTGTGTTCCAAAGATGAACTTACAGGTTTGGAATGACATGAGGCTGAATAATTAATGACAGAATTTTCATTTTTGGGTGAACTATCCCTTTAAGTGTTTTTGAGAAATATAGTCATGAAATTGTACGCTCTTTAACTCCACTTAAGCATCCTTTTATTTCATTATTAATATTATATCATCTGCAAGTACAGTTTTATACTTTTATTCTTATAAATTTTCACTCAAAAATATACTTTTAAGATTTGAAGTTCACTACAAGTGTTCATTCAATTCAATTAAGTGCACTTCTTTGCCACATAGGGCTGCTAAAGTGATATTTGAATGACAACATAACCATCTTAAATGCAGGTTTAACAAGCTGGGTTTGGATAAGGTCTCTGGCACAGAGGAGCCCCCGTCTCACTGTCAGGTGGAGGAGGTCCACACGTTCCAGCCCGTCCAGTCAGCTCCGCTCAATGTTGAGAAGATTGTGTATATAGACATCAGCACAGCACACTCTGTTGCAGTCACAGGTCAGAGCGCTTCATTTACACCATTTACAGTTCAGTGTGCTGTTTTGGTTTGGTTTGAGGACCGACTCACAGATTATGAATATGTGCCCTAAATGCAGAAAAAGGTCAGTGTTTCACCTTCGGCAGTAACCAGCATGGGCAGCTTGGCTGCAGTTCCCGCCGAAGCAGTCGAGTGCCCTATCAAGTGTCAGGACTTCAGGGGATCACCATGGCCGCGTGTGGCGATGCGTTCACTCTGGCTATTGGAGCAGGTAAACAAGACATGTGTACTAGTGAATCCCACAAAACAGGTCACATTTCACCCCAAAATCAAAAGAAATGAAAACAGAATTATTTTTTCAATAAAGAAAATTAGGCCTATTTTTAGATTTATTTTTGAGATTCATGACAGTAAAGTATATCATTATTCTAATGCATTCATGATGATCTTGATTTTTTTACTCAAGTGTTTATTGTAATTACTGTAATAGAGTCATTTTTTATCTTATTATAGTGAGAACCAATAGCAAAAAAAAAGTAAATAGTAAAAAAAAACTCTTTAAAGGTAAATCTGATGTCACATGACCTCTAACTGTAATTCTGTATGACTCTCTTCTCTATATTGCTTTGTTTTTTATTTATAACAATATAAATTTAACAAAAGCCTGGAAAAAATGAGCCAGACACTGTACATCTGCACTATTTACTATTATCTATTGCAGTCACTCAATAAATATATAAATTGTGCTACATGAATTTGTGAGAAAAAATAGAAAATTGAGAATTTATTATATTCTTATTTTAGTTTACTTGATAAAATTACATTAAAAAAGCTATTACTTTGAAAATTACACCATTTTTTGCATTATGTTAATGACAAATAGAGGAAAATAATGTCACAGAACAAATGACATAAAATACAAATGTAATGGTCCTAAAAGTAGGCAAAAAAACAAAGTATAATATAATATAATATAATATAATATAATATAATATAGTTATTTATGTTTATGACGATTTGGAGAAAAATAATGCCACAGTACAAAAAAGGGTCTTAAAATGGGCAAAAAAGCAAAGTATTTAAGATAGACAATATGCTATAATATAATATAAAAATTATTTATATGTTTATGACAATTTGGAGGAAAATAATGCCACAATACAAACATATTTAATGGTCTTAATATTTAATGGTTTTAAAAAATAGGCATAAAAGCAAGGAAAAATGTAATCTTAACTTATATATTACTTTTCTTCTTATTATTATTTTATTTATGTATGTATGTATGTGTATGTATGTATATGTATGTATGTATGTTTGTTTGTTTGTTTGTTTGATTTTGAGATGAAATTAGATCTGGCAACCAAACTCTAACAAACTACAGCACTTCAGTTAATGGCCATTCGGTCCAGAAAAGGCCGCTATCACGCCATTAACTGCTTCAGTCCCAGAATACGCTCTAGTGGGGGCAGGTAGGTTAATTAATGTGACATGTGGCTAAAGGTCAGCATGTAACCCCGACTTTGTCCCAGAGGCTTAGAAGACTCTGAAGACCTTTATTGTTTCATGTTGTCTTTGTTCGTTCATGATTCTCACAGGATCTGACATGCAAAGAAACAGAAGGACAAAGATGTTATTCAGCCAGATGATGTTCAGAATTGTGAATAAATGTTCTGCTGCTTGATTTGGCAGAGGGGGAAGTGTACACCTGGGGTAAAGGGGCACGTGGTCGGCTTGGAAGGAAAGAAGAGGATTCTGGGAAACCAAAGGCAGTGCAGCTCGATGAGAGCCACCCTTACACTGTCACGTCAGTGGCTTGTTGCCATGGAAACACACTGTTGGCTGTGAAACGTAATGTGCAGCTATAATATCTTTTACGAATGTTAACAGACCTTGAATCTAATGTATTTATTGTAATTATCTATTGTTGATTTGGAATGACAAAGGTTGTTGTCATTGTTAAAACACAGTGATTTCTCTCCTCAGCATTTTTTGAAGAGCCTCTTCTGAAGTGACCTCACTGCTTCTGCCCTAATGACTGAGGGACTGAGGGACTAGTGTGGGTTCATTGAGAATTTTAAACCATGCAGTTGCATTTATAATGTAACATGATTTCCAGATATGTAAAGCTTTTTTGACCAAATGTAAATGCTTATTAACTTATGACAACAGAATTGTTCAAATTCTGGATTTGCAGTATTATATATTTTGTGTACAGAAACTTAGACTGAATTATGTTCTTCTTCTTCTTCTTCTTCTTAATAATAATAATAATAATAATATAAATATGTAGCATTGTAAGTAATGCCTTGCTGAGGTCAGACTGCCTGGAAGAAAAAAAAAATATTTATATATATATATATATATGTATGAAGATAATAATGTGCTGCTTATGTTTCCACATAACGAAAACATAATTTCTAAAGTGTATCATAAATATATGCCTCAACATTATGACAGATCTTATTATGCTAATAATAATATGTAGCATTGTAAATAATGCCTGATTCAGCTTAAAATGTAAAAAAAAAAAAAAATGGTTTTAATGTTTTATGAAGATAACGTGCTGCTTATGTTTCCATATAACCTAATAAAACATAATTTCTAAAGTGTATCATAAATATGTGCCTGACTGATCTAAATTATTTAAAAATATTTAGTAATAAACATACATATACATAGTCTAGAATAATATATTCTATATATTGCTAATAATAATATGTAGCTTTGTAAATAATGCCTGATTCAACCTGCCTGGAAGAAAAAAAAAATCGACAGAATTATGTTATTAATAATAATAATACAAATATATAGCATTGTAAATAATGACTCACTGAGGTCAGACTGCCTGGAAGAAAAAAAATATGAAAACATTTATGAACATAATAACATGCTGCTTATGTTTCCACATAACTTAATAAAACAATTTCTAAAGTGTATCATAAATATGTGCCTGAACATTATGACAGATTTTATGTAAACATTATTACTTGTGGACAAAAATAAATTATTTAAAAATCTTTAGTAATAACTATACAGCCTATTCATAGTCTAGAATAATGTATTCTCTATATTGCTAATAATAATATGTAGCATTGTAAATAATGCCTTATTCAGACTGCCTGGAATAAAAAAAAAATAGATAGATAGATAGATAGATAGATAGATAGATAGATTATTAGAATAGATAATTAAGTGTGCTGCACAATTTCTATCATAAATATCATATCATAAATATGTACCCCGGGCACTCTTCTTTGTGGCCAACAATAAATTCTTTAAAAATCTTTCATAATAAATATATATTTGTAATTTACAATAATATATTTTTTATACCACTACTGCTACTATTAATATAAATAATAGTGTTTAATTGTTAATTTAATTATAATCACTGAGAATTATTAACTATGGTGACACTTGTTTTACAGTGTCCTTGTTACACATTTATTGTGGTAATAACAGTAAATTACACATAATTACGTGCAACTAATCCTAAACCAAAACCAATCCCTAACTCTTTAGTAAGTACATGTTGTTAATTATATTACTCAACACTTAAATATAAAATTACACTGTAACAAGGACCTTAAACAGTGCAACCTATTTTATAGCTAGAACAATCACAATAAATGTTAATATTAATGCATATCAAAAAGCATACTCATGTTTTATCCTCAGATGAATAGCATCAACACTGCAGGATCCACAGAGCTCATGCGTTCATCATGCAATGATGTAATTCTTGTGCAATACGTGATGCTCACAACGTGTCTCTAATGCAGCGGACGCTTTTCCATGCAAAACATATTTAACACTGACGAGAGTGTAATCATTTAAATGAAGCCGAACTATTAAATAGTCTAACTCGAATAAACTATATAATTCTAATTCCATCTTTTGTGCAGTTGTTGTTGACGTAATGTCTGCTCTTGCACGCATCGCGTGTGTTTCTCATCGATAGAGGGAGTCGTTTGCCTTACAAATAACTTTTTGCAACCTTTTGTTACCAGCAATCCAGTTATGGACGTTTTTAATAATGAAAATGTTTTAATAAATATGCACTTTTATATAGTAAATTACGTTCTAAATTTGCATGTATATTTATATACATTTAATATTTTTCATATTAACGTAAAATATGCAGCAATTCAACTCCTATACAGTTATATTCAGAGTAATCAGTCTGTGAATAATAGGAAAGGGGATTTTTACATATAAGCACATATACGTTTTCATACAACCTTGTATTAAGCACAGAAATTATAGTGCCTACTTAAATAAATAAATAAAGGCTGCAGGCTGGTTTTAGAGGGGATTTGGTCACTTCTTTAGCTGGTCAGGCTGAGAGACAGGCACCCCTGCTGAAACAGTTAAAACCAGCCTGGTTGGGTGGTCTCAGCTGGTCTTCTAGCCTCCAAGCTGCTGTTTGGCTGGTTTATCTGGTTGGTCAACTTGTCTCCTAGCCTGGCCAGCTAAGACCAGACTGACCAGCTAAAAAAGTGTTCAAAACCCCTCTAAAACCAGTCTGCAAACCAGCTATGACCAGGAGGCTGGCAGACGTAGGCTGTTTTTATTCAGCAGGGATATTTTGGTCATTATTTTTTAAATTTGATAATGCATATGTGACCCTGGACACCAAACCATCATTTTCTTGAAATCTGAATAAATAAGCTTTCCATTGATGTATGGTTTGTTAGGATAGGGCAATATTTGGCTGAGATACAACTATTTGAAAATCTGGAATCTGAGGGTGCAAAATAAATAAATAAAATAAAAAATCTAAATATTGAGAAAATCGCCTTTAAAATTGTCTAAATGAAGTTCTTAGCAATGCATATTACTAATCAAAAATTAACTTTTGATATATTTACAGTATGAAACTGACAAAATATCTTCATGGAACATGATCTTTATTTAACATCCGAATGATTTTTGGTATAAAAGAAAAATGTATCATTTTGAACCATACAATGTATTTTTGGCTTGCGACAAATATACCCGTGCTACTTAAGACGTTTTGTGGTCCAGGGTCTCATATCACAAGCATACCATTTTGTTAAAAAGTTTCTAAGACCATTCGGTTGTGAGAAGACCTTCAAGAGAAATCCTGAAAATGATTTACAGAAAAGCATCTAAATATTCCCAGTACTTGGTTACATTATAATGCGCACAGATAGCATTACTGTACATAACTGTAAATAAGCTTCTGCGGGGTTGAGAGAGATTTAAATTAGGCTCCTCCCTCATGCATATAGTGGGTGGGGCTTTATATACCTAAACAGATGGGATCTGAGCTTTGTCTCCAGGCTGTCAGTGTTATTCTCGACAGGCGCTGCGAGCGGTTCTCACCATCGAGCCCTGGCGCTGCATTGACAGCCTCAGCCCATAGACAGATCGCTGGGTTTAAGCTGTCACCCTGATGTCGGATCGAGCCGTGCTGCTCCAAAGAGAAAGCTGAGACGAAACAATACCGACAGAGCTTGTGTATCGTTGGCAAGTGAATATCAGCTTTCGTGAAGGACTCTGTCACCGCGCCTCTCCAAGCGGAGGACAACAGCGACAGCTCCTATAGACGCTTACTGTAAACACCAGCAGCAATGCCTGGGTTTGACTACAAGTTCCTGGAGAAGCCCAAGAGACGCTTTCAGTGTCCTCTGTGTAGCAAAGCAATGAGGGAACCCGTCCAAGTTTCCACATGTGGACACCGATTCTGCGATACCTGTCTGCAGGAATTTCTCAGGTAAGGAACCACATTTGATAAACACATATTGTGTATTTTGCGTGAGGAACGAAGCGTGGCAACAACAACAACAACAACAACAGACTAAGTGTTTAAAACACCGAAGTGCCTTCAAATGATTAGTCATTCGTTTCAGTCAGTCTTCTGCGCTGTTTAGACATTTTTATATCTGCCTATAGGCCTTGAGTTCATCTGGTAGCCAATAGGATACCAGGGATGTTTGTATGCAAATATATTAATGCAAATGAAGCGTCAGGAGATACATACTGACAGATAGAGCAGCTACATGTGTACGCGAAATGCAACATTAACCCTTTAGAAAACGAAAGGAGAGGCGGGTGTTTAACATCTACACTTCAGCAGGAGTTATATGAGAGCAGTTTTTGTTGTACCATCATAGTGGAGCAGTTCCTGTCAGCGTTACCTGTCACTGATAAAACAGTAACCTAAAGTTGTTTTATTCCTGTTAAAAATATTGTTTAACATCACTGAATCAACCTAAATACTTTCATTTATACAAAAAAAAAAATTTTTTTGGGGGGGTTAAATCAAATAGAAATAGCTAGTAAGGTCATAGGTTACTAGTGTGCTTGTGGAGAATGTAAATATTTTGCTTCAGTACATCCAGTTGTGGTTGAATAATATTTTCAGATCTGTGTGTGTGTGTGTGTGTGTGTATTCAGGCAGTAGAGATTCTCAGCTCTGGCCTTGTCTGTCATTTTGACCCGAGGCACTACAAGGCTCTTTGAGGGGGATGGCCTCATGTGGGATTAGGAAACGAATCCTTTATTGGAATCAGTGTGCTGGTAGACTGCTCGGCACTAATTTGTGTTATTTGTAATTTGTTTGCTAGGAACGGTGTAGCAATTGGGAACAGAGATGCTCAAATTGAATAAGAAGTCATATGAGAAAATCTTTAAGCATGCAAGCCTACAAAATCTCAGCGGTTCTGCAATGTAGTGTAATGCTTATAGGGAATGAAGTATCAGTGTAATAGCTTTCATTTTCATCTAGCAGGAAATTCAAATCAAGTACATTTTCTGCTTTACAAATTGGTTTATAACCGAAAGAGTGAATCCAATCGCCTATAAAAAGTAGTAAATGGCTATAAAGCAGGAGTACCCATAAAGGGACGCTTCAGTAGGTGTATAATGTTATGTAAATATCATTCGGTCATTTGGATAGTAAGTTGCTTGACATGATGACACTGTAAACATCCAACATCTGGTTTCACTGAATGATTGACAGCTGAGATGCACATTCTGGTCGGTGTGACGTTGTAGTCTTAGAACATTAGTCATGCATGAATAAAAATAAAAAATCAAGGAAGTAGGTTTTAGAAAAATAAACTATAGGCTAACAGTATTGGTACTACCGGTACATATGAGTCAGTAAGATTTTTAAATGTTTTTAAGTCTCTTTTGCTTACCAAGGCTGTATTTATTTGATCAAAAATACAGTAAAAACTGTAATATAGTGAAATAGTATTATAATTTAAAATAACTGGTTTCTATTTTAATATATTTTAAAATGTAATTTATTCCTGTGATGGCAAAGCTGAATTTTCAGCATCATTATTCTAGTCTTCAGTGTCACTTGATCCTTCAGAAATCATTCTAAGATACTGATTTGCTGTTCAAGAAGCACTTATTATTATGTTGAAAACAGTTGTGCTGCTTAATATTTTTTGTGGAAACTGCTTAATTCTTTGAAATATAAATCTTTGGCAACATTAAAAATGTCTTTACTGTCACTTTTGATAAATTTAATGCATCTTTGCTGAATATAAATATTAATTTCTTTACAAAAAGAAAAAAAAACAAACTTTTTTTTAACTGTCATCCTCACTGAGCCGGATTTGGCCCGCGGGTTGCCGGTTGAATAGAATGTTACTGTACACATAACATATTGTCAGGCATTAGTTCAAACAGATCACATTATGCATTCTTAAATGTTGCTCACTAATAGAATATAGCTGTAATTATATTTAGAACGTTAACAGATTATTGTATCATGCCAACACTGATATCTGGACACAGCAGGGAACATGAGAGCATGAATTGATTTTTTTTTTAACATACATGATCAATTCAACACCGAACAACAGCAACAAAGGCTCAATGTATGTCACAGATATAGGGCATAGATCTTATCTAGTTTATCCAAATATCCAAACAGGTTTTGTTTCTTTCCTGTCTGCATGTTGTGGAATATAAACAGAACTTGTGCTGATGCTCTGCTGAAAGATAAAAGGTAACAGGGCAAGTTTGCATCTTGCTCAGATTCTTGTGAACTCGATGTCCACTAGGCTCTCAGAGCAAGACTGAATTATCATGTACGTTTTTGGATGTAAGGAGGAAAAAGGAAGTACATGATGCATTTTGCCTAAGGCTCTGTGTGTTTTTGTTTGTTCTGTTCTCAGTAAACCTCTTTCCTCTCACGCCTACATAGGAGAAAGATTCTAGAACGTGAAGCTTTGCTCCATTTTGTATTTTCAAAATTGCTTGAGATAATACAAATAAAAGACGTACCGTGGAAGACTAAATGCTTATGAATCATCAGGTCATTAGTGTGTCACTGGGAAAAAAGCCAATCTACTTTTCTTTATAAGTTACTTTTTCTTTACCAACTTTTGTCACCGGCTAATGAGTGACTTTTTAACACTAGTTAAAGCTACATATTTAGAGTTTACTGTGCCTATTTTACATAAACCAGGCTTCCCACACATTTGGCAAATTGCTCTTTTAAACTTTTCCCTTTTTTGCTGTTATTTGTGATTACTCTAAGCATTTATAAGGATTTTAAAGAAACTAGATGCACAAATTGCAATTTCTAGAATATTAATTTGCAAATTTCGAAGTCTTTTCCTTGACTTTGTAGAATCATTCAGTTTTGTGAACAGATTCAACAGATTCGTTAAAAAAATCAATTTCAGAAGAATGGAATACTATTCATGACTTCATCGTCAGTCTTTCAAAAATTCTGTGCATAAGTTTCCATCGATTTGAAAATCATTTAAATTAAAACTTCATTAATTTAAATCTCCACAGTATGAGAAATTGATCTAAACTAGTGGTTCTAAACCAAGGGCCCGGGGCCCACTAGGGGGCCTCAGCAAACTTCCAAGATGACTTAAAATAAGGTAAAACAAGCTTTAAAATGAGCTAAAATTACTGAAAATTAAGATATTTTGTATTTTTATTCACCCCCTCAACAACTGTTTTTTATTAAAGGTCACGTAAATTAATAAAATTTTAAAACACCATTGGTATTTTTATGAAATACTTGGGTATTTTTATAAAATAAGAATAAGGGCCAGATTTACTAAATAGGGCAAATTAACGTTAGCAATTCCATAAAAGCGCCG
Source organism: Spinibarbus caldwelli (assembly GCA_039654775.1). Lineage (NCBI taxonomy): Eukaryota > Metazoa > Chordata > Actinopteri > Cypriniformes > Cyprinidae > Spinibarbus > Spinibarbus caldwelli. Next base: position 18,912,403 of record CM077253.1, on the reverse strand, counting down.
ATGGAAGTGAAAAATTCTGCGTGTGATGCGCACATTAAAGAACACAGACTCAGCCAGATAATTTCCATAATGACCAGCGCAATCTATCAAGAGCAGCGCAAATTAGCGCCTGCTTTAAGACATGCTTTTTTTGGGCGTTAAATAATGGCGCAAATACGAGTAATTTGACGAGCGCAGACGTTAGGAAATCGCGTTGTGTGATTCATTTTAATTCTCTCTTCCCATAAATTTTGCATCTGAAAGGGAAACTCCTACAAATGCATATTCAATAAGGTCAGGCACAAAAATAACTGTGTCCAGTTATTCCCCAATTCTTCACTGCGCATCTTTAGTAAATCCTGCCAGCACTATTTTAACGGCAAAAGACAGTTTGCGCTGGTGCAAGCAGTTAGTATATCTGGCCCTAAATCTTTTTCTAGGTATGCCAAAATCTAAAATATTTTATCAAAAAGAAATTTGTGAGTAAAAAAAAAAAAAAATCGTTATCCAGTAAAGCACAAACGGCTGAAAATGTTACCCATCATTTAAATATTGTATTTATACAATAGTGGGCCTTGGAGTCAAAAAGGTTGAGAACCACTAATATAAATGTTATATTAAGCATTACTTGTTAAATTTGTTTTAAGTTGATCAGTTTAAGAAGATCAGAATCAGAAACTCACGTGCCGGCATTTCAAAATAAGTTTTGTTGACATTGCGTGATAAGCGTACATTCTCTTCTTAATTGTTGTATACAGTACACATTAAAAGTTATTCCATCCGTTATTGCATTCAACCTCTGATCAGTTCAGACCTGCCGTCTCATTGGGTAATACTACCATATGTGTGAGGATTTACATGGGTTATGTTCTTGCACAACTATGAATCACCATCTGCAGCGTTTTAACCATTATTAGAAAAGGGCCTCCAGCTACTTCAGGTTGAGTCTCACGCACACCTATAGACTTGCCTTTTAAAACTTGGTTTCAGATTCAACCCTGAATCATCTCAATGAAACTCCATTTACTTGTATTTGTCCCATGCACACCGATAGACTTTGACTTTGCTCCCATGTTGGTTTATTTGTGTTGTAAATGGAGCGTGTTTCCGCTGAAGGAGGAATGCGTAAGGCGGTTATCTCAAAAGTCCTAATTAGAGCCGGGAGGGTCATGAGAGGCCGACCCTCAGGCCTTATCACTCTGGCAATCAGCACGAGTCACGTGACTGTGACGCTAATGCAGAATAGATGAACCTTGAACTGAGGGCATTTGGTTCACCGCCATCACACAAAAGAGGTTCTCATAATAAGGTCTAACATCTCTGAATGCACATACAAGGGCACCCTTTATGTCATTAAGCAATGGTTTAGACTAGTTAGACGAGTCAAGTCAAATAAACTCCTGGATGTTTTCATGTGGTGCTGTGAGATAGCGGTTACTGGTTTGTAGTCTGTTATTCAAGCTTTAGCTTTGTTTGTTTAGTGTCTGAACTTCTTGTGTATATATCCTGCTAGTAATGCACATTAGGTGCGTCACAGTTCGCATACTTATGCACTTCCATGCCGTTTTGTAGTATAAATAGTGCAAGTAATGTTTTCCTAGTGCAAGTAATGTTATATATATATATATATATATATATAGTTAAAAAACAGAAAGTAAAATATAAAAAACTTAAACATTTTATTTCGGCTAGTTGCAAAACTTCTCATTTTCGTTTAATTTAATTTGATTTGATGTACTAAAATAATTACATCTAAAAAGAAATATATTTAAAAATAAACAGATATAATAAACTGAAACTACTAAAATTGACACAACAAAATTACCACAATTTTAATTAAAATTAAAAAGAAAACAGAAAATATTAAAATTTAAAATATTAATAAAAACTATAATAATTTTTATACCGATTTGAGACAACTATTAATTCCAGTAGAATTTGATGTTAGCATGTGGCTATGCTAACATGCGGCTGCACTAACAATGTGACACTTTAATACGCATAGAAAGATATAGAACACGCAAATATTAAACTAGTGTAAATTTGTCAGTTTTTAATTAAATTTACTTGGTTTTTGGTTACTTTTTGGTAATGAATGAAATTTCTTATAATTTCCTCTGCTGTCTGCCATCTTGGATGGATTTTTTAACTGCACTTTCCACAGTGCATTCTGGGATTGTCTTCTCTGCAAAAGATAAACATGATGATGCTTTAGAATGTGGCCAAAACAATAGCTGCGTCCAAAATCACATACTGTCTACCACGTTTGGTTTGAAACTTCCTTTGCGACTGTTAAAAAGTACTTTTGTCGACTGTTTTATGAATAATCTGAATTCAGACATAATTCTTGTCTCACATACTGTTTTTCACATACTAGCTATATGGTAGGGAAGTAGTCATATTTGCTCACAGGGAATGCATCTTAAAAGGCAGCATGCTGTTTCTACCTACTGCATATGGTGCCTAAACATGGTGTCTAAATAGACAGCTCACTAGGTTTTGAAACAAAGCCTTTGTTAAGCTAAAAATGAAGTTTTCCAACTAATATTTGCCTCTCATGCTGCTCCACACATCCATTAAGTTAGTCTACCAAGTTACTAATTTTCAAAAAATGACAAGAATTGCATATTCTGAGATTTAAAAATAGAAAGGCCGCCATTCAGAAGCCACTTGTGTCCAAAGAATGTACAAAAGGTGACTATCCTAGTCTAAGGAGCATAAAACCTTCACTTCTCTATTAAGCTTCAGTTTTCACAGTCCAATTTTCTTAAACAGAATGTCTTTTTTCCTAGAGAGTCTGAATAGAGTCCTCTGTGTCTTGTATTGAAGTTAAGTCCTCCTGCGTTCTCTTGAGAGCTGATGGTCTGCAACATGTGTACACTGAAGCCTCGCAACGGAAGGATGGGTTTAACCGGGGTAGAACGGGGTAGTGACAGGCAAAGTGGGAAAAGAAAGACTGACTTCTTTCCAGCCAGGGCCATCTGTGCGAACAACATCTTTTTTACATTAAAGCTCAAATGAATTGCCCTCTGTCCATTGAGATACAGAAAGGAGCCTCTTTGGCCTGTCACAGATAGTGAGTAGTTCTCTGAGTAAAGGGAGATTTAGAGGAAGCATTGGTGCCCAGTGTTGAGAGGAAGCCAGGCTGGGTATGACAGCTGGGAGTCTGAGTCCCTCCTCAGGATTCATGCCATTGAGGCAGATGAATAGTGACTGGGCATCCTCTCTCACTTCCTGTCCAGCCTCATCAAAGACCTTCACATCCTCTCACAGGTGCCACTGGCCATAGAAGTCACCCATCCAAGCTAATCTGTTAGCTGGGTCAATGACATAGAAGATCTGAGCACATAGTGAATTTAATGACTCAAAAATTATTGTGTGGTGGAACTATCAAGTAAAAAGTTATCATATAAACATCCGTTTATATATATATATATATATATATATATATATATATATATATATATATATATATATATATATATATATAATTTATTTATTTATTTTTTTTTTTTTTATGTTTTAAAATATTTTCCTGGTAAAAAGTCTTTTTTTTTCTGCATGTTGGTTGCAACGCATACTTTTTACACTATTAATACAACAGTTTTACAACATTAATAAGCATTGTAGCAGTTTTCTTAGAATTAATAATTGATGTCAATCTAATTAATAAAGTTTTCTTATTAAGAATTTAGTTATTTTAATGAAGCTTTTTTATTCATTGTGATATCAGGACAGTTGTATCATGCTGACTTTTTTTTTTTACATGATGCCCTCAAAAAAATAATTTTAATTTAGAAATGAAAGACATGCACATCATTTTTCAAGGTAATTTTTTTATCATAAATATCATAAATTCTTACATTTTTTTTGGGTGTCACACCACATGAAATTGTACAGCCAGAGCCATGTTTTTTCATGTAAAGTTCAAATTATGTGATGATACAAGAATAAGAGAATATAAGTAATTTTATTTGAAAAATTAAAAAACATCGTCCTCATAGAAGTGGAATATTCAAGCCATTGTGTGTATGAATTATATTTTTATATATATATCTATGATATTTTTTTGCATGTTGATCACACCACATGGCTTTGATTTGGTTAACGCAAGTTTTTCAATTTTTAATAAGCAATTTTGTTATAATATTTTTCTGAGAAAGAATAAGATTGTGCCAAACTACTTAATAAGGTTTTTGTTTTTATCAAGAATTTTATTCTTTTAATTAATTTTTTTTTTCTTTTTTGAATTTTAATATCAGGACAGTAGTACCACCTTGATATTTTGACTTTTTGCTGCCCTTAAGAATATCTAAATGATTTTTAATTCATAAATTAAAAAAAAACGTTCTCATTATATAAAAGGTATGTTTAAATCATTGTTTGTATGAATTGTAGTTTTAATGTATTTTTGAATAAATCGAACAATAAAGATCTTCATGTCTTTTACCCAGCCCTGAAGAAGAGCTGAACATAGTTGTACGTTTGCCAATACATAGTGGAGAGAAAGTTACCAACAGCGTAATATTGATTTGTCTTCCTGAAATAAACTGTGTCAAGCGAGTTGCTGCTTCAGAAATCCCAATGAGTGCTGAGCTTTTAGACTGCGGTCCAACAAATGAAAACGCCTCGGGTGCTTCTCTGTCCTAATCCATAAATATGTTTCCACAACTTCAACTGAGAGAAGAAAACAACAACCGGGAATGCTCGTTAGCCCTGTCAAATACATTCAAATCAATTCAGTACATGAAGAAAACAAGCATTGCACAAATGCCTTTGAAATGACTCCACATTTGACGTCAACCGACCTGTGAAGTTTGCAGCGTTTTTAATTTGTGACGAGACTTTGATACGCTGTTTTCTCAGCTGAAAGTCTGAAAAACTGAGATCAGTGATGTCATCGAGAGGGGGCGTTTGGGGAGGTTACACCTCAGTCCAGCTGCGAACGGGACGTTATGGACTGAAAGTTCTCCATCCGTTCCACACAGCTGCAAGCTGGTGTAGGGTGAGACTGTTATGGAGAAGCTTGCATTTCATTTAAATGTTTTGCATCAGCGCTTCTCTGGTTTGAAGTGCCGTATGGCTTCTGTGTTAATTATCATCATAGAGGGTGTTATTAGGCCCTAAAGGACTTGTTCATTGAGGGCGACACAAAAAGTGAGCGAGCTCTTAACATTCCTGACTGGATTTTCTGCCATATTCAGATGTCCACCGTCTGCAAGCGTATAGACAACATTCCTTTGTGGAAAATCGTGGTGCTTGACGGCCTTGGATGCTCGGTGGGGTTCATAAACAAAGTGGATAGAACGGTTTGTGGGGATCCGAGACTTGCCCGGGCATGCTTGTATTTAAAGAGAAATCATATAATCATAACTTCACTCCCCTTGGGTGCAGAGAACTGTTTGCAGGGAACTATTTCAGTTATGCAGTATAGCACATTGTCACTTACTCCTTGCATGCTGAGGCCAGGTTGCTTTAACCTAGACCTGTCAGACACGCATCAGCTGGCAGGAATCAAACAATAATTAATCTGTGGTACTTGTTAAGCTAATATTGCTATTTCTCGTTCTTGGGAATTGAACAAACCCCTAACACTATCAAAACACAGTCCCATACTATGTGCTTTGATATATCAAATTGTGCAGCTTCTTGAGGTGTGGTGTGCTGTTATGTTGAGTGAGTAGATGATTTTTGACAAGGGTGATAAAACTGAGAGGAAACTTTATAGATTTACATTGAAGGAGGGGTTTGAGATATCTAGAGTATCGTAGACGCTCAGCAGTCGGCTGTTACTTGCAACCACCCAGAACTCCCTAGAAACCACATAGAAATGCTCTAAAGGCATCCAGATCTCCTTAGCAACCTCATTGATATGTATTGGGAATCATTCTATGTAACAAATAAATAAATAAAATTGGAAATGCTGCCTTGGCAACTTTAGGTTAAGTTTAAGTACTACATTTACAGAAACTGAAATAATAATAATAAAAAATAGATTAAGGCAAAATAGAAAAATAAAAAAAGAATAAAAATGGCAAAAGTGCATAACAAAATTACTAAAACAAACTAAAATTAAAATAAATAAAAATAGATGTAATTGATATCAATATCAATATACAATTATAATATTTATTAATATAAATAATACTAAAATAACACTTAATGACCACCTTTGACTTTCATTGTGTTTACAAAAAGAGTTAAAACATTGAAACAATTTTCATTTTTGGGTCATCTGTCCATTTAAACCAGCGAAGACCAGCTCAAACTGGGTAAAACCAGCCAAATATCTTATATTTTATCACCATATGAGTAATTTTATTTCATGGTAACGATATATGTTACAATATATAGTTATTTTTGCTTTAAATAAGGTTTTTATGATATCAAATTTTTGATACTGTAGAAATTTCATAATTCTTGTAACCTGTTCCTAGTGAAAAAATAGTATACTTAAGTACAATTTATTCGTATGTACTTTAGTATAACCAAATATATTTGTGGCACACTATAAATTGGTATACTTAAAGTCTACTAAATTGGAACAACTAATTTTGTACTAAATGCATTTTAGTTGTGCAAAAGCAGTGCTGAAGTTCAGCTAAAGTTGTAATAAATATACTTGTTTGTGCTAAAGTGGAACTATTCCAAGTATACTTAAGTACACTTTAAGTATCCACTCTTTTATTTAATTTTTGAAATGCAGAATTCATTCAGCATAAACTTCAAATGTATTTTGGTGACATTACAATGGCAATTCAAATACACTGTAAGAGTGCTGAACATACATTAATATTATACTAATAACAAACTGAGGTCATACTATCCCTTACTTTTAGTGACTTTAAAATACATTGCAATGGCATTCCAAGTAAACTTGAAGTGTGCTAATGGCACAGTTATTCTGTGCTTCAAATGCAATAAATTAACCTTCATATGTAATGGCACAACTTAAGAAACTGGCTTTTACTAAGACCCCCAGGATACCAGTCAACTCAGTTATCCAGAGAACATCAGTGGAACATTGGACACAAACATTTGAACGTTGGCTGAAGGAAACACTGTGGACTGGATTCGAACCCAGGTTGCTACCACACACGTGCACTCGCTTTACCAGATGCACCACCAAAGCAGCTATAAGTAAACATTTTTTTTCCATCAATGATGGCACAAATTATATGGACTTAAAGACTGCGAATCGCTGAAAAGTCTTAAAATAGGCGCAGTAAGCGGTGCTTGGAAATAAACGTGAAACGACCTGTATAGAGCATGAAAGTGCGTTAAACTTGAAGCTGTTAAAGTCAGCGGACACAACATTAAATATAATCTGCAGAATGTTTTGCTTCCCTTTTACCTGACATGATCTGTCATTAATGCTACAGGAAACAATTAGATAAACTGGCATAACATTAGTTTTATTCTTATACATGCACTAAAACACAGACAGTTCCGTTAGTTGGTGGAAGAATGTGAACGTACTGCTTATGTTTCAGTGCATTCGGAAGGAATAAAACCATCCGTAACATCTCTGCCCGTTGTCTCTGCACGCTTCAACTTTCAATGCACTGCACAAATGTTAATGTAAAATGCAATGAAATGTTTTGACGGTTTGACGATCTCGCAGTAACTTACGCTGCGGATTTATATGTGAATTGAAATTATTTTAATACATTTTGTTGCTTTTCATGTCGTTAACGTCTCTAAATTTATTTTACATTTTAACTTTTTGTGTAGTTTCGAGGGCTGGCCAGGATAATTTTAATAATTCGCTTAATAATTAATTGACAGCCCAAAGAGCTGCAGTCCACATTTCCAAGTGCAACATTGTCGTTGTCCGTACGGGACAGAACCATTAATGGAAAAAAGTGTTGGTCCAGGTGCATTGGAGTGTATTGGGAATATACTAAAGTAATAAACCTTCTGATCAAGTTCATGAATTTCTTTCACCATTTCAAATCTATGTTATATATGTTGTTTACATACTTTTGTAACTACTTTCTATATATGACCATGGACCACAAAACTAGTCATAAGGGTCCATTTTTTAAATGAGATGTATGAGATTTATACATCTTCTGAAAGCTGAATAAATAAGCTTCCCACTGAAGTATGGTTTGTTAGGATAGGATAAGATACAACTATTTGAAAATCTGGAATCTGAGGATGCAAAATATTGAAATATTGAGAAAATCGCCAAAGTTGTCCAAATGAAGTCCTTAGCAGTGCATATTACTAATCAAAATTAAGTTTTTATATATATATATATATATATATATCTATATATATATCTATATCTATATATATATATATATATATATATATATATATATATATATATATATTCACAGTAGGACGTTTACAAAACATCTTTATGGAACATGATCTTTACTTTATCCTTTGGCATAAAAGAAAAATCGATAATTTTGACCCATACAATGTATTTTTGGCTATTGCTACAAATATACCCGTGCTACTTATGACTGGTTTTGTGCTCCAGGGTCACATATGTATGTAAAGTTGCTTTGCAACCATGCAAAATTGTGAAAAGCACTATTTGAAGTGTGGTTAAGTTATTGAAAAGTTAAAGCTTATAACTATACAAAGTACTGCATCCTTATGAATTATTATTAAAATTTTTTGCAACTCAAAACATTTCTTTTTATCTATACTATTTTTATACTCAACAATTAGAACCCAAATACAGTGTGTTGTATTGTACATTTAATCATAATAAGTCATCAGAGGATTCAACTAAAATAAATTACTGAAGAATTACTTCAATATTTAACTAATTAAATAGTTTTATTTGCAAATCCCTCATTCTTACATTTGCGCTGTAGGCAAAAGTTGTGTTTGGAATCTCTGCCCTTATAGCACCTGTTAGCAGAAACATACTGGACGTTTCAATTCATACCTCACATTTTCTTTGGTTTGCCCAAAAAGAAAGTCTCATCTTAAAAAAAAAAAAAAATACACAGCGTCATCTTAAAATAATTTCATCATTCTCAGATTTGAAATACATGGTGAGACTTGTGTCTTTAGCTGCATTGAGTTTCTAGACTCTAAAGGTTTCTTCTGAAAAATGTGCCAAATCTGAAACACAGATTCCAAATAGTGTGCACTCTACCGAGTTCAGGTGTTTAGCAAAAGTACAGCAAAACCGATTGTTGGTGAATTTCAGAGCTCATGAAGGTGAGACTGACTTATCAAGTCCTCTTGATAAACTGAACATACTGTAGCTTATATTTAGGCCGATGTTAAAATCACATTATTAAAATACTTAAGACACTTTTAAGGGGTGAAGGAACAAACATATATCAATACACAGAATGTGATATTGTCTCTTGTGCCATAGTCTTCATAGGTGAGAACTCATACAGCGGCCTTGTTTACTTAAATGATATGACAACATACAATACAAACAATCCCCACAGACATACATTATATGGCCTTCATACAGCTACAGGATCATAAGACGAGTAGCTTCATTCATCCCTTATCAACACTAGTTATTGAGCTGAGTGAGCATGAACATGTCTTTGGGGTTATGAAGTGGCGTCCTCTTTCAAAGGTTCCGTCCAGTTAGTTTATATGGGTATGTATGTGTGAAAATCACTTTTAACAAGTTTCATACATGTTGTAGATGGAATTAAGAACCTAGCCAGTGTACTTTCTTAAAAATGAATATATATATTTCATCCTTCCCCAAATGCATTTGTAAAAAGTATAGTATTTTACAAATGAATTTGTAGTGCACTAAGTTTGTGCTTGATGAAAGCATGAAATAACTACATTTAGAATGTATTTTCAGTTAATATAGACATGTCAATCTATTTTTAGTATATTTTTCATAAAATAAATATATTTTAAATACAATTAAGTATATTTATTTTTCACTAGAGGTGTCAATACAAAAAATTAATACTAGCCTAAAAAAGCAAAAAAACAAAAAAACAAGCTCACTGAAGACAATAAACTAATTACAAGCAATAGGACAAAAAAATGAAATAAAAAAAACTACAGTAGATCAAATGCTACATACATTGTATGAAATGCTACATACATTGTATGAAGTAATCAAATGTTTGAAAACACTGCATATTCTTCACACTGTAAATTAAATATGTTTCTTCTTATTAAAGTTACAAAAGTGATTTAGTCAAGAGCAGTAAGAAATTTTCTCTCTTTTGTTGTTTGAAAATGAATGACAGACAGCAGGAATATTAGACTGCTGTCACTATAAGAGCTGCCTGAATCCAATGTACTGTTACTTGTGTTTTCTTTCTCATCCGTTTGCTTTCACTTAAGACCTAAATTACACTGTTTACGAGGATACTTGCAAAGATGGGCATTTTGACACATACAAGTGTTTAACCAGCATAGAGACAATAGTCCAAAATCTCTACCAAATTTCTACCGGTATATCGCCCACCCCTAGCAGTCACATATTGTGTTGATTGCACTTTCTGCACTTTGTTTCAGGTTTACAAAGCTATTTTCTGATAAATTGCTCGTTTTAGTGTAGGTACTTGAAATGCTTTGTGAAATATCCCTGTAACAAGCAGCTGAAGGTCATTTGAAGCATCTAGATGCAATTAGTTTCTCTCGGCTGATCGTTGTGGTAATGTAAACCTCTAAATCCCAATCCCATCCTGTTCAGCACACGCAGCTTGTGTGTTTTTCATCTTGCTGTAACTCCATCATGCCTTATCTCGTCTTCATCCAACATGTAACATGGTTTAATCAAAACCCAATGCATTTGCATGGGCTCTGAAGGGGGTTGGGGGTCTCAGACAGCTGAGAGACCACTGGTGTGAGAATGCTATCTGTTGTGTAGCTGACAGGCAGGCATTTGAAGAATCCGCTGGTGAGGGAAGCAGCTGGGGTGGCCAGATCTTGAGGAAGGAGGAAGGCACCTGTCTCAGTGAAAGGCTGTCTTGTAGAGCGCAACAGGCATCGGCAGAGCGGTTAAACTCTTCGGTTAAAGCTCATTCGGCGTTATTGACTGTCGATTCCGGAGGCCGGCCGGATTGAAGGTCACAGCCATTGGTTCCCATTTGTGAAAGAGGCACTGTGGTGGTTTCCTTCCTGCTCAAGTCTGCGCAGATCCGCTCTATATAGCAGCTCAAAGACGTCCTTTCAGATCCAGCATGGCACGTTACCCTCATCCAGCTCCCCCGGCCAACTCTCAAACGCGTCAGCACAACACAAACTCGCGCTCCCACGTCCCAACTCGCCTCAGAAGTGACACTGATCCCATGAAAGAGGTCGGAGAAAGCCACTTCCTCATCTTCAAGGCCAGGCTCGTGGATCCTTCCTTCCGCTAGAGATGAGAGAGATGTTAAAGAGCTTACTGTTTGAACTCATTAGCTGTGAATTGCTCCATTTCCTTAAGTCTTCTTTTTTGACTTTTGAAAGGACAAACAATGGTAATTTTATAGTAGTTTTGTGTACACATATGTATCATTATTTCCATTAATCATTATAAAAAATATCATTTTTATGTATTTAACGTGACTCTCAGCTCTCTAAAATACTTGATTTTGACTGGTCAATCATTCTGTGGTATCATCGACTGACTTCCTTGTGCTACTCTCATGTCTTGCATATCATTCCCCAATCCATTTTTTCCCTTGCATAATATAATTTAAACTCTTATTCATTCATTCATTCATGCAAAACACATTTTGCATCATGCGGCTGATTTAAAAAAAAAAAAAATGCTGATATTTGGGTGCAGAAAACACAGAGACACATTTGTTCATGTACATGTATTAACGACATTGTAAGAATACAAAACTGATTGAAAATCAGCAAACTCGTCCTTTAAGTCCCAGAGATATCACTGTATGTATGATACTGAAAATTAATTTTTATTTTTTACTTATTTTGGAATACATTGGTCCACGCAGAAAAATAAGGGGTCATATCATTGACCCTTACCCATCTTGGTACGTGCAAAAAGAATAGCAGTGCTGTTTCTCAGCAGCAAAGCCAAAGCGCGAAGATTGTGTTTGGCTCTGTGTGAGTGTTCACTGCCTGCGCTGTGGGCTGATGGCGAGCACAGGAGTTCTAGCATGTTCTTATCAGCTACATGAGTGCACATCTAGCTTCCTAACAGACTCGCCGCTCCCTCACACACACACACACACACCTCTCTCTCCGGCATAAAGAGCCTCACCTTCACCCCGTTACCATGGCCACTGAAGTTGCGGGCCTAGCCAGTGGCGTGCAGCGCACACACAGAATCAGTGATGAGGTGCTGACGAGCCACCGCTCTGACTGTCTCCCTCTAATCAATGAACCGAAAGAGGAGAAATCACATTATATTTACATAATCCTCCTACATAGGGAGTCACTGGATTTAATGTTGGTTTTGAAAGTTTTTGAAGTCAAGAACAGGAGACAGGTGGAGAGGTGTTGTCTCGGGACGCTGGAGGTGACTCATCGCGTATAAGGTGCGTAGTTTGTTTCCACCGGCACGCGGTGACTCAGACAGCTGATAATGACAGTAAAATCTTATAGTTTCACCCACTTTTACTGCACTGACTCAACTGCAATATAAAGTGCGGCACGCCATTGTCCATATCTGCAGCGCTGCGAGCCGGAGGTGGATTTTCTCACCCACTCTTTCTGGACATATCTTGGGCGCATGAGGAAATAGATGGAATAATTAGACGGTGGAACTGTGCTATTGGGGTGTGGTTGAGTTTTTCCCTGGAGCGCCTATGGAATCGAGCTAAATCAAGCCACCTACACAACAGGCACATTAGTTTATTCTTTCAGCACCTGGTCTCATGCAGAGACGTACAATGAGGAGCTCTGTCGATCCGCTGTCACACTCAGGTCTTGCTTAAGAAATTAATTTAGAGTTTATGCAAGCCATCTTTAGTGTGGCGCAATACTGTCAGACTCACTAAGAAGCTTTTGTGTTGATGCTTAAACAAAACATTTGTGTGTATATATATATATATATATATATATATATATATATATAAATAAATATATATATATATATATATATATATATATATATATATAGCAAATGTTCAGCTCAGTGTTATACAAAAAACGATGGATATAATGGATATTTAAAAATATTTTTGAGTTCACTCATGAAGAAAATCTGTTACATTTAGATTTTAATTTTAAGCTGTTATTCATGAAAACCTTTTTTCTTTTTTTTTTTGCCTCTTCTAATAAACAGAGATTACTGGGATTTATTTGTTTATTTTTGTAAATAAACAAATAAATGATTTAAATAAATAAAAATAAATAACTAAAAAGAACTTTAAATAAATATATTATTTGAATAAATAAATAAATGAATAAATAAATAAATATTATTTAAATAAATAAAAATGGATTGAATAAATAAATGGAATAAATAACATTTTAAATAAATAAAAAACATTGTTGGAATAAATTATTATGGAAATAAACAAATAAATAAATAAATGGAGTATTTAAATAAAAATAATAAAAAATAAACACTTTTAAAAAATAAATACATGAACAAGTAAACTGATGGTTTTGAAGTAATAAAAAATGGATTGAGTAAATAAAAAAATAATTAATTAATCAACCAACTGATTATTGAAATAAATAAATAAATATTTATTTATATAAATATTTATTTATTTATTTATAGAAATAAATATTTATTTATTTATAGAAATAAATATTTATTTATTTATAGAAATAAATATTTATTTATTTATTGAAATAAATAAATAATTATGTGCAGTAGTAGTTTAAATTATTATGTTATGCAAGAAAAAAGAGACTGTAAACTAGTGCAGCTACGTAGGAAATCAATGGCCTGAGACAGCGGTCAGTTAAACTGTTTAGTGGCCATTATGCAAATATATTTCACCATCCTGACCAGTCAGAATCAAGTATTTAAGAATCACATGAATCACTGTTATGTTCCGTGGAGAGAAAAGTCTGTCTGCTGCAGGCTAATGACAGACATCTCTGCCCGATAAGTATTTGTTGGCCTGGATTATCTGTCCGCTCCACCTGCTGTCATGGTAGAACAGCGCATGACATTCAGGAAGCTAATCCACCCATCCTCAGTCACCGGCGCTAAGGATTAGCACGCTGCTAATTTGCCTCTAGCGAAGCCCGAGTTTCTGGCGTACGTTTTGTCTCCCCAAGTCCTGTTTTTTTTTTTATATTTTTCAGTACAGAAGCAAGCCTGGAGTGTGAAGCGATAGCAAAATAACGGAAACTGTGTCGAATTTCATTACTTATGCTACACACGCCATTTTAATGCTTCGCTAAGTCTATGTAGGCTAAAAGAAATCGATCGGGAACAAACATACAGATCATTTGATATCCACTCTCATATTTGCTGGTGTCTCTTTATAAGATCATATCTCCAGTTGCATTAGCTTCTTTATCTTTTGGACCCAACAACAAAGTGGAGAACATTTAGAGCTGCCCATAAGCTTCATATCTTACATCCAGAGCTCTGAACTTGCTCATAGGGTCTCCAACTTACTTTTCCTCCAAAATAAACCCTCAGAAGATTGAATTTATCAAGCTGTTGCAAGATTACCCAACAGACATTATCAGCTTGTTCTTAGATCTTCTCATTTTAATAAATTATGTATTTATCTCAGAATGAGCTGCGAGAGCTTACGCTTTTTCAACATCTCGCCTTCCCACCGACTGAGAAGGGCAAGAAGAGCTCGTAGCTGGAAGATAAGCCAAGAAACGACTAATCCTGTGGTCCTTTATGCTTATACTTTCCCTGCAAATTTCCACATCATTGAACTCGCAATCCTTTCAAACTGTTAAGGAGCTTTTTAATTCAGACCGGCTTTGTCTTTGTCACCTGCATTATGTCAGTTTTAAACTTTAATCAGCCCCTCGGAAGCGACAGATGTGATGTGAGAATGTGCCCGAAATGTCATTTTCGTGAATTAAACGCTTTGTACTTCAGCATTTATCACATTCAGGGCTTCATCAGGCTTCATCTTCTAATACAATGAAAGCTTGACGGCTTTTAAAATGTGCGGCCGCCCACTTTAGCTCAATACAGACCTTAGTCAGAATGGATGCCATGTTTAATTTGGCACTAACAAACTGTACTGTAACATACTGTACAAGCGATGAGAGCAAGTAGGTCTTTTGTATGCAAAATTATTGTACAGTTATAATTCCACATGGTCACACAGTCTCATTATTTTGAGCTGTATGTGAAGCAAGAGACTACAAAATCTGAATGAATCATTTAGAATGATTCATTTGAATCATTGAAAAGATCCAACTGAAAAGAACAATTCATTCACAAATCAGAAATCAGTCTTTTCTCGTCAGCCTGCCAAAAAGAGCTAGAGCAGATCAGGGTTATATTGTTAACTAATTCTAATAAATGTTTTTAGCAGAGTGTCTGAGGAATGAGCTGTAAAGGCACAGCCCTATTCTGGAAAAGGTGGCGGGGAGCAGCAGCTTATTTGCATTTAAAGAGACATGCACGAAAACAGCCTGTTTCTGCTTCCACTCAAAATAGGCATTTTCAAAATGATGTAATAAATGATCTGTGGGGTGTTTTGAGCTGAAACTACACAGACACATTCTGGGGACACCTGAGGCGTATATTGCATATTGTAAAAAAGGGCATAATAGGTCTCCTTTAAATGAAATAAAATTAAAACTATAAATAATAGAAACTTAGGGCCTGATTTACTAACAGCTTGTGTCTTTTGGCGTTAAAATAGTACTGTCAGGATTTACTAAAGATGCGTGTGGACAGTTAATTTTGCGCCTGACCTTATTGAATATGCATTTGTAGGAGTTTCCCTTTCAGATGCAAAATTTATGGGAGGAGAGTATTTAAATGAATCACGCGACATGATTTACTAAAGTTTGCACTCGTCAAATTACTGGTATTTGCACCATTACTTAATGCCCCAAAAAAGCATATTTTAAAGCCGGCGCTAATTTGCACTGCTCTTAGTAGATTGCACTGGTCATTATGGAAATGATCTGGCTGTGTCCGTGTTCTTTAATGTGCGCATTGGCAGTAAATCACACGCAGAATTTTACCCTCCCATTGGCGCTTTTATGGAATTGTGCTCTAACGCTGATTTGTCCTGTTTAGTAAATCTGGCCCTTAAATAAAACTAAAATTAGAAATGTTGCATTGGTATCTAATTTAAATAAGTTGAATCACTAAAATTAATAAAAAAAATTGTACATAAAGAAAAATTACAACTGAACTAAAACTAAAAAGTAAATTTAAAAAGTAAAATAAAGTAAATAAACTTAAAAATTAATAATTGCAAAAAAAAATAATAAAAATGACAAAGCACATTAAAACAAACTAAAAATAAACAAACATGAAAGAATAATAAATATAAAAATAAAAGCTAATTCAAAATATTAATGAAAACTACAGTAAAATAGTATGTACATAATACTAAAATAACACTTGTGGATGCCTAAAAAACTGTTCTTCATACAACACTCTTGTAGGTTTTCAGAAGAATTTAAAGGGACAGTTCACATACAAATGTATGACTTTTTCTTTTGTGAAGCATAAAAATGTCTTTTTTTAACGCAGTAAAAGTCAGTGGGGTCCAAAGCAACATGGGTCCCCACTGACTTTTATTGCATTAAAAAATACATTTTTATGCTTCATTTTTAATTTCATTGTATCCACAGAAGAAAGTTACAAAGGCTTGAACATCATTTTTGAGTGGACTTTCTCTTTAAATATAGTGCGTGAGTTATATGAACCACTTTTATGGTTCTTTTTTTGAACTTGAAAGCCTCATTTACTGTCATTATTTTGACTAGAACATTGTTCAAAAAATCACCTTTTGTTTTCCACGGAAGCAAGAAACTCAAGTGTTTGTTATGACATGAATTTTCATTTGCTGGCACACTATTCCTTTAAGACTCCCTCATTTTATCCTCAGGAGAACCACTGTTTTCTAGTGTCTCAAATTTTAGGATTAACAGAAAACTGAGTCATCCATCAGATGTGCTGGTTATCCGTCCTCTCAGTATCTGGGATTAGTGTGACACTTCTTTGATATCTTCTGTTATTTTTAGAATCGGATTCCTTTGACCCTGTCAAAGCCTTCCTTGGGCCCTTCTTACCCGATCGTGATAGTTAGCAGCGCGATGCCCTTTGACGGCGTTAAAAAGGGGGATTGCTGAGGCACATCAAAGCTGGACAGTGTCTCTTTTAATAAAACTGTCAACGTGTCTGCGGCGTCATGCGCTTGCATTCTTCAGGAATCTATGGAGTCGCTGCTTCGCCTCAAAACATTTGCCTTCTCATGGATGAACGTTCTGCAAACATCTGCCCTTTACCGAGGAGGCTAAAATTAGACTTGCCATCTGTAATTAAACAGCAAAAGCAGCCTGTCGGAGGAACTTTGTTTGCTATTCATGCCATTTTTGATGGTTGTGCGCCAGCGTGTGCATATGCATGCGTGGTTATGTAGGAGGGAGAAAGAGAGATGCAAACAAAGCAAGTGACGGTAAAACAAGTGGGAGAAAGCAGAAGAAAAAGAAATGACATTTTGAGTGAACATCAAAAGCAGAGGCCGTTTCACATCTGCACTTGACTGCAGCTTTTAGCACCTCTCAACGCGGGCTGGTGTCTCCTTCTCACGTTTGCAAAGTCTAATGGAGAAACGCTCCTTAACCACTTTGAACGTTCACATACGAGATCAGGCTCTTTCAAGCTGCCATCAAAGCTCGCCAGGAACCATTATACTCCATTGACACATTTCTTAGGTTCTCTATTTCCAGGTCTAATACCAGGGTACGTTTACATCTGGTTTTAGCAGCCATCTGTCTCAGGGATCTGATCAAGTGGACAGCACTAGGTCAGATGTGTCTTGTGTTTTCATCAAAGCACTTGAGGGTGTGTTTAGGACCATCACATCATTTATAGCTTGCACTGTAACACCAATGTGTCCTAGAATGATTGTCTACTTATGTAAAGGAATAATTATTTATTTTATTTTATTTAATTTTTAACAGTTATTTAAACTTATTTATTTAATATATTATGAAAATATCAGATTATTTTAATATTTTTATCAATTTCAGAATTACAATTTCAGTCACCATTTAAGAAAATGTGTATGAAATATTGTATTATATTATTATAATATTAGATTAGATTAGATTTATATATTTTTTCATTACAAATTATGTTTTAAATTGCCCACATTACAGTTTGTGTCAACATTTAGGAAAATGATATTGTATTGTATTAAAATATTAGATTACATTTTTCATATATTTAATAATAAATTATGTTGTAAATTGTCTGCATTACAGGTCAACATTTAGGAAAACTATATTCTATTATATTAAAATATTAGATTCGATTAATTTTTATAGTTTTCATTACAAATTAGATTTTACATTTTTAGTACAAATAATTTATTTGAATGAAAATGAAAAAAATATACTGTATTACATTATTATAATATTAGATTAGATTCGATTTTTGCATTTTACATTTTCAGCCTTACAGTTTAAATGAAAATATAAGAAAATTATATTGTATTATATTATTAAAATATTAGATAATTTTTTTTAGATTTTTATTGCAAATTATATTTTACATTTTCAGCCTTACGTTTAAATGAAAATTTAAGAAAATTATATTGTATTATATTATTAAAATATTAGATTATTTTTTTAATTTTTATTTCAAATTATATTTTACATTTTCAGAATTACAATTTGAATTAAAATTTAAGAAAATTATTCATTTTGATTATATTAATTTTTTATATCTTTTTATTGCAAGTTATTTGTTACATTGTCAGCATTACAATTTGAGTGAATATTTAATTCACTAAGTTTGTAATTGTCTTTTTGTGAATGTCTTTTTGCTTTAATGACAGAAGCACTCAAACTGCATGAACACCGCAAGTTTGACATCATGAATGCCACAAATTTGCATATATTAGATTAGCAACCTACAAATAGTGCAGAATCTTGCAGAACTGGACATGTTGGTTGTGTTGGGCTGAACTGGGATGAGATGATAAACGCGTGGCATCTCCATCAGGACTAATAGCAGGCACTTGGCCCGGTGCAGATCATTTAATGAGATGGAATTGATTTTCCTTGCCCACTTCATGCATCTGTACTCTAACCAATTACATAAAAAGACTCCCTGAGTGAGCTTTTTCTCTTGAACCTCTTACAACTATGTTCAGATGTTGAAATCAAGGTAGAGTAGCCTCAATGTATTTTGCTACACTTGGGTGCTTTTAAAATGTATCCATGCATTCAAATTTACCTGAGCTTAGCTGCTACCTAAATACTGTTGTTCTCACTCCAGTAATGGTGAGTATAGATTTAAGTGTGGATTGTGATTGAAGGCAGGCTGTCTCACAGTTGACAGTGGTTTCCATTACTATAAGCAAGGCGGAAAGCCTCTCTTAGGCCATTACAGCGTGAGGATTAGAGGTCCTTCAAATGTTCAGTCACTCATCTAGTTGCACGGACATGCTAAAAGCATGCTGATAAACTCTGTTATTGAGAGACACAGGTCCAAACCCAACACGTTGACAGATATCTGACAAACATTTCTAGTAAAGAACAGTTGGGACAGGATATGGAGATTTGGAGTACTTTTATCACATGGCTCTTCTACCTTTATTGTTTAATAATGCCTGTCTCCTCCAGGCTTCCTCATCACTGTTGATGGATGAAGGTACTCTTGTGAACACGTGTCAAAAATTGTCAGCGAAGAGAAGAAATTGTTGGATAAAGTCATAATTTTTGTTTTCTTTGCACACAAAAAGTATTCTCGTAGCTTCATAACATTACGGTTGAACCACTGATGTCACATGGACTATTTTAATGATGTTCTTACTACCTTTCTGGGTCTTGAACATGTCAGTTGCATTGCTGTCTATGCAGGGTCAGAAAGCTCTCAGATTTCATTAAAAATATCTTAATTTGTGTTCCAAAGATGAGCGAAGGTCTTATGGGTTTGGAACGACATGAGGCAGAGTAATTAATGACAGAATTTTTATTTTGGGTGAACTACCCCTTTAAATAACTTATCTGTTTTTAAATTAGTATTAGTAGAATATAGATTATGGTAGTAATATGACATTGCTGAAAAGACACAGGTGGCTTGTGTCATCAATGTCAGCAGAGAGAGAGAGTGATGAGAGAAGTGTGGAGAAAAACTGACGGGTTTTACGTAAGTGTGAGTCCATGTGACCTGTGATGCTGCTTGTGTCACATAGCAGCACAGAATTTTGACAGGATCTCAGTCGTGCCAAAGACCACCACACACTTCCTCTGAGTGCGTCATTATACATTTACAGTCGATTCAGCTTCTCCATGCACAAGATTTGCATTAGAAGTGCATGTTAAAGCATATCTGCAATGTTTTGTATCAAGGTCAAGATTATTTGACATGGCTATTGTAAATCATGCCTAGGACACTGCAATAAAATGATACATTATTGTCCATCCTAAATGTCAAGTCAGAAACTTTACTACACTTGTAGTTCAGAAAACTCAAATATGTGTTTTTCTGTTCTTTCTTACTTCGTTAATAGGAAAAGTAAGGAGTGAACATAAGATAATTGGGAAAAGAGAGCAGTAATGGATGCTTACCATTAGGCCCAAAATATATTCTATTCAGGTATAAAATAATAAATAAAGTAACATTGTGAGAATAGGAAAAGTAAGGAGTGAACAGAAGATAC
Source organism: Spinibarbus caldwelli (assembly GCA_039654775.1). Classification (NCBI taxonomy): domain Eukaryota; kingdom Metazoa; phylum Chordata; class Actinopteri; order Cypriniformes; family Cyprinidae; genus Spinibarbus; species Spinibarbus caldwelli. Next base: position 18,891,707 of record CM077253.1, on the reverse strand, counting down.
ATGGGAAAAGAGAGCAGGAATGTATGCTTTACCATTAGGCCCAAAATATATTCTATTCAAGGTTAAAATAATGAATAAAGTAGCAGTGTGAGATATAAAGCCACAATTACAGGAAATAGTCACAGTTGTGAGGTATAAAGTCACAGTTACAAGAAATAAATGTCACAGTTATGATGCATAAAGTCACAGTTACAAGAAATAAAGTCACAATTGTGAGGTATAAAGTCACATTTACAAGAAATGAAGTCACAGTTGTGAGGTATAAAGTCACAGTTACAAGAAATAAAGTCACAGTTGTGAGGTATAAAGTCACAATTACATGAAATAAAGTCGCAGTTGTGAGGAATAAAGTCACAGTTACAAGAAATAAAGTCACAGCTGTGAGGTAGAAAGTCACAGTTACAAGAAATAAAGTCAGTTGTGAAGTATAAAGCCACAATTGCATGAAATAAAGTCACAGTTGTGAGGTATAAAGTCACAATTACAGAAAATAAAGTCACAGTTGTGAGGTATAAAGTCACAGTTACAAGAAATAAAGTCACAGTTGTGAGGTACAAAGTCACAATTACATGAAATAATGTCACAGTTGTGAGGTATAAAGTCACAGTTAAAAGAAATAAAATTGTAAAATATAAAGTGATAATTACAAAAAATAAAGTCGCAATTACAAGAAATAGTCACAAATGTCAGAAATAAGGTGAAAATTATGAAAAATAAAGTTAGAATTACAAGAAATAGTTGCAAATGTGAGATATACAACTACATCTGTGAGACATAGTCACATTGTGAGATATAAAGCCGTGGTTACGAAAAATAAAGTTGTAGTTATGAGATCTAAACTGAAAACTACAAGAAACAAAATGACAACTATGAGCAAAATATATGAAAAATAAAGTGAAAATGATGATAAATTCACAGTTACAAGAAATTTACAAATTTGAGTCAGTTGTGAGATATACAATAGCATTTGTGAGATATAAAGAGCATTTACAAGAAATTAAGTGATGATTATGAGAAATATATTTGCTATTACAAGAAATAGTCACAAATGTGAGAAATAAGGTGGAAATTATGAACAAAAAAGTTGGAATTACAAGAAATACAAATGTGAGAAATAAAATAAAAATTATGAGAAATAAAGTTGGAATTACAGGAAATAGTCGCAAATGTGAGAAATAAGATAAAAACTATTAGAAATAAAGTTGGAATTACAGGTTGCAAATGTGATAAAATTCAATTGTGAGATATGCAATCACATCTGTGAGATTATAATTTCACGTGAGATAATTACAAGAAATTGTGAGGCAATTACAAGTAATAAATTTGCAATTGTAAGATTTAAACTGACAATGACAAGAAATTATATGAAAAGGAGAAACACATTCGCAGTTACAAGAAATAATTACAAATGTGAGAAGGTCACAATTGTGACATGCAGATTTAAAGTTTCATTGTGAGATATAAAGCTGCAATTTCAAAAAATAGTCGCAGAGGTATAAAATAAGAAATATGTAGAAATAAAGTGATGATTCTGAAAAATAAAGTTGCGATTATGACACTCGCAAATGAGAAATATTGAAAATGATGAACAATTTTCAATTACAAGAAATAGTAGCACATATGAGAAATAAATTGAAAACTACAAGAAATAAATGTGCAGTTGCGTGGAGTAAAGTTGCAGTTGTTATAAAGTTGCAATTGTAAGATACAGTATACAATCCCATCTGAGATATAACAACAAAACTATATTAGAAATAAAGTCAATTACTTTTTATTGTGAGGTGGAATTGGGATCCATTGGAAGGTTAATAGTGAAATGAACAATAAGTCTTTTGGTTCCCTGTATCCAAATGAACATGCAGTGCACTTTTAAAGGGCAGAGATTCATTTAGCTGCCTTCAACCGTCCTTAAGTGCACTTACTATTCATGTCTGTTGAATCGATGACTGTACACCTCCATACAATTCTGCGACAGAAAGAGAGAGATATTGCTTCATAAAGAAGGCATTCAGATTTGCTCCAATGTTTCCTTTTTTGAGCTCTCTCTACAGTGATTGGCCACTTCCCAGTGGCCTGCCTGTCAAAGGCGATGTAGAAGGTGTGAGTGCAGTGTTGTGACGCCTGTCCTCATCTATATCACTTTGCCAGCAGACGGCTCACTAATCTGACCTGGGGCCACGGCAGAGAATTTTAAGGAGCTGGGGAGGCAATCAAGAATCATTGATGAGAAGTGAACAGCTCCGTTAATACTATATATCTGACCCTGATGAGCCCAGAAGATGACGTTGAGGAGAAATCAGAGGGCTTGTAGCTCTGTGTTAGGTGAAGGGGGACAGACATGTAATTAGCCTGCAGGCACTCTTGTCTGTCCTGCTGTTACAGCACATGGGCCTTCGTCTTGATTGGTCGTCTTTCTAGCAGAGCATCTGTCACGCCGGCCCGCGTGCTGGAGGAACTGAGCTTTCACTTATCTGCCCCATTGCTCACATGCGATTTGAAATGGGGCAGTCAAGTACCTTAAAGTGATTATATTATATTATATAATATTATATTATACACTACTGTTTGAAGTTTGGTTGCGTTGGTAAGAAGTCTCACCAAGGCTGCATTTATTTGATCAAAAATACATTAAAAAATATATTATATACATTAAATAATATATATAAAATATTATTACAAATTAAAATAATTGTTTTCTATTTTAATATATTTTAAAGCATAATTAATTTCTATGATGCAAAGTTGAATTTTCAGCATCATTACTCCAGTCTTCAGTGTCACATGATCCTTCAGAAATCATTCTAATATGCTAATTTGCTGATCAGAAAACATTTATTATTATTATCAATGTTGAAAACAGTTATGTTGCTTAATGTTTTCGTGAAAACTGTGATACATTAATTATTTTTAAATAAATAAATAAAATCAGTATATTTGAAATAAAAAATATTTTGTATCATTATAAATTCCTTTACTGTCACTTTTAAGTATTAATTTATTTAAATAAATAAATAAATTACTGACCCAAATCTTATATATAATATATAAATATATATGAAATATCTAAAATATCTAAAATATATATGTCATAGTAATGTGTGTGTGTGTGTGTGTGTGTGTGTGTGTGTGTGTGTATGTGTATATATATATATATATATATATATATATATATATATATATATATATATATATACACACAAACCCGATTCCAAAAAAGTTGGGACACTGTACAAATTGTGAATAAAAACAGAATGCAATGATGTGGAAGTTTCAAATTTCCCCCTCTTCTTTTTATAACAGTCTGCAAACGTCTGGGGACTGAGGAGACAAGTTGTTCAAGTTTAGGAATAGGAATGTTGTCCCATTCTTGTCTAATACAGGCTTCTAGTTGCTCAACTGTCTTAGGTCTTCTTTGTCGCATCTTTCTCTTTATGATGCGCCAAATGTTTTCTATGGGTGAAAGATCTGGACTGCAGGCTGGCCATTTCAGTACCCGGATCCTTCTTCTACGCAGCCATGATGTTGTAATTGATGCAGTATGTGGTCTGGCATTGTCATGTTGGAAAATGCAAGGTCTTCCCTGAAAGAGACGACGTCTGGATGGGAGCATATGTTGTTCTAGAACTTGGATATACCTTTCAGCATTGGTGGTGCCTTTCCAGATGTGTAAGCTGCCCATGCCACACGCACTCATGCAACCCCATACCATCAGAGATGCAGGCTTCTGAACTGAGCGCTGATAACAACTTGGGTTGTCCTTGTCCTCTTTAGTCCGGATGACATGGCGTCCCAGTTTTCCAAAAAGAACTTCAAATTTTTATTCGTCTGACCACAGAACAGTTTTCCACTTTGCCACAGTCCATTTTAAATGAGCCTTGGCCCAGAGAAAACGCCTGCGCTTCTGGATCGTGTTTAGATATGGCTTCTTTTTTGACCTATAGAGTTTTAGCCGGCAACGGCGAATGGCACGGTGGATTGTGTTCACCGACAATGTTTTCTGGAAGTATTCCTGAGCCCATGTTGTGATTTCCATTACAGTACCATTCCTGTATGTGATGCAGTGCCGTCTAAGGGCCCGAAGATCACGGGCATCCAGTATGGTTTTCCGGCCTTGACCCTTACGCACAGAGATTGTTCCAGATTCTGTGAATCTTTGGATAATATTATGCACTGTAGATGATGATAACTTCAAACTTTCAAATTTTCTCTGAGAAACTTCTTTCTGATATTGCTCCACTATTTTTCGCCGCAACATTGGGGGAATTGGTGATCCTCTTCCCATCTTGACTTCTGAGAGACACTGCCACTCTGAGAGGCTCTTTTTTATACCCAATCATGTTGCCAATTGACCTAATAAGTTGCAAATTGGTCCTCCAGCTGTTCCTTATATGTACATTTAACTTTTCCGGCCTCTTATTGCTACCTGTCCCAACTTTTTTGGAATGTGTAGCTCTCATGAAATCCAAAATGAGCCAATATTTGGCAAGACATTTCAAAATGTCTCACTTTCAACATTTGATATGTTATCTATATTCTACTGTGAATAAAATATAAGTTTATGAGATTTGTAAATTATTGCATTCCTTTTTTATTCACAATTTGTACAGTGTCCCAACTTTTTTGGAATCGGGTTTGTATATATACACACATATATATGTATATATACTGTTTATATACTGTATGTATGTATGTATGTATGTATACAGCACTAGTTTTAAACATTAAGAAAGAAAAACAAATATACATACAGTTTTGTAAATAATCAACAATTATATACATATATATGTATGTATATATATATATATATATATATATATATATATATATATATATATATATATGTATGTGTATATTGAAAAGTATTAAAACTGTGAAATAAGGTCAAAGTCTGAATATTGTTTTGTTAAAAAATATTTTAACTATATATAATTGTTGATTATTTACAAAACTGTTTGTATATTTGTTTTTCTTTCTTAATGTTTAAAACTAGTGCTGTATTTAGAAAGCAGAATGAACCAGTAGTATTATTAATTTTGGTAAATATTGTGTTAAACAATATCTCAATTTAACACATTAACTTTGACAGCCCTAAATATGAGTTAAGGTTAGCATTTGGGTTAGTTTTTCACAGACTTTTTTGTGTGAGGAGCAGATTTAAATGTAAAAATATGCAATTTTTTACTGAAAATTTTACTGAATATGTGCAAGCAAGAATAAGATTTGATGTTTGAATGATATATGGTTTGGAGCGATGTTAGGGTGAGCACATGATGACAGATTTTTTATCTTTCTCTTCAACTCAAATCTGTCAGATCAGCACTCTTGTAAAGTTAAGAGAAAAAATGTAAGAAGTTCCCTCGTGGGAGGCTTTCAAAGCAAAGAGAAGGGGCCAAGCATCAAGGGTTTTGAAGTGTTTCTTTTCTACTTGCCTTAGCACTGAAGATGAAATGCATGTGCTGATGTTGTCATTCTTAAGCTAACGCTAATACAGCGCTGAAGCATAGCAATGAGTCTCAACAAATGAGTCAGTACCTCAGAGTCGGTCTGAATTAGAGGCGTTCAGTAGATGAATGTATAGCTGCTGGTTTTCTCTTGTTCTCTGGAAGGAATCAGTCTGACAAGCCATTTATTTACATGCTAAGAAATGAGAGTTTCCAGTGTACCTGCCCCACCACTCTGTCTCATATTTGTTCATCAGTCAAGAGGCGGTTCTTGGTTGTAAATCAGAGCGCATCTGAAAAGCTGAACAATCCCAGTGGAACCACATTGATGGTCTAGAAATATGGTCCAGCGTGCATTTGCATTAGTAGGCCTGCCTCTGGTGGGTAATTGATTGACTTTTTTTTGTTGAAGCCCGATGTATTAATTGCGGCCCTATTGACACACTGACCTTAATGGATGTGGCTGCTGTCACCTCAGGCGTTAAAGCCCTTTCCATCTGGCCCTCAAATAGGCTCGGGACAGTCCTTGTCATGTGACGTGTCATTCCCTTTACATTAGAGAAACCATCAATGGAGACATTATGGCCTTATTTGTTTAAAATCAGGGAATTTATTATTGACTTGTTTTGCCTGTCAGAAGGTCTCGTGATACTGTGAAAAAAATCACTATAGATAAAGAACTCACCATGCACTTTTCCTTTCAATTAAATGTTCTTATTGTACGTGGCAGTGTTGACTGTTAAAAATGAATCATTTTCAATTGTATCAAACTTAAGTCATGAATTAAAAAAAAAAAATATATATATATATATATATATATATATATGTGTGTGTGTGTGTGTGTATGTATGTATGTTTATTTATATTAGTGCTGTCAAATGATTAATATATATAGTAATTTTAGTATTAAACAAAAAATATTAAATGTATATAAATATATACAGTCAGGTCCATAAATATTGGGATATCGACACAATTCTAACATTTTTGGCTCTATACATCACCACAATGGATTTCAAATGAAACGAACAAGATGTGCTTTAACTGCAGACTGTCAGCTTTAATTTGAGGGTATTTACATCCAAATCAGGTGAACGGTGTAGGAATTACAACAGTTTGCATATGTCCCTCCCACTTGTTAAGGGACCAAAAGTAATGGGACAATTGGCTTCTCAGCTGTTCCATGGCCAGGTGTGTGTTATTCCCTCATTATCCCAATTACAATGAGCAGATAAAAGGTCCAGAGTTCATTTCAAGTGTGCTATTTGCATTTGGAATCTGTTGCTGTCAACTGTCAAGATGAGATCCAAAGAGCTGTCACTATATGTGAAGCAAGCCATCATTAGGCTGAAAAAACAAAACAAACCCTAGACATTTTAAATCTAGACATTTTAGATCAAGATGCATTTGAAGTTAAGCAAAATTACACAAGATATTTTTTTTGTTTTATGAAAAACACATGAAAATATATTGTTTGTGAAACTTGATTTTTAGATTTTGTCTTGTTTTAGGCATAAACTCACTTGTTTTGATAAAGTTTTGATAAAAATTCATTTTGCTTTTCAGGTAAATGTAGAGTAGTCAGCATTTGAAGTGGATCAGAACCTTTCATCAAAGTTGTCCTGAAACCAAAACAAAACCCGTTCTTGTCTTATGACAATTTTGATTAACTTTTTTGATCCACTTCAAATATTGACTACTATGTATTTATTTAAGAAAGTTCAGATATTTGTACTGGGAAACAAGACAAAAATTCTGAGTAAGAAAATTATTTTTGTACACTAATGATTTAACAAGAGTGCATTTTACTGACTCAAAATTTCATGTTTCATTCAATTCATTACTCTGCATTTCTTTGTTATTGTTTGTGAAATTTACTAGCAATTTCTGAGTGAAAATTGTTTCTACACCAAATGTTTTGTAGTGTATATAAATAATACTAAAATAACACTGGTATGTGGCACACACTGTAGTGTCACATTCATAAGTGCTGTTTAATGGCCTCTGTATGCAGTCTGTAGGCAGTAACAGGCAGTAGAGGGGCCGTATTAACACATCTCTCGGGACGCTTCCACAGATGGTCCTTTTGGATTCTTTTTATGTAAATAACAGCACTGTACAGTAGGACACACACACACACACACAAACACACCTCCCCCTACAGCCGTCAGTGCGATCTGCAGTCACTTCCATTATTTACCATGTGAATATTTCATGGTGACATCAGTGTTCTGGACGGCCCATGCTGCCAGAGGGGCCCTGCTAATGAGGCACGACGCCCCTCTCAGCTGGTCGCCTCACAGCCGGGATAAATCTCATGTCTCCTTTTTTTCTTCTTTTTGTCCCACCATAGCATCTTTCTCTTGGCTCCTTTCGGCGTTGTTGTAAGCAGTTCACAACTAGGGTACATAATTAACCTTCATCCTAGTAAAAAAAAAAAAAAAGGGCAAAGAGCCCAGATTAGGGCACTCCTCCAGTCAGACAGAAAGTCGATGTTTAGTGGTGCAGGCTAAGGTGTGATTCACTACTACTGGTGTGCATACATAAAAAGTGAGGGATTTGAGTGAGTAAATCATCATGCACCATTTGTGCCACAGACATGAATAGCACCTTTTTTCTCCCATTGATTTAATTAATTCAAATTTACCTTAAAAATTGCAGTTCATGCATATAATAGCTTAAATAAATCTCTTCTGTGAGAAGCATGTTTTTAATTTCTGTATTAAAATTCATTCCGATATATTTTTTTGAGTATAAATTAAAATGTTGGTGTGATTCAACTGTCTTAATATCATGAGAAAAAATGTATTAAATTTTTTGGAAAGAAACTATTTTGCTGTAATGTTATATGAACAAAGTGTGATGTGACCGTCCATTGTTATTTAGATATTTATATATTATTTATTTATATACTATATTACATTTATTAATATTTAGAATTTGCTTTTATTTTTATCTTTCAGTTTATATTTTAATTTTATTTAAAGTTTTAGTCATATTTGTTATGTGTTTTTTATACTTCTTATCGCTCATATTACTTATTTATTTACATTTAAACTTAAATATTTTCCTATTTTTCTATTATTTTCATTTTCTTATTTCTATTTACTTTTTTCTATTTAAACTTTTAAAGCTCAATTTTTTGGCAAATAAACATTTCTAATTTCCATTAAAGTTAAAAAATTGATTTAATATTTATGTTTTATTTCAGCTATAAATTCATGAAAAATATTTTTAATAGTTTTAGTTTTAGTTAACAATAACAACACTGTAACCATATAGAAAATGTAGAGGAAAAAATGAACAAACAAGAAACTTTTCTTGAATATCAGATAATTTGACCTTTTTATGACAAGGCAAGGTTAGTTCAGGTAAATGGGAAATGGCTGAAATAAAGAAATATATATATATATATATATATATATATATATATATATATATATATATATATATATATATATATATATATATATATATATATAAAGATGCATACTCTCATGTATTCAGAGAAAATGTTATTACTTTTTACTTTGATGATTGGACTCACCAGTCATGTTTCACTCGTGTTTTCTTCAGAAAATCTCGTTTCCTCCTGCAATTTATTTTCAGATGCTTTTACACTGAATCTGCTGTTTATAACAACCCTGAACTGAATCAGTTATTTGTATCTGATTTGTTGTGTGCTGCTCATTGAAGTTGAAAATACATCTCTCCTTTCTTCTGCTTGCAGTGAGGGGGTCTTCAAGTGCCCAGAGGACCAGCTCCCACTGGATTACGCCAAGGTAGTAATACACTCAGCATTAATCTCTCATCCATTCTGCTGTAGACCAGATTACAGATCAATCTCTCACAGCCATTTACATCCCCGTAGTGTACAGTGGAGTTACAGGGGCCTCACGCTGTGGCTTTACTCACAGTACAACTTTTCTTGAGTGGCTCTGCGAGAGTAAATGAAATGCTAATGTGTCAACAATAGCAGGCTATGTTTGTGAGTCACTGACTGCCCCGGGCGCTCGGCCCTCGTCCACGCTTCTCAAACCACCCGAGTAATCACACTAATGAACTACCACAGGCCACTCATTTCCCTGGGAATGTCGAAAAGAAGAAAGGAAGAAAAAGACAGAGATGACACATAGATTAGTTCGGAATGTGACAGAATATATTTGATGCTGCTTTAATGCGGCAGTGTGGCCTTTCTGCACCACTAAACGGAACATTTATAAATATATAAATAATACAAGCACATAACAGTCCTAAGTTGTTTGGAAAAATATATATTCGTTTTAACTTAATTTATACTGGAAATCATTTAGGGCCAGATTTACTAACAGCTTGCGCCAGCACAAACCGTCTTTTGGCATTAAAATAGTACTGTCAGGATTTACTAAAGACGCGCAGGGAAGAATTAGCGCTGAAAAGGCATGGACACAGTTATTTTTGCGCCTGACCTTATTGAATATGCATTTGTAGGAGTTTCCCTTTCAGATACAGAATTTATGGGAGGGGTATATTAAAATGAATCACGCAACACGATTTATTACCATTTGCACTCATCAAAATTACTGTCTTTTTACGCCATTATTTAACGCCATAAAAAAGCATGTCTTAAAGCAGGTGGTAATTTGTGCTGCTCTTGGTAGATTGCGCTGGTCATTATGGAAATTATCTAACTGCATCTGTATTATTTAATGTGTGCATTGTCAGTAAATCACACGCAGAATTTCCCCCTCCCATCGGCGCTTTTATAGAATTATGCTCTAATGCTAATTTGCCCTGTTTCGTAAATCTGGCTATTAAAATTATTTAACATTATTATTAATATTATTTAAACTGCCAATTAATACAGTAATTTAAATGGCAGATGGTACATAGTGGGGCATTAAATGTCCATAAAATAAAATAAAAAATGTCCAGAAATCCATAAAATGTTTTCTGAAACTAAAATGAACTGAAAAATGAAATATCTAAAAATATATAACTAAGACATTTCAATTTGAAATGATGTAGAATCATTTAGCATTATTGTTAAGTTTATTAAAATTACCATTAATATAGTAATTTACATGGTAAGTGATACATCATGGGAAATTAAATGTAAATAAAGTAAAAAACGAAATGTCCATAAAGCCAATAAAAGGTTTTCTGAAACCAAAATGAACAGAAAAAAAATTGAGATCTAAAAATATTAAAAAGTGTATATACATATATTTAACTAATTTTATACCAGAAATTATGCAGAATCATTTAGCATTATTAGTAATATTATTATATTATTAATTAATTAATACAGTAATTTACATGGCAAATAGCACATAAAGGGACATCAAATGTGTGTAAAGGAAAAAATAAAGTGTCTATAAAGTTTCTAATCTGAACATGAAAAGAACAGAAACAAAATGTGTTTATGTATACACACACACCTGGTTGAGAATCACTGATGTAAGGCAAAAATGTGTTGAGTTTATAAAAGAGTTTAAAAGTGATTAAGGGTTAATCTCTTCATGAAGGTGTTAAATATTAATACAGTAGCTACCTCCTCCTCCTCACAAAATATTTCAGTTAGGCAATTATACTCTGCTGTTCAGCTAATCTGCACCACGCCACGTTAAAGAAGGAATTTCACCAAATCTTTAATTAAAGTATTGGCTAATTTTTCATCCTGCTCTTTAGTTAATTAATCAGGTTGAGCTGGGAAAAATGTCATAAGTGTCGGCGTTCATTAAAGAGTCATTTTTCTCATGCGGTGCCCTAGAGAGTGAGATTATGAAACCTCTGAGTGCTTCGCAGATTATGAGCATACCTTCATTTTAACAAGTGATTTTAAAGCCATTCTTTTAAACTGGTGGGATGAGACCTAAATTTGTCTGCAAGTAATAGAATGCAACTTATATAATCATACATAATTGTACAGAAAATTACTCTTTTTTTTTTTTTTTTTTTTTTTTTTTCCTTTTTTTTTTTTGGCTTAAATTCTTCTCCCACTTATCCAAATTTCAGCTCTACTAATGTGTTCTTTTTAAAAACGATTCTAACATCTGAGTCATCTTCTCCTGCAGTGTTTGACAGGCTTCTGTAAGAGCACATGCACAAAGTTAAACCTGTTCTGTGTTGGAAAGGGCTTTAGTGCACTAATCCGTTGAAGCTGTGATTTGCATGAAGCCGGCGGGATAACTCTACTCATTCTGGAGTGCCGCAGGAGCGTCTGATGCTCATGAGGCCTGAACACACACAATTATTGCACAAGCAGTCATTTTTAAAGACCTGACAACCGCCCACAGATTACCCATCCAACTCCACAGGGCTGCTGTTCAGTACCTGTCTTTGCCTGTTTACGGTTGGGTTACCCCACGTCTCATGTCTCATTTGGTACACCCACTCTGTCAGAAAATATAGTTAAAAAGTTTGGGGTCAGGACGATTTCTAATTTTGAAAGAAATTAATACTTTTATTCAGAAAGGATGCATTAAATTGATCAAAAGTGACAGTAAAGACATTTATAATGTTACAAAAGATGTTATAGTTCATATAAATACTGTTCTATTGAACTTTCTGTTTATCAAAGAATCCTGGAAAAAATGCATCAGTCTCCATAATGATGCTGAAAATTAAGTTTTACCATCACAGGAATATTATAAAAAATATAAATAATTATAATTTATACATTAATTAAATATTTTATATATATATATATATATATATATATATATATATATATATATATATATATATATATATATATATATATAATTTAATAAAATATATTAAAATAGAAAACACTCATTTTAAATTGTAATAAACATTTTCAATTTATACATTAATTACTTAATTTATAAATTAATTTATAATTTATAAATCTAAAATAATCTAAAAATATAAAAAATATAATATAATGTAAAAATATAATCATTTAATAAAATATTAAAATAGAAAACAGTAATTTTAAAAATTGGTTTTGGAAGCCCCACCAGGTGAAAAATGTGCACTTCCATAATAAATAAATAAATATATAAATATATAAGAAATAAATATATAAATATATAAGTTACCACTTGTAGTACACTTGAGTGTGCTAGTGTTTGTGAATTTTTTAAAACATTTTATTATTACAATTTGCATTTGCATTTAAGTGTTTCATGCAGAATTTGCATGCAGTATTCCAAAATGTGCATAAAAATATGTGGATTTGGAATCACACTACTATTATCAATGATTAACAGTGACAAAGCTGATCAGCATGAGTTTGTTACTTTCTTGTTATTGTCAAATCAACACAGTAACAAGTGGAAGTGTAGTCACTGATCTGCTGCTTGATAAAGTTGGATACTGCAGTCAAGTAGGGATGCCAACTACCAACTACTGAAGACTCGCCTGCTTACACGTGATGTTGTATTTTTAGTTCTTTATATAATTCGTTGGGTTTTTTTTATCTACAAATCTTCCATAAATTCTCAGCCGTCGTGTGTTTTGCAGGATGGCACAGTTGGGAGAGTTTATCTTAGTGTGCCAGAAAGTCTGTCAATGAAAATGAATTTGTGTGTGTGTGGTTGGGAGGGTGAGGGGAATGGCTCCATATGGGACTACATGGGTGGCGAACGGCCATGTCTGCAGTGCTGTCGTGTGTGTGTGTGTGTGTGTGTGTGTGTGTGTGTGTGTAAATCCTGCAGGCAGGGGATTTGGGCTGATTGGATGGAGGAGCGTCTCATCCTTCATCGACTTTATGGATGAAGGGAAGATGCAATAGCCTCTGGATCTAATGTACACACACAGACGCACATGTTCACGCTCGTTTCACAGGGCTCTAGTTGAGGTCATCCATCACCTTGCAATTGAATTTGATCGTGCAGCAGTGTATTTGTGACAAAACATTATTCTTTTCCCAGTCTTTCAAAATTCATTTTATATTTTTTTTGGCTTTGCATAATTTTTTTCTTAGGCTAACAATGTAAAAGCATTGAAAAACTTGAAACTCACTATGATTTACTGCACTTTAAACATTTTAAAAAATTTAAACTAAATTTTAAACCTTTGCTCAGTTTACATACAGGTGCATCTCAATAAATTAGAATGTCGTGGAAAAGTTCATTTATTTCAGTAATTCAACTCAAATTGTGAAACTCGTGTATTAAATAAATTCAATGCACATTGACTGAAGTAGTTTAAGTCTTTGGTTCTTTTAATTGTAATGATTTTGGCTCACATTTAACAAAAACCCACCAATTCACTATCTCAACAAATTAGAATACTTCATAAGACCAATAAAAAAAAAAAACATTTTTAGTGAATGGTTGGCCTTCTGGAAAGTAAGTTCATTTACTGTATATGTACTCAATACTTGGTAGGGGCTCCCTTTGCTTTAATTACTGCCTCAATTCGGCGTGGCATGGAGGTGATCAGTTTGTGGCACTGCTGAGGTGGTATGGAAGCCCAGGTTTCTTTGACAGTGGCCTTCAGCTCATTTGCATTGTTGGGTCTGGTGTCTCTCATCTTCCTCTTGACAATACCCCATAGATTCTCTATGAGGTTCAGGTCTGGTGAGTTTGCTGGCCAGTCAAGCACACCAACACCATGGTCATTTAACCAACTTTTGGTGTTTTTGGCAGTGTGGGCAGGTGCCAAATCCTGCTGGAAAATGAAATCAGCATCTTTAAAAAGCTGGTCAGCAGAAGGAAGCATGAAGTGCTCCAAACTTTCTTGGTAAACGGGTGCAGTGACTTTGGTTTTCAAAAAACACAATGGACCAACACCAGCAGATGACATTGCACCCCAAGTCATCACAGACTGTGGAAACTTAACACTGGACTTCAAGCAACTTGGGCTATGCGCTTCTCCACCCTTCCTCCAGACTCTAGGACCTTGGTTTCCAAATAAAATACAAAACTTGCTCTCATCTGAAAAGAGGACGTTGGACCACTGGGCAACAGTCCAGTTCTTCTCCTCCTTAGCCCAGGTAAGACGCCTCTGACGTTGTCTATGGTTCAGGAGTGGCTTAACAAGAGGAATACGACAACTGTAGCCAAATTCCTTGACACGTCTATGTGTGGTGGCTCTTGATGCCTTGACCCCAGCCTCAGTCCATTCCTTGTGAAGTTCACCCAAATTCTTGAATCAATTTTGTTTGACAATCCTCATAAGGCTGCGGTTCTCTCGGTTGGTTGTGCATCTTTTTCTTCCACACTTTTTCCTTCCACTCAACTTTCTGTTAACATGCTTGGATACAGCACTCTGTGAACAGCCAGCTTTTTTGGCAATGAATGTTTGTGGCTTACCCTCCTTGTGAAGGGTGTCAATGATTGTCTTCTGGACAACTGTCAGATCAGCAGTCTTCCCCATGATTGTGTAGCCTTGTGAACCAAACTGAGATACCATTTTGAAGGCTCAGGAAACCTTTGCAGGTGTTCTGAGTTGATTAGCTGATTGGCATGTCACCATATTCTAATTTGTTGAGATAGTGATTTGGTGGGTTTTAGTTAAATGTGAGCCAAAATCATCACAATTAAAAGAACCAAAGACTTAAACTACTTCAGTCTGTGTGCACTGAATTTATTTAATACACGAGTTTCACAATTTGAGTTGAATTACTGAAATAAATGAACTTTTCCATGACATTCTAATTTATTGAGATGCACCTGTATGTCAGATGCTCATCTTTCTATATACTTTATGCTGATTATAGATGATCATATATTAAATTTAATTTAAAAGAGATTATGTACATTTTGTAATGATTATAGCTACAGTAGTTTATCTAATTATGATCAACTGATGGAAAACAGCATTATAACCAGGTGTATATGTTGAATTTAGATGTTTTTAGAGTTTTTATTCATGTATGTGGATTGGAGTCTAGTACTTAAAACCAGCCATATCAGAAATTGTTGTGCAAACTACATTCATAACAGTTTTTGTGGGTGTGTTCGCGTCATTACCTAATTTGCATAATTTTTACTACTGAATCAGTTGCTAAAACAGTTAAAACAATTCATTATTTGTGAATTTCCCCCATTGTGTCAGTATTGACTCAAATTGTCTGTCGGAATAACAAAAACTGGTTGTGAATTTAATTTATGCAAAAACAAATTTGTAAATATAGCAGTTTCTTTTCCAAGTGAACAATATTGCCACTTCCAGCATGAAAACCGGTATGAAATAGAAATTAAATCTAAATTTAAAGCGTACATGAAAATGTAAGTACTTCAATTAAATTTTATTATTATTGTTTATTATTATTATTATTCATTTATTTGTGTTTTGGTTTCTGTGCAGAATTTTCATGTGATATCCCAAAATCTGCATAAAAATATGTGTATTTGACAAATTTAATCTATTTTATGTATGTATGTATTTATGCATGCATGTATTTATTTATTTATTTATTTCTGTTTTGGTTTCTTTGCAGAATTTCAATGTGATATCCCAAAATCTGCATTAAAAATATGTGTATTTGGCATTTAAATTTCATCTATATTATTTATTTTATTATTATTATTATTATTATTATTATTATTATTATTATTATTATTTATTTGTGTTTTGGTTTCTGTGCAGAATTTCCATGTGATATCCCAAAATCTGCATAAAAATATGTGTATTTGACAAATTTCATCTATTTTATTTATTTATTTCTGTTTTGGTTTCTGTGCAGAATTTCAATGTGATATCCCAAAATC
Organism: Spinibarbus caldwelli; assembly: GCA_039654775.1. NCBI lineage: Eukaryota > Metazoa > Chordata > Actinopteri > Cypriniformes > Cyprinidae > Spinibarbus > Spinibarbus caldwelli. The sequence continues at coordinate 18,875,599 of CM077253.1, read as the reverse complement.
TGCATTAAAAATATGTGTATTTGGCATTTAAATTTAATCTATATTATTTATTTTATTATTATTGTTGTTGTTGTTGTTGTTGTTGTTGTTGTTGTTGGTTTGGAACCTTATTGACAAGCATTAGTATTGTTTCAAATTATCTGACAGAATTGCATGATACAACTAAAAATTATGCAGTCAAACATTCTGATTTGTGTGAAATGTTATGAAAAACTCAACCAAGTTCTGCAATTATTATGTTTTATGGTCAGTCATTGCTTTCATTTCCGAGTACTCCAGTACTCACACCCATCCTTACGAATGACGTGACGTTTGCTGTAATTAAATCAACAGACAATCCCCTTTCAGTGTGGGAGAAGGCACAGGTGTATACTCTGTCTGAGTTAATAAGTGAACGTTTAAATCCAGACCTCTGTCTTGTCCTTGAGTGGTTAATATATGAGTGTGTCTGAAGAGAGGAGACAACATTGATTAATGTGTCCTTGGTGTAATGGTGTGTTATAGATCTATCCTGACCCTGAGCTGGAGCAGCAGATACTGGCGCTGCCCATCCGCTGTATTCACAGTGAAGAGGGCTGTCGCTGGACCGGCCAGATGAAACAGCTACAGGTAATGATGCTTTAGCATTTTTCTGATGCTTTTTAAAAAATTGTAGCTACTATGGTTGTTTCTCTGTGTGATTTGTTTGAATGTGTTGTAGTTGTGTTAAAGGGATAGTTCAGCCAAAAATGAAAATTCTGTCATTTACTCTCATTCATCTCGATCCAAACCTGCATGACTTACTTTCTTCTGTTAAACACAAAATAAGATATTTTGAAGAATGTTGGTAACCAAACAATTGACGGTAGCCATTGACTTCCATAGTATGGAAAAAAAATACTATGGAAGTCAATGGGTGCCAGCAGCACTTTTGGGTGAACTAGGTAAACTTGGCCTTAAAATTGGAATCATTACTTGTCTGTTTCTTTCCCAGAGCCACTTCTCAACCTGCGCCTTCAATGTGATTCCCTGTCCCAACCGCTGCTCTGTCAAGCTGACGCGCAGAGACCTGCCCGAACATCTGCAGCACGACTGTCCCAAACGCAAGGTCAAGTGCGAGTTCTGCGGGAGCGAGTTCACAGGAGAGGCCTATGAGGTACTGCGGTCAAATCACGTCCAAGGCAGTTATTATAGAGTGTTGCAGGAATGAGTCCTTAAACCACAAAACGAATTAGCAGTGAAGTCTGTGGGTTTTTGGTTAAACGTTGAAATAAGGTGTGTTCAACACAAGTTCAAGATATTTTCATATTTTATTCTACGACATAAAATACTATTATATTAGACAATTCTATAAAATTGCTTTTACATGTCTTGAAAAAGACACTTGCTAACTTGCTAGCAAGTAGCTAAATGGGACTACAGAGGTTGTCACAACTAACCTCGTTGTGTTTATACGCATGCACATGCAAACTATTCTAACTGAAACTTTCCATCTTGTAGATTTTAAAGGGGTCATTTTATTTTGTACTGTTCTCTGAGGTCCACTTATAATGTTATCAAGATTTTTACATCAAAAAACATCATAATTTAGAAGTAATAAGCTATTTTCTGTCCTGTTTTTACCCCCCTTCATCTGAACGCTCTGTTTGAATAAGCATGTCGGATTGTAGACTCGGAAGTAAACGCCCACTGCTATGACTGGCTAATAGCTGTGTATATTTGACACCCTACGTCCTTCACAGATGGACGCTGCTGAGATTTAGATTGGAAACTTATAAATACTCATTACTTATCAAACGATCTGTAATAACAGACAAAGCAATAGTGATTACGTAATAAAAATTCACACTTATGTGTTGTGACATTACTGTCGGATCCAAAATAGTCGGCACAACAGCATCATCTTTTAGTTTCAATCTTTCTGAAAATCCTGCATTGAATTGTGTCTTGTTTGTAAATTAATCCGCGGTAAAATGAAGTGAACAAAGGACCAAGTTCTTACTGACGTGGTCTGGAACTTCATTAAAAATAAAGTTCATCCACTCTTTCCTAATGTTGGGATCAGAAGGAAGGCAACACAAACACTTTTTTTCCACAACTTGGCACTGCACAGCGGCATGTTGTCTTCGTAGCCATCTTTATAGTTTGGTTTCTGCGTAGACCTGCGTTCGCCTCTAGCTATTTACACTACAGGCACAAATCAGTGGGTTTGAAAGTTTGCTGGAAGCCTTTACAACCTAACTTTAGCTTTTATATTGTGATTTTATTTAGGCTTACATAAAAGTTGTGTTCATTTGTGAAGATTGTCTTGATGAACAAAATGTGTAAGAATCGTAAACTTCTGTTGGACATACAGCATATTTTCTGCCAATGGAAAAATCTAACTAGCTTTTTGTTGAGGAAACCTGTTAATTTCATCTCTGCATCACTCTATTGTTTGGAATATTAGCTTTTTGGATGCTTTAGCGTATTAGCAAAGACGTATTAGCTTGATTATTGTCAGTTTGTGCTCTATACTAAGGATTGCTACATGAAGACAGAGGCTTGTGTGCTTCTCAACGTGCTGTAATTCTGAAATGTGTGAAGTCGTTATTAGCAAATTGGCAGCTTGATCTCGTAGTAGCACAAGAACTGCGGCTGTTTGCTAATATAGTGGCACTCCTATTTTTACAATACAAACTAATACTAACACAAACCTCATAATGTATAAAAGAGACGATTAAGTCTTTTTATTGCATTTTATGGGAATCTTTCTTTTGTGTTTTGTGGGCAGGCTGCGAAATTGCACTAAATTGTTGCAGTTTATGATTAGAGAACCAGTTTATTTGCAATTTAGTGCTTTATAACAAAGGGGTGCTTTTGCGTCATGAAAGTGCTTGCGAGGCAGATATGATATTACACAAACATTCTAGTTAAAGCTGGAATAAAGTACATGACTTTTGCCCTAATTTCAGTCTGGGCGAGTCGACGCTTGTTGTCGAAACTCAGAGCCAGTCTGCAGATTTTGGGCAGTCAGAATTGACAGATTTAATAGAAAATCGCATAGTATGTGATGATCACAGACACCAGTTTTTTCCAGTCAAGAGATTCCAGTCAGTAGGTAGTAAACAGTTCTTAAAAGAGCAATTTTTCTTAATGTGAAGAACGTTTTCCACTCTAAAGAACCTTGAAGAGATTCCATGAATATTTAAGGTTCTTCATGGAAGCATAGATGCCAATAAAGAACCTTTATTTTACCATCTATATCCTACAGGCTGTGTCAGGACGAGGGCTGATGATCTGACTGAGTATCACAACAGCAACAAAGCAAATCTTCTGCTGCCAATTCAGTTATGCAGAACCTAAACTAACCTAAAACTTGTTCTTTTCCTGCTTTGCAAGCAGTAGTTTTATCTTCAGGAAATGCAAATCTATCAAATCAAATTCTTTTCTTCCTCTGACATCTCCATCTCCTTTTGTGTCCCTCAGAACCACCAGGGCATCTGTCCGCAGGAGAGCGTGTACTGCGAGAACAAGTGTGGAGCGAGAATGATGAGGAGACTATTATCCCAGCACACCATGACAGAATGCCCCAAACGCACGCAGCCCTGCAAGTACTGCAGCAAAGAGTTTGTCTACGACACCATCCAGGTGAGACACAGCACAGCACACCTCTACACCCAAATCATTCAGCACTTTGACTTCAGATAGTGACGGCCTTCAGCTGTGGCCTTGCGTCTGTACAACATAAAAATGGATGCAAATAGTGTTTGTTTGTTGACTTTTCTATGTACCCGTCCAGCACCGGGTGTGAATGGAACAGTAGCCGCTCAGTGGTGAATTAAAGGGGTTTTGAGGCTGCACAGGGTGGGATGGCTGTGGGCCTGTGACTACATAAACGCTGGCTTTCATAGTAGATTGTGGGTTTGGTGCCAACTACAGCTTGGGCTGGCCTAGCTTCTTTTTATAACACCTGCGTTCACACACATAGAGGTATACATCCTGAAAACACTGTGAGATTCAGCTGCTTGGCTAGTGCACACACTAGCTCTGTTCTAAAGCCTAGTGTACTACATCTGTCATGGAACCTCATAAGTGACCAGTCTGAAGCACTCTGCAAGGGAGACTAGACTTGTAGTTGATTTCAGCGGATTCTGATGTTAGCATGTCGCTGAGCTAACAGATCGATAGCCTACTAAGCATTAAATGCGTAGCACACTAATATTTTGCAAAATAAACTAAATTACGCTGAAAAGGGCTGCAAGATTAATCGAAATTAAACCATGATCACTGTGTGCCTTAGTGTGATTATTATCTCAAAGATTGCGATTTATTTAAATAAATCGGAGTGAAACACGGCACTGTGTTCTTTTACACGCGAGCACCTCATGATCCTGTGTTTTCAGTATCTCAGAGCAGGTTTGGTTCACAGTAAATGCTGCTGCGCATTAACTCTTTGCATCTGCTGTGAGTTTAGGTCACTTATAACATGAGAAGAGCAGCTTTAACATTTCTTTGCATTTTTATTTATTTATTTTCTCATAATAAAAGCTCAATGGTTTAACATTTGAAAAAGCATAAATTAAGAGAGCCATAAATATTAGTGTTGGAATTCTGGAGTTATTTTTCTTAATTATTTTGATATTTTACAGTTAAATATAATAATAGTTATTATATAATAAAAAATTAGTTGTTTTTGTTTAGTAATAATAAAACCATAATTATATATTATATTATATTATATTATCACAATTTTTTTTTTTGTAATCAAAATTTTCACAATCACAATTTTTATCTGAAAAGTGCAATTCGCAATTGCGAAAACACAATTTTTTTCCTAAATTGTGCTGCCTTAACTGAACTAAATTCATTGACACACTTCAGTATCAAATTAAAAATATTTTTGCATTTCTCATTTTTTGTTAACATTTCTTTAGTTTAATTAATTATGAGCACAATGCATTTCTACCTTAGAAAAAAGTAATGTATTTAAAATCTGTTAAGTTAAAATCTATAAAGTTCAAATGTATTAACATATTTCCTGACATATCGCTTGAGATTTACTGATATGAAAAATTACATTTAAATTAGATTTGGAGTACTACTTGTGCACAATGCACATTTCTTAATATTAAGCCTAAAATGTGTTTTAATGTCACTATTGATGAGGATTGTATGATCTTTGAATAATATCAGTCATTAAATGCAAGATATTTAAAGTGTACCTAAAGTATACTTGTAATAGTTCCACTTTAGCACAATCAAATATACTTCACTATATCTTTAGTTGTACTTCAGCACTACTTCCACACAATTGAAGTGCATTAAGTACAAAATTAGTTGTTTCAGATTAGCAGTATGTAAATATGTAAATGTATTTGCATTTGTATTTGTTTTCACTATACATACAATAGCCTTAAAATTTGGCTGAAATGAGGGATCTTAGGAGGCGGCATAATTAAGAGGCCTACCTTTTTGAACTGCCTTCGTGTTGTGAATGCCTATGATACTTTAAAATACTGCCTCTGTAGGCACTCGTAGGTTGAAACAAAAACTGGTTTAATTTCCGCATACAGAGGAGGATTCAGGATTCATGCTTTTTGGTGCGTCATTTCCTACTTTATGACTAATATTTGACCTACGCTTTAATCCAAAGCCTAAATATTTATCAGTGCGTGTTTCCTGGGAGCTGAACCCATGACTTTGGTGTTGCTAGTGTCACGCTCCAGCAGTTGAGCTACAGGAACAGTAACTATTATAGATGATCTCATGATGATTTCATGAATCCATGCATATTTTATTTCTCACGCCTCAGTGCTCAAGCTGTTATTGCTCAAGAAATCACAGCACAACCTACAGATTCACGTCAATGCTGACTGATGCCTTTCATCCCTCAGAACCACCAGTACCACTGCCCTCGCTTTCCCGTGCAGTGTCCTAATCAATGCGGCACCCCGAACATTGCACGTGAGGATCTGGCCAACCACGTGAAGGAGAGCTGTGGCAGCGCGCTGGTCCTTTGCCCTTTCAAGGAGGCCGGCTGCAAACACAGAGTGAGTAACTTCACTGAATTCCTATGCTGTCCGATGCAGTTTTTCTTCCTCCACACCTGCAAAAATTGTGTCTGTGTCAGTAAAAAATTTCTTTGAAGCTTATAGTAGAAGTCTCTTTTAAGGATGGGGTGTCTGCTATGAGATTTCATCTTTTCTAGTTTTTGAGATCAAGGGAGTTTGGAAAAATAAGTTTTATGCATTTTGCAGGCAGCACGGTCAACAACTTTGTGACATGTTTCCGGTCTTCTGTTTTTATTTGCAGTATAAAGATCCGAGAGTATGGAGACATAGCAGTGCTACTTAAAAATAAAAGAAATTAATTTATTATATAAAAAAATAAGTCTTTTAAATGAACAAATAAAGCGACATTTAAAACATTTGATTAATTCATCATGTTTAGAAGCTTTGTAAAATATTTAATACTTCGTTTATTTATTTACATTTTTATTTTTTATCTAATACATTGAAAAATATAAGTAAATGTAGCAGTAAAATAATTAATAAATCACTTTTTAAATTATAAGATAAATAGATGTAGTATAACTGTTTGTATAATTAATGTTTAAAAAAAATGTAGTTAATTGTAACAGTAAAATCATTTTAAAAAATTTAAAACCAATAAGAGAGTAATAATCACTTTTCAAAAAAGCAAACATTTAAAATGGTTTATTCAATTAATCATAATATTTTTAAATGTTGCATAAAATTATGTATCAATTCCTGTTACATATGACTACATTTTTTATTTGACAGAAATTAAATAATAGTTTTAAATATGTCTGTTTATATATCAATTTGAAAAGTGATTTATTTATTTACATTTTTATTTTTCATTAATGCATTGAACAATGTAGGCAAAAAATAATAACAGAATTAATCACTCTTCAAATGGACAAATAAGCAGACATATGTAAAATGGTTTATTTATAAACAGAAAAAGTAATTTGCCAATGTTTTCTATTTTTAAATTTTGCATTTAAAAAGTATTTATCAATTTATTTATTCTTAAACTACCTACAGTACGTTTTTAAACATGAATTTAAAAAGAGTTTTAAATATGTCTGTTTATTTACATTTATATTTTTTGAATTATTACACTGATACATTGAATTATTGATACATTGATTTGTCAAATTAAATGAAGGTCTATAGTTAAAAAATGACAAGCAAATTCACACTATGCTTCTGTGCTCTGGTTTTCAGTGCCCAAAGATGGCAATTGGACGACATCTGGAGGAGAGCACAAAGTCCCACCTGACCATGATGTGTAATCTGGTGGGACGGCAGCGGCAGGAAATCATGGAGCTGAGACGTGAAATGGAGGAGCTGTCGGTGAGTCACGACGGCGTTCTCATCTGGAAACTGACCGACTACTCACGCAAGCTGCAGGAGGCCAAACTGCGCAACAACCACGAGTTCTTCAGCCCGCCCTTCTACACGCACCGCTACGGCTACAAGCTCCAGGTGTCCGCCTTCCTGAACGGCAACGGCAGCGGTGAAGGCTCGCATCTGTCCATCTACATCCGCGTGCTGCCCGGCGAGTACGACAGCCTGCTGGAATGGCCCTTCTCCTACAAGGTCACCTTCTCCATTTTGGACCAGAGCGACCCGTCGCTGTCCAAACCTCAGCATATCACGGAGACCTTCAATCCTGATCCCAACTGGAAGAACTTCCAGAAACCGTGCAGCAGCCGGAACTCGCTGGACGAGAGCACGCTGGGTTTCGGCTACCCCAAGTTCATCTCGCACGAGGAGATCAAGAAGAGGAACTACATCCGCGACAACTCCATCTTCCTCAAAGCTTCCATAGAGATCCCACAAAAAATCATGGCCTGAGGCTGGGCGAGTGACGATTTGTCTTGACGTACGTCTTTGTGGACCCTTTTTCCTGTCAGAAACTCTGCCTAAAGACTCAGAGCTCGTCTGTCTGGTTATTCGACTGGGACCCACGTAGAAGTGTTTTCGCAAAGTCATCACTTTTGGATTTGCTTTCTAACACTCTCTTCCTCAATCTACAGCAACGCCTTTGGACATTCAGTAGTGCCTAGAACATTTACTTTATTTAAATGTTATTTTTAAAGCGCGATTTATGTTATTTCTCTCACAGATGTCAAGTAAACATTTGAAGCGGACTGTGAAAGGCTATTCGTAAGCTTTGCACTTTGAGAACGTTTTTCTGAGCTCTCTAGCATTCGGCGTACACACACTAACCCACTTTTTACCCTTTTTGTACACGCTTTCGCCCGGCATCGTTCCTTGAAAAGAAACTCAACGGAACTTTTTAACTCATTTTACGTAAACGAACAACATCGGCTGTGAACTAAATGTAGCTTAACTCGCTCGAGACTTGTTTGGTTCATTGTAGTACTTGATAAGTCAACATTAGGACCGATTCCGAGGTGCTAAAGCTTTTTCGTTAGTGTACGATAGAAAACGACTCATTTATTGAAGCTCATGCACTCCGGTTCGGATCGAAAGCCATGCGAGAGGTTGTTTACATTCAGTCTGTGAGGATCTACGACGCGGACCAGTTTTTTTTTGTACTGTAACCTGTATTCTTAACCAGCGTTGCGAGGGCTTGTTGCGTTGTGGCGGACGGACGAGCGAAAGGAACCAAATTTTTTTAATATGTGAAAAAAATAAATGTGAGCAACCTGTTTGTGTCATAAACGGAGGGTGATTTCGAATGTGAACTCTGGACTCATGCTCAGTTGATTCTTTCTGTTCTTTGTCTTACTCTGGCAGATAATGAAAAGAAAAGGTGCGGGCACTCGCAACGGCCACCCCAAAGCGCACTGAGTGCGAGGGCGTCGTATTCGAGCGGCGCTGGTAGCCATGGTTATCCGTGCCTGTTAGAGCAGCATGTGAACGAGAAGAGAGTTCTTCCATGTGCCTGAGGAAGATGAGCCTTGTGCAATATGGCTGCCATTGCTCCATACAGACCAGTGGAGGACTTTGTCGATACTTATTATATATTATATGTGAATACTAATAAAAAAACGCAAAAGCACATTCTTCTTCACATTTAATCTTGCTACGATACCAGCTAATATTTTGCAATGATTTTAAGAAAACCTGGAAAAAGAAAAAAACAAAAGACATTTTTTGCTAAGATTCTGTATTTTACAAAGTACTTCAGATGTTTTCTACAACACTTTTTTGGCGATGAGTTTTGGGGGCTGTATGTTGACGATTTATGAACCCTTTTTATGTTTCTCCTCTGTGGCATTTGCTCGGTCGTTTTGTTTTAGTCTGGTTTGGATTTTGCATATTATGTCTGTATTGTTTCCTCTTGAGAAGTATTTATTTTAAAGCGCCATGACATAAGCTTGACAAGAAATGGTGCAGATGTTTTTATATGTTGATTTAATGATTGCTTGTCGAATATCACTTGAAATAAAACAATGTCTACAAGATCTGGTGTCGTCTCTTGCTGAAAAAACTGTTGACCGTTTCAAAGTTTACATGGCCCACAGTCGCAAATTTTTACCAATCCCGCAGGAACTGCCCACAAGACCAGCGACACAAAGCTTTTGTAGAAGAAACAAACCACAGTTGACTGAAGAACAGCATATCCTCCAATTTAGTCTCAAATAAGTTCTTGTGAAATGTGGTGTCCATAGAGTAGAATCAAATAAAGTGAAGTGCAGCCAATGTTCCCACGGTTGTGGAAAAATTTGGGGAATAACAACGAGTTATTATAACAGCAAGGTCTGGAAAAGTAATAAAATGGAAACTTCTATACGTTTTGTACTTGCAGTTAGCTTGAAAATATTGCATCAGCTACTCTATTTGAGTGCAATCTCTATGAAATGAGGTAAAATCTGATCACAAACAGCGAGGTTATGGAAATGTGTTGGTGAAAAGGTGGGAAAACCCTTTACAGCTACAGTTTGGCTGAAATGTCTCACAATGTCACTGCTTTCATTTAATTTACTCGCAGTCGTGATGAGTGCCAAGTCTACACAAGTTTTTTATGGCTTTGTTTTACAACAATAAGTGAAAGGGGGCTGTATCTCATTACTACGCTCACATCGCTGCTCCATGTGCTGATCTCCCCCTGAGATGAAGGGGAGGAAGTGAAGCAGACACGTGCTCAACTTTGATGTTGTGCCAGAGTTTTTCTCTGGACTCTGTATGGGTGTATGGGATTTTTTTTGAGAAAAGAAGGCCTGTAAAGGCCTCTCAAGTCCCCCAGAGGAGAAAAGCTGTTTGATTTATTAGTAAGACAGACCAGCCCTGAAAAATCACTTGAAAAACTGTGTTGAGACTTTTGTGTTAAGAATTTCAAGTTTGCTTCAAATTTCTGGAAGGGTAAAACTCACAAAACGTCATTGATACTAAAGTAGCATCTGAAAGATTTCTTTAAAGAAATTAATACTGTTAATCAGCAAGAATGCATTAAAATAATCCAAAAAGTTAAGATATTAGTAATGTCTTTTCAAGAGATTCATATTTCAAATAAATGCTGTTCTTTTGAACCTTTTTTTCATCAAATAATCATGAAAAAAATATCCTGAATCATCAAAAAAATCTAGTTTCCATAAAAATGTTAATCAACTGTTTTCAACATTGATAATAAGAATTATTTTTCCTGAGCAGCAAATCCGCATATTAGAATAATTTCTGAAGGATCATGTGACACTGAAGACTGGCGTAATGATGCTGAAAATTCAGCTATTCAATCACAGGAATAAATTACCATTTAAAATATATTTATATAATAAAAAACACTGATTTTAAATTTTAATAATATTTCACAATATTACTGTTTTTTTTTTACTGTATTTTTGATCAAATTAATGCAGCCTTGGTGAGCATTAGAGACATTTTAAAAATAATACGCATAAAAACTTTTGAACGGTAGTGTATGTAGTCATTTCACATCATAATTAAAAACAAAAATTAACAATTACATTTTGTGTAAATAAATTAAATTACTGCTTAGCAGCAATTCAAATTAGAATCACCACTGAGAATGATGGGGAAAAAATAATAAGAAAGAAAATAAATAAATAAAATATACAAGAATTTGAGTGAAAATGTACTTGTCATGGAAAAATCTGAATGGTGATGTAAAATAGACTTCATTTTCTTTATGCAAAATGCATTATTTATAGCTATTTTTATCTATAATAATTTTTATGTATCGATTTAAAATATATAATGTTAGATAAACATGTATATAATCTAATTCTGTGGTGAGATATGCACTTGGTTTTTGTAAGAAACTGTAACTGTGTCAATATTTGACGTCAATTTGACGTTGACTTAACGTTGGATTTTGGTTGCACAACCTAAAAACAACAAAATCTCAACGTCAGTTGACGTCGGTATTGGACATCAATTTAACGTTGACATTAGACGTTGAATTTACGTTGAAGTTTGGTCACCTGACGTCGCAACCAAAATTTAACCAAATATCAACGTCTTATGACGTTGTGTGCCTGTTTTGTGCCTGCTGGGTAATATCATCCAAAGATTCAGAGAATCTGGAACAATCTCTGTGCGTAAGGGTCAAGGCCGGAAAACCATACTGGATGCCCGTGATCTTCGGGCCCTTAGACGGCACTGCATCACATACAGGAATGCTACTGTAATGGAAATCACAACATGGGCTCAGGAATACTTCCAGAAAACATTGTCGGTGAACACAATCCACCGTGCCATTCGCCGTTGCCAGCTAAAACTCTATAGGTCAAAAAAGAAGCCATATCTAAACATGATCCAGAAACGCAGGCGTTTTCTCTGGGCCAAGGCTCATTTAAAATGGACTGTGGCAAAGTGGAAAACTGTTCTGTGCTCTGTAGAAGAAGGATCCGGGTACTGAAATGGCCAGCCTGCAGTCCAGATCTTTCACCCATAGAAAACATTTGGCGCATCATAAAGAGGAAGATGCGACAAAGAAGACCTAAGACAGTTGAGCAACTAGAAGCCTGTATTAGACAAGAATGGGACAACATTCCTATTCCTAAACTTGAGCAACTTGTCTCCTCAGTCCCCAGACATTTGCAGACTGTTATAAAAAGAAGAGGGGATGCCACACAGTGGTAAACATGGCCTTGTCCCAACTTTTTTGAGATGTGTTGATGCCATGAAATGTAAAATCAACTTATTTTTCCCTTAAAATGATACATTTTCTCAGTTTAAACATTTGATATGTCATCTATGTTGTATTCTGAATAAAATATTGAAATTTGAAACTTCCACATCATTGCATTCTGTTTTATTCACAATTTGTACAGTGTCCCAACTTTTTTGGAATCGGGTTTGTATATATATATATATATATATATATATATATATATATAATAATACATTTGAAATTTATTGTACACATGAATTGGGAGTTCTAATGTACAAACTTTGTGTTTTCAAGAAATCATATTTACATATTTCATCACATTATAGTACTGAAGGAGTGGCTTTGAGGGTGTTCTGAGTAAGTTTCTCCAGCCGTATCATTTTCCATTGCTGGGCTGAGCACAGTTATTTAAAGTTAACTGCAAGAACCCAAAGCTGTACTGATGGCCCCTAAGTTTCCTGGCACAGGGAGTTCAAACAGCAGCTCCTTTAGGGCAGAGTTCAGTGAAAATAGTAATGTCTAATTACACATTAGCTCATACATGTTTCCCATTTGGAGTGGAAAAGATGTGCGATGCAGACCCCAGCTACAGTGTGGATCACTGATGAAATAAGTCAACAATACAGCCTGTCTCTTAAATTTAAGGACTATAAACTCTGTTTGTGTCACTGAGTGATGTGTGTTAGCTTGAATGAGTGCTGTGGAGACAGATAGGATGTGATATCTGTTTTCTGACTCACTGATGAAGAGTATTTTAATGAAAAATACTGAATTTAATGGTCTGACTTTTCTGTTATTTTGCAGTAAACTGGAAAACATTCATTTAGCATATAAGCTAATAGCAGAGTCATTTGCAGTGAGACTATTGGTTGATCTTGTACATATAGTGTTTATTAACGGTTGCAGATCAAATAACTAAATAAATGAACATGAAATATTCATTTGAGTAATTATTTTATTAGCTTATTTGGACCATGAGAACCTCTACTGCATGTAGGGGAACAACTTTTTTTAAATTTATTTTTATTTATTTATTTTTTTTGTGTGTGTGTGTGTGTGTGTGTGGCCACAGAGCACATTGTTTATGGAAGCCATTTACAGCTCACAAAAGAGGGAAAAAAAATCTGATTGTGGGATAAAGTTTAAAATAGGAAATAATCACACTGCCAGATGAGACACTGTTTTTATTGTTAACTAAAATCGATAAGATAAAAAAAAAAAATAAAGTTAAAATAAAGTAAAATAAAAATATTAAAAACATCTCGGTTACGTATGTGACCCTCGTTCCCTGAAGGACGGAACGGAGACGTCACGTCGGATGACCGACGAAATTGGGAACTCGCCAGAGAGACCAGTCCACTTCGAGTGTAACTAAACGAGCCAATGGACATTGGCATGTGATTATTGCATCTAACTGCCGCTGATCACAGCGTGAGTATAAGCGGCAGCAGGTGCACCACATTAATTCATGCTTTCGCTGAGGAGCCGAGCCGGTGACCCGGCAGCTCAGCGGTGGTACAGCGACTGTGGCAACGGGACGTGACGTCTCCGTTCCCTCCTTCAGGGAACGGTGGTTACATACGTAACCGAGATGTTCCCCTTTCAGTCGGTCACTCCGACTCACGTCAGATGACAGACGAAATTGGGATCCCTACCACAGCGCCACAGGAGCTGCCCCTTCCAGTGCCCTGTGTAGGCCTCCTGATCTTTCCTATAGGGCAGACGATAGGACCGGTCTCTACACAGAGAAGGTCAACTACTGTTGTTCCTTAAGCAACCCAAACAGTAGGACTAGGATAACACTGGGAAGCGTGCCCTTCCGCTTGGAAGAGGCACACTGCGGAGTCACCTCCTCCCAGAGGGGGTTAAGTGACATTTAGACATCTATTGCACATGGAAGTCTCTGAGATGGCTTAGGCTGCATCATTAGAGACAGCAGAACGTGGTCTGCCAGGGGAAACACGTCTCTAATAAGCATAGCATGGAATACACATATGCGATCCCAACAGGGTCTCTCATATGGGCAATAGCCTCACACCAGGCCTGGCGCCGGACACTCCACCACGTCCGGACGCCGGAGTGCTGGAGAACTCGACAGGGTTTGCCTGGTTAAGGAACTCTCTGGAGAATTAGGCATAAGAATGCCGCAAGCCGACTCAGAGCCAGGCCTCTCAGTGCCACTACCCATTTGAGGTGAGAACACAGGAGGAAACCGGTTCGACACGTAGGCTATAAAACCTAGCGAACGTGTTGGGAGTCGCCAAACCCGCAGCTCTACAGATGTCTGCTACCGAGGCACCACGAGCCAGCGCCCAGGACGATGCGACACCCCTAGTGGAGTGAGCACGCAACCTGAGCGGGCAGGGCACACCTTGTGCTTTGTAGGCCAAGGTGATGGCATCCACTATCCAGTGGGCCATCCTCTGCTTGGAGACAGCCTTCCCCTTCTGTTGTCCTCCGTAACAGACAAAGAGCTGTTCTGAGGTCCCGAAGCTCTGAGTTCTATCCACGTACTGTCGCAGTCCGCGTACAGGACAGAGCAAAGCTAGGGCTGGGTCTGCCTCCTCCAGGGGCAGCGCTTGCAGGTTCACTACCTGGTCCCTGAAGGGAGTGGTAGGAACCTTGGGCACGTAGCCGGGCCGGGGCCTCAGTGTTGCACTGGAGTCAGCCGGCCCAAACTCAAGGCACGACTCGTCGACTGAAAATGCCTGCAGGTCCCCCACTCTCTTGATTGAGGCCAATGCAGTCAGGAGTAGGGTTTTCATAGAAAGAAACTTCAACTCGACTGACTGCAACGGCTCAAAGGGGGCAGTTTGTAGGGCTCTTAGCACCAATGACCTCCCCTCTATGCGGTAGTGGTGGGCGGAAATAGCAGCAACGTACACCTTAAGGGTGGAGGGGGACAGCCTACGCTCCAACCCTTTTTGCAAAAAGGAAAGCACGGCTCTGATCGAACATCTCTGGGGGTCCTCATGGTGAGAGGAACACCATTCGACAAACAGGTTCCACTTCAGCGCATAGGCCCGTCTTGTGGACGGTGCTTGTGCTGAAGTGATAGTGAGAGCTACCTCCTGGGGCAGGTCACCTAGAACCTCCGTGTCCCATCCAGGGACCACACATGGAGTTTCCACAGGTCTGGACGCGGGTGCCAGAGGGTGCCCCATCTCTGAAAAAGCAGATCCTTCCTCAGAGGAATCGGCCAGGGAGGGGCTGTCGCGAGGAGCTTGAGTTCCGGGAACCAGGTCCTGTTGGGCCAATATGGAGCCACTAACAGGACCTGCTCCCCGTCCTCCCTGATCTTGCACAGTGTCTGTGCTAGCAGGCTCACTGGGGGGAACGCATATTTGAGCAGGCCCTGGGGCCAGCTGTGTGCCAGTGCATCCGTGCCGAGCATTGCCTCGGATAGGGAGTAGAACCACTGGCAGTGGGTGGTTTCCGGAGATGCAAACAGGTCTACCTGAGCAACTCCGAACCGACTCCAAATCAGCTGGGCCGCCTGGGCAGATGCTTCTGACTCCAGAGGAGGAGGTGGTGGGCGAGTTGCGACGGGAGCGTAAACCGCCTTGCCAGTTGATATACGCAACGGTTGCAGTGTTGTCCATACGGACCAGAACGTCCTTGCCCCGAAGGCGCCCTCTGAGGCGGCTCAAGGCAAGGCGTACTGCCAACAACTCGAGGCAATTGATATGCCAATGCAGTTGGGGACCTGTCCATACCCCTGACACTGCGTGTCCGTTGTACGTGGCTCCCCAGCCGGTGGCCGAGGCATCTGTGAATTTCACAGCATGCCTGGATACCTGCTCCAGGGGCACTCCTGCCCGAAGGAATGAGGTATCTGTCCATGGGCTGAGGGTCTTGCGGCAGGCCAGTGTAATCTGAACCCGGTGAGTACCGTGTTTCCACGCCCACCTCGGGATTCGGCCATGGAGCCAGTGTTGAAGCGGTCTCATATGGAGCAGACCGAGCGGAACTATCGCCACAGGAGCCTCTGAAAGAGTTTCAGTGGGACCGCTGACCTGCCTGATAAAGTCTTGAGGCAGTTCAGCACCGACTGAGCACGTTCCTGGGTGAGGCGTGGTGTCTGGTTGACCGAATCCAACTCCATGCCGAGAAAAGAAATCCTCTGCATTGGCACGAGTTTGCTCTTTTCCCAGTTGACCCGAAGACCCAACTGGCTGACGTGCCTGAGCACCAGGTCCCTGTGTGTGCTCTCGAGACTGTGCAAGTATGAGCCAGTTGTCGAGGTAGTTGAGGATGCGCACACCCCATTCTCTCAGGGGGAAAGGGCCGCCTCCGCGACTTTGGTGAAGACGCGAGGTGAAAGGGACAGCCCGAAGGGAAGGACCTTGTACTGATATGTCCGACCCTTGAACACGAATCGCAGGAATGGCCTGTGTCGCGGGAGGATCAAGACATGAAAGTACGCGTCCTTTAAGTCGATCGCTGCAAACCAATCTAGGGAACGGATGCACCCAAAAATGCATTTCTGCGTCAACATCTTGAACGGCATCTTGTGAAGTGCACGGTTCAAAACTCGCAGATCCAAGATCGGTCGTAACCCACCGCTTTTCTTGGGGACAATGAAGTAAGGGCTGTAAAACCCCGACCTCATATCGGCTGGAGGGACCGTTTCTATCGCTTCCTTCGCCAGCAGTACTGCCATTTCCGCACGCAAGACAGGGGCATCGACGGCCTTGACTGAAGTGAACCGGATGCCCCTGAACTTGGGGGGATGCCGGGAGAACTGAATCGCGTAGCCGAGTCTGATGGTCTGCAGGAGCCACCGAGACGGACCGGGGAGCGCTAGCCAGGCTCCGAGAGACCGTGCCAGCGGGACCAACGGGGCCACCGACATACCCGCGGTGAGGCAGCGAGGTGGAACACAGGGACCCGGCCCGGGGCCTGTGACGGCCTGGCCTGTGACTGCAGGGGGCGGGTGTGCAGTGTAACACTCACCTGATTCCTCCTCGTGTGGGAGGAAACACAGGAACCCAGCTTGAGGCTTGTGACAGCCCGGCCCGACTTGTGACTTGAAGCGGGGACTCAAGTGCTACAGCCCTTACCTGGTTCTACGAGGGGTACTCTTGGGCAACCACCCGCTGCCTGCTGGCGAGAGAGGAAGAGGGAAGCGATCCCGTGATGCACGGTTCACCACTCTCCTCCTCTTGAGACCCAGAGATTGAGGAAACCACTCTTCTATTGATGTTTTGTGTACCGCTGGCTGCTGGGCCAGTGGCGGAACAAAAACAAAATGAAACAAAAGATTCTCCACCCGGCCCTCCTCCGGGAGAGAGAGTGGTGCAGTCACCATCTCCCGACGAGCAGTCTCCTCCATCTCTGGGTCGCCCGTCTCAGGGCCTCTTGCACTTGCACTTGCTGCCAGGTTTGGCGGAGGCATGGACAGGCTGGGCATCCTGCCTGCAGCAGGCTCCACGATGCTGCCTGGTGGAAGGCTGCTGCGGCTGCGCCCACGGCGACGAGCAGACTGAGGGGCTGCAACCGGGGTGGAAGCATGTTTCCTATGGCGCATGATGTGTTTGATCGCTTCAGTCTGCTTCTGTGCTGCCGAGAACTGCTGGGCAAAGCTCTCGACAGCATCGCCGAAAAGGCCGGTCTACGACACGGGAGCATTCAGGAACTATACCTTCTCCTGCTCCTTCATGTCAACCAGACACAGCCAGAGATGGTGCTCCTGGACCACTAGCGTGGACATCACACGACCCAGAGACTGTGCAGTCACCTTCATCGCTCGAAGCCCGAGGTCTGTTGCAGCACGCAGTTCATGTAGAACCGCCAGGTCGTGGCCACCCTCGTGCAGGTCTTTCAGGGCTTTGGTGATAAGACATCTTTAAAAAGACGCGATCACCCGTGTTGCTCCTTTAGAGAAATGCTGTTTTAGAGAAATTGCTCTTTTAGTGCTGAAGCACGCAGGGGAGCTGGCAACCGCACACTCCTGGTGTGGCTGTCTGCACGATCTTTGTTGAAGCCGCGAGACCGTGACCACCGCTGCTGTTGCCGTAATGCCCGCACTCGCTCGTTCTCTCTGCGACACCGAAGTAGAGAGCAGTAGTGATGTACCACCGCTCGGCTCCGAAGCGAAAGAATGAATTGATGCGGTGCACCTGCTGCCTCTAATACTCACGCTGTGATCAGCGGCAGCTAGATGCAATAATCGCATGCCAATGTCCATTGGCTTGTTTAGTTACACTCGAAGTGGATTGGTCTCTCTGGCGAGATCCCAATTTCGTCGGTCATCCAACGTGACTCGGAGTGACTGACTGAAAGGGGAACTTACACTTAAAAAAATTTAAGATTCGAAATATTTCCTTTGCAACTTAATAAAAATAAAAGTTAAGTTGAGGTAGCCTATTAAATGACTCAAAACTAATACTGAAAAAAAAAATTATATCTTAATAGAAATATAAAACAAAAAAGGGGAAAAAAAAGCACAAAACAAAATTGAAACTTAAATTAAAACGAAAAGCTAAAAATAAAAAACAAATTCAAAATATAAAAAATAGTGCTGGGCAACAATTAATCACGATTAATTGCATCCAAAATAAAAGTTTTTTTTTTTATATAATATATGTGTGTACAGTGTATATTTATTATTTATATATAAAGACATACATACAGTATATATTTTGAAAATATTTCCATGTATATATTTATATTCATATAATTTATACTATATTTAAATATATTTAATATATAAACAACATATTTTCTTAAATATACACACACATGTGTGTGTATTTATATATGCATTTTAAATATACATAGCACACACACATATATTATGTACACAAAAAACTTTTATTTTGGATGTGATTAATCATTGGCCAGCATTATAAAAATATTATAATAGTATGTAAATAATTATTAAAGCAAATGCATGTAGTTTTGTGTATTTTTGCGACTTTAGGGCCCCCTATAGTTAAATGAGTGGAATTCACTGTTGCAAATATACCACTGTTGCTGTACGTGCACTTGTTGCCGTAAAGCAATGTGCCTTTTTCATGGAATTTCGTACCCGTTCATCAAACTTACCTAATTACGGAACAGGCATGTCTAGGGAAGCGTGGAAAAGAAACAGAAGCCATTATACTTATTAGAAGGCAGTATACCATTAGAATGATTTTGAAACTACTGTATATTTCAAGGTAAAACAACAACAACAAACAAAAACATACATAGAGTTGCTTTAAATAACAATACATGTTAAATAAATTAATATATATATTTTTTTTATCTGAGGGAGAAACAGGCTGTCTAACATTGTTACTATCAGTTTATGTTAATGTTTTTATTATTATCTTCTCATCCCGGACATAGGCTTGGTTGTGTATTCTTTTGGTATATTTTGGAAGCTGTCTTATTGATATGTTTTACTCCTTTTCACAGAGCCAAATTACAGGTTCTTTCCTCTTCCTTATAATCACTGGAACAGCATGAACAGATGCAATTTTTTTTTTGCAACTACATTTATACATTAAAAAATGTGAATGGTTCTTGTCTGTGGAGCGTCACATATGTATATTCTTCATGGTTGCCAAGGTGTTGATGTGTGGATGCAAGGTTGTTCTGGGTTGTTACTGGATGTTTAATGGGAGATTGACCTAATGGATGACATCCAGTATAATGCGGTCCATTCATCTCGGTAACAGTAATGTTTTTATTGGACAGATTGTGTAATATGTAAATTAAGCATATCAGTGGAGTTTCATCTGCTTCCAAAACGACATGTTTTCAGAAGGGTCTGGGCTTGGCGCTGTCCTTGGATGCTAAAACGCTTTGAAACAGAAGTTCAAAGCATGTTCAAATCAAAGTTGACGTCCTGTAGTGTGACAGTAGCAGGGGGTTGAGAGCTCTTTCTATTTCAGTTTCCCTTTCTCCATTTCTTTCGCTCCTTCGCTCAATGTATTTTTTTTATTATAATAATTTATAATAATTTATATTATTTTATTGTTGTCTTAACCAATTGATATGTTTGTTACTATATACCTCCTATAATTTCAAGTCAGTCAGATCATTGCACACTGAGATATGGGTCTCCATGTGTTCACACCATCTGGCGGCCATTTCGAAAGCTGTCTAAAAACTTTCACTAAACGAGAACGAGAAATGTGCATTTTTTAGATGTTTAAGCGTTTATTTTGGGTAAGTTTTACTACTTACTGTAAAATTAAGAGATTAATATTTTGATTAACTCAAAATACGAGTTTTTCACTTGATCTGTGCATATTTCTCTTCAGATTCAGACAAGATGACTTTTCCTCTGGGCAAAGCAATATTATGGATAGCAGACTCATATTTTACCTGTAAGCAATGGTTTGAAGTTAAAAATGTCTTAATGGTGGATTTATTCAATACAAACAATCAGCTTTTTGCTTTACAAGACACAGCTGTTTCGAACTCCTGAAACTTCATTTTGGTCAGATTTTGTTCAAAAAGACATCACACCGGTTCATTCTTTGATTTTGCTTGAAGTATTGGTACTTCAAAGTCAGTTCTCAATTTCAACATTTTTTTTTTTTTAATTTACTCTAATAAAATTTTGTTTGGTTTTACCAAAGTCCTCTGTTACAGTGCAAAGATTCATCACTGTTAGAGCGAAAGCAGCATGCATACATTTACATTTGTTATGCACAACATCTTTGATGTAAAAATCCTGACAAAACGAGCAAAACTACAATATCCATATTGTATTTTTTTACTTTGTTTGTCTCTCTCTCAGATAAGAATAGACGTTGACTCATGATGTTTTATCCGTAAACAACAGTGTTATTACGCACTAGTGTACAGCGATGCAGCTTTTGTGAAGCTGAATTCGCACACAGGCTTTCTGAGAGTCTTTTTCAGTAAGTTTGCGTCAGTCATGCTCTCTGCTCTTTTGTGGAGGGCACTTTATTTGGGTGCGAGAGACAGAATGGCATTATCACAGCCTGTGGGCATGAGTTTCATCCTCACAAAAGCTGAATGCCGGAGATGGGTGCGATGCATCATTGAGCTCTCGTTTTAGATTATAGAATAAATTGAATTGCAGTACTTCAGCGCATAATTTTTGAACTCCTCTCAGCTGAAGTGTGTATCCCTGCTACCTATCCTGTAAATGAACTGTAACTCATGGAAAATGAGCCTTTACTGACGCATTGATGAATGTGTATTGATGAAGTAATAAAGCTACTTAAAAAAAAAAGTTCAACCTGAAATGAAAATTCTGTTATTAATTACTCGCCCTCATGTTGTTCCAAACCTGTAAGACCTTCGTTCATCTTCGGAATCGATATCGATAAAATAGTCCATGTGAGAGAAGAAATTGTTGAATAAAGTCATTATTTTTGTGTTCTTTGCGCAGTTGTATCTTAATAAAATTACGGCTGAACCACTGATGTCACATGGACTATTTTAATGATGTCCTTACTACCTTTCAGGGCCTTGAACGTGTCATTTGCGTTGCTGTCTATGCAGGGTCAGAAAGCTCTCTGATTTCATCAAAAATATCTTAATTTGTGTTCTGAAGATGAACGAAGGTCTTACGGGTTTGGAACAACATGAGGCTGAGTAATTAATGACAGCATTTTTATTTTTGGGTGAACTATCCCTTTAAGCACTTGTTGGCTCTTAACTGAGTAGGGTTTTTAGTCTGGCTAGCCAGATATTTGTACTATAAATCTGGCCTACTTTGTTTATGTGACCAACAACCACCCAATATTCATTATATTATAGATCAGTGTTTCCCCCATGTTTCAAATCGGAAAAATTGCTAAATCGTCACTGCCCTTCATACGTTACAGATCAGACACTGATGTATCATTGAATTCTGAGTTTCCCACTTATAAATACGGCTTCATTTGGTCATTCATGTCACAGCTCGTAATTATGAGATTTCCAACTACACTTGAAGGGCTGTGTTAGCTTAGGTCGTCTTGGAAGCTAGCTGGGGGGGGGGCGGGAAGGTACAAGAGTACAAGAATATTTCATTTAAAGTCCCCCGATGCTCTACATTGAGCTCCAATGTCAAATCCATCTGACAATGTATTTTTTGTTGTAGTGGTTCTGAATTAAGCAGTTTCCAGGCCACTACCGTCATACCACAGTATTCAGTTTGAACCTAAATCCCTTCAACTGGAACGTCCTGGAAGATAATCTTGGGAATTCCAGTGTTTAGGCTTTAGGTTTCGAGTGCACAGCGGATGTGACTGAGAGGCCTTTAATCTGGCCCGACAGGAAGGGACATCCACTGTAACCAGGCTGAGCAGAGAGGACAGCAAATTTGACATACAGCCCACACACGCAATATTCCTGGACCAACAGAAAACAATCTGTAGATGCCTAGCATGTAACATCCATGTAACACAGCATATTTTACTTCAATAATGTGACAAATTTCGAAATGAAATAGCATAGTTAATGAGAAAACTGTTGTATATTGTGTGACGTTTTGTTGGTAGTCAGTGGGTTGTTTATGTTAAGCATGTTCTGTACAAGCTTGTTTTGACTGTTTTGAGGTTTTTTTGCTGGCTCAGGAAGAGTTAGTGTTATTGGCCAAATTAGGTCAAGTAGGGTGACTGAAGTAGTTTAAGTACCATGATTGATTTCATAAATGCTGCTGTCAAGATTTTGAGGTCAGGCCGATTGCAGCTGATGTTCATTATTGTTTTGAATTGTCATTTATGTTCCTGTTTCATCTTGCACAGTCAGATTTGACCATCATAATTTGTCAAGGGAAAAGGTCAAGCTCTGAACTGCTCACCCTGGTATTGCAATACACTGTTGTAACCACATCATAGCTCCACTGCTAAACTGTGCTAATCCTATCACACCCGCTTTCATCATAACCAAAACATCTCTCTTTTACAGCACCTTTCCTCACTGCCAACAAAAGAGATTTGCCCTCTCCAGCCGTCTGATGAGGGATATCAGTAAAACGCTGCAATTCAGTAAAACAGTTTTGTTGCAATGCTCGTGCGGATGTTGGGAACATTTCCAGGTAGCTTGTTAGACTGTTGAAAACCTTTTTTACTTAATGTAGAAATATTTTACAATAAATATTAGTTCTCCAACTTTATTTTTTTGACAAAACAAATTGTAAACTGCAAATTGCTGAATGGGCAAATAAAATTGCAATACTTATAATGACAAACTCAAACTCATGCTATCAGTTGATCAGAAAAGATACAACCTGGCTCAAAGTTGGAAGTAGCTCACTTTAATTTGTCTGTGAATATTAAGCTGGAAAAGCAGAAAGTATTTTAACATCCCCAAAAACATACACTCAACACTTTTAAGTACCAATTTATTTAACCCTCATAATGCATTTTGGTCTGTTTGCATCCAGAAGAGATACATAAAGATTTCTCGTAACACTTTATTTTAAGGTGTCCTTGTTACACATTACATGTACTTTCTATTAAAATAACAATTAATTATGCATAATTAGATGCAAGTAACCCTAAGCCAAACCCTAATCCTAACCCTAACCATATAGTAAGTACATGTAGTTAATTAATATTACTCAGTACTTAAATGTATAATTACACTGTAACAAGGACACCTTAAAATAAAGTGTAACCGATTTTTTCATAAACTCTATAGTTTTTAGTAATGGAAAAAAACTTTGCAAGTACTTTAAGACCCTCAAAATACATATTATTTATGTATGTATGTATGAATGTATGTATGATAAATAATCATAAAAAAGTTTGTTTGGGGCATTTTGGATCTGAGAATGTATGGACTACCATTAGGTAGGAAAAATACTTTTTTTTTTTTTTTTTAATTATCTGTGAAGTTATATTAGTGTCAAAAAACCTTTTGAAAAATGTATTTAGCCATTTACCCATATTTCACATGCTTCCGGGACTGAATTTTGTTAATTAAACATGAATATCTACATCAGTTGAGGAACCATTGCAGCAGCACTTTCTATTTCATATGAAAGTGAAAATTCACACACACACACAAACACACACACACACACACACACACACACACACACACACAAATGTTTGGAAGCATTTCAGAAGTAATACTTACGTTGTTTGTAAGTTGTTTTGTTATGTAGGTTTCATAAATTTTGAGCAGTCTTGAGTTATAAAGTCTGATAGAGTTAATACTGGTAATTCTCAGATTATATGTTAAATTTCATACAATGATATATTCAAATAAGTCATTTCATTAGTAAAAAAATAAAAAATAAAAATCAGTGAAAAAATATATATATTTTGCAGCATAGGGTTCTTTTTAAAATTACATTTCACATTGATTTCATTCACAGAATTAATTTCACATTTACTTATTAGTTACTGAAGTTACTGATCAAATATGTTTTAGTTGAAAAACAAGTTATGACTGTTTTATAACACAGTGCAAATGAATACTAAAATTGCATGTAGATTTTGAATGCATTATGACGGTTAAAGTTTTGTGCGTTCTTCGGCACCTGGAGTTTGTATGAATGCCATTTGTGTGTTCTCTCATAAACCTCACAGATTTAGTTATTAAAAGAAGGCAAAACAAACAGTGAGAGTGGAAAATCTGCAGCAGATGGTCAGTGGAAGATTATCCATGAACACTTCACAGCTGACCTCTCCACGCCACTCACACAGCATATAAGAGAGGAGTCTGACATGACAGTCAACACATTCTCAGTGTTTAGGGTTTCAAATAGGCGAAACTGCTGAGCTTGCAGTGCAATCTCTGTATATTTATTACAGCACAATTTTCCACCAAACACGTCTGCGTAGGAATATTCAGCACCTCCCTCTGTTGTCAAACAATCGTCTGTGCCGAAGCTCAAATAACACTGCGCTCCAGACATCTGTCTTAGCCATATTCTAATCTTCATCTCTTCATCAACGAAGGGAAACCAGGCGAAAATAATAAAGTCAATAAAATATAATAATAAGGCCTGAATTTTAAAAAGCGATAGTATAAAAATATATCTAAAAATCTATTAAATAAGTAAATAAATGTATTCCCTCCCTGGAATTGAATCAATATGAACATAGTACTCATATGGTTAGGTAATGTCCTACTCAACAAAATTTGCAGGATTCTTCTCTGCCTGATTAGTCCAGGGAAAATCTTTTCCTTCAGAGAGGCAGAGAGAAAGCAGTTACCGCCTCATGTTAAAGAAATGACGAGTCACAGTTGAGAGCATGTGCTGTTATGACTGTCTGCCTGTGAGAAAACCTGCCAACAGGGAAAGGTAGAGAGAAGCGGTTGCCAGGGTGAGGAGACTCTTTTTCCATCAAGCTTGCTTCTGATTAGCCGAGTCCCAGTCTGAGAGAAAGGAATCCTGCCAACTGGAAACAATCAATGTTTTGTTGCCGGGGCTAAGTCATTCCATAAAGATGACATTTATTGGCAAAGGGTTTGCCCCATAGGTTCAAAACAAATACAGTTGATAGTAAATTCAGACTCTTTAGCTTATTACCCGAAGTGCTTTTTTAGCAGGAAACCTACAAGAGTCTGTGAAGCTTTAAGATTACAGCAACTTTTTACGCCTGAGTTTGCCACTTTCTGATAGTCTATAGTGTTATAGACTATACAGGACCCACAACCCTGAATATAAAGAGTTAATATGTTGTAGCTCCATATCTTGTGTCACCAGGGCAACCTGATATTAAACCTTTCTGCAGAGGGGCCCAACTGTTCAAATTACAGTATTTTAGTTGTTATTAATCATACGTCAGCATGGACTTGTCTCCAACCTTCTTGGATATACAGTATGTTAAAAAAATAAAATAAAAGATTTATTTAGGACATTCAGTCTCTATCAAATCTAAATTTAGTTGCTTGTTTAAAAGATACGCTTCAAATGTAAGTAAACCGCATCGCATTTCAGTTACATGTGTGGAATATTGGCTCTATTTACATATTTTATTGAACCGGAGCCACATGACAGATGAATACACCCTCATTTAAAAACCGAGAATAATAGTCTCCTTTGGGTTAGTGTTTGAGGACTCTTTCTTTGGCTGCTATGTATTGCTTGTTGACAGACTCTTGTCGTCTGGGCCATTGTGGTTAGACAACCATGCTGATGAAGAACAATACATTTTACAAGGCCCTTTGTTGGCTGAATCCCAGCATCCCGTATGCCATTTTTCTTAATCTCAGCCCAACTTTTACTATATTTCTTGAGGGAGACAACCAGACACTCCCAGATTTACGTTGAATCTTACACAGTCTGTCCAAAATTTGTCTAGAGCATATTTTATTTAATAATAAAAAAAAAATTATATATATATATATATATATATATATATATATATATATATATGTATATATACTGTATATATTATTTAAATAAATAATCATAATTAGTTATATTTTTTATATTTTCATTAAATTTTATAAAAACAATCATTAAGATTATTTTCAGTTAAATATTTCATATTCATTTATTCATTTTCACATTTCTCCCTCACTGAAATTTCAAACAAAACGATACATTATTTAAATTTGAATAAATTATTTGAATGAAGCATTTATATAATCCTTGTATTGCAGTATTTTTATACACTTTTAAAACGATAATTGTGTTCCGATAAGATAATTGTCATTAAAGGTATCCCAGTGGGCAACTGATGTTAAAAAGATGTCAAACTGACATCAAAACTGACATCAAAAAACAACAACAACAAAACAGGCCTCAAACATATTGGCCTACATATACATTAAAGCAATTAAACATTAGAGCTTTAAACTGAATTTAAAATGATGTTACAACATCTTGTTCAAGTCTTGACTAATATTTGACGTCAAATTGATATTAAGGTGCCCACTTGGATAGTTCATTCAAAAATGAAAATTTTGTCATCATTTACTCAATCACGTTGTTTCAAACTTGTATGCATTTCTTTCTTCTGTTGAACATAAAATAAGATATTTTGAAGAATGTTGGTAAGCAAACATGGAAGTCAATGGCTACCGACAACTGCTTGGTGTTCAACAGACGAAAGAAACCTATACAGTTTTGGAACATCTTGAGGAAGAGTAAATAATGACAGAATTTTAATTTCCCGGTTGAATGTCCATTTAAAGTGTTACATAATAACAATCTATTGAGAATATTCCTTCCACGGTTAAATTTGTGTTAACCTTGGCCCTCCCTTGTTTCAGTGCCATATATTGTCAATCCACATAGATGTTGAAGTGTACAGCTATTTTGCTGTGTCACAGCTCAGACGGATGATAGCAGACAGCATTGTAGTGTCAAAATAAACCAACACTGACTGCATTTGTCTGGCTGTCATTTTAGCCCCCTGGCTGCTCTCTCTCTTAGAGACAACGACAACTAAGATTACATGATGCTGCCCACAATTATGCAGTGCATCTCCGATCAAATATAAACCGTGGTCTATGCGGATTACTCAATGCAAAAGAGACCTTCCAGGAACCAAACCTGACAATCAGTAAACAAGCTTTCATATTGTAATGAATTAATAAGTAATCTAATGTGAAATGACAGTGTATCTAAATGTCATCCACATTCGGCCCGGGGCTGCCAGAGAGAAACTGCCAGTTGGGCATGAGTAATTGAATAGGGAGCGTGACTTGAAACAATAGATTTAAATTGCATTAATCCGTTGCCTGTGACAACAATGAATGGGGGGCCGTGGAGATGGAAACGGGCTTCCCCACATTTCTAATTACACGTAAATCAGCAGCGTTGGCCTATAATTAGGCAGCTGAATTAAGGTTATAAAGGCAGACCTCCAATTAATCCAATCTGCAGGCAGCATGTCATAATCACTGATAGGGAAGCTCTTATCAAGGCAGGTCATCGTACGATGCTGTATAACAGCTCATTCTTTGAGGGTTTGATGGTTTTATGAGTCTCTTCTGTAGTAATTCAGTCATCTGAATGAGCTGCTCACGTGCAGAAGTCACGTGGAGGGTGGGTGGCGTTTGTGGATGGACTGAGCGGGCCAGCCCCTGTTTTGGGACCATTGTCTGTGTGTTTTGCGTGGGTGGGATTCATGGATCCAAAGATGGAGTACATCTGGAGTTGTGGCCGCATAGCGGAGCCAGGCGCCAGAGTTCCTATCCATCTGCCCTTCCCTCACTCTATTTTCTTGCCTCACATATGCTGCACATGTAGGACTGCCTGAGACACGCATTCTGTTTCCATTCAATGAATCAAATCCCTTGTGAGGTTTGTAATGAGTGTGCCAAACACATTTCAGGTTGATGCTGCTTGGAATGGAAACGTCACTTTTAAAAGGGCTGGTAATGACCACAGAGAACTGTAGTCTAGACACAACCAAAACACCTCTTCAGTGATGAGTGTGTTTTTCATTTCTGTTTTTAAAAAATAATTTAGCAATACAACTGGAATGGAAGCCCATGGCCATGTAAAAAAGAAATCCCCATTCTTTGATAAATCAGAATTGACATAAAAGTCAAAATAATGACGTATATTTATAAGGTGTCATCAAAGTCCCTTTCAAGGAAAGTCTGTTCACTCAGCTGCCATATTTGCAACGCCTCCGGGCAGCTCAAACAAGACCAAGCCTTATCTAAATGAATGGGGGAATCCTGAGATCTCAAAAACTGCTCGCTGAACTCGTGATTAAATTACATATTTAAAATCAGCAACAAAATCTGAAATGAACTGCCCCATGAATGTTGTTTCTTATGCTCAAATAGCGTTTAAAAAGCTTATTTTTCAGGCTAGATCAGCCAATGCGCATGTGTAGCTCCAACGCGCTTATGACTGCGCAATGTGCGCATGCGCATCGGCTGCTCTAGCCTCTGGTTTCTATAGGAACTGGAGCTTCTAACGGCCGCTGCAGTGACGCAACGACTTTACCAATCAGAGACTGGCTCTTTCATTTAGAAGGCGGGACTATCCCGCCATATTGCGCGTTGCAGTTTCTCCCATTCATAAGTATAGGAGTGAACCGTCTTTGTATTTCTATAGTCTTTGGTGTCATATTTATGAGATGTAAAGTGAAAATTGACATAAAATGTTTTATATGTATGAGATAGAAGTCATAAATGATTAAATAAAAATAAAATTGATACTAAGTCATAATTTACATTAGTCATACAGTAGTAATAATTATGAGATAAAGTCACAATTATGACAAAAAGCTGAAAAGTCATTTTTTGGTCATAATTATGAGTTTATCTCATAATTTCAACAATTGCCAATTTTGATTGTTTTTTTTGTTTGTTTTTTTTTTGTAGGATTTATGACTTTTTATCTCATAATTTTGACTTTATCTCATAATTATGACTGTCATAATTTTGACTTTTCATGTCAATAATTTTTTTTCTTACGTAGTGTAAATGGGCTTCCATTGTACTGAATCATATAAAATGTCATATATTTATGATAAAAGTCATACATTATCAAATAAAAATAAAATTGACATACTAAGTCATAATTGACACACAGTAGTCATAATTTTTTTCTTTTTTTTTCTTTTTATGACAAAAAGTTGAAATTATAAAATTTATTTTTGTCATAATTATGAGCTTATCTCATAATTTAATTGTTTTGTTAATTTAGTTTTTTCTTTGGTAGCAATTATGGCTTTTTATCT
The DNA here is from genome assembly GCA_039654775.1 of Spinibarbus caldwelli. NCBI lineage: Eukaryota > Metazoa > Chordata > Actinopteri > Cypriniformes > Cyprinidae > Spinibarbus > Spinibarbus caldwelli. The sequence goes on along the minus strand of CM077253.1, from coordinate 18,845,939 downwards.
CATAATTATGAATGTCATAATTTTAACTTTTCATGTCAAGTGTAAATGGGCTTCCATAGTGCTGAATCATTTAAAAATAGCCTTACTAGAAGAATATTATTGAAGATATCCTTATTAAACAGTTTGGCATTCAATTTTATTATTATTTCTTTTTTTTTCACAAAACTACTTAAATATTTGACAAAAACATTTGCTTGCCAAAGTCATGTGGTGCGGCCAACTTTTTACCCTGAAAAATAATTTAAAAGATGTGTGCATTCATGTGTATTCAAAGTGAAATGAAATAATGTGATCACTTTTTACTTGGTTTCACCACATGCTATTTTTAGAGTCATTAAATGCAAATGATTATTGAAAATGGTATAAAAGTTTTTTTTTAAACAACAAGAAACCAATATAAATACAAAGTGTTTTCATTACACTTGGAAAGAAAGTAGAATTAGTATTTCTGTAATATTTGACAAAACTCAACCGTTTTTCAGGCAGGCACACATGCCTGATAATTGTTCACAACTTTATAAATCAATTCTGACTGAATTTCGGGAACAGATCCAGCCCGTCTGTTTCAAATTAAAACCCAGCCACGTGTTTCTGGAGAATTAGTTGGATCTGCAAAAAATCCAAAGACAGCCAAGCGCACACCATTGTCTTGAGTGACAGGCTGAAACCTCCATCTTTTACTTTGGGAACTATGATTACAGTTAATTTGCCTTGCTGTATAGACATAATGTGATTATGAAAGGAACTGTAATCACTGTTATGGAAAACTGGGCCAAGATTTCCATGTAGAGAAAAAATGAGAAGTTAAAAAGTATTTCTGCATTGGTATGACACACATTCTTCTTATAGCTCACACATATTCTCAGTGCCAGCAACTGGGCTCATATTTGTCATATTAGTCAGCAAAACCAAAACAGAGGAAGTTGCTCTGTAGGGCAAAGAGGAAATAGCGGGGAATATGAAGATAAAACCACAAGGGGAGAGTAAATTACATCGTGGAGCCATCCAGAACTTCTAACATCTCTCAGGATGAGCACATTTAGGAGGCACCAAGGAATGGCATGACGAAGAGCTGTGAATAAGCTGTGCTGTGGCTCAATTCTAAATTACTGGCCTTCGGTGCTCCTTAGATCCATTTATAGGCCTTTTGGATGGGGTGAGGGAGGTGGGTTGCAGTTTAGCAAGCTAGGGAGGTGGAGGAGGGGGGTTACGCCACGTTTTGGCCCCATGTCTATGGCTTAGGAGAAAGCCCTCCATCACCAGTGTGCCTCTTAATGCTGCTGTGCCTCGATGCACAGTGTCAGATTTCAACACATGGAGCACATTATCCCCTCCGCTGACACACACTTCCATGCCCAGTTATGGCCCACCTACCCTTTTTGTGTCATTTGGGGCTTTTTATTGTTTTCTGTGCAAACAAAGAGTAAATTGAATGTTTTGTGTGGCAGGAAAGGGCGAAGGTTTACTGGTGACAGACAGTAGTTGCAGACAGTCAAGTTGGTCAACAGACTGGCCGAGACAATAATTTCCTATAATTGGAATTCCAATTGCTAAAAGGGAGTGTCTTGTTTCAAGTGTCACAGCACTGGGACTTTCTCAGACTGTGTGCATCAGCAAAAACTACATGTCTTAACGCAGTGGTTCTCCTTTTATGTTCTACACATTGTACATCTTTACAAAATTAAGTTATTTTAAATACTATTTGAATCATCTTGGAAGTCCTCCAAGAACTTCCTAGTAGGCATCGGGCCACTGTTGAACCGCTGTATTAAAGAATGTGAGAAAAGTTAATGCAACAATATATCTGAAAACTTGCATATGGTACAGTTCTAAAAAAAATTGTATTCGCTTATTCATAGGAATTTATGTTACACTGTATTATTACAGTAACGGGCTAACAGTAATAGGAACCTATGGATTAACGCCTTACTCAAAACTCAACAAAAGTAGTTTGTGATCTCAGTAAATCTACACTTTTGTTACTACTCCCACTTGAGATTAAAATTAAAAACTTTTTGTGTGTAACCTAGATTCTTAAAGGTGATGTGTGTAATTCCTGTGCCCCCAGTGTCAGCAGACAGAATTACAATAATAATGTTCAAACAAGTTTTGCTGAACAGACCTCATCTACCATTTGATGGATAAACAGATATTCCTACTTCAAACTGAGGTAGTCTTGAGGTGTCCGTTTTGGTGCAAGAACAAACAGAACAATATTTAAATAGACAGGCTAATAGACAGAATGTTAGACACATAGATGGATAGAAAGACAGGTAGAAAAAGATAGATAGATAGATAGATAGATAGATAGATAGATAGATAGATAGATAGATAGATAGATAGATAGATAGATAGATAGATAGATAGACTGGCAGGCAGACAGAGAAACAGATATATACAGAGTAGACAGACAAGCAGAAAAATAGACAGACATACAGATGTACAGACAGACAGACAGACAGATAGAAAAGTGCATAGTACAAAGTACATAAATACAGACAGATATTTATAAATAGACAGACGGACTGACAGTTAGATAGCAACATAGACAGCCAAACAGATATAGATAGAAAGACGAACGAACGGATAGATAGATAGATAGATAGATAGATAGATAGATAGATAGATAGATAGATAGATAGATAGATAGATAGATAGATAGATAGATAGATAGATAGGCAAAAAGACAGAAAGACAGAAAGATAGATAGATAGACAGACAGACAGACAGACAGACAGACAGACAGACAGACAGATAGATAGATAGATAGATAGATAGATAGATAGATAGATAGATAGATAGATAGATAGATAGATAGATAGATAGATAGATAGATAGATAGATGGACAGACTGGCAGGCAGACAGAGAAACAGATATATACAGTAGACAGAAAAGCAGAAAAATAGACAGACATACAGATTTACAGACAGACAGATAGAAAAGTACACATATAGAGACAGACAGACAGATATTCATAAATAGAAAGACGGACTGATGGATAGATAGCAACATACACAGCCAAACAGACAGACAGACAGCTATACACAGAAAGACTGACGAACGGATAGATAGAGAAAGATAGATAGAAAGATAAACAGACAGACAGATAGCTAGACAGACAGACTGACAGACAGACAGATAGATAGATAGATAGATAGATAGATAGATAGATAGATAGATAGATAGATAGATAGACAGACAGACAGACAGACAGACAGACAGACAGACAGACAGACAGACAGAAAGGCAAAAAGACAGACAGATGGATAGATAGATAGATAGATAGATAGATAGATAGATAGATAGATAGATAGATAGATAGATAGATAGATAGATAGATAGATAGATAGATAGATAGATAGATAGATAGATAGATGGATGGATGGATGGATGGATGGATGGATGGATAGATGAACAGACTGGTAGGCAGACAGACAGATATATACAGTAGACAGACAAGCATAAAAATAGACAGACATGCAGATGTACAGACAGACAGACAGACAGACAGACAGACAGACAGACAGACAGACAGACAGATAGAAAAGTACATATATAGAGACAGACAGACAGATATTTATAAATAGAAAAATGGACTGACGGATAGATAGAAACATAGACAGCCAAACAGACAGACAGACAGATACAGATAGAAAGACAGACGAACGGATAGATAGATAGATAGATAGATAGATAGATAGATAGATAGATAGATAGATAGATAGATAGATAGATAGATAGATAGATAGATAGATAGATAGGCAAAAAGACAGATGGACGGATGGACGGACAGACAGACAGACAGACAGACAGACAGACAGACGGATGGATGGATGGATGGATGGATAGATAGATAGATAGATAGATAGATAGATAGATAGATAGATAGATAGACAGATAGGCAAAAAGACAGAAAGACAGAAAGATAGATGATAGACAGACAGACAGACAGATAATAGATAGATAGATAGATAGATAGATAGATAGATAGATAGATAGATAGATAGATAGATAGATAGATAGATAGATAGGCAAAAAGACAGACGGACGGACGCACGGACGGACAGAAACACAGACAGACAGACAGACAGACAGACAGACAGACAGACAGATAGATAGATAGATAGATAGATAGATAGATAGATAGATAGATAGATAGATAGATAGATAGATAGACAGATAGGCAAAAAGACAGAAAGACAGAAAGATAGATGATAGACAGACAGACAGACAGACAGACAGATAATAGATAGATAGATAGATAGATAGATAGATAGATAGATAGATAGATAGATAGATAGATAGATAGATAGATAGATAGATAGATAGAAGGGAAGACAGAAAATAGATGGACAGACAAACCTCAGCAGCACCTGTCTGTGGGCTGAGTGTGGTGAAGTGACGCTGTTCTCTGTCACCTCTGTCTGTGTAATGAGAGCTGTCCTGTTTCATTTAGTAATCAGTGCAGCACAGAATGCAGCCTGTTGTAGGTGACACAGTGGGAGTTAACAAAGAGAACAGCACCATGAATGCTGCCAGGACTCGCACTCAAAGTGCATAACAATCCGGGTGCCATCCTTAATGAAGGCAGGGGGTGGCCGGAAATTCGAGATAAAATGATGAGGATACAAAAGTGATGGACGTCATCTGCTCATGAAGCGTGTAATTATACCAGCAGCCTGCTTGTCTGTACTCCTGCAATTACTGCCATTGACAAAAACAATCATTTAGAGAAAAAGCGGAAAGACACTCACCTGTGAGTGAAGGATTTTTTTTTCTCAACCTGTTTCCTGCTGTTATATCTCTAAGACCTCTATCCTGTTTTCCTGTGTCCCCCACCTCCAGCAGACTTTGAGAGAACACTCTCTCATCATGTATGATCTACTGCCCGAAATAAGGAGCAGACATACATACTGTATGTAAACAAACATAAAATTCAGCAACAAATTAAATAAAATTGCAGAATATTCAAAGAGACTGTTTACCGTAAATCACCATTAGCCAAAAAAAGGCAGTTAAATAAATTTTTAATTAAATAAAAATTTGTAATTAAATTAATTAAATTTATTTTTAATTAAATTTTAATTAAATTAGCTTTCATTATTTTTTTACTTGTGGACTTAAATCAAACATATTTTTAAACTTACTAATTAAATGTTTGTACTAAAATATCAAACGTTGGGTATACATGCATCACCGGAGAATTATAATTTTTTTTATTTTACTTTTTTCCATAAATTTTCAGCACAACATAATTTCCACTGATTTTTTTAAAATTTTATTATTATTTTTTAATCGTTTTTTTTTTTTCTTACAGCTTTTAATTGTGTAACATGTATAAAAGAATGTATAACATTGTATAGTGGAAACGATAGTGATGGAAATTTGAACATGCTTTGGAAATAAAATCTTTTAAAATCATTAATATCATTTGTCATATCAATATGTGTCCCAAATACATTATTATTTACACTTAAATTGTTTACACTTTTTTGTATAATTTGACAAAATTTAAACAATTGGAAGTGATGCATAATACAAATATTATATTTGAAAGTGACTTTTATCTTGATTTTTATTCATTTTCTTGTCACATATCTCATATTTCATCTCAAGGTTTTACTGGCACTGTTGTCTCCTTGATACAATTTCACTCTACTTTATAACTCTACTAGTAGAAAAACTGTTAATTGAGGTGAAAAAGATGGCACAACTGAGAAAAAAACCCCTGACATATTAAAATGTTTTATTATTTGACTAAGTAGACAAGGTTAACAATGAAATCTGTGTATAAAACGCATTTGAAAATCAGAAAAATAAATGATTAGATCATGAAAATATGCTTCTTTTCCACACAAATGTGTTGATATTATGTATACAGTAAATCATCTCTTTACATATATTTTAGTATGGAAGAGAATTGCTCGATTCTCATCCCTCCAACCTTTTGTGTTCAAGAAGTGACATTTTCTTTTCACAATGAAATTACTATGGCTTTTTCACTCTAGAGTTTAAATGTATGGGTGTAAAAGTGTTTAGACTGGCTCAAAATGGAAAAACAAGCTACTATGACAAATTTTACTGTTGTTTTATGGCTGTTATGTGTTGCTGGAGCGAAATCCAGTGTAAATAATACCATGTGTGCAGTAATACAGGGATCACCTTACCATGTATAAGGCCTTGTAGATTTTATGATCTCCTTTCTGATATTTAATGCCATAGCAGGACACTGGGATCTGGAGGGTCACTACACTTGCAGAACAACATTAAACAAAATTTCTCACAAAGAGCTGTCATATTTAACAATATTTCACACTTTACATTTGGGATGCAAGGTAAAATGATTTGTTATGTATTTTAATCTTTTGTTGTCTACTGTATGGGAAAATATTTCACCCTCACAAGTAATTCTCAATGGTGTGAGTTCCTGTCGAAATGGCTGGATTTCAACTGTGAACAGATGCACAGATGTTTTGTTTTTGCAGTATTTCACAGTGAATGATTTTAATGATTTTCAAGTGTTTTTGGAATATAAGACTGATATGACTGAATATGTGATTGGGAATCAGAGAACTGCTTTAACAACTGAGAATAAATTGCTTCATTTCATAAATAAATAAACACAAGCTCTTGATCTTGTTAATTGTAAACACTTTCTACAGGGTAAATGAGCAGATCCAATAAACGGATACATAATGTTCAATCCCATTTACATTAAGCAACAAAAAAGCAATGTACATAAAAAGCTGTAATGACTTTGAGTGTAATGAGTGTTTTAGTATTATGCGAATATAAAAGAAAATGGTTGCAGTAAATGCTGATCGTTTTCTGCTGAACTGGCATCCGCAGAAAACATTAAAAGAAACAGGTTTAGACAAACGTTTTTGAAAGAAGTTTCACCAAGGCTACCTTTATTTATGACATATTAATCCATAATCCATTATAATGCTTCCTCCATTGAAAAAGTACATCCCCTGTTATATCATACATCAGAATCCACCTACATATTTGTTTTTGAGCTGTTTTGGACTGTTTTCATTTGTAATTAGTGTAAAAATGTGCATATTTCTCTCCTGATTCAGACAAGATGACTTTTTCAGTGGAGAAAGCAATATTATGGAAAAAGTACCCAAGTTTTAGTGGGAAGCAATGGTTAAAAATGCCTTAATAAAGTTTTTTTTCTTACAAACACACAGCTTTTCATTTCACAAGACATTAATTGATAGACAGAAGTTGTGTTTTGGATTATGGTGATATTTTTATCAGCTGTTTGGACTCTCATTCTGACGGCACCCATTCACTGCAGAGGATCCACTGGTGAGAAAGTGATGTAATTTTTCCAAATCTGTTCTGATGAACAAACAAACTTATCTACATCTTGGATGGCCTGCAAATGTTCAACTATTCCTATTTCCTTTGTGGAAACCATGATACGTTTTTTTGAGGGTTCCTTTAATAAATGCAAATTAGAATAGAAAAGAGCAGCATTCTGAAGTATAAATCTTTTGTAACATTGTAAGTCACTTTAGATCAGTTTAATGTGTTTTCGCTGAACAAAATAATTAATTTCCTTTAAAAAAATCTTACTGATCACAGACTTTAAAATGGTAGTGGACATGTTACAACGACAGAGTAAATCAAACAATCCAACACTTCTGATATCAGATTTCAAAGCAAGAAAAGAGTGAAACAAAAGAAATGTGCCTGATTGCCGTTCAGCACGCTCAGCATCTCTGCTTACATGACCTGCGTCAGCTGATCTTATCTACGAGATACTTGATGCACTCAATAAGTGATATGCCAAGGACCAGTGAGAAATCGCACCATAAGACTCTAATGGCCCTGAAGGGGTGTAAATTTCAGCATGATGAAAAGAGGTCTGGGCTTATCGTGAGCTGCTGAGGTTGAAGTTAGAAGCTCTTTGTAGAAATTGAATGATTTGAGAAAAAGGGCAGTGGAGGTGACAAACCCCTCCCTTTAATCAGCCATTACCCATATTCCTCGTGAAGGGGTCGAAGCTGACATATTTACCCATCCAGCACAGACCTTGAGCACACAAGCTCCACAATGCCATGCACTTCTCCCGGGCCCATAAGGTTGGTGTGTTTAAACAGAACTGTTTGCAAATTCGAGCCAGATCCAGTAGTTCTCGCCACCCACAGAGCTCTCACAATAAGCAGAAGGTGTTGGGAGCCACAGGGCAGGAGGGAGTGACGTAACCTGATCTGCTGTTCGCCAGCATGCAGGCAGATTGATTTCAGCCTGCAGATGGACAAAGTGCTCAATCAATGAAAGGCCTTCCATCCAGCTGGCCGCCGCTGACCCCTCACCCCCAGCAAGGACACTCTTCCTGGGGGCCATACGCCCCCTGCCTTTGCCTTAATGCTGCTTAGAGGAGGGACACACACATACAAACATGTAAACTTATTAGCATAGCCATAGGCTTTCCCTCTATTAGCAATAAATCAAGACTTATTTTCTGGTTCAGCCAAAGTTCTGCTTAACTTATTTCAGTTCTGCTGTAAACTTCCTAACCTTGCTGGAATGGAAGAAATTTCAATATTGCTCAAAATGCTGCTGTGGAGGTGTATGTTTGTAGAAGAGTACCTTGTTGCAAGGACGCCCAAATACAGAATAACTCCCTTTTTAAATATAAAGACAACTATAGATTTCAGGACTCATTAGAAATAATTAATAAAAAAATTAAGATTATTTCAAAATAATTATTGGTATTTTGTATCACATTACATTATATTTTATATTACATTTTGCATTTTATTTTATTATTTTATATTTTATTTTATTATTTACCTACATTTTGGATACAGTACGATTTTTTTAAAAGAAGCTGTTCATATATATTTTTCAACAAGGACATATTCAATTGATTAAGACATTTATAATGGTGCGTTAGATTTCTATTTAAAATAAATACTGTTCTTTTGAACTTTCTATTCATTAAAGAATTATAATAAACAGCACAATTATTTTTAACATTGATAAGAATTTTTTTAGCCTTCAATTAGCAATATAATGTTTTCAGCTTTCCCATTACGGGAATAATATTTATTAACACAGGAATACATTTCAAAATTCATTAAAATAGAAAACAGTTCTTTAAAATGGTAATATTTCTCAATTTCTTACTGTATTTTTGATCAAATATATATTATTCAACCAATAAATTCAAGACAACAACTGATTTGTTGATCAGTAAATCAGTAATTGAGTAACAGTAAATTAATCAGTTGTTTTGGTAGCTATATGTATAGTTTCATAGGACACCTATTATGTTAACTACACTATCTTTGTAAAGGAACAGTGTTGGGAATTAACTAGCTGCATGTAACTAAATTATGTAATTTAATTACAAAATAAATGTAGGCTAATTGTAATCAGTTATAATTACTGAGAAAAATGTAATTAAATTACAGTTACTTATGAAAATGTTAACGATGACAAAGGGGGTCACATCTGATTTTTTTTCCAGACCAACCCACATACAGATTTAACTGACTTCTTTCATAAATTGCAGTAACTGCTCTAAAATATGAGACACCAATGTTTCAGGAATTTAGGACACATGCTTCTTCAATAACTGTTTTATTTCCTATTTGGGTTTAGGTATATGTTTTATTTAAGACTAACTGTTTTTCCCAATGCATTGTTAGATGCCAGTGTTTCCTGTCTATCCTAACTATGCAAATATTTGAAACAGTATCATAGCTACTAAATTATTTCTTGTTTTGGTTTTAAATCTGTATTTAACCTCAGAATGATCTCAAAGTAAGTCTGATTTTTTTTGAAAACATTAGAAATTTAGAAAAGTAATCAAATGTAATCAGTTACATTACTTTAATAAAGTAATTGAAAGAGTTACACTACTTATTACATTTTAGATATGGTAATTTGTAATCTGTAACCTATTACATTTCCAAAGTAACCTTCCCAACACTGTAAAGGAACAACCATGTAACAAAGCAAAAACTTCCAGGATATATTTTTAAAAGCTGAACATACTGTAGGCCTCAAACCTCAAGAACAGTGACAATCAAAAAATGTAAAAAGACAAGCTTTTTAAATCACAACAACAAATAAGCAACAAACATTTAAATCAAGTAAGCAAATAGCAAAACAATAAAACTGTAACAGTAACTGCATCATTTATTCACTCTGAAATGCATGCTGGGAACTCACATATCCGTAACATTTCAGCAATATGAAATTCCTTGTTCAGACAACTGTGATTGAGTAGTCAGGACAACATTTCTGGGAATTCTGTTCGTCTGAGATGGGTTTTTATGTAGAAAACTGCATACTTTAGTATTTGTAAACTTTAAAATATATAGTTGTTTTTTTAATAATACCATGTCCTATCTCCCAAATGGAGAGAAATGAAAGGGAGAAACTGGATGATGACAGTAAGTGACAGTTGCAGATTTACCTGTCCCTCTCTAGTCAGCTGGAACTGATGAGCAAATCTAATTAGTGACAGTCAAATGGGCGACTGTGGTGAACTGATTCATGCTGCAGAGAGCCTGGACATTTACAGACATATTTAGATGCACCTTTGCCCCCTGCAATACATTAAATCATAGTCTATGACTCATAGCTTTGGAGTGATTTCAGATTTATCTTGCACTCAGAATGGATAAAGTAGAAGATTCATCAAGTTTTGAGTATCACACCACTGTCATGCATGTTAATAATAATACTCATAATGGATATCAACACCATACAGTGCTGTTTTCCACCACAGTTTCTGACATCTACCATATTTAGCCTAGCGTTCATCAATCAGCGATGTAGCATACTTGATAAGTGCATTAGAGCCCCAAAAGGGATAACTTCATTATGCCAAACACATATTTTTTGGCAGTTCTGCTTTTCAAGCTTCAGGCCAATTTCTCTGAAACAAAGCTGCAATCCACCAAAAACTACATCATTTATTACCCTTAATAATAGCCATACATCCCAGAGCCTATTGGAAACACTCATGTCAACTGCAATCTCAGCACTAACCCCCCTCCTTCCCCCATGTACAGCAATTTTCCACGCATTATTTTTTTCTCTTTCCCTGCACTTCTTCTGAAAAACTCAAATGCAGATAAAAAATGATGTGTAGTCAAGCTTGCAACGGCATTACCCGAAGGACTTGGCTGAGCTCCAGAGACAATTCTGAAGAATTATTGCAGGGAGAAAGACTGGATGGAACTACGTACAGTAGATATTGCTGTCCAGTGTTGATAATTCTGCATTTTCTGAAATTAAAATAAAAAAGTTTACTTTGGATTTTAATCCATATGGGTTGTGATCTATATATTGATATGTGATCAGACGCTCTGTGGACTCTGGGATCTGCCTCAGGAGTGTTTGGAGGAGCTTTAGGTATGTGCTCAAGGAGGTGCTGTTTGCTGCCAAGGCTGCCAGTCGGGCCAGTGCATTCACTCAGACCCATCATGCCTGTGCCAGGAGCATTTGGCAAGAACTCATAGTCTGCTTTTTCCAAGTCCAAACTGAACCTCTCTTTCTGCCTTAGATAACTGATTCAGGCCTATATTCTCTGGGCGCTGCACTATGAACTGTTACTAAAAGCGATTTTAGATTTTCGTGGCGGGTCTCTCATGTATGTTTCAATATTCCTCTTATTCCTTGAATACAACTTCCATTCAACCCAGTTACTAAAGTCGTTGTAAATAAAAACAAAAAAACAGATAAATAAAAAAATGCATTATTATTATTATTATTATTATTATTATTTTGAATTTTGTTTATTATTTTATTATCTTAAAATAACTTGAAAACATAGCTGAATGGAAGTTGTATTCCTGGAATCGAATTTGTATTCCCATTAACTTACTAATAATAACTTAATTTTAAGTTATTATAAATAAATAAAAAAAATAAATAAAAAATATATTAGTAGCAGTAGTAATAGTAGTAGTATAGATTTTTATCTAATTATTTATCTTAAAATAACTTGAAAACAGAGCTGAATGGAAGTTGCATTCCTGGAATTATTCCTGGAATAACTATTAATATATAAAATATATATTTTACATTTTAATATAATATTTATAAATAATAACTAAAATATAATCTTTAACTTACACCACTGTTCAAAGGTTGACGTTTTAATGTTTTTGAAATAAATCTCTTATGCTGCTGCATTTATTTGATCAAAAAACAGTAAAAGGAGACATACTGTCTATTACAATTATATTATTTATATATTAATATTATTACAATTTAAAATAACTGTTTTCTGTTTGAGTATATTTAAAACTGAATTTATTCCTGTGAAGGAAAAGCTGTACATTTTCTGATGCTGATTTTGCACAAACAAACAAAAACAATATAAAACAAAACATTTTATTATTATTATCAACATTGAAATCAGTTGTGCTGCTTAATATTTTTGTGGAAACTATGATATAATTTTTTCTCCATCTGGATACTTTGATGAATAGAAAGTTTTAAAAGAACAGCATTTATTTCAAATAGAACACTTTTTTCAATTATAAATGCATTTATTGTCGCTGTCGATCAATTTAATGTATCTTTTGCTGAATACAAGTATTCATTTCTTAAAAAAAAGAATTAAAATGAATAAATGAATGAATAAATAAATAAATAAATCTTCAAATAAAAAAAAACTGTTTTGAATGGTGCATGTGAAATATAAGTTAATAAAAACATTTAAAAATACATTTGCTTAAATTAATTTAATATTTAATGCTAGAAAATATTACAAAATCACACAAATAATGGTTTAAACTCTATTTAGATCCCGTATTGCTTACCAAATTTTGGTAACAGGGGGCTGTTTCATTAAACAAGTTTACCAAATAAGCCAGGCTTATTTCAGTTAGTCTGACTTATTTTGAACCAAATCAAGTGACAAGTCAGAATAACTGAAATAAACCTGGCTTATTTGGTAAACTTGTTTTATGAAACAGCCCCAAATGCAGATCTCATTAAAATAAATGTAAAATAAAACTGATATCCCCCATCAGGCTAACATTTTCTGAAGGTTAAGAACCTCCTTTCAACTCTTGTTAAAAAAGAAAAACTTGCCTCCAAATCATAAATACAGCGAGAGATGGTTAGCGTGCTTGAAACTGGTTTGAGTTTAGGCATTGTGAGCTAAACTGTACAGACGCCCCTCAGGGTCAGTGAGGCTGGAGTGTGAACGTTGCATCTTACTCATTCATTACCAAGCGGAAAGTCTGTGTGCCTTAATATGAGCTGACAACTGAGTCATAGTGTGTGTGTGTGTGTGTGTGTGTGTGTGTTTGTGTGTGTGTGTGTGTGTGAGTGAGTATATCGTATGTCTGTGTATGTTCACTATAGAGAGCAGTTGAACTTATTTGCCCTTTAATCCTATAAGCATTATAATGGTCTGTAAGAATGGAGATGAAGACGCATGATTGCTATTGTCATTTGAGACCAAGAAGGTCCATAATACCTGGCCGTTAGAATTCTGATTGCCCAGCAACGGATGAAAGATGTTTTGTGTCCTCAAAACGGTGTTGTTACAGTTTCCACCAGCAGGGGCGAACTTGTTTGAGACAATATGACAACCTGGTCTCATGACGAAAACGTACCTCTGGGAACTTTTTCGCAAGATGCGAAATACGTACCACCATGTACGTTTCGTGACATATTCGATGTGAAAAGTCAATTGAGTGGCGCTAAAAGAGTTTTCTTTTTTCCCCCGCTGGAACAGATGAACGTACATATGGTATGTTTTATGTGACGCTGGTTTTGTAGGTGTCACCGCAGTTCTGACTTGAAATGTCCATTGAGTGGTGCCATAAGTCTTTTTCTTTATATGACGTTTTAAAATAACGTATCATCTGCACTACACCTAAACCTACCCGACAGTATGAACAAAAGCGAATGTGACGTAAAAAAACAATCGCAAGCATGCTGTTTTAGCTTGTTTTTCGATCTCTCATTCTCCAGCTCTTTCATCGTGAGCTATGTTTTTGACAGGATTCGTACCCAAAGATTCTGCATCTTAAGTCCATTTCCCTGCCGGATGAACTACCGAACAAGCTTGTTACGTCCGGAAAGTGAAACATATGGAGCTGTAATCATAACTGTTTACGAAAACAATTACAAGTGCTCGCTGTTTTACCGCCTCTAGTGTTCATTTCTGCTGGAAACTGCAGTGATATGCAGTGTTGGGGGAGTAACTAGTTACATGTAACAGAGTTACGTAATTTAATTACAAAATAAATGTAACTGTAATCTGTTACAGTTACTGAGAAAAATGTGTAATTAAATTACAGTTATTTATGAAAATGTTAACGATTACAAAGGGGGTTACATCTGAATATTTTCACACACGCGTGCGCATCATACACACAGATTTGCTAAAGTCTAATTTTGTGGTGGCTGTGGTTTAGAATTAAATTTTTATAATCTTAATTCAAGTGATGAAGGATTTTGAAAGTCTGACAGTAATCAGTATTGAGTACTACTGTAAGGTTAACATTGCTTGGTTTAAATGATTGACAATAATGAGAAATTTAGAAAAATAATCAAAAAGTAATCAAATGTAATCAGTTACATTACTTTAATAAAGTAATTGAAATAGTTACACTATTTATTACATTTAAAATAGGGTAACTTGCAATCTGTAACTTATTACATTTCCAAAGTAACCTTCCCAACACTGGTGATATGTACTTATTGGTACGTATTTTGCGTCTTGCGAAAAGTTCGCAGAGGTAAGTTTTCCTCATGAGACCAGGTAGCAATATGAAGTATTTTCATATTACACTATGAAGGATCAGATACACATCTGAGTATATCATTACGTGTGCTGAGTGAAGTTAATGTGCTTTCCTGCAATCAGGAGCATTCAGGAAGTCTCAAAAGGTCCAGAGTACAGGAAGTGAGTGACTGATGAAGTGCGGTTTAACGTAGAGAGAGTCTAATAAACACTCATTCGCCACGGCACACTTCCTGCGCTTCAGAGAACTGTGTGGGCTGCTCCGAATAGACAGGAAAGCTGAGTGGACAACTTTTGAAGCTTTATCACCCATGTCAGTGAGAAGTGCCTAAGTAAGACAAAGCTAAAGCAATCATTCTCCTCTCTGAAGATCAGATTGGATGGACTGGCTTTGGTGTAATGGAATGACACTGAGTCAGTGAAATCTCAGAGAGATCAGTGTGCTTTCCGAGCTCATGGTGGTCTGTAGATCACAGGCACTTGTGTAGCTCAGCAAAGACAGGTGCTGGTAGTGATAGTTCAGACTCTGCATCTGCTGCTGACAGGGAAACACTTCCTCCCGGCAATAAACCTGCAGCAGGTTTGGAGACCGGCGGATTCATTCCTCTCCACTAGCAGGATATGAATAGGGCAGGAATTCGTAATCCTAGATCACAAAATTGCCCGACTAGAATCTGAACTGTGAACTCAACAGTGCTGACAGACAGAGGGTTAAATGACAAATGGAGGGGTAACAGAGTCATAGTGAGTGACATGAAGGGAATGGTTAAGGTAGTGGTGTGTTTAACTGTTTGCTAACTAAACATTATAACAGTTTATTCATAACAGTTTATTTACACTATGTACTGTTAGCTTAAAGCAGAAGTCAAATATGGATGATTGTATGTAATGGGTGTTTCTTAATTACAGGCACTTTTATACAGGTTGTTTTTTCTTTTTATTATATGAATGTCACATTAAAATTTATATTTTTGTAAACTTTTTTTATGCCTTCATCGTTTATTTGTGATATTTTTCAAATGACTTTTATGCGTACATTTATTTTTTTACCTTTGTACCAGATTTTTATTTTTAAAACTATGATAAATATAAACAGAGTTAAATAAATATAAACTATTTCTATTTTTATTACGTGAAAATTATTTATATACACTATAGTTCAAAAAAATTGAGGTCTTATTTTTATCTTAAGCTGAAAAAGGCTGAATTAATTTGATCAAAAATACAGTATAAACAGTGATATTGTGAAATATTATTACAAGTTTAAAAAACTGCTTTCTAGTTCAATAAATTTTCAAATGTAATTTAATCCTATGATGCAAAGCTGAATTTTCAGCATCATTACTCCAGTCGTCAGTATCACATGATCCTTCAAAAATCATTTGAATAAGCTAATTTGCTGCTCAAGAAACATTTATGAAACATTTAAGATATAGAAATTTCAAAAGAACTTTCAACATTTAAAGTATAGCAATTGAAATCAAAATCTTTTATGACATTATAAATGTTTTACTGTCACATTTGATCAATTTTATGTCTTTGCTGAATAAAAGTATTAATTAATTAAAAAAAACAAACAAACAAAAAAACAGGTAGTATATTTCTTGTGCAAATTCTGACCCTTTTGTGCAAATATTTTTGTGCAACATTTTTGTGCAAATTCTGACCCATTTCCATCACAACCATCTATTTTTTCTCTAATAAAATTTTATGAAAATATATAGAGAGCTTAAGATGAAATATGAGATCTGTGATGTGTGAAGAAAACTAACTGTAATTAGCTAAATTATGCAAAAAGTGTAAAAAAACAGCAAGAAAAAAATGGTCATTTTAATCAAGAAATTTAAAAAATGTAATTTCAATCACTATCATTTCCACAACAGTCAATGCTGATTTGGCATGTTGGAGAAATAAAATTAGTTCATGATGGTGAATAGAAACAAAGATTTCTGTGATTCATGTTTTTGGACTGTTAGTAGACAAATTAAGTAAACTTACTGTATAAGGAGCCACAGAATGTTTTTGCGGTTAAAAATGCAAGACACAGGTAAGTGGGAAAAAAAAACTCATGGTCTAGAGACCTGGTTTTTAAAAGCTGAACTACTTTAACTTGAGCTCAGCATTTTTAAAATGATGTGTCACGTGAGACATTGCAAAATGCTTATTTGCATAGAAAAACAATAGAAAACTAGTGCAGTGTAATAAAAAAAAGCACTCTGTGCGAATGGCCCCTATAATAGTGTCAAAACCTACTGTTCTAAAATCCATAGCATAGATAATGAAACCATATAAGTTTTTTTTAAAGCAAAGACATTTCTGGGTCATAAATGTATTAAAAAATCATGTAAAGATTTGAGTCATGCATGGCTAAGCACCTTCACAGATTCAGCTTCAGAACAGGATGTCACGTCTTTAACGAGCTCATTACAGCCAGTGATCTGAATGACGACCATATGCTAAGCTCATTTAACCAGTGACATTAACTATCTTCATCCTTCACGTCAGCCAGAAAACAGGCCTCGCTAAACACTTTCACGCAGCCAATCAGATGCCGCTGATGTGTTGCATCGTGTGCAGAAGCAGCAGAAGCGTTCATAATTACTTCAGGAGTTAATTAATTTACATAAGGGCCAGTCTAGTGGGCGGAGGTGGTGCTCAGCTTGTCACGGCACTGAGACGAATGCTAGCGACTGCAGCATGCTGGTAATGAGCTCTCTGCTATGGAGAGATAAACCAGTTACAATTCCCCCAATTAAACACTGAAGAGACACACTCAGATGCACGGAGGGTCCGGGCTGTTGCTCCAACACCTCGTGTGCGATCTCACAGGCTGCTGGTGTCCTTTGCACCCTTCTGAGGGCGTATGGAGCACATGGGGCACAGACCTGCGTGTCCCTGGTCTTTTATTAATTGTATTTGCATGCATTTAGGCACAGATTCCAAACGGACTGCAGTTTTCAGCCTGTTGGTTACAGTGGATGTGCCCTGTCATTGCAGATGATGTCACAGACAAGCGGGTATTTATAGTCATGACTTAGAGAAACTAGAAAGTCAAGCAGCGTTATTAGGATGAGTCACTGGCTGAAGAGACGGCACGTGTCAGTGGACACGAAGGATGTGCAAAGAGATAAACTTCTTCTTTGAGTTTACTTGTGGATTTGCTCTTACTGTATTGTGGATTAGGTATAACCTAGAATGCTTTAACTTGATTTGGAAATGAGATCTTCATTCAGTAGTTTCAAGTGTGGACACAAATGACTTTGTAATGGCATTATATTGGCAACATTTTACATTTGAACAACTTTTGAGATGAAAAATCATTTTAGGCTAGAATATTGAATTCATTGTATTTCATCAATGACATTAAATAGGTTCAAAGCAATCTACCGCATTTACCTAATTTGACATTATTGAAATATTATTGTGTGTTCAGAAATCTGAAGGCATATCAAGGCCCTAGTGAAAAATAAATATACTGAAATATATTTGAAATACATTTATTTCGGTCCCACTTTATATTAGGTGGCCTTAACTACTGTGTACTTACATTTAAATTAATAATTTGATACAATGCACTTATTGTGTACATACGTGTTTTTACATTGTACTTATATTTTTAAAAATACCTATATGTAATTACATCTGTAATTAATTTCTGTAATTACATTTAGAATTACACTGTTGACCCATCCCTTACACCTTAACCCACCCTTAAACCTACCCATACCACCAAACCTGTCCCTAACCTTTCCCGTATCCCACCTCAATAGCAGCAAAAGTGTTTTGCAATACAATATGAACACAATAAGTACATTGTACTTATTTTTTGATGTAAGTACATAGTATTTAAGGCCACCTAATATAAAGTGTGACCTTTATTTCATTTCAAGTATACTACTTACATATTTATGTACATAACGACAATACCCTGCAATTGTACTTTTGGTATACTAAACTGGTATACTTAAAGTCTGCTGAAGTGGTACAGCTAATTTTGTACTTAATGCACTTTAAATGTGCAGAAGTAGTGCTGAAATCCAACTAAAGATATACTGAAGTATATTATTATTGCAAGTATACTTCAGGAACACTTTAAATATCATACAATCCTCATCAATAGTCACATTAAAACACATTGTATGCTTAATATTAAGAAATGTGCATTGTTCACAAGTAGTACTGGAAATAAAGTTCAATTATAGCTTTTATATCAATAAGTCTTGAGCGATATGTCAGTAACAAATGTATTTTAAATATATTACTTTTTTATTAGTGTGATTTAGAAAATTTCTATTACTTTACCGAAAATAAACTTTATAATGTTAAAATAAATACAAATTCTGTCAACTACAATTATTGTCACTGTACAGTTATCAGGGTTAAGGGCAGGGTTGCCAGGTTTTCACAACTAAACCCACCCAATTGCTACTCAAAACTAGCCCAATCACGTTTCGACGGGGGTCCACCGGTAAAAAATTGCGTTCCGGGGGGTAAAATACACGTTATTGGGGTCGTGTCAACCCATGGACATGAAAAACAACCCATGGCAAAAGTATTAAAGTAGCCCAATTCTGCAGTAAAACCGCAGAGTTGGCAACATTGGTTAGAGGCTGAAAAATATCTCTGTAATATATATATATTTTTTTATGCCATGCCAGCACCAAAGACTTTTCAGGACAAGAATAAAAATATTGTAGTAAAATGTTACAATACCAATATATTTATAATATAATTATAATGTTCTTCATAATGTTGTTTACATTTCTAAATCTGTGTTTACACTGCTATTCAAAAGTTAGGGACCTTTTTTTTTTTTTAAGAAATTAATACTTGAGCAAGAAGACATTAAGTTGATCAAGAATGACAGTATGTTATATTTATTTTACATTTATATGTTGCAAAAGATTTCCATTTCAAATAAATGGTTTTGAACTTTTCTATTTATCTAAGAATCCTGAAAAAAAGTATCATGGTTTCCGCAAAAAAACTAAGCGGCCAATCTGTTTTTAACATTGATAATAAAAAGAAATGTTTCTTAAGCAGCAAATCAGCATATTAAAATGATTTCTGAAGGATCATGTGACACTGAAGACTGGAGTAATTATGCTGAAAATTCTCCTTTTTTTAATCAATGTGATTTATTATTTTAAGATTTTAAAGCATATTAAAACAGAAAAAAATTACAATAATATGTCACTTCTGCCAGTTATTTTAAATTGCAATAATGTGTCATATTTACTGTAGTTGTGATAAAGTAAATGCAGCCTTGGTGAGCATAACAGACTCTTTCAAAACCCTAAAAAACAACTCCAAATTTTTGAACAGCCGTTTATGTAAATAATTTTGTGGTTTAGATGCTGTCAGAATGTACATTTTACACTTCAGATTCTAGAGGAGGCTTATTTAAGGGCCTTTTTCTCAGGAGAAACATCTGCGAAGGAAATTCTCCTTTGGGTAGGAATCAGCACAGCACAGTTAGAGAAATTATCAAGACCTCTTCTGAAACTAGAGGAGGCTCATTTGAGATTACTTCTACCTTTTTCTCAGGAGACACATCTAAGTAGGAGACTTTTCTCCCCATTTGATGAATTTCTGCCTATAGGAGAAACAACAGAGGTATAAAGAGATCTCATTTGAGCTTTTTCTCTCCAACAAGTAGGACTTTTATTAAACTTTTATGTCTATTGTATCATGTTCCCAATTGTAGCACTGGATTGAAGAGTGCTTATAACCCAGACAAATGCTGGATTTGCTGTCTAGCCACTCAGTGGGACCCATTCACATGTGGACACACAGCTGCAGCACTGCTGATATAGCTGGCCTCTTCTCTGCATGTGATTCAGTGCCATGGTGAAAATGTTAAGGCTGATTAAACCGTCTAGATTATGTTTCATTGTCACAACGCGTGAAACACAACTCTTCAACCACACACAGCTTATGTTTTCATAGCTATACTGCAGACATGGTCAAATCCCAGTGGGCTTTTGGCTGATATGAATCATTTACTTGAAATTCAACAGGTTACATGGTTAGTGCTTTCACGCGACAGCTCTTAATTTAGACAGAACTGCACTGGGAGGTTCATAGACATGCACAATGATGCCTCTGGATGGTCATTTGTACATTTGGCATCAAACAGATCGCATTTCAGTGATTTTGGAAAGCCTGTGAATTAACCTTCAAATCACTGCAATATGTTATTCCAAAATAACCTTATAGATTCAACATGTGTGTGTCTGTCTACATCAGTCTAGGCCCTTTAACTTCAGCACTTGGTTGTAAAATATAGGTGGAAAGATGCATAAATGGAACTTTGCTGGCAGTGTGTTGCACAGCACACCTGCTGCCTGTTGGACCTTGTCAGCATTGCCATAAATTAACTATTGTGTTTTCTCATTTCCATGATTGCTCACATGAGGCGTCCTAGAGGTTCAGTAGCCTATAAGGAAACACAGCTGGCCTACGTCATACCTGATTCACACCTGGACTCATTAAACTGACATTCTGCATCACAATACAGTCACATTAAGGCCTAGTCCACATGTACATGAGTAGGCTAATTGTATACATTTTTTTCCTCCTTCATTAAAAAACATCTCCATCCACATGAAATCGCAAAAAAACACACAATGAAGTACTGTCAAGAGCATGCCAAACCAACAGGTGGCGATATGACATATAATACAACATTGTTGTTTACTTTGTCTGTTTTTGCTCCACCAATGAAAATGGTTCTAAATTAAGCATAAGAAGAATTTACAATGTTTTGTTCCTGAAAGAACCAATATTTTTGAATGAAACTGTTGAGTAAATGATTCAATAACTCTCTCATATGACAGTTACTTGTTTTGTGCCTGAATTTGTGAATAAGAAAATCACTGAATTAGTATTTACGAATGAACTGAATGAATTGAAAAATTCTATGATAGCCATTTGTTGCCACTTACAGGCATATAGAAGGCCAAAAAAATGCTTTGATAAATCATAATTATGAAATAAAAGGTATAAATTACATTAAAACATGAAATTATAAGATACTAAGTCATAATTATCAAATAACAGTTGAAATTGGCATAATTATAAGATTAAGAGTCAAAATTATGACACAAGAATTCAAAAGTATGTAATAAGTCATAATTATCACATAAGCCACAATTATGCGATACTAAGTCGATTATGAGATAAAAAGTCAAAATTCTGACATACTAAATCTATAGTAATTATGCTAGAAAAAGAAACTGAATTTTTTTTGTCATACATAAATTTTTTAATGTGAAAATTATGGCTTTTTATTTCATCATTTCTTTTTTATCTCAATTACTACTTTGTATCTCAAAATTAGGATTTGGAATGTCAAAATTTTGGCTTTTATCTTGTAACATAGTATCTCATAATTTCAACATTTTCAAAGCGTGTTTTTTTTTTTTTTTTTTTTTTTTTTTTTTTATGTGGCGGAAATAAACTTTAATAATAGTAATAACTGAAAGTGTTGCTGACCAATCTCCACCACTAATTTACAACTGCTGTATAATAACAACAAATTATAAATGACTCATTAATACAAAATGTAAAAATGTGCTGCCTACTCCACATTTTCGCAAACTGCAAACCTGCAGTTTTGACGTTTGTATTTTTATATTGAGCGGAGAGGTTCCTCTGTGACATTTTCATCCTCTATTGGTCAAACCATTTCACTATTTAAATTCACAGGTCACGATTCATCAAACATGACCACAAACCTTCTTCACATGTTCAGGCGTTTCCGTTCTCCCTTGTATGAATGGAAGTGAATGGAGCACAAAGCTAGACTGTGACCGCCTCATCCTAACAACACCATGCTCCGTTTTCTAGCACTGTCACATCACGTTTCATTTCCTGGACACTTTTATCCCATTCAACACCTTTATTTGCAGTTATTTTGATGTACAAAAGCTTGAGGCACATAATGTGCATCTGTCCTCACTTTCTTCCCAATGTGTTATGACATGAAGTCCAAATCAATTTCCGATCTATAGCTTCCTAATCCAACATGCACTCTTTTATATTCCACACAAAGGATGTCACAACGACCCTTTTCAACACACACACAAACTATCAGACACAAGTGATCAGTCAGTGATAGCCGACTTCCACAGAGAAACACTGGATGACAAATCGCTACCAGTCACCTCAGTTTACCTCTACCAGAGGACAGTTTTATTGCTCAGAAGTTGCTCTTTCATAGCTCAGGAGACTTAATGAAGTTCTCACATATAATATCCACTTTATCTCAGATGTTTCTCCTAAAATTCCTTAAGAAAATAATACTCCTTAAAGACGAAAAACTAAACACAAAAAATGACAATTGTTCATGTATTATAGTACAATTAATGCAAACAGCAGGTCTGTCGGGTTATGTTATTATGGCAGTATTTGATGAGAAATTTGAGTTTATATTGAGAAACTGACTTTTGATTGCAAAATTTGGTATCTAAGTATAGTTCGATTTTTTTTATTTATTTATTTAATTTTTTAAAATCTCTTCTGGAACTCTGGAAGAGAAATAACACTAAAATATATTTTAGTTGACGACGAATGCTTGTCGGTACATTCAGCTGTACACTTTAACAATTTTTTTTTAAAAATTACATTTAAAGATGTGTGTAAACCCAGTGTTGGGGAAAATTTCTTGTAAAAGTAATGCATTAAAATAGTGTGTTTCTAAGTGCATTACTTAGATAATTTTTATGGAAAGTAATGCATTACATTACTTTTGTGTTACTTTTTTTTATTTATTTATTTTTTTTACTTACTTTTACTTACTTTTTGTCACCTGAGCTGGGCTAGCTTATTTATTTTTAATTAAAAAAATGTAACAGATATTTTCTTGTACATTTAAAAGTTATGCATTACTTTACTAGTTACTTGAAAAAATAATCTGATTACATAACTTGCATTACTTATAATGCGTTACCCACAACATTGTTTAAATCCTTCTTAATTGGGGAAAAAACTCAT
Source organism: Spinibarbus caldwelli (assembly GCA_039654775.1). Taxonomy (NCBI): domain Eukaryota; kingdom Metazoa; phylum Chordata; class Actinopteri; order Cypriniformes; family Cyprinidae; genus Spinibarbus; species Spinibarbus caldwelli. The sequence continues at coordinate 18,822,198 of CM077253.1, read as the reverse complement.
TCTTACATTCAGCTAATTGCATTTAATGTAAATTTAAACTACAATAAATTTTCATTTATTGCAATTAACGTGTCAGAAACTACATGATCTCATGATGAAAACGTACCTGTGGGAACTTTTTCGCAAGATGTGAAATACGTACCCATAATAAGTACATATCACTGGAGTTTCCAACAGAAATGAACACTAGAGGCAGTAAAACAGTGAGCACTTGTAATGGTTTTCATAGACAGTTTTATTTACAGCTCCATGTGTTTCGATTTCCAGACATAACAAGCTTTGCTCGGTGGCTCAGCCGCCATGGAATTGGACTTAGGATGTGAATTCCTTGAGTACGAATCCCATCATAAACATGAATAACGATGAAAGAGCTGAAAAATGAGAGATAAAAAAAACAAGCTAAAACAGCATGCTTGCGATTGCGTTTTTACATTACATTCTCTTTTGTTCATACTATCGGGTTGGTTTAGTTGTAGTGCAGATGGTACGTTATTTTAAAACGTCACGGAGCATTAGACTTATAGCGCCACTCAACGGACATTTTAAGTCCGGTGACACGTACAAAACCAACGTCACATAAAACCTACCATATGTACGTTCATATGTACGTTTAATTTTTCTTTCTGAATTAAATGTTGCTGTTGACATGATCCTCTGCACAGTTGTCATCTGTCCCTGAGAATCAGCAAATTTGTGTAAAAATAAGCCCTCATTTCTGTGTAAAGATAGCACACCTGAGGCAAAATTATCTATATGTAAATAAATAGCAGAAAATTGCACTCTGATAAACCCACTGCACTCAACCCTCAATAGCGAACATTCCCGAGCTCCTCCATCAACATTTACACACACCCACAGGAGTGATCTAATTCTTTTGTGTGTGCAGTTCGGTCCCCACTGCAGCAGCTCCGCGTCAGATACAGTACCAAATCACATCTGAATACTCGGAGGCATTATCTAAAGTACTTTTCGATAAAAATGGGCGTAAATCGTTTCTCATCATGTAAATGTTGTCATGGGTTGTTAGAGGTATTAATGAGAGAAGTAATTTGAGTGATTGTTCTGGATGCTAAGCTTCTTTTCAGTACTGTATGAGAAAGGAAAAAAAATGTTTATGGGAATAGCCAGAGCCATGGTGTGCTTACATTTGGCCTGTTCTCAGATATGGCCGTAGTTTCCCTCTTGGCAAAGTGATAAATGTAAATCTGTCAAAAATCTTATTGTGTTTTCTCCATTTGGGCCAAAGGCTGTACATTACAAAAGCTTGGCTGTGGGTTCAAGGGCCATGTGTTCACTGTGTTGCATCAGCCATATAATGCGCAGCAGCAGTTTACTTAAAACAAACTTTAAAATGACTGTTCAGAGTCTATGCAATTCTCTTGACCAGGTTTTATGTTCTCAGCTCTCTTACAGTACATATAAACACATACATATATACACATACTGCAACATGTGGTTCTAATCAGCATGTAGTTATAGCATCAATTCACTGTGATTAATCCCAGCTATTAAAACTACATGGCGGAATAAACCCAACCGCCTATAACACAATCCCTGACTATCAGCCTAAACCCATATTTCTTGGACTGTAATGCTGCTTTCATGTCAGAATGATCATATTTATGAGATGAGTAGATCTGAATGACTGTGTTATGTTCACTGTACTTTTTTGCAATTTCAGCTTAGTATTTACATTTACACGATTTGAATGCTGGCAGAGTGCTGACACCTGCAAAATGAATTCTTTTTACACAAGAACCATGTGATGGTGTGTATCTGTGTTTGTGGCATCCTGACAGCTAGAGTCCAAAGTGAGAAGGTAAGAAGAAAGAGAGTGTAGGAGTTGGGACTGGTGCATTCTGGGACATGCCATCCACATGTTCCCTTGTTACTGTCAGAGAACGTGTCATCCTAGGTGTCTCACCCGAAATTACCTCTCAGTTGACTCCACAGTCTACAGAGTAACACCACAGACTGTGAATCCATTAGAGCTGCCAATATTGATAGGCTGCATTGACAGATGAGCATGTGAGATGGAGCGCTGGATGCCAGAATCGGTTGAAGTGACACACTACAGCTCGTCTGTTACATTTACATTCAGCACTTACACACCAATGTTCTGCTCTTCTTCTAAAAGAATGTTCAAGGACTGATACAATCATGTTAAGCTCTGTAGAGGATGTAGACAGAAACAGAGAACCACCAAAAATCGTTTTAACTTCAATTTGTAAATCAAGCACAAAACCTCTGTTTTCAAAGTTCATGGCATTATGAGCTTTGAAAAAGCACCAGATTTGTCTCTTAAACTGGACAGATTTATCAAGCATGAATGTATATTTGCTTATCGTTTGTGTCTCTGAACTATTTGGTTCTTAATATCTTTGGGTTGAGGAAAGTCCTAAAAAAATCACTCATTTTATGCTATTTTTATTCAGTTTTGTCTGCTGCAACATGCAGCAGATTTTATGCCCATTGTCAAAAGGACAATCTAGCATCTTTTGTCTTCTAGAAGCATCAAAAGTAATAAATTAAAAATTTATTGAAATACAATGCATAAATAAACATTAAAAGCAGTAATTAGTAAACCTGAATATTTACACTAACATTCAAAACTTTGGAGTTGGTAATATTTTTGAGTCTCTAATGCTCACCAAGACTGCATTTATTCAATCAAAAATACAGTAAAAACGGTAATATTGTGAAATATTATTACAATTTAAAATGACAGTTTTCTATTTGAATATATCTTAAAATGTAATTTATTCTTGTGATTCAAAGCTGAATTTTCAGCATCATTACTCCAGTCTTCAGTGGCACATGATCCTTCAGAAATCATTCTAATATGCTGATTTGCTGCATTAGAAACATTTATTATTATTATATTATTGTTGAAAACAGTTGTGCTGCTTAATATTTTTTTGGAAATGATGATAAATTTTCTCAGTAGTCTATGGTAATATTTTAAATATCTTTAACATCTCTTTTGATCAATTTAATGATCAATTGATGAATTTAATGCATCCTATTTTCAACATATTGCTTAACATAATTTCATTAATGGAAAATATTACTGATCCCAAACTTTTGAATGCTAGTGTAAATAATATTCTAAAACTAATACAACAAACTGTAAATATGGAAATTAAATGGTACTTTGTGTAAGCATCTATAGCAGTGTGAAAAACATGGTAAAGTGCACTATTTAAATGCATTTCTTTCTAAAGAACCACTAATGTCTCTGTTATTTAAATCAAGGTCTCTTCCATATGATGTAAATGAGTGTAAATGTCAAAATAGAAATCAGAAATATTAAACTGGCCTGTAGAATGAAGACTCAAAACAGTTGATCTCTCTTATTAGCTTCTTATGAAAATAAACAATGAGTTCCATTTGAGTTTACATTCTGAGGTCTTGAAGTATAATGTTTCCACTTGAGTCTCCATTAGCTGCTCAATTTAGAAGTGCGCTCATTGGGAAATCATCATTGCAAAGAGACTTTTGAAGTGATGGCGACACCCAGTCTGATCTTCTGGGCCAGCCGGAGCATTGATCTTTGTGTATGCTTCGACCATTGACTGCCAGCAAGTTTGTTAACAGGTCATATCACACAGTCAGGGACAGACGGCTTCAGACAGCTGTCTCATCCGTCTTCTACACTGTTCCAGTACACATCACTGATGTCAGGTCTCCTTTTCCCAGGACACATGCCTGCAGTCGAGGGAATGGCTTGTTAGAGTGGTGTGTGAGACAATTTGCTGTGTGGTGGATAGTGAAAGGGTCAAAGGGTCGAGACCTTGTTGCTGACCAGCAAGTGAATGATGAGCTTCACTCCGCACAGTTGGACTCTCAGTATGTTTCATCTCTTATCTTTTGCACTTTCTCTGACACAGTCATTTTTAAGGACCAGGGGACCGCCAGAAGTACCGCCCATCTTTCCTGAATGACTTTGGCATTTACATTTGCCATTGGACACTCACGGGTACAGTCTTCTCCCATAATGTTGTTGTTTTGCTATTATTAGACATAAAATGAAGAATGCAAAAGAGCCAAGAGAAAACTCTTGTTACATTTTGGCAATTTGCTGATGAATCTGTACAAATTTGTATGAAAAACTATATAATTCTATAAGGTCCACCCCTTAAATCAACAACACCAATTCATATAAATTTGTCAGAAATTTGATAAAACATAAAATATTTATGAATTGCCATGAGAGTGTGTTAAAAATGCAAAAGTCACAAGCACAATTGTCAAACAAATCCGGTTTTGCATATTTATTGATTATATTGTACAGTTAAAATGTGATTAAAACATATACAGTCAAGCCAAAATTTATCTAGACACCTTTAACATTTCTCACATTATCGCAATTTTACTTCTTGAAGTAAAATATCTAAAAATATCTAAAAATGCTTAAAATAATATATATTTACTCTAGAATCAACATTGCACAAGATATTAATATTAATATGACAATAATATTGATCATTAGACATTAAGATGAGTGCATTGTGGTGTAAGACTTACTTTTTCATGCTAAATTTCACAAATAATTACAAAGAAATTACAAGTAGCACACTAAATTAAACATGAAATCGTGAAGTAGAAAAACTATGACTTTTGCTTCAATAAACTCCTAATTTGCTGCTTATTAGTTAGTAAGGTAGTTGTTAAGTTTAGGTATTGGGTAGGATTGGGGATGTAGAATATTTTCATGCAGAATATGTGCTTTATAATAACTAATAAACAGCCAATATGTTAATATAGGCATGCTAATAAGCAACTAGTTAATAGTGAGAATTTGCCCCTGTACTACAGTGTTACAGTATTTTCATGTAAAATGTACTCCAGAAGAATCTTTTAGTTGTATTAAAGATATATTCTCTAAAAATAAGTCATAGTATCCAAATTTCAATGCTTCTTCTCAAGTCAATTAAACGTGTTTCAAGGATTTTGAGATACTTAACTGGAAAATAAGAAAAATTACTCATTAAAGGAATAGTTTAGGAATAATTTACTCACCCTCAGGCCATCCAAGATGTAGATGAGTGTACTTCTTCATTGAAACATGAGAAGCATTACATCACTTGCTCACCAATGGATCCTCTGCAGTGAATGGGTGCCATCAGAATGAGAGTCCAAACAGCTGATAAAAACATCACAAGTAATCCACACCTCTCCAGTCCATCAATTAACATCTTGTGAAGTGAAAACCTGCATGTTTGTAATAAATAAATCCATCATTAATACACCTTTATTACAAACATGCAGCTTTTCACTTCACAAGACAGTAACTGATTGAGCCATTGGTGAACAAGTGATGTAATGCTAAACTAATATACATATTGGATGGCCTGAGGGTGAGTAAATTTTCAGCTAATTTTAATTTTTGGGTGAACTATTCCTTTAAGAATAGGATTATTATACATTGTAAGAGTGGGGGCAAACATTTTACAAAGACAACACTGTACATCATGATGAGGGTATGGATGGTATCTAATCTGTTTTGAGAAATGAGACACACTGGTGCTCAACAGAACTGTGATGTCTGGGCAAATACAACAGCTCAGACTGTCTCTCCCAATTTTCTAGAGTGTGTGTGGGAATGTGGGTATGTGCGAACGATCACAGACATGGACGCTGATACGCCTTGACAGTGTTTTGGCAGAACAGTTCTGCCATGATCAAACACATTGAGCTTCAAATGCGGGGGTCTTTGTGCTCTCCACAGGGCCGTTCCTCGCTTTTGTGTTAGCTAGTGCTACAGGCTGTTCAGGCCTGTCTACTTGTGCTCTCATCAGCAGATCAAGCTCATGCTATGGGTCCAGCTTCTTTCAGTCCTGTCTCTGTTTTTCTCATCCCTCAGGCCTCCAGTTGATTCACAAAACTCTCGCCCACCGGTCCCAGCTTCGCCAGCATGAGTGGCCCAATAGCCGGAGGCCCAGCGGCCCTGCGATATTTCCGCCCTCTTTGGTGAGGTATGACACATGTTTTTACATACTGCATGAGAAAGTGCTCGGCTCAGTGTGGGAAACACACATTCCACACCCTGTTGTTGACCTTCATGAACTCACACACATACACGTCTCAGCACTGACTTCAGCCAAAGGAAGAGGAAGTCTGACCTGCTCAGCTGACAAGGTCAAACACACACACACACACACACACACACACACACACACATTTACATGCTGGGAACACAGATGTAAAAGCTCTGGACACATGTGAAACTGGCCATGTGTTCAGAGTGGAATATGATACACAACGCTTGAGAAGATTGAGACCACAATAGACATCACAAGGAGTTTGGAGACAATGGATTTCTGAAAGTGGTAAGTAAGTAAGAAAGTAAGTAAATAAATAAACAGTGACAATAAAAAAAAAACAAAAAAACAATTTCAGCAGTCGATAAAAAAAACTTTTATTTTATAATAAAAATTGTTTTAAAAGTGCTACCTGATCTCATGACGAAAACGTACCTGTGGGAACTTTTTCGCAAGACGTGAACAGAAATTAACACTACAGGCGGTAAAACATCAAGCACTAGTAATCGTTTTCGTACACAGTTATGATTACAGCTCCAAATATGCACCAATAAGTACATATCACTGCAGTTTCCAACAGAAATTTACATTAGAGGCAGTAAAATATTGAGCACTAGAAATCGTTTTCGTACACAGTTATGATTACAGCTTCATATGTTTCACTTTCTGGATGTAACAAGCTTGATCGGTAGTTCAGCCAGCAGGGAACTGGACTTAGGAAGTGGAATCCTTGGGTACGAATCCCATCAAAAACATAACTCACGATGAAAGAGCTGAAAGATGACAGATCAAAAAACAAGCTAAAATGACATGCTTGCATTTTTTACATCACATTCGCTTTTGTTCATACGTGTAGATTTAGGTGTAGTGCAGATGGTACGTTATTTTAAAACGTCATGGGGCATTAGAATTATAGCGCCACTCAATGGACATTTCAACTCAGAACTGCGGTGACACCTACAAAACCGTTCATCTGTTCCGGGTAAAAGAACTGAACACTCTTTTAACACCACTCAGTGGATATTTCACATCAAATATATGACGAAACGTACATGGTGGTACGTATTTTGCATCTTGCAAAAAAGTTCCCAGAGGTACGTTTTCATCATGAGACCAGGTTGCTACAGTCTGCAAGATTTTTGTAATGTTTTGAAAGACATCTCTTATGCTCATTTGATCAAAAAATACAGTAAAAACAGTAATATTGTGAAATATTATTACAATTTAAAATAATCATTTTCTATTTTAATATATTTTAAAATGACATTTTCTGAATTTTCAGCATCATTTCTTATTATTATCAATATCGAAAACAGCTGCGCTGGATAATATTTTTGTGGAAGTCCATGACACATTTCATTTGTCAGGATTCTTTGATGAATAGAAAATTCAAAAGAACAGCATTTTTTGTAGTATCATAAATGTCTTTACTGTCACGTTTGATCATTTAATTTAATGCATCCTTGCTAAATAAAAGTATAAAAGTAATAATTTCTTTAAAACAAATAAATAAATAAATAAATAAATATATATATATATATATATATATATATATATATATATACAGTATACTTTTAAGCCTAAACATTATTCTAAACTTAACCTTATTCTAAACTTAACCTAAGCTTTTGATGGGTAGTTTATATATCACATATTGACCTAATGCTGAACTATGAAAAAAAAAAAAAATAAGTAAATAAAACTAATATACTAAACTAAAAGTAATTGTTAATATATTTTAATGCATACGTATGACATTTGTTAATCATGTACAAACACATAATTTTGTGTTTGGTGCCGAATGAAGGGAGCAAAATTGCAAAGTTGAAAAGAACAAATAAAATTACAAAATGTGTCTTTTTAATTCATGAGTTCAGTATAGGATTACATGCTCAGTTTTTTTCACTTCTTAAAATTCTAATCCGTTCTTCTAATAACTGCAGATATATGCTCATGTTTAATAGTTCCTGCATAATTAATACCTTTGGTGAGAGGTAATGCATATACATCAAGCCTGGAGTCCATTCAAGGTTTTTTCAAGTGATAATTAGTATCAAAAACAACACGTGTTATTAAGTCAAGTGTACATTATGCAACACATGGTACATTTCAGTGATTGACTCTTGTCTGTCTGAAAATGAATCAGTTACTTGCTCATGCTGTACAAAACTGGCTACATGATGTTAGAGTTTTGTGGCTGGTTACCAAAGAGCTGCAATGCAGTTGCTAGGGTGTTCTGGATAGTATCCAAGTCATTGCTAAATTGTCACTTCCAGTCATAAGAGCCTAACTCCAATTCTGTCTTATATTCTTGTCTACTGATGCACATCTATGGGATTTTGGTGCCCATTTTCTTGTCAAGAAGGTGAAACTCTTGATCGAATCACTAAGCACATCTCTACAGTATCATTCATATCTGTATCACAAATAATGTGGAAGCAGTTACACGTAAAACTATTGTTAAAATCTCTAAAATTAAGTCAGCAGCAACAGTAGGCAAATAGTTGTGCATGCTAACAAGTAATAGTTTTATTCTGCTTAGGGAAAAAAAATTAAATTAAAAAGTTACAATTCTGACTTTTTTCCCCCTTGCAATTCTGAGCTTATAAAAGTTAATTGTAACTTTTTATCTCATAATTCTGACTTTTATTTGCAATTGCGATTTCTGTTTTTTTTTTTTTTTTTTCAATTTCTGAGACAAAAACATCAGAATTGTGAGATATAAACTACCACTTCTGAGAAAAAAAGTCTGAACTGTGAGATATAAATTTGCAATTTCAAGAAAAATTCAGATTTGTGAGATAAAAAGTATAATTTATTTATTTATTTATTTATTTATTTATTTTGGTAGTGGGGAAAAAATCTGAATTGTGAGATGTAAACTCAGAATTGTGAAATGTCAACTCACAGAAACAAGTCCAAATTGTTAGATAAAAAGTCACAATTACCTGTTTTTATTTTTTATTACATGGTATAAATAGGCTTCCATATTTAACTGACTAGGAGCAATCAAAAACGTTTAATTTCTTATGAAAACAAATAAAAAATGTTTGCGAGTTATTGCAGAATGTTTGCTGTTAATGCAGCCATTAATAGCAAAGCGTTAAATCGCTCAGTCTCGTCATCATTTTGGCCACTGAAGGCAGGCAGATGGACTCTGAATGACTGTAGGTGATGATGATGCACTGAGATGAATCTCACCCTCAGCAATACTGGAAATGAACAATTGGCCAAGACGCTTTCATATTTTCCCTTCTGTCACAGTATATAAGTACAGCACTTATAATCTACAGCAAAGGTGTCAACAGATAATTTCAGAAGTGTTTTTATAGTGCCTTTCAAAAGCTCCAGCAAGAACAAAAGCTTTGTGGCACAGAGGGCTGTCGTTATGTAACGAATAATGATAAATTAAACAGTGAATCAAAAGTGAATTAAATAGTGACGGCCTCAGACAGCGCAGTGTGCATTAGAATGAGATCATTTCTGGCAGAGGCACTAATTCAGATGTGTTCAGATGTGTGATGGGCGGAGAGAAGAATTCAGGTTTCCACACATACAGAACTCTCTCTCTATTCCTCGCCGTCTCATGCTGTGCATTAAACAACAGCTGGACTTTAATTAGACCCATCGGACAGATGGATGCAGGTAGATTCATTAATAGAGGCTGAAATATGCCTTTACTGTGCGCATAATGCAATTATAACTTACATGAATGCTTAATCGCATATGTAAGAATGACAGAGGGTGATGCAATGACTGTAAACATTTAAAGGAACAGTACACCCAAAAATGAAACACACTGAAAGACCCTGGTCATTACATGCTTTCATTATATGAAAAAAGACAGGATTAACAGGAAAAACAGGATTAACATTATTCTTTATACTGAAAAAGAAGTACACTTTAGCATACTTTAATAAAGGTAAGAAATAAATAATTATTTCACTACTATCTGTTTTCAAATCCACATTATTTAAATATCACAACATCAATGTCTGTCAAAAAGTAACATCCACAACACGTGGTAGTATTTACGAGAAGCAGACGTTCCTTGGAATACAAGTATTTAGAAAACCCACACAACTAGATGTTTTGACTACATCATCGCTTTCCAAGAAGAAGGAGATAATGGCAGCCTGAGTGGCTTCGACATTCTGTCTGTCAAGACGATAACGTACCTAATACATAACGCATGTGACTATAAATTTGTTATATAAATCGCTAAAATTGGTGATTTTTATCAACTGTAGTTCTCTTCTTAGTTGTTTAAAAGATTAAGAGCCAGATTTACTAAACAGGGCAAATTAGCTTTAGAGTGCAATTCCATAAAGTGCCGATGGGAGGAGAAAATTCTGCATGTGATTTACTGACAAAGAGCACATTAAAGAACACAGACGCAGCCAGATCATTTCCATAATGACCAGCACAATCTACCAAGAGCAGCACAAATTAACGCCTAATTTAAGACTTTTTTGGGGTGTTAAATAATGGCACAAATACCAGTAATCTGACGAGCGCAAATATTAGTAAATCGCGTTGCGTGATTCATTTTAATATCCTCCAATAAATTTTGTGTCTGAAAGGGAAACTCCTACAAATGCATATTCAATAAGGTCAGGCGCAAAAATAACTGTGTCCATGCCTTTTCAGCGCTAATTCTTCACTGCGCGTCTTTAGTAAACCCTGACAGTACTATTTTAACGCCAAAAGACGGTTTGCGCTGGCGCAAGCTGTTAGTAAATCTTGCCCTAAGGCAGTTATCATCGTTTGATAACATGTTGTTTAATTTTTCAATAGAACATGATTTTTACATGATTTATTACATTTAATTACCCCTTTGCAGATTTTGAGCCATACACTAAGTATATACTTATTATAGCTACTAAGAATATACAGTACATAAGTGTGAACCGAATGTAATGTTTTTCAGACATTCATGTATATCATATTATCTACAAGTAGTTTTTTAATATATACATTTAAGATTTGAAGTACACTACAAGAGCACATTCAATACAATTAAGTGCACTTCTTTTGTCACAAGGGTTAAAAAATCTCTTTTTGTATTGCACATTATGTTCAAATGCATGAAAGTGAATAATTGAACGGCATTTTATTTTGGGAAACTATTCCTTTAAAAGAAATGACTGTTTATGAAATAATATATAGAAAGAAATTGTTATAAAAGTTATCCGGTCTGAATGTCATTAAATCAGCAACTTTTAGTTTTAGTTTGAGTGACAGACTCTTCTAATTTCATTATTTTGCACATAAATTGGAAAAGCTTTCATATTCATTTGCCAAAATAGATAAACCTTTATATAAATACATCTGGAAGGCTTTCGGGCAGAAAGAGTGCATATGCGAGCATGCAGAGGAGAGTTTGGCAGCAGGCCCTGATGCCTCAAACTGACCTCATTCATCAGCACAACCTAAAGACTGATCAGCGCAGGCAGGCAGCCAAATGCATTAGTGATGTCATAGTGGTATTACGCATCATTGCTGCAGGGAACCAATGAGGCACAGAAGTGAGAGGAATGAGATCATGATCAGTGATAATATATGATCAGCTCTCTCTCCTTCTTCCATACTGTGCTCTCTGACACTGAATGTGGTGGTGATGCATATCAAGCAGCTGTGGAATCATTCCTCCACGTATGGCTCCACCTGATGTGCCTAATGATGCAGGACTGCTAAACTGGCCCTAATGCTAAAAAAGTATGGGGATTATTATTATTCATGGCATCTTTAGGCAATATGGGAGTAAAACTGTGATTTGCTTCGCTTGGCAAAGTCGTTTTCTTCAATATTTGAAGAAATTATGCATACTGTGCATAGTATGCATTTTATTTTCTTAATGCATGAAACACTATATGTACAAATATATTTAAATATGTATATATATCAAATCTTTGAGGTCAGTATGATTTTTTTTTTTTTTGAAAGAAATGAAATACTTTTACCAATGCTGCATTAAACTGTTACCAAAAATAAATTTCAAATAATTCATTTTTGTCAAATTTCCATTCATCAAAGAATCATGGACTAAAATGTATTACAGTTTCTACAAAAGTATTAATCAGCACAACTGTTTTCAATATTGATAATAAGAAGAAATATTTCTTGATCAGCAAATCAGAATATTAAAATGTTTGAATTTTAAAATTAAATGTAGGATCATGTGTCACTGAAAATTCAGCTTTGCCATCACATGAATAAATTACATTTTTTAATATATATGAACAGAAAACAGTTATTTTAAATTGTAACATTTCACAATATTACTGTTTTTACTGTATTTCTAATCAAATAAATGCAGCCTTAGTGAGTATTAACATTAAAGAAATCTTACTGACTTTTATATATATTAATTTAATTATGAGAATATTATTTAAAAAATAAATATGAACATTACTTTTATATATACGCACAAATACACACACACACACACACACACACACACACACACGTATTCTTATATTGCATTCTTAAAAAATGCAATGCATTTTACAATGAAAAAATATGACTAGACTACTCATTGAATTAAATGTATCCTTTTTAAACAAATTATTGCATCTAGCATGCAATATATTCTGTAGAGTAATAAAAACAGCTTTTGTTTTTAAAAGAGCACCCACAGAGACATATAGCAGATGTTCTCTTTTCATCTTTGGGGCCCCATATTCAGCCCTTGGCACCTGGGGGTGTCAGGATGGTGGGGGGAGAGTGAGAAAAAGAAAGCAGGAGGAGAGGGGGTGTATGTATTGTGAAATAGGGGTGATGGTTGTGGGGGTTGGACATATTTTGATGATAATGTTGCACACTTCTTGTATCAAGCGATCCCAGTCTTAGATCTGTACAAAAGGGCCCTGAACCCCACTGGTCCATGTCTATCAGACCATTTATAGGCAGAGGGTGGGTCACAAGCTGGCTGGTCCAGGGCCCAAAGGCATGGAGCCCCACCGCTCTGCCGTATGGGTCTCCACGTGTCTCTCTGCATGTGGTTTGCATCATTGCTTTTGTTACTGGCTTCCCTGTGTATAATTTCTGCAGCCGTTATTCAGCATCTAGATTTTGGTAATTCTAGCACATGAAAAAATCAGATGACAAATAAACAGGTTTTACTAAAGCAAATCTGAGTGTGGTTTGTATAGACCTGTAGCAAACACATCTATGCGTCTGACAGGGTTTAAAATCAATGCTGGATATTGCAATGATGTCATCAGTGGGTATGTTAGCACATCAGAGACTAGTCAATGGTTTTAACAAAGGCTAAACTTAGGACTAAAACTTCAACAGCACACAGTGCAAACAGCGATTTGCATAAAAGTTATTAAGCTTCATCTATTGGGAACGTTTCTTTGCTTAGAAATCAATAGTATGGCTCTAAAATCATATTAGGTAGCAGCTGGCACAAGTGTAATTAAACCTTTCCCTGAGGATTTCCCAGCATCCCTCTGGGGCTGTCTGGTGCAAACCACTCTCTATATCGTCCTCTTGTGTTAGGAGGATATAGAAACCCTGTAGAACAGAGTCCAGTTTTTTTGTGTGCCTTTATTATTAGGATTCTGTCTTTTACTTTAAAGTTACCACAGCCTTATCCCTCTCTATATTATCTTGTGTAAGTCTAAAGTGGAAAATAAAGCTGCATATTTGTTGTGTTCCTATTTTGTCTCATTGTGTAGTGCAATATCGCCACCTGGTGGTGTGAGATGGGAAGTTTTAGAAGTTTAAGTTTTAGATATCTGGTACGCCTTGGGGGAAAAGAACATAAAATAAAAAGTAGTTGTTTAATTGTATTGAATGTGTACTGTAATGTAAACTACACTCACTGATGAAACATACTAAAGCACATCAAGTACTTGATTACACATTTACATTTATGCATTTATCACCCACTTTCCAAAGTGACTTACATAAGAAGAACAAAAGCAATTTGTTAAAGAGCCAACAATATTTGTCATGTACAAAGACAGGTTTATTAGACAACAAGATTAGGAGGCAAGCTAGAGAAAAGGAGAAGTGGAGAAGGAGAAGGGGAAGGGGTGTGACGTGGGTTCTTTTTAGCTGACTAAGACGAGAAATGCTGCCATGTTCTGGATCATTTGCAGAGGCTTAGTCACGCTGGCTGAAAGGCCTGCCAGTAGAGCATTGCAGTAGTCCAGTCTCAAAGGGCTTAGATGAGGAGCTGTGTCACGTATTCTTACAGGAAGGGGCTGACACAACCAGCCTGTTGTTGAAATGTGGGTGGAAAAGCTCAGTTGGTCGTCAAAAAAGTTCCTTGCTATCCTGGTTGGTGTAAGTTTTGTCAACCCCAGGTGCCCAGTAATGTTGTGGCCAACTGACAGGTTTGCAGACATTACAAGGAGCACTGTCTTTGCAAGGTTGAGCTGCAGATGGCACTCCTTCATCCATGCAGAGATAACCAAGAGGCATGCTGGGGATCATGCTGTGCTTGTGCTTCTAGACTTGAGCGCTGCTTTTGACACTGTGGACCATGCTATCCTGCTTGCTCGCTTGAAGTACTGTGTTGGCATAAAAGGAAGTGCTCTTGAATGGTTTAATTCATATTTATCCAATTGAAGAGTTAACATCGGCAGCTCCTTTGTCGTGTGGTGTTCCCCAGGAGTCCATTTTAGCTCCTACTCTTTTTTTATTATATATCCTCCCATTGGGTTCTAGTTTTAGGAAGCATGGTCTGTGTTCCACTGCTATGCAGATGACACTCAAATCTATCTGCCCTTAAAACAGAGTTCAAATGGTCTGGAAGCACTTATGTCTTGCCTGTCTGATGCGAAAGCCTGGTTGTCTTTCAATTTTCTTAATTTTAATGAGAGTAAATCTGAAATAATTGTGTTTGGTCCGTCGGATTCTCTTAGTACACCTAAAGTAAATCTTGGCGATTTAACCTCTTCTGTGAAGCCTTGGGTAAAAAATCTGGGTGTTATTTTTGATGATGGTTTAAAATTTGACAAACAGATAAATACAGTGGTCAAATCCAGCTTTTTTCAGCTTCGACTTCAAGCAAAAGTAAAAACTATTCTGTCTAGTAAAAATCTTGAAAAAGTAATTAATGCTTTTATTACATCTAGATTGAACTATACTGCAACTCGCTGTATTTTGGGATTAGTCAGTCAGCCCTATCCCGCTTGCAGGTAGTTCAAAATGCAGCTGCAAGGCTTTTAACGAGTACCAAAAAACAGGATAACATTACATCGGTTCTACATTCTCTGCACTGGTTGCCTGTGCGTTATCGAGTTAATTTTTAAATTCTTCTCTTAGTGTTTAAATCATTAAACGGATTGGCCCTTCCTTATCTTTCAGATTTATTGTCTGAATATCGGCCCCTCCTGTCTCTCCGATCGTCCAACCAGAGATTATTATGCATCCCAAAGTCGAAGCTGAAATGCAGGGGTGACCGTGCTTTCTTAGTAGCTGCCCCTAGATTGTGGAATGCTCTGCCCCTCTGCATTAGATCTGCAGCTTCACTGTCTCTTTTTAAATACATGTTGAAAACTTACCTTTTTGATTTGGCATTTTGTAAATGAGAATGTTCTACTGTACTGTTTCTTTTTTAGTTATTATTTTTGCATTGTCTTATTGAGATTTTTTTGTTGTGCAGCACATTGGTCAACCCATGGTTGTGTTTAATAGTGCTATATAAATAAAACTGACATAGACATTGACAGGCATAACTCTTCTTGCCAGCCGAAGAGTTTCAGCAGGTCAGGATCTCCGAAGAGTGATCACTTTTGAAGCAAGACTTGTTGTCAAGTATATTGTTCTGTGAGATAAAGCAGAGAGCTAATTGAACAAAACTCTGGTGTTTATGTAAAATAACGGATGTTTATGTTGTGAGTCATAACGGCTAGCTATGTTGGTGAGATCTCTTGTAAAAGGTGGGAGGGGATTGGGTCTAAGACAAGTTGCAGGACGGCTGGCACAGAGGACTTTAGAGACCTTATACTTTGTGAGGGGTGAGATGGACGAGAAGAGAGGAATGTGTATGGATGAAGGTTGGCTGTGGGTAAGTGGTGCAGTGGTTCACCTTATTGGTGAAATAGCTGGTCATCAGCAATCAGAGAAGAGGTGGCAGGAGGTGGATGGGGACAGAGTAGAAAGGAGAATGTTATGAATAGTTTTCGGGTGTCTGAGGTCTAGTTGATTTTGTTTTGATAGTAAATGACCATGGCAATAGAGACACTGTAGGAGAAAGAAGGCAAGAGAAAATGATACTTGCTCAGGCCAGATGAGTCCATTTTCTCAGCAGTTCTGAGCCGCATATCAAAGATGACAGAGGGGATTATGAAATTACATGTACTCAAGTCTTACTTAAGTACGTCTAAAAAAGCACACATAAGTTCAACTGATTGCATTTAATATACATTTAACAATTTATTTTAATTCAATTGCACAAAATATGCAATTAAGAGTCCAAAAACATTACATTCAGTTCACATTAAATATATTAGTAAATGTATTATTTCTGTGATAAGTACTACTTTTTGAAAGTATGCTAAAGTGTACTTCTTTTTCACAAGGGTTCTCCTATGATTTTTGCGGAATCTATGAAGAGATGCAATATAAATATTGCAAAACATAATTGCATACTTTGATATTAATCATAAAGTTTCCATGAAAAATAGGAACAAACTATTATTTCCTGTTTTTTATGGCTCAAATTATAATCACCAGTGAAATATATTAGTATTATGTTAAAATACTACTAAATATTATACAGTAAATATTATAAAATAGTATTGTTATGCTAAATTATGCTAGTTTCCAGTGTCAAACGGTCACTCAAATATTATTCTTGTGTTTACCACAGCAAGGTAAAACAAAAAGGAAATGAAACCACAATCTTTAATAAATGAGTGAAAATATGGCTCTTATTGAGTCAGTACGAGTGTGCATAGATTACGAGCACCAAATACGCAGAGCCGGATGTGAATTCAGCAGTTCAGGACGCAACAACTGAGCCATGGCACGTGGAAGACGAATGGTATTTTTTATGCAATTTTATTTGCACAAAATGCAGAGTGAAAATATATTTTCTATGTAAAGTTAAAACTGAAACCTACAATATTACAGCAATTAACTTCCTTTATTTGCAAAATGGTGCAATTTTGATAGCGTCTGTTAGCATTAGCCTGCGAGTCTACGTCCTGTGGTCAGGCGAAAGTTTGTTTGTTTTGAAAAACTTGATGTTATCATCATATGGTGAAAAAAGAAGTACAATGATGCATCACTGTCTGGTTAATTTAATAGAAGGTTTCTGATGAAGTCATTTCCCTAGTTCAACACATTTTAGATGGAATAGAGGACCGAAGGCAAGTCCATCAGGGCAGAGCTAAGTGCAGTCAGATGCACATGGAATCAGAGGGGGCTTCTAGAAAGTTTAGCATGAATTTTGGAATGCTAAGCTCATTCTTAAGAAATGTTTAGTTATTGGAATAAATTCTGATTCTAGGAAGTTTTTGCTGTATCAGTACTCAACTGGTTTTCTTTTCTTCCTTTTCAGGTCCCAGTCCAATGTGAGGACATTGATAAAGTATGTTAAGTTTGTGTTGGTCTATTAAAATCAAGAATAAAATACTTTATGGGCTTAAATCCTCGCAAACTATATATAATTTGTTTTAAATCTGCAGATTTCAGTTCAGTGTCAGGATGACCGATTTGGTTTGGATGCGGAAGTGGTTTATGATGAAAAATCCTTTCCCTTATGGAGGTGCATTCCATTTGTGACTGGGTCATATCATGGGTAAACCTTTTGAAATGTACCTGCACCAAGGCCATAACCATGTCTTATTATGTTTGAGCTGGAATTTGTGATCTGCTTCTGTGAACAGTAAACTCTGCCTACTTTGATTTGATTGGCCATCTCAATGATTTTGATACTGACAAGTGCTGTTAGACCGATGAGGCAGACCAGCCACCATATATAACTTTTTAACTTTTTGTCATCCAAACAACAAACACAACAATACACGGCAGACTGCAACAATACATGTGCCGTATTATACAGATGCTTAGTTTTTAGTTATTTATTTTTTTAATGATATATTAAACATAATTATTTATTTTCCCCCAAAATCATTTGTAGGGGAAGAGTTCCTGGGCAGAATCAGGAAACAGGCAAGTATATTTAATATTTAAAAAGGGATAGTTCACCCAAAAATTAAAATTCAGTCATTATTAACTCACCCTGGTGTTGTTCTAATGCCGTTCTTTCTCTTTCGGACACCAAAAGGAGAAATTCTGAATAATGTCCTGCTCATGTCCATTATATGGATGATTCAATGGCAGAGTATACAACCAGTCACAAACTTAAGCATACAAAAAAATCCCAGATACAATGAGACGCCCGCCATATATTCTGTGTGTTCTTGAAGCGTACTGTAGGATTTGGTGAGGAAAACCATAAAAGGTAATTTATTATTTAGTCCAACTGTTGACCTACCTATAGGGCATTAGAATAACACCAGTGTTAGTAAATAATGACTGGATTTTCATTTTTTCATTTTCATCATTTCCATCTGATTTATGTTTCATCAGCTGCTGGTCAAGTGTGGGATTCATCTGCTATGAATGGACAAATCAGAGCAACTGCAGGCTTCTCCACAAATGCAGATGTTTTAGGTGCTGAGTCTGACAGCCAAACATTCACATATGGTAAGAAATGGTCTAAAAAGTCCAAATGATCAAAATGCAATATAAAACACTTGTTGATATTTTTTGTATCAAGACTCAAAAAGGCTGTCTGCTTGATCTAGGGGTTGTTCCCGGATTCATAGCACCTGATAGCATGGGAGGCAATGGCCATGAGCTGATGATGAATAGAGATGAACGTTATGAAGAAGAAACGCTTGTGCATCCAAAGGGAAAGAAGAAAAAAGCTGAGGGAGGGGAGAATACACACAGCTTCACCATTAAAGAGGAAAAGGATCCAGTCAACATCTGATTCTTGTGAAATGTGGCTTGATTACAAAGATATCACTTATTTTCTGTTGATTTAGCATACTGTATTTCTATAAGGTTAAGTAGTTCTAAAATGCTTAACAAAATTTTAACTATAACTCTAAATTTCTGTTCTGTAAATAAATAATATCTACAGAAGGATAATACAAGCTGTCATTCATTATTATAAATGGATAAGACTGTTATCTTAGCTTAGCTTCACCCAAAACTGAAAATTCTGTCGTCATACATAATTCCAAGCCCATTAGACTTTGGTTAATCTTCATAAAATAAACTAAGATATTTTAAATTATTCCTGAAGGGTTTCTATCCCTCAACTGAAAGTCCAGGTAACCCAAATTTAAAAATATCCAAAAGGGCTATAAAGGTGTTTTAGTTACTTATTTGGGGAAGAAAGCTTTCTGTTTTCATTCTGTCTCATCACACCTGTATTGCTTCCTCTCTCCTCACAGTTTTGGAATCATCTTTTTTTAACCTCTTTACTAACTCTCACAATGACCTCTAGTGGTCAGGAGAGAAAACAAATAAGTCTACCACAGGCATGTCTACTACAGCCTGCCATGTTCTGGATCATTTGCAGAGGCTTAGTCACACTGACTGAAAGGCCTGCCAGTAGAGCATTGCAGTAGTCCAGTCTTGAAGGGCTTGAACAAAGATCTGTGCTACATATTCTGACAGGAAGGGCCTGAATTTCCTAATTCTGTAAAACGTGAACCTACACGACCAGCCTGTTGTTGAAATGTAGATGGAAAATCTCAGCTGGTCGTCGAAAAGTACCTCCATGTTCCTTGCTGTCCTGGTTGGTGTTAGTGTTGTGGACATAGTTGCCCAGTGACACTGCATTCAACTGACAGGTTTGCAGACATTACAAAGAGCACTGTCTTTGCAAGGTTGAGCTTCAGATGGCACTCCTTCATCCATGCAGAGATGACCAAGAGGCATGCTGGGGATCATGCTGTGCTTGTGCTCCTAGACTTGAGCGCTGCTTTTGACACTGTGGACCATGCTATCCTGCTTGCTCACTTGAAATACTGTGTAGACATAAAAGGAAGTGCTCTTGAATGGTTTAACTCATATTTATCCAATTGAAGTTTTAGAGTTAACATCGGTGAACACTCATCAGAGGCAGCTCCTTTGTCGTGTGGTGTTCCCCAGGGATCCATTTTAACTCCTACTCTTTTTATTATATATCCTCCCATTGGGTTCTAGTTTTAGGAAGCATGGTCTGTGTTCCACTGCTATGCAGATGACACTCAAATCTATCTGCCCTTAAAACAGAGTTCAAATGGTCTGGAAGCACTTATGTCTTGCCTGTCTGATGCGAAAGCCTGGTTGTCTTTAAATTTTCTTAATTTTAATGAGAGTAAATCTGAAATAATTGTGTTTGGTCCGTCGGATTCTCTTAGTACACCTAAAGTAAATCTTGGCGATTTAACCTCTTCTGTGAAGCCTTGGGTAAAAAATCTGGGTGTTATTTTTGATGATGGTTTAAAATTTGACAAACAGATAAATACAGTGGTCAAATCCAGCTTTTTTCAGCTTCGACTTCTAGTGAAAGTAAAAACTATTCTGTCTAGTAAAAATCTTGAAAAAGTAATTAATGCTTTTATTACATCTAGATTGGACTACTGCAACTCGCTGTATTTTGGGATTAGTCAGTCAGCCCTATCCCGCTTGCAGGTAGTTCAAAATGCAGCTGCAAGGCTTTTAACGAATACCAAAAAACAGGATAACATTACATCGGTTCTACGTTCTCTGCACTGGTTGCCTGTGCGTTATCGAGTTAATTTTTAAATTCTTCTCTTAGTGTTTAAATCATTAAATGGATTGGTCCCTCCTTATCTTTCAGATTTATTGTCTGAATATCGGCCCCTCCTGTCTCTCCGATCGTCCAACCAGAGATTATTATGCATCCCAAAGTCGAAGCTGAAATGCAGGGGTGACCGTGCTTTCCTAGTAGCTGCCCCTAGATTGTGGAATGCTCTGCCCCTCTGCATTAGATCTGCAGCTTCACTGTCTGTTTTTAAATACATGTTGAAAACTTACCTTTTTGATATGGCTTTTTGTAAATGAGAATGTTCTACTGTACTGTTTCTTTTTTAGTTATTATTTTTGCAT
The DNA here is from genome assembly GCA_039654775.1 of Spinibarbus caldwelli. NCBI lineage: Eukaryota > Metazoa > Chordata > Actinopteri > Cypriniformes > Cyprinidae > Spinibarbus > Spinibarbus caldwelli. Next base: position 18,801,055 of record CM077253.1, on the reverse strand, counting down.
TGTCTTACTGAGATTTTTTTGTTGTGCAGCACATTGGTCAACCCATGGTTGTGTTTAATAGTGCTATATAAATAAAACTGACATAGACATTGACAGGCAGAGATACAAGCTGAGACAGTAGGATCATCAGGTTAAAATGATAGATAGAGCTGTATATTGTTTGCATAGCAGTGGTAGGAGAAGCCATGTGCCTTTATAATTATTCCCAGTAAAGTTGTGTAAATGTAGAAAAGAAGAGGTGCAAGCACTGAACCTTGAGGCATCCCAGGGACACTAAAGATCTGCCTATGAGGAAAGATTGAAGTCTAAAGTACTGTACCTGTGATGCCCATGTCAGAAAGTTTGAGCACGAGGATCTAGTGGTCAGCAGTGTCAAAGGCAGCAAAAATGTCTAGTAAAATAAGGACAGATTGGAGTTTAAGACTTTAAATAGTCCTGCCTCCCCCTGTTTGTTTGAATTACTTCTGCCTTATCTCCCCACTCGGTCTCTTAGATCATCTCAACTTGGCCTTGTGTCCATTCCTAGATCTTGGTTACTATAGGTGGAAGGTCATTTTGAAGAGCTCATATCTAAAAATATGCTTGAAATGTAGTTTAGATAATCTGGAATTTGTACTTTCGATGTATGTGTTTTTTGTTTGTTTGTTTGTTTGTTTGTTTGTTTGTGTTTGTTTGTTTGTTTGTTTTGCATGTGTGTTTATTGTATTAATTCTGAGGTTTTTTTATACCCATGAAATGTACCTGAAATGTAAAGCAACCGTGATCTGTAGAAAGGCGCTATATGAACAGCTTCTTCTTGCCAGCCGAAGAGTTTCAGCAGGTCAGGATCTCCGAATAGTGAGCACTTTTGAAGCAAGACTTGTTGTCAAGTATATTGTTCTGTGAGCTAAAGCAGAGAGCTGATTGAACAAAACTCTGGTGTTTATGTAAAATAACGGGTGTTTATGTTGTGAGTCATAATGGCTAGCTACGTTGGTGAGATCTCTTGTAAAAGGTGGGAAGGGATTGGGTCTAAGACAAGTTGCAGGACGGCTGGCATAGAGGACTTTAGAGACCTTATACTTTGTGAGGGGTGAGATGGACGAGAAGAGAGGAATGTGTATGGATGAAGGTTGGCTGTGGGTAAGTGGTGCAGTGGTTCACCTTATTGGTGAAATAGCTGGTCATCAGCAATCAGAGAAGAGGTGGCAGGAGGTGGATGGGGACAGAGTAGAAAGGAGAATGTTATGAATAGTTTTCGGGTGTCTGAGGTCTAGTTGATTTTGTTTTGATAGTAAATGACCATGGCAATAGAGACACTGTAGGAGAAAGAAGGCCAGAGAAAATGATACTTGCTCAGGCCAGATGGGTCCATTTTCTCAGCAGTTCTGAGCCGCATATCAAAGATGACAGAGGGGATTATGAAATTACATGTACTCAAGTCTTACTTAAGTACGTCTAAAAAAGCACACATAAGTTCAACTGATTGCATTTAATATACATTTAACAATTTATTTTAATTCAATTGCACAAAACATGCAATTAAGAGTCCAAAAACATTACATTCAGTTCACATTAAATATATTAGTAAATATATTATTTCTGTGATAAGTACTACTTTTTGAAAGTATGCTAAAGTGTACTTCATTTTCACAAGGGTTCTCCTATGATTTTTGCGGAATCTATGAAGAGATGCAATATAAATATTGCAAAACATAATTGGATACTTTGATGTTAATCATGAAGTTTCCATGAAAAATAGGAACAAACTACTATTTCCTGTTTTTTTATGGTTCAAATTATAATCACCAGTGAAATATATTAGTACTATGTTAAAATACTACTAAATATTATACAGTAAATATTATAAAATAGTAATGTTATGCTAAATTATGCTAGTTTCCAGTGTCAAACGGTCACTCAAATATTATTCTTGTGTTTACCACAGCAAGGTAAAACAAAAAGGAAATGAAACCACAATCTTTAATAAATGAGTGAAAATATGACTCTTATTGAGTCAGTATGAGTGTGCATAGATACCATAATACGCAGAGCCGGATGTGAATTCAGCAGTTCAGGACGCAACAACTGAGCCATGGCACGTGGAAGACGAATGGTATTTTTTATGCAATTTTATTTGCACAAAATGCAGAGTGAAAATATATTTTCTATGTAAAGTTAAAACTGAAACCTACAATATTACAATTAACTTCCTTTATTTGCAAAATGGTGCAATTTTGATAGCGTCTGTTAGCATTAGCCTGCGAGTCTACGTCCTGTGGTCAGGCGAAAGTTTGTTTGTTTTGAAAAACTTGATGTTATCATCATATGGTGAAAAAAGAAGTACAATGATGCATCACTGTCTGGTTAGTTTAATAGAAGGTTTCTGATGAAGTCATTTCCCTAGTTCAACACATTTTAGATGGAATGGAGGACCGAAGGCAAGTCCATCAGGGCAGAGCTAAGTGCAGTCAGATGCACATGGAATCAGAGGGGGCTTCTAGAAAGTTTAGCATGAATTTTGGAATGCTAAGCTCATTCTTAAGAAATGTTTAGTTATTGGAATAAATTCTGATTCTAGGAAGTTTTTGCTGTATCAGTACTCAACTGGTTTTCTTTTCTTCCTTTTCAGGTCCCAGTTCAATGTGAGGATATTGATAAAGTATGTTAAGTTTGTGTTGGTCTATTAAAATCAAGAATAAAATACTTTATGGGCTTAAATCCTCGCAAACTATATATAATTTGTTTTAAATCTGCAGATTTCAGTTCAGTGTCAGGATGACCAATTTGGGTTGGATGCGGAAGTGGTTTATGATGAAAAATCCTTTCCCTTATGGAGGTGCATTCCATTTGTGACTGGGTCATATCATGGGTAAACCTTTTGAAATGTACCTGCACCAAGGCCATAACCATGTCTTATTATGTTTGAGCTGGAATTTGTGCTCTGCTTCTGTGAACAGTAAACTCTGCCTACTTTGATTTGATTGGCCATCTCAATGATTTTGATACTGACAAGTGCTGTTAGACCGATGAGGCAGACCAGCCACCATACATAACTTTTTAACTTTTTGTCATCCAAACAACAAACACAACAATACACGGCAGACTGCAACAATACATGTGCCGTATTATACAGATGCTTAGTTTTAAGTTATTTATTTTTTAATGATATATTAAGCATAATTAGTTATTTTCCCCCAAAATCATTTGTAGGGGAAGAGTTCCTGGGCAGAATCAGGAAACAGGCAAGTATATTTAATATTTAAAAAGGGATAGTTCACCCAAAAATTAAAATTCAGTCATTATTAACTCACCCTGGTGTTATTCTAATGCCGTTCTTTCTCTTTCGGACACCAAAAGGAGAAATTCTGAATAATGTCCTGCTCATGTCCATTATATGGATGATTCAATGGCAGAGTATACAACCAGTCACAAACTTAAGTATACAAAAAAATCCCAGATACAATGAGACGCCCGCCATATATTTTGTGTGTTCTTGAAGCATACTGTAGGATTTGGTGAGGAAAACCATAAAAGGTCATTTATTATTTAGTCCAACTGTTGACCTACCTACAGGGCATTAGAATAACACCACTGTTAGTAAATAATGACTGAATTTTCATTTTTTCATTTTCATCATTTCCATCTGATTTATGTTTCATCAGCTGCTGGTCAAGTGTGGGATTCATCTGCTATGAATGGACAAATCAGAGCAACTGCAGGCTTCTCCACAAATGCAGATGTTTTAGGTGCTGAGTCTGACAGCCGATCATTCACAGATGGTAAGAAATGGTCTAAAAAGTCCAAATGATCAAAATGCAATATAAAACACTTGTTGATATTTTTTGTATCAAGACTCAAAAAGGTTATCTGCTTGATCTAGGGGTTGTTCCCGGATTCATGGCACCTGATAGCATGGGAGGCAATGACCATGAGCTGATGATGAATAGAGATGAACGCTATGAAGAAGAAACACATGTGCATCCAAAGGGAAAGAAGAAAAAAGCTGAGGGAGGGGAGAACACAGCTTCACCATTAAAGAGGAAAAGGATCCAGTCAACATCTGATTCTTGTGAAATGTGGCTTGATTACAAAGATATCACTTATTTTCTGTTGATTTAGCATACTGTATTTCTATAAGGTTAAGTAGTTCTAAAATGCTTAACAAAATTTTAACTATAACTCTAAATTTCTGTTCTGTAAATAAATAATATCTACAGAAGGATAATACAAGCTGTCATTCATTATTATAAATGGATAAGACTGTTATCTTAGCTTAGCTTCACCCAAAACTGAAAATTCTGTCGTCAAACATAATTCCAAGCCCATTAGACTTTGGTTAATCTTCATAACATAAACTAAGATATTTTAAATTATTCCTGAAGGGTTTTTATCCCTCAACTGAAAGTCCAGGTAACCCAAATTTAAAAATATCCAAAAGGGCTATAAAGGTGTTTTAGTTACTTATTTGGGGAAGAAAGCTTTCTGTTTTCATTCTGTCTCATCACACCTGTATTGCTTCCTCTCTCCCCACAGTTTTGGAATCATCTTTTTTTAACCTCTTAACTAACTCTCACAATGACCTCTAGTGGTCAGGAGAGAAAACAAATACGTCTACCACAGGCATGTCTACTACAGCCTGCCATGTTCTGGATCATTTGCAGAGGCTTAGTCACACTGACTGAAAGGCCTGCCAGTAGAGCATTGCAGTAGTCCAGTCTTGAAGGGCTTGAACAAAGATCTGTGCTACATATTCTGACAGGAAGGGCCTGAATTTCCTAATTCTGTAAAACGTGAACCTACACGACCAGCCTGTTGTTGAAATGTAGATGGAAAATCTCAGCTGGTCGTCGAAAAGTTCCTCCATGTTCCTTGCTGTCCTGGTTGGTGTTAGTGTTGTGGACATAGTTGCCCAGTGACACTGCATTCAACTGACAGGTTTGCAGACATTACAAGGAGCACTGTCTTTGCAAGGTTGAGCTTCAGATGGCACTCCTTCATCCATGCAGAGATGACCAAGAGGCATGCTGGGGATCATGCTGTGCTTGTGCTCCTAGACTTGAGCGCTGCTTTTGACACTGTGGACCATGCTATCCTGCTTGCTCGCTTGAAATACTGTGTAGGCATAAAAGGAAGTGCTCTTGAATGGTTTAACTCATATTTATCCAATTGAAGTTTTAGAGTTAACATCGGTGAACACTCATCAGAGGCAGCTCCTTTGTCGTGTGGTGTTCCCCAGGGATCCATTTTAACTCCTACTCTTTTTATTATATATCCTCCCATTGGGTTCTAGTTTTAGGAAGCATGGTCTGTGTTCCACTGCTATGCAGATGACACTCAAATCTATCTGCCCTTAAAACAGAGTTCAAATGTTCTGGAAGCACTTATGTCTTGCCTGTCTGATGCGAAAGCCTGGTTGTCTTTAAATTTTCTTAATTTTAATGAGAGTAAATCTGAAATAATTGTGTTTGGTCCGTCGGATTCTCTTAGTACACCTAAAGTAAATCTTGGCAATTTAACCTCTTCTGTGAAGCCTTGGGTAAAAAATCTGGGTGTTATTTTTGATGATGGTTTAAAATTTGACAAACAGATAAATACAGTGGTCAAATCCAGCTTTTTTCTGCTTCGACTTCTAGTGAAAGTAAAAACTATTCTGTCTAGTAAAAATCTTGAAAAAGTAATTAATGCTTTTATTACATCTAGATTGGACTACTGCAACTCGCTGTATTTTGGGATTAGTCAGTCAGCCATATCCCGCTTGCAGGTAGTTCAAAATGCAGCTGCAAGGCTTTTAACGAATACCAAAAAACAGGATCACATTACATCGGTTCTACATTCTCTGCACTGGTTGCCTGTGCGTTATCGAGTTAATTTTTAAATTCTTCTCTTAGTGTTTAAATCATTAAACGGATTGGCCCTTCCTTATCTTTCAGATTTATTGTCTGAATATCGGCTCCTCCTGTCTCTCCGATCGTCCAACCAGAGATTATTATGCATCCCAAAGTCGAAGCTGAAATGCAGGGGTGACCGTGCTTTCTTAGTAGCTGCCCCTAGATTGTGGAATGCTTTGCCCCTCTGTATTAGAGCTGCATCTTCACTGTCTGTTTTTAAATACATGTTGAAAACTTACCTTTTTGATTTGGCTTTTTGTAAATGAGAATGTTCTACTGTACTGTTTCTTTTTTAGTTATTCTTTTTGCATTGTCTTATTGAGATTTTTTTGTTGTGCAGCACATTGGTCAACCCATGGTTGTGTTTAATAGTGCTATATAAATAAAACTGACATAGACATTGACGGGCAGAGATACAAGCTGAGACAGTAGGATCATCAGGTTAAAATGATAGATAGAGCTGTGTATTGTTTGCATAGCAGTGGTAGAAGAAGCCATGTGCCTTTATAATTATTCCCAGTAAAGTTGTGTAAATGTAGAAAAGAAGAGGTGCAAGCACTGAACCTTGAGGCATCCCAGGGACACTAAAGATCTGCCTATGAGGAAAGATTGAAGTCTAAAGTACTGTACCTGTGATGCCCATGTCAGAAAGTTTGAGCACCAGGATCTAGTGGTCAGCAGTGTCAAAGGCAGCAAAAATGTCTAGTAAAATAAGGACAGATTGGAGTTTAAGACTTTAAATAGTCCTGCCTCCCCCTGTTTATCTGAATTACTTCTGCTTTATCTCCCCACTCGGTCTCTTAGATCATCTTAACTTGGCCTTGTGTCCATTCCTAGATCTTGGTTACTATAGGTGGAAGGTCATTTTGAAGAGCTCATATCTAAAAACATGCTTGAAATGTAGCTTAGATAATATGGAATTTGTAATTTCGATGTATGTGTTTTTTGTTTGTTTGTTTGTTTTTGTTTGTTTATTTGTTTGTTTGTTTTGCATGTGTGTTTATTGTATTAATTCCGAGGTTTTTTTATACCCATGAAATGTACCTGAAATGTAAAGCAACCGTGAGCTGTAGAAAGGTGCTATATGAACAGCTTCTTCTTGCCAGCCGAAGAGTTTCAGCAGGTCAGGATCTCCGAATAGTGAGCACTTTTGAAGCAAGACTTGTTGTCAAGTATATTGTTCTGTGAGATAAAGCAGAGAGCTGATTGAACAAAACTCTGGTGTTTATGTAAAATAATGGGTGTTTATGTTGTGAGTCATATCGGCTAGCTACGTTGGTGAGATCTCTTGTAAAAGGTGGGAGGGGATTGGGTCTAAGACAAGTTGCAGGACGTTTGGCACAGAGGACTTTAGAGACCTTATACTTTGTGAGGGGTGAGATGGACGAGAAGAGAGGAATGTGTATGGATGAAGGTTGGCTGTGGGTAAGTGGTGCAGTGGTTCAACTTATTGGTGAAATAGCTGGTCATCAGCAGTCAGAGAAGAGGTGGCAGGAGGTGGATGGGGACAGAGTAGAAAGGAGAATGTTATGAATAGTTTTCGGGTGTCTGAGGTCTAGTTGATTTTGTTTTGATAGTAAATGACCATGGCAATAGAGACACTGTAGGAGAAAGAAGGCAAGAGAAAATGATACTTGCTCAGGCCAGATGGATCCATTTTCTCAGCAGTTCTGAGCTGCATATCCAAGATGACAGAGGGGATTATGAAATTACATGTACTCAAGTCTTACTTAAGTACGTCTAAAAAAGCACACATAAGTTCAACTGATTGCATTTAATACACATTTAACAATTTATTTTAATTCAGTTGCACAAAATATGCAATTAAGAGTCCAAAAACATTACATTCAGTTCACATTAAATATATTAGTAAATGTATTATTTCTGTGATAAGTACTCTTTTTGAAAGTATGCTAAAGTGTACTTCTTTTTCACAAGGGTTCTCCTATTATTTTTGCGGAATCTATGACGAGATGCAATATAAATATTGCAAAACATAATTGCATACTTTGATGTTAATCATGAAGTTTCCATGAAAAATAGGAACAAACTTCTATTTCCTGTTTTTTATGGCTCAAATTATAATCACCAGTGAAATATATTAGTATTTTGTTAAAATACTACTAAATATCATACAGTAAATATAAAATAGTATTGTTATGCTTCTTAACGGTCACTCAAATATTATTCTTGTGTTTACCACAAGGTAAAACAAAAAGGAAATGAAACCACAATCTTTAATAAATGAGTGAAAATATGACTCTTATTGAGTCAGTATGAGTGTGCATAGATTACGAGCACCATAATACGCTGAGCCGGATGTGAATTCAAAAGTTCAGGACGCAACAACTGAGCCATGGCACGTGGAAGACGAGTGGTATTTTATATGCAATTTTATTTGCTCAAAATGCAGAGTGAAAATATATTTTCTATGGAAAGTTAAAACTGAAACTTACAATATTACAACAATTAACTTCCTTTATTTACAAAATGGTGCAATTTTGATAGCGTCTGTTAGCATTAGCTTGCGAGTCTACGTCCTGTGGTCAGAGCGAAAGTTTGTTTGTTTTGAAAAACTTGATGTTATCATCATATGGTGAAAAAAGAAGTACAATGATGCATCACTGTCTGGTTAATTTAATAGAAGGTTTCTGATGAAGTCATTTGCCTAGTTCAACACATTTTAGATGGAATAGAGGACCGAAGGCAAGTCCATCAGGGCAGAGCTAAGTGCAGTCAGATGCACATGGAATCAGAGGGGGCTTCTGGAAAGTTTAGCATGAATTTTGGAATGCTAAGCTCATTCTTAAGAAATGTTTAGTTATTGGAATAAATTCTGATTCTAGGAAGTTTTTGCTGTATCAGTACTCAACTGATTTTCCTTTCTTCCTTTTCAGGTCCCAGTCCAATGTGAGGACATTGATAAAGTATGTTAAGTTTGTGTTGGTCTATTAAAATCAAGAATAAAATACTTTATGGGCTTAAATCTTTGCAAACTATATATAATTTGTTTTAAACCTGCAGATTTCAGTTCAGTGTCAGGATGACCAATTTGGGTTGGATGCGGAAGTGGTTTATTATGAAAAATCCTTTCCCTTATGGAGGTGCATTCCATTTCTGACTGGGTCATATCATGGGTAAACCTTTTGAAATGTAGCTGCACCAAGGCCATAACCATGTCTTATTATGTTTGACCTGGAATTTGTGCTCTGCTTCTGTGAACAGTAAACTCTGCATACTTTGATTTGATTGGCCATCTCAATGATTTTGATACTGACAAGTGCTGTTAGACCGATGAGGCAGACCAGCCAACATACATAACTTTTTAACTTTGTGTCATCCAAACAACAAACACAACAATGCACGGCAGACTGCAACAATACATGTGCCGTATTATACAGATGCTTACTTTTTAGATATTTATTTTTTTAATGATATATTAAGCATAATTAGTTATTTTCCCCCAAAATCATTTGTAGGGGAAGAGTTCCTGGGCAGAATCAGGAAACAGGCAAGTATATTTAATATTTAAAAAGGGATAGTTCACCCAAAAATTAAAATTCAGTCATTATTAACTCACCCTGGTGTTGTTCTAATGCTGTTCTTTCTCTTTCGGACACCAAAAGGAGAAATTCTGAATAATGTCCTGCTCATGTCCATTATATGGATGATTCAATGGCAGAGTATACAACCAGTCACAAACTTAAGTATACAAAAAAATCACAGATACAATGAGACGCCCGCCATATATTTTGTGTGTTCTTGAAGCATACTTTAGGATTTGGTGAGGAAAACCATAAAAGGTAATTTATTATTTAGTCCAACTGTTGACCTACCTATAAGGCATTAGAATAACACCACTGTTAGTAAATAATGACTGAATTTAATTTTTTTCATTGAAATCACTGAATTTAACCATTTCCATCTGATTTATGTTTCATCAGCTGCTGGTCAAGTGTGGGATTCATCTGCTATGAATGGACAAATCAGAGCAACTGCAGGCTTCTCCACAAATGCAGATGTTTTAGGTGCTGAGTCTGACAGCCGAACATTCACAGATGGTAAGAAATGGACTAAAAAGTCCAAATGATCAAAATGCAATATAAAATACTTGTTGATATTTTTTGTATCAGGACTCAAAAAGGCTATCTGCTTGATCTAGGGGTTGTTCCCGGATTCATAGCACCTGAAAGCATGGGAGGCAATGGCCATGAGCTGATGATGAATAGAGATGAACGTTATGAAGAAGAAACGCTTGTGCATCCAAAGGGAAAGAAGAAAAAAGCTGAGGGAGGGGAGAACACAGCTTCACCATTAAAGAGGAAAAGGATCCAGTCAACATCTGATTCTTGTGAAATGTGGCTTGATTACAAAGATGTCACTTATTTTCTGTTGATTTAGCATACTGTATTTCTATAAGGTTAAGTAGATCTAAAACGTTTAACAAAATTTTAACCTATAACTCTAAATTTCTGTTCTGTCTAAATAAATAATATCTACAGAAGGATAATACAAGCTGTCATTCATTATTGTAAATGGATAAGACTATTATCTTAGCTAAAGGGATCTTCACCCAAAACTGAAAATTCTGTCATCATACGTAATTCCAAGCCCATTAGACTTTGGTTAATCTTCAAAACATAAATTAAGATATTTTAAATTAAACCTGAAAGGTTTCTATCCCTCACCTGAAAGTCCAGGTAACCCAAACTTAAAAATATAATTTGCAGAGGCTTAGTCACACTGACTGAAAGGCCTGCCAGTAGAGCATTGCAGTAGTCCAGTCTTGAAGGGCTTGGACAAAGATCTGTGCTACATATTCTGACAGAAAGGGCCTGAATTTCCTAATTCTGTAAAACGTGAACCTACATGACCAGCCTGTTGTTGAAATGCAGATGGAAAATCTCAGCTGGTCTTCGAAAAGTACCTCCATGTTCCTTGCTGTCCTGGTTGGTATTAGTGTTGTGGACCCTAGTTGCCCAGTGACACTGCATTCAACTGACAGGTTGGTAGGGATTACAAGAAGTGTTGCCTTTGCAAGGTTGAGCAGCAGATGGCGCTCCTTCATCCAAGCAGAGATGTCTGAGAGACAGTCAGAGATGCAAGCTGAGAAAGTGGGATTATCAGGTTGAAATGATAGATAGAGCTGTGTATCGTTTGCATAGCAGTGGTAGGAGAAGCCACGTGCCTTTATGATCATTCCCAGTAAAGTTGTGTAAATGGAGAAAAGAAGAGGTGCAAGCACTGAACCTTGAGGCACCCCAGTGACTCAGTCACACCTCCTCTCTATGAAACATTTAAAGATCTGTCTTTAAGGTAAGACTGAAGCCAATAAAGTACTGTACCTGTGATGCCCAAGTCAGAAAGGTTATACATGGGGATCTGGTGGTCAACAGTGTCAAAGGCAGCAGAAAGGTCTAGTAAAATAAGGACAGATTGGAGTTTAAGGCTTTAAATAGTCCTGCCCCTCCTTGTTTGTCCGAAGTACTTCTGCCTTACCTAACCACTCGGTCTCTTTGATCAATTGAACTTTGCCTTTTATCCATTCCTGGATCTTGGTTACTATATGGGGAAGGTCATTTTGAAGAGCTCATATCTAAAAATATGCTTGAAATGTAGATTAGATAATCTGGAATTTGTACTTTTGATGTATGTGGGGTTTTTTTGCATATGTATTTTATGTTATTAATTCTGTGTTTTTTGTCCGTGAAATGTACCTGAAATGTAAAGCAACCTTGAGCTGAGAAAGGCAATATATGAATAAAACAGCGTCTTCTTGCCAGCCAAAGAGATTCAGAAATGATCAGCAGGTCAGGATCTCAGAGGAATGATCACTTTTGAAGCAAGACTTGTTGCCAAGTATATGGATTTGTGAGAGAAAGCAGAGAGCTGATTGAACACACAACTCTTTCAAGAGTTTTTGACAAAAAAGGTGGCATTTTGAGCATTTTGAATTAAATATGGTAGAAAATCTGCCAGTAGTAATGAGCGTTTATGTTGTTAGTCAAAACGGGTAGCAATATGCGTGAGATCTCTTGGGGGGGGGGTCTAAAAGACAAATTGCAAGATGGCTGGCACAGAGGACTCTAGAGACCTGTGTATGGATGAAGGTTGGCTGTGGGTAAGTGGTGCAAAGAACAAGTTGCTGATGGCTGCCACCTTATTGGTGAAATGGCTGGCAAAGTCATCAACAGTAGTTAGAGAAGAGGTGGAAGGAGGTGGATGGGGACAGAATAGAGATGAGAATGTTATGCTTTGATTTTAGGTGTCTAAGGTGTTGCTGATTTTGTTTTGGTAGCAAATGACCATGGCAATAGAGACACTACAGGGGAAAGCAGACATGAGAGTATGATTCTCAAGGCAAGATGTTAAGGTAGAGCACAGAGTGTCTGTTTTTTTTTATTGACATCAAGAGCAGAGAACTGGTTAGTGGGGGAGAAGGATGCAGAGACCACAGAGGAAAAACATAGGGAGAGAGTGGAGGTTATCTCGGTTTTAACAAAAGCAGGAGGAGACCATGGTGAGCCAAAAGGCAGAGTGACTGGAGAACTGGAGAGGTAAGAGAGATGTGGTCAATTAACAAAATGGTTTTCTGGTTACGTGTTAGGATGAGGTCTGGCTCCTTGCCTGTTTTGTGTGTCACAGGGGTTTGCTGTCTTGTGAGGTCAAACAAGGCCAGAAGAGCAAGAACAGGGGAGTCTAGTTCTGGTCCTGGAGGGCCAACGCCCCGCAGAGTTTAGCTCCAACTTGTCCCAACATATACTTACCTGGAAGACTATAGTAATCCTGAAACCCTTAATTCCTTTGTTTCAGGTGTGTTTAATTGGATTTGGAGCTAAACTCTGCAGGACAGTGGCCCACCAGAAGCAGGATTGGACACCACGGAGCTCGGAAATCAGTCACTTGATGTTAATTTACGTAGACGTTAAAGTCACCAAAAACCACCAGCGATGAAAACAATGACAAGATTAAGTTTAACAGATTTAGTTACAGTAATGACATGGTATTTCATATCATGTCATTACTATGATTAGGAAAATCATAAAGTAGTAAGGAAGAAACATTAAGAAATAAGTGCAGCGTGCTGTGCCTTGTCAGTGTCCTTGCTTGGTGGACTTCCACAGGAAGACTTACAGGTCTTACCTGAGCTGGTCTTCACACAAAGAAGGTTTCAGACAAGGACATTTTCATTTAATTGCAAATAACATCCAATTAAGTGTCCCAGAAACAACAAATTCAGTTAATATTTAAGTATATTCTTTTAAAGTACATTCTTTCTCTAAAAAGTTCTCTTTTTTAAAGTATGCTAATGTGTTCTTGTTCATAAGGGATCTCCTGTGATTTCTGCAGAATCTATGAAGAAGTGCACTATAAAAATTGTGGAACATAATTGCATACTTTGAGGTGAATCATGCAGTCTACATGGAAAAAGAGGAACAAACTACCATTTCACAATGTTTTATGCTACATTTATAATAAAATGGATCAGCATTACAGTCCTGTTCCTCGTGTACATACTATGTACTTATTATAGTAATTACAATAACTAGGTAATAACTAGATACTAACCAACCCTTAAACCAAATCCTACCCCATGTAGTTACATTATATTACGAGTACTTTCTTAGGTAAGTACATTCTAAGTACACTGTAAGTACATGCAAGTACACATACTGTAAAATAAAGTGCAACCAAGTTTTTTTCAGTTAAACTAAATTATGGTAGTGTCAAGTGACACAATTTGACTGTCACATAAATAATGTCTGTCCTTCTCATAGAAAGGTACCACAAAAGGAAATGAAACCACAATCTTAATAAAGGAGTGAAAATATGACTGTTATGTCTCATAATGAGTATAAGTGTGTATAGAATGCAAGCAACAATATGCAAAAAGCAAACCCGGATGCCACGTGAAAACAAAAGAAGGTTACATCACTTCAGCCATGACACGTGGAAGACGAAGGGTATTTCATATGCAATTTTATATGCACAAAATGCAGGATGAGAAGATATTTACTATGAAAAGTTAAAATCGAAACCTACAGTATTACAACAGTTAACTTCCTTTATTGCCAAATGGTGTATTTGTGGATTTTGACAGTGTGTGAAAGCGTGTTAGCATTAGCCTGTGAGGCTAGGTCTTGTGGGCAGACCGAAAGTTTGTGTTTTGGTTTTAAAACCCTGATGTTACTATTTGGTTAGTTTCATTGAAGGTTTCTGTTTAAGTACATTTGCCTAATCAAATCTGATTTAGATGGGATGGAGAACCAAAGGCAGTTACACGGAAACAGTAGGGGCTTCTGGATTGTTTAGCATGAATTTTGGATTGCTAAAGTCATGCTAAGGAAATGTTTAGTAATTGAAAAAATTACTGAGTCTAATAATATTTTGGTGTATAAGTTCTCCACCGGTTTGCTTTTTTTAATCTTTATTTTTTCTTTTCAGGTCCCAATCCAATGTGAAAACACTGTACGTTTGTTTTGGAATATTTAAATATAGAATAAAAAATCTGCTTAAATGCTTGCAAACTATAATGTGTTGAAACTCTTTGCAGATTTCAGTTCAGTGTCAGGATGACCAGTTCGGGTTGGATGCTGAAGTGGTTTATGATGACAAATCCTTTCCCATATGGAGGTGCACTCCATTTGTGACTGGGTCATATCATGGGTAAACCTTTTTAAATGTATCTAATACATGTTGTATTATACAGAAATTCAGTTTTTAGCCTTTTGTTTTTTTTTTTTTTTGTATGATATGTTGAAGCAAAATTAGTTACTTTCCACAAAATTATTTGTAGGGGAAGAGTTCCTGGGCAGAATCAGGATATTGGTAGGAACATTTATTATTATGCTCATTCGTTTGAAGGGTTCGTTCACCCAAAAATTAAAATTCAGTCATTGTTTACTCAACAGTGTTGTTCTAATGCCGTGTCTTTTAGAGGCATACTGTAGGGTTTCACAAGGGAAACCAGAAAGTTCATTTATTTTTTACTATTTAGGCACACTATTGACCTTGGCTTTTAGGTTACTCGTTTCAGAGATAGCGTGTAAGCAGCCGTTCACACATACAAGAATTCGCTTTGTACAATGTAACACAATTTTCACTTCAGGAGGATATTGACCTCAGGGAAGATACTTTTTCAGGCCCATTTCTTGATAGTCTTGTGAAAAGTCAGACTTTCTTCTTGCGATGATGCCAAGTCTCACTCATTGCTGGTTGAAGCACCATAAGCACAAACACATGCACCATTTTGAAAATCAAGCTCAACAGAAATCAAGATTAGTCTAAATGTGACTCTTACCTCCTGTCTGAGGCAAACATCCTTTTGAAGTGAAAGTTGATGTGTTGTAATGACAAAAGGCAAGTTTTTGCATGTCAGCCATAGATATGTATAGGTAGATGCCCTATTAGTGGCTGTTTCTATAGGCCGCTACACGTAAGCTGTCCACCATATTGGAATAGTCAAAACCGGTCTGTAAACACTCAAGAGCAAGTTGACTGTATGTCTGCAACCTATACGCATTTATGAATATCTATATCTGCAATATATTTCAGCAGATGCTTTTTCTAAACTAACACAATACAAGATGAAGCTGTTAGCTAACAAGGCATTTAAAAGGCACTTTAGTTTAACCTGTAATTATTGAGTTAATAAATATTAAAAACACAAACCAACACATTCTTACCTGTGAAAGTTTATCTAGTTTGTTCAGGATTTCTTTACAACCAGATGCTGCACAATGTTGCTGCATCTTGAAACTCCTTGACTTTTATTGTTAGTGACTATATATACAGACCGTTCCAGGATGGTGGATGTATCAATGTGTCTGGAGCGCTCAAATGTGGCATCTACTTATACATACTGTATCTATCATGTCAGCACTTGCTCATAATCTCAACTCTCAACACAGAGTAATGGCTGAGCGCAACAGATGGACTAAATAATAAATTACTTTTCATGGTTTTCCTCACCAAATCCTACAGTATGCTTTTAGAGCACAAAAACATATGTCTCATTGTATCATTCTGTGATACTTTTGTATCCTTTTTTTTAAGTTTGACACTGGTCACTATACACTGGCATTACATCTTACATATAATGGATGCGGGTGAAACATTTTTTCAGAATTTCTTCTTTAGTGGAAATAGCAAGTTTATACCAATTGAAATGCTGCAATGTATTATTATTTCTAGAAATTAGTATATATAAACTATTAATTATGTTCATGCTAATGCATGAACTGTTATTAACAAATTGTAAACTGTTACCATCATAACGAGTTTTACTGTATTTGTGTGTATGTGTTTTTGTGGTAAACATTGTTTCCATCCATTCCATTTTCTCAGCTGCTGGTGAAGTGCAGGAATCATTTGCTGTGATTGGACAAACAAGTGCAACTGCAGGCATCTCTACAACCGCAGATGCTTTGGGTGCTGACAGCTTAACATTCACAGATGGTTAGAAATGTCTAAAAAGTCCAAATTATCAAAATGTAGCATTAAATACTTCAATCTTGATATTGTTTGTATCAAGACTGGATAAGAAAAAGGCTACTTTCTTGATGCAGGGGTGACTCCAGGATTCATAGCGCCTGATGGAATGGCACTGGCAGGCAACGGCCATGAGCTGATGAACAGAGATGAGCGTTATGAAAAAGAGAAGCGTGTGCATCCAAAGGGAAAGAAGAAAAAAGTCAGGAGAGAGGGGAGAACACAGCTTCACCAGGTTAAAGAGGAAAAGCATCTAGTCAGCATCTGATTGTGGTGAAATATGATTTAATTAGTAAGATAAACAACACTTATTTTCTGTTTATGTAGCATACTCTGTATTTCTATAAGCTTGAGTGGTTCTTGAAATCTTTATAAACTTCTATAACTCTAACTTCCTGTACTGTTTTATAAACTTCTATAACTCTATCTTTCTGTGCTGTACTGTCAAAATAAATAATAATAAAAAAAAAGACAACACAAGTTGTCATTCATTATTGTAAATGCAAAAGACTATTGTCTTAGTTCACCCAAAAATGAAAATTCTGCCATCATTTACTCACCCCCATGTCATTCCAAACCCATTATATGTCGGTTAATCCTTGGAACATAAATTAAGATATTTTAAATTAAACCTTAGAGGTTTCTGTCCCTCCAATGAAAGTCCAAGTAACCAAAACATAAAAATATACAAAAAGGTTATAAAGGTGTCATGAAATGAAATCATATGAATCAAGGGGTCTAGTGAAGATATATAATTGCTTTATATGATGAACAGATTTAATTTAGACTTTTATTCATATATAAATACATACACAGAGTGGTAAACATGGAAGCTCATGCACACATCACATGCTAAATCAAACCTCGTGGTTTTCGTGCATCACACACACAAACTTCTCTTCACAAGACATGAAAGTGAGTAAATGATGACAGTTTGACATTTTTGGGTGAACTATCAATTAAAGAACTGAAGCTATACCATACAAAGTGCCAGCAAAACAAAGAGTCTGCAAACTACAAACACACACATGAAATGGAGTGGAGGTGATGAGTAACGATAATTCATGAATAGTGAATGAATAACACTCAGTTGGGGACGAAAGCTTTCTGTTTCATTCTGTCTCATCACGTCTGTATTGCTTCCTCTCCGGTCATCTTTGGAGTTGCTTTTTTATAACCTCTCAACTAACTCTCACAATGACCTCTAGTGGCAAGGAGTGAAAACAAAGTTTTGATCAAGCATTATAAGTTTCTGTCAACACATTTGCAGTCCTACAATATGTTTTGCTTAAGATCACATGCATTATCTTCTAAATGGTTTTTCCAAACATCAACAGCCATACAGTTTTTGGTGTGTGGTGGATTTGTGAGTTCAGCTGTGATTCATAATGATGTAGACCTCTGCTATGAGTACATAGCCAAAGATATGAAGTATTTTTTTTTTTTTTTTGGTGGGCCACAAAAATTAGAATTCAAATGTATTTATTCTAAGTCAATTCAAAATGTATTCAAATTAATCAAATTCGGTGTATTCAAAATGCGAATAGTTTTCAGAAAAGTTTTTTTTTTCCCCCAAAACAGAAGTGCTAGTTTGACTGATGTGGAAATGTTGTGCACAAGATGTCTTCAGATTGAGAAACCTGAACCCGTTTGACTTGGTCAGATTGTTGTGGAGTTGGGTGGCGTTTGAAATCAAAGTGAAACTAACTAAAAGAACTAAGAGAGCAAAACTCACTCCAAGCTACACTAATTCAAGTTTTTAAAAAATTATTTGATGATTATAGATCTGTATTTTCAGAAATTATATAAGTATATCTGTAATAGAGAAGAAATGTCTGTAGTAAATATGCAAAGAGTGTGTTACAGATCACAATAAGTCAGCTGTAACGACTTAATTTCATTAGTCATAACCTAACCATAAATGCAAAACTGGTTTTGATAGAGGAACAAAAACAGGAACTGTAAGAGTCCCAACCCTGTTATTTGCATCATCCTCAGTGGAAACCATTTGTCATTTGCAGAAATGACCGTCAACAGACTGAAAGAGTACTGGGAATATTTCAAGCAGCACGGTTTATTTTACACTGGTTGGATATAAAGATTTAGAGATCACAGCTGGCTGATAGAGGACATAATTTTTCCTGTATGTTAGAAGGATGTATCAACAAATTCCACACCAAAGGGAGGAGCCAGGGAGACCAACAGAGAACAAACATCTATCCTGAACGGACATAATTTAAGTGAACTTTATCAAATCTAGTGAACTTGTAAGTTTACAAGAAAAAAAAAAAATTATGTACAGGTATAAACTAAACTTTTAAACAGGAATGGAAGACTGTCCATATCCAGCTACAGTATGAGAACTTTCAGATATACGGCGTGACACAGAAAGGTAGGAGAAAACTCAACGGCAAATACTTTAGAAATTTAGTTTCAATTCATTTTGTTTCATTAGAATATGAGAAGATAACATGGATTTCCTTCGTGTTGAATATTCGTGTATGAATATTGTAGACGATAATCAAAAAGTTACACTTGACCTCAGTACGTGTGACGTCATGTTTTGCGTAAAGCAAATACTTCCATATAATTTCACAGACAGTCAAAAAGAATGGCCTTTGCAAGTGGCCAAAATGAAAAGGTAATATTTTAATATAATCATGTAGTCCTAAAAGTTTTTTTTATTTGTTTTTCAAAATATGAGGAAGAGTAGGCCTGTTGCAAATCTTTTCTTAAAAGCATGTAAGGAAATGAACTCTTTCACTACTGCTTTCAGTCTCACATGGCGTACGCTTGACCATGTTTGTCAACATTTTCTGTTCACCGCACAGCTGAGTTGATCATTTTTAGTCCCTTTGTGATGATTAAAGTAATGGCAATTGCGTTATATGCTTGAATTCTCTACTGCTGTTTCTGACGCCTGATTCATGGAACCATTTTGTGTATTGCGGTCAAGATGAAAGTCATATTGCATTAATTATCAAATAGTGGTTTGAGTCAGTCGAGAAAATTTGTTAGTCATCTCTTTGTCATTCCAGATGTACAAAACCACCGTAATGACTGGAGATACACTCTACTGACCACCTATATGAAAAAAGAGTGCAAAATTATTATTAATAATTGTCAAACCTTCACAAAGTCTTTTCCATTTGGTTAATTTCTTTCTCTTTTTTTACTTCTGTAGTAAACTATTCCAATGTACATACTTTAAAACGTAGCATTAGCCATGTATCGTGGAATGCACCAAAAGAAAGGGGGGCCCAAAACAGGCGCGAATGGTGATTCGGGTGTGGTTGGCATTATAATGCATTAGAATTGTACCAAATCCTTGCTATTGTACTACACAGAGTCTGTAAGATCGTATGTTACATCGTAGTCTACATTTTATTATTAGAAACAGTACTATTAGATGCCAGATATATTATGTGTTTTTAAGATATGACTCTCCTGATTTTTAGAATAGAGATCACAGTTCTCCCACCATTCTAAAAAACAAAATATTATACAACCAAACAAAATAATATGTAGGCTAATTTACTTGAGATTCTGAAAAAAAGTTTTATTTAATTTTATAAACGAGTCTATTTATAAATGTCTAAAATGTTATAAATGAGTCTATTTAAAAAATATTTATTATTCAGACATCAAATACATTTTAACAGTCACTGGTCACCACCTGGCATAATGTAACATATACAATCTTTATTTGAAGCGTAACATTAGATTTTATTTTTATTATCCTTTCCGTTCCACTCAAAAAAATTGTCTGTAATAATAGGGCCTCAGATTTTAAGAGGTTTTTAGTTATATTGGCCAACAGACCAACAGAAACCTGATTTTTTTAAAAGTCACTAGTGTGTGATCTGTGCATCATATATTGCTATACTATTGACAATAGACATGAACTTTTTGCCTGCAAAATTTTGGAGATATTTCTTTAATGTGACTGTGACTTCTAAAGTCCAAGAGAACACATGTACTGCAATGACATATTTCTGTGTTTTCATTAGCTATTGCAGGTCAACGTAAAATTCTTTCAATGCGTAACACAGTTATTACATAAGTACTGAAAAACAAATCCATATTCCATAGGCTGTAAATTTAAAGGCTTTGTGTGTTTGTGTTTTATTAAAGGTTTCTGAACAGTGTCAGGACAATCCATATGGATTTAATGGTGTGGTGGTGTTTGGAGATGAAGCCTATGGCATGACCCAAGGATGTATGCCAGATATGACTGGCTACAATCAATACCTAACTAGGTAGGTTTATAAAATTAAATTAAACAAATGAATCTGATGGAGGCTACTCTACTAACCATAGTACCATCATGCACTGTAAATAGTTCTCATGTGTTTAAAGGAATATTTCACCTAAAAATGAACATTTTTCATTTCATTTCATTTTTGGATGAAATATTCCTTTAAAGACTGATACGCAAAAGGCTAGAAAGAAATTATTAGATTTCTGAACATTTGATTTCCATATGGACTTTTTTTTTAATGGAACTTATTTTTTATTTTTATTTTTTTATTTGCAACAGACGTGGAAATGGCTTTAGTGCTGGAGCCATTAATGCTGACCGTTGGAACAATGGTAACATTTTCATTTATATATCTGTTCATTTTCTGACTTGAGAAGCACCGTCTAATGAGCTCTTAGAAGTGAAATTTCAAGTGTATGTCTATTCACTATTTATTTGTAATGAACACTTTGAAACCACATTATCTCCTCTAAATCAGCTCGGGCATCTCGTCAAATTCTGACAGTGAATGTTGCAGTTACTGTGTCTGCTAACACTCGCAACCAACCAGGAGGTCGTCACTTGGACCCACCTTTTACTGATGGTGATACATTAGACATATTAGTATTTCTGAAAAGTGATATAAGATTTAGGACTACCAAATGCAAACCTACTGCAGTATGGCACATTATCTAATGATGAAACAAATGCTCTGATTGGTTCTCCTCATTGCTGCAGGTTACGCATTTCAACCCTTTTATGGATGGGGAGGGAACAGGTCTCAGCTTTGGGATAGAGATGAACAACATGAGGAGGAGGAGTGGAATTTGCGCCTGAAGGAGAAGAAGAAAAAATCTGGAAGCAAGAGGAAGAAAAGATCCCGCCATGGTAGTCGTTAGAAGGGCTAAACTTCTGACCAGCATGTTTCAAATCAAACATAATAAAAAATAGTATAGTAATTTCACTGTTTTGTTCTTTTTGGTTTACATATTTTAAGATGCGGTCACATTTACCATTTGGTGAATTTTTGCAGGCAAAGTTCAGTCATTTCAATAGGAATCCACACAAAAGTTTTACCTATGCAGATTTTACACTGGTTTCAAGTTGGTCAAGCAAAATCATTGCTTGGTTTGAAAGTGACTTCTGAATTTTGAATCAAACATTGGTAGACTAATGAAAAAGGATAATGTACCTTTTTTGCCTGCAAAATTTCACTAAGGTGACCGCAAGTTTATTGTGTGTTCACTAACAAAATAAGTTTATTGTGTGTTCACTAACAAAATAAGTTTATTATGTGTTTACTAACAAAATAAGCTGCATTATCATGGTACTGAACTAATCCTCAGTTTTTGTGTTAAAAGGGATAATTCACCAAAAAATGAAAATTACCCCATGATTTACTCACCCTCAAGCCATCTAGGTGTATATGACTTTCTTCTTTCAGACAACTACAATCAGAGTTATATTAAAAAATGTCCTGGCTCTTCCAAGCTTTATAATGGCAGTGAATGGGGGTCGAGACTTTAAAGCAAAATAAATTGCATCCATCCATAAAAAGTATTCCACACAGCTCTGAGGGGTTAATAAAGGCCTTCTGAAAAGAAGCGATGGATTTGTGTAAGAAAAATATCCATAGGCAATTAAAACTTTATGAATTGTAATCTCTAGCTTCTGCAAATTTTCATACACGTGTTCAAGAGAGAGTGGCGTTCCAGCAGATGACATAAGATGTAGGCGTAACATAAGCTCTGGTAGGAATATGCTAGTCTCGTGAGAACCAAGTTTTGTTTACAGCAAAGGAAAACCAGTCTCCTTTCGGCTTATATCGAAATCCTCAAACATTTTCTTTATAAATCCTCATTTTGTACTTCTAATTCGTTTATAAACGGTTTATAAAATTTTAAATGGGTATATTATTTTTACATAAATGCATCAATTCACTTCAAAAGGCTTTTATTAAACCCCTGGAGCCTTGTGGAGTACTTTTTATGATGGATTTATGCACTCTATTTTTGCAACATCTTGACCCACATTCACTGCCATTATAAAGTTTGGAAGAGCCAGGACATTTTTTAATATAACTTCAATTGTATTCGTCTGAAAGAAGAAACTGATATACACCGATAGCTTGAGGGTGAGTAAATCAAGAGTTAATTTTTACTTTTGAGTGAACTATCCTTTAAGGCAGTGATTTTCAGTCCTGTTCCTCAGGACCCACTGCTCTGCACATTTTGCATGTCTCCCTTATCTGAAACACTCATTTGAGTTCATGGAGCTCTTTCCTAATGAGCTGATGATCTGAATCAGGTGTGTAAATTAGGGAGACATGCAAAATGTGCAGAGCTGTGGGTCCCCGGGAACAAGTTTGAAAACTACTGCTTTAAGGGTTGTTCACACCAAGAATGATAACTATATTGATAACTACTAATTCTATGAGAATAGAGAAGATCACCACGAGTTTAACGATAATGACACATGAGAACAATATCATTAGAATCACCTTCAAGACAATTTTTTCCATTTTTTTTTTTTTTTCCTCCTCCAAAGCACAATGGGTTGTGGGCAATATAGCTGTAGTAGAACTGGTAGGTAGACTTGTCCGGAAACCTTTGGGATTTGCATTTTAACATCATACAATTTGGGACACACTAATTCTAATTCAGAATTTGATTTAAGACAGGCAGTATGTAAACAGATTGCAGCAACAGTCATGGTTATCTTTATAGCATTTTTTCTTGGTGTGACCGGGCCTTTAGTAAGAATGGGCATTTAGTTGTGTTTAAAAATGTTACAGTATCCTCAATGCTAAACAATTATTGAATTCATTTCACATTTGTGTTATCTGAATTTGAGAATTATTCATTATTAATAAAAATTAACAACATGGATGATTGTCCTTGAAGTTAAAGGTGTATTTCTTCAGAGACAGAATAAATTGTCCTCTTGCATTATTGACAAACTATTTTCCTGTTTGACAAAGTAAAGCTGCTTTGCATTGTATAAAGCACTATATAAGTAAAATAAAGGTAAAGGTAAAACGATTGCAAAGAAGAAGAAGGCTTTACATTTTTCCTGATCATTTTACCACAGTAACCGGGCACTAACAAAAATTACTCTGATACTACCATGTTAAATTGTTTTCTAAGCAAAACATAATGATTACTATACATTTCTATAATGATTTACAGAAGACACATATGCTAAAATGTCATTCAGTGTAAAAATCTCGTCAGGGATATTTAGATCAAGAATCATAAGATGATATTAAATGACTCTATTTAAGGATCACATGTGCAGCCCCCAAATACTAATTCATAGTCATTGTAAATCTTTACCAATCTTTGACACTGTCCTTCAAACCACTAGGTTTTACCAATTTGTCAACAAGATGCATTCAATCATTTAAATTCAGTTTAGAATTGTATGTTTTCCAACTAAACTAAAAGATTTTTATTTCTATAAAAAGCAAAATGACAGTGTGGGAGGTGCAGTGGTGGTTAAGTAATTTAATCAGTATACAACCAAACACCTTGTAACACCGACTTCTGTTTATGCAACTCCATCATTCTTGTTGTGCGCCAAATAGAACAAGCGCTATGTTTTGTTTATTTTTGTTTTTTTTAGTACCCACTCCTGCCCGCAGCAAAGGTAAAACTGCCAGCTCCCACGAAATTTGCGTTGGGTCCCAATCCTAATGCAGCCCTCTATTTCAGAGGTCCCCAACCACCGGGTTGTGACCCAGTACCAGGCCGTGGAAGAGTTGCTACCGGGTCGCACAGTCGTTCTGGGAAAAATGAGTATAGATATGACATTCTGTTATTTCTCTACTGAAAAAAAACAAAAACAAAAAAACAATAGACACCATCACAAAATTTGTAATAGTTTTACTGGTTATAATGGGACTTGTATTGGTTTTAATGGAAGAGTTACCCTGTGGGTCTCTTCTGGCAATTGGTTGCCTTCTATTGGTGGCTTGTTAAAACCATTAAATCCTGATGGAATATACCCCAAAACACACTACAGAAAACCATTTTTTAATGGTTTTAATGGTTAAAAGTTGATGGTTTCTAATGTTTGAACTGGCATTTGTAGTGGAAACAAGAAGTCTGCAAACTAAATACACGAATGAAATCGAGTGGAGGTGATGAGTAAAAATAATTCATGAATAGTGAATGAAGAACATTCAGTTGGGGAAGAAAGCTTTCTGTTTTCAGTCTCATCACATCTGTATGGCTTCCTCTCGCCACTCAGCTCTGGAGGCAGCTTTTTTTAACCTCTCAACTAACTCTCACAATGACCTCTAGTGGTCAGGAGAGAAAACAAATAAGTCTAATACATGGATCAAGTCTTACAAGAAGTTTCTGCAAACACATATGCAGTCCTGCAATCTGTTTTGCTTAAAATCACATGCACTGGCTTAGTCTTACAGTTTTTGGTGTGTGGTGGATTTGAGGAGTTTTTTTTTTTTTTTTGAGGAGCCACAAAAAGTAGAATTCAAATGTATTTATTCAACGTAAATTCAAAATGGATTCAAATGAATCACATTTGGTGTATTCAAAATGCACATGGATTTCGAATAGCTTTCAGGAAAAAAAATTCCCCCTCAAAACAGAAGTGCCTATTTGACTGATATGTGGAAATGTTGTGCACAAGATAAGACCGAGAAACCTGAACCTGATTGACTAGGTCAGATTGGTGTAGAGTTGTGTGGCATTTGAAATCAAAGTGAAACTAACTAAAAGAACTAAGAGAGCAAAACTCACTCCAAGCTATACTAATTAAAGTTTTTAAAACGGTATTTGATGATTATAGATCTGTATCTTCAGAAATTATATAAGAATATCTGTAAAAGAGAAGAGATATTTGTAGTAAATGTGCAAAGCTCTGAACCAATTATGTTACAGATCACAGCAAGTCAGCTGAAATGCTTAACTGCAAATCATAAAACAAATCACAAACTGGTTTTGCGACTGGAATAAAAACAGGAATTGTAAGAGTCCCAGCCTTTTTATTTTCCATCATTCTCAGAGGAAACCATCTGTTGTTTGATGAAATTACAGTAATCAGTGACTGAAAGAGTACTGGGAATATTTCAAACAGCCCTGTTTATTTTACGCTGGTTGAAGAGTTAAAGATTATGCCTGGCTGATAGAGGAAATATTTTTTCCTGTACGTTGGAAAGGATGTATCAACAAATTCCACACCATAAGGGAGGATCTGGGGAGACCAGCACAGAACAAACATCTATCCTGAATGGACATAAACTTTATTATAAGTTTACAAGAGAAAAACAAATTCTGTTACACACAGGTATAAACTAAACTCTTAAACAGGAATGGAAGAGTGTCCAGATCAAGCTACAGTATGAGAACTTCCAGATATACGGCTTGACACAGAAGGTAAGAGAAAACTCAACGGCAAATACTTTATTAATTTTGTTTCATTAGAATGTGATCAGATAATATGTATTTGCTGTGTGTAATAAAACAATTTATATAATGTCATACAACGTCTGGGAAAGGTTACATTTTGGACACGTCTATACGTCATGTTGCACGTGACCTAAGTATCGTTGTTGACTGCAGCAAACATGGCTTCACAAACAGCCAAAAACAAGGTAAATTTGAATACAACCATGTAGTCCTACAATCCTAAAAGAATAACAGGAATGTTGCAAATGTTTTCTTAAGGCATTTAAGGAAATTAACTGTCTTTTAACATTAGATGATTTCAAAGTGTCATGTCGAGTACTCATTGGCTAAGCAGTACACAACATTTTCTGTTGACCGCGCAAGCTTGGTTGATAATTTTTAGTCCCTGTGTAATGATTAAAGTGATGACAACTATTGTGTTATCTGTTTGTTTTTTCTACCGCTGATTCTGAGGCCTAATGGAGCCACTTTGATTTAGTTAAGATGATAGGGGTTAGTCATATTGCGTTAAATACCAAATAGCAGTTTGAGTCAGTTGTGAGAGTTGTATCAGTCATCTCTTTGTCATTACAGCTTCACAAAACCAGTTATGACTGGCAATCCATACTACTAACCAAGCGTATAAAAAGCTAGTGCAAAATTAATGTTAATAATCATCAGATCCGTACAAAGACTATTCCATTTGGTTAGTTTCCTTCTCTTTTTTATTTCTGTAGTAATGAATCCCAATGTACATAGTTTAAAACATGCCATTAGCATTGTAGTAGACTTGAAAGTGTTCATGTGATTTGGTTATGTCATGTGATCATGGTTGAGGGTCATGGAATTACGAATGGGAACAGTCACAAGAGAGAGGGGTTAAGCAGGGACATAATTCATAGGGCATTTAATTTTTAAATGTCTGCCTTAGATCTTTTTAAATGTGTCTTTGTGTTATTTATACAGTATTATTTGTTGCCATTATATTGTTAAGGTGCATTACATTTACCATTGTCCTGCAAATTTTGCAGGAAAAATCCAGTCATTTCAATAGAAACCCATGCAATACCAAATTCTGTGCAAATTTCACAATGGATTAAAGTTGGTCACGTGAATTCACTGTGCTGACCAACAGAAACCTGCTTGGTTTTTAAAGTCACCTATGTGTGATCTGTGAATCATATATCATACTGCAGTTAATGGAACTTTTTTCGTCTGCAAAATTTTGCTGACATTTCGTTAATGTGACTGTGACATGTAACATTAATTTAATGACATATTTCTGCATTTTCATTAGTTATTACTTGGCAGAAGTAAAAATCTTTTAAATGTTATTACTGAAATAGGCTGTAAATGTAAAGGCTTTGTGTGTTTGTGTTTTATTAAAGGTTTCTGAACAGTGTCAGGATAATCCGTATGGATTTAATGGTGTGGTAGTGTTTGGGGATGAAACCTATGGCATGACCCCAAGGTGTATCCCAGTTATGACTGGCTACAATCAATACCTAACTAGGTAAGACTATGAAATTAATTGAAAGAGGTGAATCTGATGCAGACTACACTCTACTAACCACCACAGTACCATCGTGCAATGCAAATAGTTCTGTTTGAAGGAATAGTTCACCTAAAAATAAAAATTTGCTGAAAATTTACTTACCTTCAGGCCACACAAGATGTTGATGAGTTTTTGAGAAATTTGATAGATGAAATGAACAGTTTTATGGATTGAGTACTTGTGTTTTACCTGGAAGCAACAGTTGAAGTGCTAATTGTTAATTATTTGCTTTCTGAACTGAAACTTTTTTTTTTTTTATTTGCAACAGAAGTGGAAATGGCTTTAGTTCTGGACTCATCGATGCAGACAACTGGAATGATGGTAAGATTTTCATTTATTTATCTGTTCATTTTCTAATTAGCTCTCAAAAGTGTCATTTCTAAGGTATGTCTGTTCACTATTTATTTGTAATGAACACCACATTAACTTTTCCAATTCAGCTCAAGCATCTCGTCAAATGCTACCAGTGGTTGTTACAGTGAATGTTTCTGCTATATCGGCCACAACAAACACTTGCAACCAACTAGGAGGTCGTCACATAGACCCACCTTTCATTGATGGTGAGGCATTAGATGTAGTATTTCTCCAAAGTGATATAAGATTTAGGACTACCAAATGCAAACCTACTGCAGTATAGCACATTATCTAATTATGAAACAAATGCACTGATTGGTTCTCCTGGTTGCTGCAGGTTACGCATTATTACAAGCCTTTTATGGATGGGGAGGCAACAGGTCTCAACTTTGGGATAGAGATGAACAACATGAGGAAGAGGAGAGGAACTTGCATCTGAAGGAGAAGAAGAAAAAAGCTGGAAGCAGGAAAAGGAAAAGATCCCACCATTCTGGTCATTAGAAGGGCTAAAGATTTGACCAGCATGTTTAATAGGTCAATCATTTATCAAAGTGTTTTTTTTTAACAAAATAAGCTGCTTTTTCATGATACTGAACTAATCCATAACTGCAGTGTTAGTTGCTGTTCACACCAAGAATGAAAACTATAATGATAACTACTAATTCTATGAGAAGAGAGAAGATCATACCACAACTATAACAATAACAACACAGAATATCAGTCACACTGTTTCCATCAGAACTGGTAGACCATCCAGGAACTCGTTTTAACATAAAACAATTTGGGACACACTAATTCTTATTTAGAATATGATTTAAGACATAACTGAGAAAAACAGGATGCAGAAAGAGTTATAATCATAGTTATCTTTGTTCTTAGTGTGAATGGGCATTTAGTATTGTTTAAAAATGGTACAGCGTCCTCAATGCAAACTATTATTGAATTAATTTCAACTTGAGGATTATTCATTATTAATAAATATTAAAAACATGGATGAATGTCCGTTAAGTCAATGTTATACTTCTTCAGATACAGAATAAATATTCCCCCAGGTATCAGACTTTACATTATTGGAGTTTAAATATTTGACTAAAGCCAAAGCTAAATAACAGATATAAGTAAGCATCGATATTAAAAACAGACTGGATCAGCCTCCTGCTGAACATATGCATCATCATCAGCAAGAAATCCATCAAAAAAAACATACTTATAATGATGATCTAGTGGGATAGTGATGAAAGTCTGAGCAGGAAGCCTAAAGGTCGTACTAGGGCACAATATTTGTTGTACACCATTTAAGATTAGTATACACTTTAAGGGGCTTTATGTACGGCACTGTAGGAATAAATTTATTTAATTATAATAGTTTTTTGTTGTTGATGTTGTTTGTTTTTATTTATTTATATATATATATATATATATATATATATATATATATATATATATATATATATATATATATATATATATAGTTTTTTAATATTTTTTGTTATTTTTATTTTTTTTTAATAAAAATTAATTACACTGTCGAGGAGGTCTTGACTGATCTGAAATTAATAATGAACGGCACATTATTGTGACGGTCAGTCCAGGTGATTTACCAGCAGGTGCCTCTAGGAGCGCTGTTGCAAAATATCACTCCCTTCCTCGAGTTTATTGAACTGCACGGATCGACGCAGACCAGCTAGTGTGTTTACATTCTCAGTAATGTGCTCAATTCAACATGTTTTCATTTACTCCTTTCAACGATGAGGCTTAACCCGCGTAACCGTTGAGTTTCCTTCATCAGAAAGCTGTAAGTTAATAATCTCAACTGCGTCCAGATCGATTGCAAAGAAGAGGAAGGTTTTGTTTTTTCCTGATCACATCTTCATCTACAGCATGGATCGCCTGGCGTCTTTTGGAAGTAAGTACATCGTTTAATAAATCACAAATCTGCTGTTCGAGGACAGGATTAACTAACCTGAATGAGTAAAAAGAGGCGCTGACATTCATTAAAGAATTTTACCATAGTAAACTGGCACTAGCATAAAGTACTACCATAGGTCCTGTTAATTTTTGTTTGTTTGTTGGGCAATGCATAATGACTATCATACATTTTTACCATTTTACAGAAGACACTCACTAAAATGTCATTCAGTGTAACAGTAGTTCATGCTACAAAAATCTTTTCAGGCATATTTACAAGAAGAATCATTAGATGACATTAAAAGATCAAAAAACAAATTCACTGTCTTGTTCACTGTTGTAAACTAATTCACAATAAAATTTAGTATGACCACTTTTTATGTATTTTAATAAGCACAGTTCAGAATATGCTGTTTTTACATAAATTTTGACATTTTTTGACATTTTATTTTCACAAAAGGACATGCTTTTAATATGTTTTAGTATGCTTTTACTTTAAAATAAAATAAAATGTAACCATTTTATTCAAAATATTGGTTACACTTTACAATAAGGTGTCATTTATTAACATTAGTTAATGTATTAAGTAACAATGAACAATGCATTTATTACACTATTTATTAATCTTTGTTAATGTTAGTTAATGAAAATACAGTTGATTCATGTTAGTTCACAGTGCATTAACTAATGTTAACAAACACAACTTGTGATTTTAATAATGCATTAGTAAATGCTGAAATTAACATTAACTAAAATTAATAAATGCTGTAGAAGTATTGTTCATTCTTAGTTCATGTTTACTAATGATGTTAACTAATGAACTTTATTGTAAAGTGTTACCAAAATATTTAATTTATTTATATATATATATATATATATATATATATATATATATATATATTATTTATCTATCTGTGTGTTTGTGTGTTACTTAACATATTTAATTGTCAGAATATATAATTATATTTCTCATTAATTATGGTTTTCATTAATGTTATCCTTCGATAATAACTTTACAGCTATAATGTAACTTTATTAACTTTCTTTATTCTGTTATTAAAATTACATCATATCATGTTAGGCAGATAACTTGATCTTGGTGACATATTTTAATCAGCCAAATTCAATAAAATTCTTCTTCCATAACTGTGATATGAAGCTGGAAAATGTTAGCATGTTTTGTGGTATAGGAGATAGGTCTGTTGAAATAACTTAATTCTGTAAATAAATCTCTCTCTTTCAGATGATCCTTTCGATAAGCCTCCCTGTCGAGGATGTTCCTCATATCTAGTGGAGCCTTACATTAAATGTGCTGAATGTGGACCGTCATCTTTCCTCCTGTGTCTGCAGGTGAGTCGCCGGATTGAGGGTCTCATTACTGTCTGACTGCAAAAAACATATACTGTCACTGTTAATTCAGTGTTTGCTGTATGATTTAATCTTTCTGTTGCAGTGCTTTACTAGAGGATACGAGTATAAAAAGCACCAGAGTGACCACAAGTATGAAATCATGGTAAAGAAAGCAGTTTGTATTTAAAAATTATAAAATGCAAAATGCATTTTATATGCAGACCTGAATATATAGATTTAAGATTTAAATTAATAGTTGTTTTTAAGCATTTGTTTAACTAGCAATGTGCAAAACAAAGACTTTTTTTATTATTAGTTATTTAAATTTAAAAAGAAAAATGCTTAATTTTTTCATTCTGTGCCCCGTAACTTGTATCCTGTATTTTGTGTTGATAAATTACACATTTATTTTGATCTACTTTCTAATAGACTTCAGATTTTCCTGTGTTAGAGCCTGGCTGGACTGCGCAGGAGGAGATGGCTCTGTTAGAGGCCGTCATGGACTGTGGATTTGGTAACTGGTTAGTGTATTTCTTTACATCATATCTACAACTCTATTAGAGCTCATTTAGAAAGGCTTCTGCTGGTCTCAAAAACGTTTTAAATTGGAACAGAAAGTCTTAAATTCAGAAAGTCATGGCATTAAATATTGCATGCATTGATAAAAATAAATATCTTCTTCTGTATTTTTGTTCTGTTTTATAGTACAAATGAACATCCTTAAATCAAGATATATTGTAAAATGAAGATGCAAAATGAAAAGTCTTATTTTCTTAGAAATGGAACAAAATTTTATGCTTAATAAACGAATATCTGTCAACGGGATATGAGAACTTGTTTTCCCTTTAAATAGGTGCTTTTTCTGAGCCCATTGGCGAATACTTGTTCTTGTTTTAATCATAAATTCATGTCATTTTGATTAATTTTACAGAAAACAAGACTTCTTATTTTTTGCCATTTTGCTTGTCAAGTAAATGTATCTTGATTTAGGAACTAAAAACCTGCGGAAACCATAAATTAGGTATTTTTTGATAAAGTATGTGACCAGTGTTATTGTTAACTAAAACTATTAAAATTATTTTGCTTTATTGAAATATTTGTTTTGGAAGTAAGTACATTGTTTAGCAAATCACAGATCTTGGATCTAACTACCTAAATGTGAAAAAGAAAACACTTTGGCATTTGTTGCAGAAATTTACCATAGTAACTAGATGCTAACAAAAAAAAAAAAAAAAAAAAAAAAAAAAAAAAAAAAAAAAAAAAA
The DNA here is from genome assembly GCA_039654775.1 of Spinibarbus caldwelli. Lineage (NCBI taxonomy): Eukaryota > Metazoa > Chordata > Actinopteri > Cypriniformes > Cyprinidae > Spinibarbus > Spinibarbus caldwelli. Next base: position 18,768,612 of record CM077253.1, on the reverse strand, counting down.
CACACTGTTACTTCCATAGTTGTTGGTACATGCCCAAAACCAAGGTATTGTCATGGTAGATGTGATTTTTATTTTTTTTTTAAATTGGAACCCAATGTAAAAAAGCTTGGAGCATAATGTAAAAATCATAGTGTATTAATCATATTTTTGATAACTAGTGTTGTTATTGTAAACTACAAATTGTTTTGGTTAATTGAAATAAAGCTGTAATCAAATAAAATACAAATTACATAAAAATGTAAAAGAAACTTTAAACTTAAGTTCAAGCTGAAGTACAAAAATGAAAAAAAATAAAAGCTCACTATAAATATTTAAAAAAAAAAAAAAAAAAAAAAAAAAAGCTAAAACTTAAAGTAAAATTAAAATGAACACTGAAAATATAAAAGCTAGTTCAAAAATATTAATAAATTCTATATGTAATAGTACACAACACTGCTACTGACATATCTGGGTGTTTCTTCAGGCAGGACGTGGCTTACCAGATGCGCACAAAGACCAAAGAGGAGTGTGAAGGCCACTACATGAAGAACTTCATCAACAATCCTCTGTTCTCCTCCACTCTGCTCAGTCTCAGACAGATGGAAGATCATCTGTCCCGGACAGCAGACACAGCCATTACCTTTAAGCGTAAGTGAGCTCCAGAAACAAGCTACTGTTCATTCAGCTCTCTCTCTATACATATGTACAGTGGGTACGGAAAGTATTCAGACCCCCTTAAATTTTTCACTCTTTGTTATATTGCAGTCATTTGCTAAAATCATTTAAGTTCATTTTTTTTCCTCATTAATGTACACACAGCACCCCATATTGACAGAAAAACACAATTGTTGACATTTTTGCAGATTTATTAAAAAAGAAAAACTGAAATATCACATGGTCCTAAGTACTCAGACCCTTTGCTCAGTATTTAGTAGAAGCACCCTTTTGATCTAATACAGCCATGAGTCTTTTTGGGAAAGATGCAACAAGTTTTTCACACCTGGATTTGGGGATCCTCTGCCATTCCTCCTTGCAGATCCTCTCCAGTTCTGTCAGGTTGGATGGTAAACGTTGGTGGACAGCCATTTTTAGGTCTCTCCAGAGATGCTCAATTGGGTTTAAGTCAGGGCTCTGGCTGGGCCATTCAAGATCAGTCACAGAGTTGTTGTGAAGCCACTCCTTCGTTATTTTAGCTGTGTGCTTAGGGTCATTGTCTTGTTGGAAGGTAAACCTTCGGCCCAGTCTGAGGTCCTGAGCACTCTGGAGAAGGTTTTCGTCCAGGATATCCCTGTACTTGGCCGCATTCATCTTTCCCTCGATTGCAACCAGTCGTCCTGTCCCTGCAGCTGAAAAACACCCCCACAGCATGATGCTGCCACCACCATGCTTCACTGTTGGGACTGTATTGGACAGGCGATGAGCAGTGCCTGGTTTTCTCCACACATACCGCTTAGAATTAAGGCCAAAAAGTTCTATCTTGGTCTCATCAGACCAGAGAATCTTATTTCTCACCATCTTGGATTCCTTCATGGCGGCTTTCATGTCTCTTGCACTGAGGAGAGGCTTCCGTCGGGCCACTCTGCCATAAAGCCCCGACTGGTGGAGGGCTGCAATGATGGTTGACTTTCTACAACTTTCTCCCATCTCCCGACTGCATCTCTGGAGCTCAGCCACAGTGATCTTTGGGTTCTTCTTTACCTCTCTCACCAAGGCTCTTCTCCCCCGATAGCTCAGTTTGGCCGGACGGCCAGCTCTAGGAAGGGTTCTGGTCGTCCCAAACGTCTTCCATTTAAGGATTATGGAGGCTACTGTGCTCTTAGGAACCTTAAGTGCAGCAAAAAATTTTTTGTAACCTTGGCCAGATCTGTGCCTTGCCACAATTCTGTCTCTGAGCTCTTCAGGCAGTTCCTTTGACCTCATGATTCTCATTTGCTCTGACATGCACTGTGAGCTGTAAGGTCTTATATAGACAGGTGTGTGGCTTTCCTAATCAAGTCCAATCAGTATAATCAAACACAGCTGGACTCAAGTGAAGGTGTAGAACCATCTCAAGGATGATCAGAAGAAATGGACAGCACCTGAGTTAAATATATGAGTGTCACAGCAAAGGGTCTGAATACTTAGGACCATGTGATATTTCAGTTTTTCTTTTTTAATAAATCTGCAAAAATGTCAACAATTCTGTGTTTTTCTGTCAATATGGGGTGCTGTGTGTACATTAATGAGGAAAAAAAAATGAAAAATGATTTTAGCAAATGGCTGCAATATAACAAAGAGTGAACAATTTAAGGGGGTCTGAATACTTTTCGTACCCACTGTATATATATATATACACATACACAAGGTTTGAACAAGTTTCAAGTCTAATAAAATGGCCTTAAAATTGATTCAACAACATTTTATGTTGATTTTTAATGTAATATTTACTCTCTTCAGTGTCTGCTTTAATATACTTAATGAACACTATGTGCAGTCCCCTGTATTCAGTCTGGCCTTAAGCTGAGGTGTTCAGACAGATTGGATTAGCTGTTATCAGTCAGACCATCTTTTCTGCAGGAAATCTGTTTTTGTTCTAATCTGTTGTTCTTTCAGTTGGCCATCTGTGTTTGTCATCATGGACTCAACAGCCCCTGCAGGCAATGATTTATCACACTTTGGCCAGACAGATAAACAGCATGAACACTAGATGTGATTGTCTGATTTATTTTGTTTTTAAGGCAAAAAAACACACAGAGACCATTCTACAATATTGAAAATGTGACAATTAATGTTTGTTTATAGTATATAAATATCTTTTTAGGCAGTAGTAGTCAAGAATTGTGGGGGTTTTTTGTCTCTTTCAGCCACTGATGATCCTCCAAGGCCTTCATTCGACTCTCAGCTGTCCAGAGATATGGCTGGATACATGCCGGCTCGAGCAGACTTCATGGAGGTCAGTGATGTACGCTTAATGTGCTGTCAGTTGAAAATGAATTAATTTGTACAATATTCAAATCAACCCCTTTCTCTCACTTTTTGTCTCTGTGTAAATTTAGGAGTTTGATAATTATGCTGAATGGGATTTGAAAGATATTGACTTTGTTGATGATGACTCTGATATTCTTCATGGTAAGTAGCGCAATGCCAAAAATGTGAAGTCATATATTGTCACATATTTCATCATATATATATATATATATATATATATATATATATAGCTTTAGTGAGCATAAGCTACTACTTTCAAAAACATAAAAGAAACTTGTAAAATCTTTTTAAAAATCTAGATAGATAGATAAATTTAATAATAAATAATTTAGTAATACATAATTCAGTAAAAGGAGATAATTTGCATGTTTTAATGAATTTTTCTTTGTAAACATTAATGGAATCACAGTACAATGAATGCTGATTTGTTGTTAACTTCTGTTTACTATACATTTTTTTCAGCACTAAAGGTTGCAGTAGTTGACATTTATCACTCCAGACTTAAAGAGAGACAGCGGAGAAAAAAGTAAGTAGGAAAACACATTGTACCGCCATAGAACGACCACTCGAGGGCCTCACTCGATTGTTAAATTAAACCTAAAATTGTAGCATTGCTTTTTATCTCAGTATAAAAATGTTTCTCGATAACCAAAACATATCTAAATAAAATGTATGCTATACTGTTAAAATAACTACTAATTGAAGACTCAGATCAAATTATCACATGCACATGCAACCCATTGAAGTACATTACTGAGTTCGTTATCTGGTGTGTTAAAATGTAACCTAATCCATAGCAACTGATCAGCCAGCCTGATTTTCACTAGCACAAACACAAGCAGCTCTAGTGGTTACAGTAACAGTGTGTAAATCAGCATTAATGAGCCCTGGCTGCCCTGTAAAGGACTAGTGGTATGTGTGTGAGCTTGACCTCAGCTCTGTGCTGAAGTGGAGCCGCAACTGTCGTCTGAGATCTCCTGCAGAGCGGCAAACAGACCAGTGACCCGCCGCGTCCACACAACATCTGAGACCAGGACACCAGACCCCCGAACACACACCACGAATGAGATGCTTTTAATAAAACATAGCCCTCAGCTTATAATGCTAAACATGGTTAAATAAGCAGCAAACCAAGGCTGTGCATTACAGTCATTTTACCATGGTTAAGTCACATTTATTTTCTGCCCAATGCAATTACTTATCTGTGAAATAATAGAGTATACATGATAGACAGTTCATGTATTTAGGATTGGGCATGAATGTGAAGTCACTGTAAAGCACAGCCTCAAATGATGTGTTGCTTTAATAAAATAGCGGTAAAACCAGTATGGTAGTCACAAAATTAATAATCACAATAAACAATTCATCTGCTAATAGTAATATAAAGAGGTGCCAAAAACTATAACATGAAATATTCTTTAGACATCATCTTTTCTCATTTTCCCTTTGCATCAAGAAAAATAAATAAATAAATACATTATATATATATATAATAAATGTCTTTACAGTCCCTAATTTTATTAATTTATTGTGTACTTGCAAAATAAGGTATTAATTTCTTTTTAAAAAAATCTTAGATTGAAAAAAATTAATTTAAAAAAGATTAATACATTTTTATGTCATATATATACAGTCAAACCAAAATTTATTCAGACACCTTCAACATTTCTCACATTGTCACAGTTTATTCGCTAGTTTAGAAAATGGTTATAAAATATGACAAGAACTCGTGTCAGTTTTACTGGTAGTCCACTGTATGAAGAATTTTGGGGTATAATATGTCACAGTTTACTTTATTTTGCTCTCCTTATTTACATAAATAAGCTACAGTGTCCTTCACCCACTAGGAAAAATATCAAAAATTATATATATATATATATATACTGCTCCGGGTGTGTGTTCACTGCTGTGTGTGTGCACTTTGGATGGGTTAATTGCAGAGCACAAATTCCGAGTATGGGTCACCATACTTGGCCACATGTCACTTCACTTCACTTTAAATATATATATATATATATATATATATATATATATATATATATATATATATATATATATATAAACCCTAACCTAATCTCATATACACTTGGATGTATTTAGAGCCAGATCTGTTTTATAATAGTCTATTTAAGGCTCATTAGTCATGCTTAAGATCACTTTGAGTTTGATTTGCTTCTCACAGAATACAGTGTGAAAGTGTCAACTGTTGTCTTTCAGGATCATTCGAGACCATGGCCTCATCAACCTACGCAAGTTTCAGAGTAAGACCACATCTTTTTTTAAACCTAGTGTTGTGCATTATGTTAGCCAAACGCTCTTGCCATCTCTTGTACTCCGTTGTGAATGTGAGGTTGTAAGGTATATTCCCCATGCAGGTAATTTCAGGTTGGTTTCAATACACAGACCAGAAGTTACAACCACAAGATAACCCTCCCTGACCTCCAATAACACGAGCCATCTGTTCCAAATGTTTACAATGAGCACCCGGAATACAGCGATCCCAGATCAACACTGATCCCAGAGCTGTTTTCACCAGCTCTGATTGCTCCCCTATGAATAGTTTGGCATAGTTTTGACTGTAATGACAAAGGAGATTGCATCTTTACGAGCTTTTATTGATCTGCGCCCTCTGGGCACCGTGTCGCTTCTCTCAGTAAATAGAAACCCATCCCTGTCTATTTCCCCCTGGACATTTCGGTTGGCCAGCCAGTTTCGATAGGAATACGCTTATCCAATTATTTCCTCTTTGCGTGGAAGCAGGGAAATCCAATCAGGTTTGCGTGTTTTCCTGAGACGTATTGAGTGTTTGTGATGTGAGAAGGGCTTTAAGTCGTTTTTATTTATCTATCGGCTCTCAGCCGCCCTCCTCGTCTCCCTTTACTCTCAAGACAAAAGCGAGGCGATAGTTACCGTGGAACTGCAGCCTTGTTGTCATGGAGACTGCGGGAAAAAGTGTGTGTGTGTTGCGAGTGATAATGGAAGCAGTGGCCAAGACCTGATGGCTCGCAGCGGTGTTGGTTTATCCCCAATTCAAGAGAGCAAGACAGCTTGACCTGGCTGTGCACACACCAGCCGATCTTGTATCCCATCAGCCACTGCTGCACGGAGGGCACTGATATTGTAGTTTGATACATCTTGACTGATGTGTGTGTGTGTGTGTATATATATATATATATATATATATATATATATATATATATATATATATATATATATATATATATGATTTTGTAGAGTGACCGGGAGAGGTGTGTGTTTCTGGGTAACATCTCGGCAAGCTAGCGGAGGCAGAATATCACACCTCACAGTCACACTCACCCACATAGCAGCTTTCTCTTTCTATCTCTCGCTCGGTAGCTGATAGTGCCGCTCGCTGAACCCTTCCAAGCGAGCCGAGCTTCAGTGATGGGTGAAGAATCATCAGGGAGACTTTCACAGGGCCACTTGGCACAGCTGGACTCTTGATACTTTGCTGTTGGCATTTGCTTTTCCAAACAGCCAATCAAATGCAGCTTTTCTGATATAGCAGATTAGCTGTGTTCAAAAAACCCTCAGTAAGCTTCCTACCTAGACATCATTTTAGGGCCCCCAAAGATATGCTTAAAGCAGGGGTTCTCAATTCTCTGGCCCTCTGGGTCCACTTTTCTGCAGAGTTTAGCTCCAACCTTGATCCAACTTGCCTGTCAGTTACTTTCTTGTAATCCTGACAACTTTGATTAGCTTGTTCAGATGTGTTTGATCAGGGCTGGAGCTAAATTCTGCAGGAAGTGGACCCCGAGGGCCAGAGTTGAGAACACCTGGCTTAAAGTGAAACTTGACCGATTTTCAACCCGCTTTGTAATGTTTCAGTAGCTATGTTTCCATCCAAAGTTAAGAATTAAACTTATGCACAAAATTGGAGTAACACACAAAACATTTGCAAATAAAGCATTAAAAAATAATTTACTGCAGTAGAAGGCACTATTTATCATTTTTGTATACAATAAATTACGAGCTTCAGAGTGCATTTTAGAATGACAAAACTAGCATTTCTGGTGCTGTGCAATGAGATCGGTCTGTTGGTTGGTCCAGTTATGCTGTCCCATCGCAAAATCTTTTTTTGATGCGCATTAAGCAGTTTATTTGGTAATGTTTGCATCGTAGTTTATACGCATTTATGTTCTTACCGTATAATAAATTTATCCTACTTAGTTGAGCACACAAGTTTTTTTTATGCGCATTTTTAGAATTTATGCGCAGCTTGGTGTTTCCATCCAGCGTTTTTTTTTTTGTTCATTTTTTATTTTTTTATGCGATATCCCAAAATGCGCATAAAAATAGGTGGATGGAAACATAGCTAGTGTCAGGGGTATATGTAAATGAACAATGTTTAGTCTTTTTTTGTGTTACGTGGCCAGAGAAACTCATGTTTATTTGTCAGTTAAACTTTTGACAGCTCCCAGGCTTTCTTGAAAACTTAAGATTTTACTTCCGCATTTTTGTATCCCCGTTCACAGACAGTTGCATCAACTGCAGATTCAGTTTTTTCCCATCTGTTTTGCCTAAAACACGGTGTTCATAGTCATCTATGTGAGGATATGAACACATAAACATCATCTCCAGAGCTGCCCTGAGAGTCACTTCATGAGCACTTTACCATGTTATTTGAGAGAAACTATTGTCATATCACACAGAAAGGTCTTCACGACAACCTGTCAAAATAAAACCTCACTCCCACTACGCAAATTTGACACAAATTTGACTTGGATGGCAACTTGCCCAGTGCATTATGGGTGTTGAAGTTTTCCTACCTATTTGGCAAAATGGAAAACAACAGCCTCTGTTTTCTGTAGTCAGGTAGCACCGAGAAAGAAAAAAAATGCATACTTACTACATAGGCAGATTTTATTGAAAGCCCTTGCCATTGGTGCTCCTTTAAGCAATTGTGTGTTCAAGATATGTCCAGAATATATTTACAAGATGAATGCATATGAACGTCACCACAAAGTCATGAAGTGGGAAACTCTGAACTCTTCCTAAGCTGTGGGCATGTCAGTGAGAAAACGTGAAATTATTTTTTTTTAAATTATTTACAGTAAAATTGTATGTACAAAATGCCACATTATTGTACAATAATGATAGAATATATAATGATTACATTTACAGCACCTTCATAAATTGAATAAAACCATAAAAAAAATCTAATCAAAATCACACCCAATGCACATTGTTTATTCATCATTTTGTAGACGTACAGTTAAAAAAATCTTCTTTAATTTTATGCAGAAAAGATACAGTTCCACTGTTTGGACAAATTTATTTTTCCCAACCCGTAAATTGAATGCAGTTAGTGTGTACAAAACGAATATAAAAATGTGTTAGCCAAGTGTCAAAAAAGCTCAAAATATACTTCAGTTTTGACACAAACACTTTGTGTTCAGCTGAGCACATAGCCTTTCAAAGTATACTCCATATTATAGCATACTTTTATTTGTTTCATTCAATATTGAAAAACAGCAAGTTAAAGGTACGAATTTTACCAAATATGTATGTATGCTGTGTGTTTATGATTATAAGAGTGCTGTTAACTTAGCAACATGCTAATGTCAAACTCCATTGGAAACGATTGTGATTTGAGTTTCCTGTGCTTTTTGTGTGATGGTGCTTTTTGCCAAATCAGTTATTTAAAAGGTTTCATTTCATATAGGATGCTGACTTAGAAGGTAGCTGCCTATGTAGACAAGAAGGTTGTTAAGAAGGATTTAGAACAGAGCTATTGTGTTTTATTTACTTCATCAGATTGATTGTGTGCATCTCTTATGTTGTCAGTTCTGGAGAGGCGTTATCCCAAGGAAGTGCAGGACCTTTATGATGTCATGAGGCGCTTTGCGCGTGTGGTGGGCCCCATAGAGCACGACAAGTTCATCGAGAGTCACGCCTGTGAGTATTTACTTCTTTTTTTGCACACTTGATGTATAGGATGTCATAAATATGGTCTATATATACTAGACTCTCTAGTTTTCTTCCTCAGCTGACCCAGGATCAGTCTAGCCCTGTGTTTTGTGGTTTAATGAGCGTGTGCAGGACAGTTCGGGTTAGATGAACAAGCCCCCATGTCGTTCACCAGCGCTGAGTCTGAGTTCAGTCTGTCCGTCCCAGTAGTTTGAATCAGTCAGGGTGAAAAGTTCACCGTTCCATCTGCTCTGTTTCTCTCTCATGCACTCGTTCACAGTGGAGTTTGAGCTGAGGAGGGAGATCCACAGACTGCAGGAGTACAGGAGAGAGGGAATACAGTCCTTCTGTGGTAAGATGCACCCTCAGGAATGTATCATGGGAGGTAGCCTAAATCAAAATGAGGTTAAAGGGATAGTTCACCCAAAAATGAAAATAATTTACTCCCTCTCAGGCTTTCCAAGATGTAGGTGAACACAGGTTCAGCTAAAAATTTTCTTTAGTGTTCTGCTGAAGAAAAAAGTCGACTACTTCTTGTAGGGTGGGTAAATTAACAGCAACATTTTTGGGTGTACTCTCACTTTAAATTAAACATTGTCAGCAAGTGAGTATTTCACTACGGATCCATACTATCTACTGTCAGCTTTTTGTTATTGTTAATAAGATGTCACATTTTGAGAGCTTTGCTCAGAGCTGGTCTGACATCTGTCATCTGCCTGCAGGTGCTAAAGTGTACGAGAGAGTCAAACGCATACGAGAAGACGAGCGCAGGAAGAGGAACATGCTGTGTGATGTTCTCCAGTACATTCACGACACTCGTGCATGCCAGCAGTGGCTCCACAAACAGGCTGCCATGTAAGAGCTCTTCCTTAATGCCACCATACTCGCTCTCTATACTACTTATTATAATTCTTCATTACAGTTTAGTTTTGTAATTATTTAAAAAAAAAAATGTATGTAACTAAAATAGGGCTGTCACAATTCCTCGATTCAATTTGAGTACTCAATTTTAAAAAATCCTTGATTGTATTTTGTCCGTGATGAGTAACCTGCAAAATACCAGAAGTAGCGCGTTCCATGGACGAGAATCCATGAAACGCATTATTAGACTGTTTTCCAAGGCTGCATGATATATTAAACCCATTTAAAAATCAGTGGCGTTCCGACCATATAAGCTGCGAAAAACAAAGAAATTGTATATTTTCATGCTTTCTCAAGCAAAGCAAATTTTGAAAGTCCACTGAAAACGTATCTTACATTTTCGGTCATAAACAATGTTGAAGATATACGTTATTGTCAACATGCCTACGTGGTAAATTTAAAAAAAAAAAAAAAAAGGTTAATAAAAATGTATAATAAAAATCCTCAGAACATTCTGGAGATTTTATCTTTAGGCTACCTTTGTTTAGCACTGAGCATACCCATTTAAAAAAGTCCCCGCTCACCACTGTTAAAAATCATGATAAAGCATAATGCTATTGTGAATTCACAAACGCTACGATTCAATTAAGTAAATAAATGCGATGCAGGTTTAATATATGTGCTTTAATTATTTACATGCGTGTAGGTTATGTACGTGTGTTTCAGAGCGGCTCCGTTCACAGTAAATGCTGCTCCACACAAACTGTTATCATTTGCATGTGTGGAGCGTCTCAAACTCCATCTCTGCATATTATAATGTTCATCTGGGAACGCAATGTGCGCCATTTCATCAGATTTGTAAGGTAAATCATTTATAAACCTAGCAAACACAGGAAAATACATCAATATCTTTCACAATATGCTAACTGTTCATTGCGATTTCAAAATAAAAGCTCAAACCTTCGCTCTGAGTTTGCATGTTTTGATATCCACATATTCAAGAAATTACAGTGGCTATAGCATTTCTGTCATAAAGAAATGGGCAAATATTAAAGATTAAGTGGACATTTGAATTAAATGTTGTTTAGTCAATATTAAATATGGGTTAGATCGCGCAGTAAACTGTAAAAACAGTCGTCAGGCCGTTGGCGCCCCCTGCAGGCATATGTTATAATGCGTAATGTCCGTTAGCTCTGTTGTTTATAATACTTTATGTATTTTAACAGTTTTGTTCAATAAAACCATATGATTACTTGCTTTTGATACTTTATTTGAACAAATTTTTATTGCTTCATTGCTATTACGTATGTATTTGAAGTAATTTTAAAGGCTGTTGTTTGCTTAGGTCTATTTTTATTATAAAATCTTTATTTTTATTACTAAAAATTAATTATACTAATCCGATTACTCGATTAATCATCAGAATAATTGACCGATTACTCAATTACCAAAATAATCATTAGTGACAGCCCTAAACGAAAATGATCCTACCGCAGGAAATAATAATAAATAAGAAGTACCTAAAACTATTATGTTGTTGAACACTTAATAATGTTATAATAGAAATCCATTGTTAAAAAATATGAATAAAGTATGTTGTTAAATATCATAATATATAAATAATAAACATTAAAGCTGTTCATCTAATTACAAAAAATAATGCACAGATCCAAAATGTATAGTTTTATACAAAGTCTATTAAGCTCACTGTAATATTGTGAAATGGTATTACAATTTAAAAGAATTGTTTTCCATTTGAATATATTTTAAAATATAGTTTATTCCTGTGATGAAAGCTGAATTTTCAGCATCATTACTCTAGTCTTCAGTGTCACATGTTCCTTCAGAAATCATTCTGATATGCTGATTTTCTGCTCAAGAAACATTTCTTATTATTATCAATGTTGAAAACATTGCTTGTAGAAAATATAAAAGAATAAATAACTGTAAAATAAAATGCTTGTAGAAAGCATGAAATGTTTCATTTTTCAGGATTCTTTGAATAGAAAGTTGAAAAGAATAGCATAACAGCATTTATTTGAAATAGAAATCTTTTGTTTGCCATTGATGGATAAAAAATATTAAGTTTTTAAAAAAAATAAAAATACTAACCCCAAACTTTAGAACAGTAGTGTATCGTAATAGACATATAAAAAAAATAATAAAGACACTGTTTTTACTATTTGTAAACTTATAATAACTCTTACTCCAGCATGACATGAACACTCCATAATGTTATTGTATTAATGAATTCTGTTAGTTTTAATATTTCATTTCTGCCATGCAAGCACTGCTGTTTCTTTCATATGCTGTTTATTAGTATCACATATGTGATTCGGGTTTCTTTCTGCCTTCTGATCCACAGTGTATTCTCATTCAAACAACTTTTGGGTATTTGGCTGTCAGTTTGTTAGCTTCACAAAATTTGTTGTTGGTATTCAGCAAAAGTAGACAAAGTAAAAGTGAATGATGAATTTCTATTTCTATTTCTATTTCTATTTATGAATCTCTATTTATATTTTATTTTACTGAGAACCCCAAGAGCAGCAGCTAGTGTTTCAGAGATGTTTCAAAAGAGTTTGTGTGAATAATGTTTTGCTTAGCTAAAGCGGCTGTTGACTGACTGTGTTTCTCTCTCGCAGTGATGCTGGAATCACCCCTGTGGTCACCACTATCACTACCTCAGGTACAGTGCTGCTTATTTCCTCCATTTTTCACGCTATGTCTCCTCTCCTCCACTCAAGTCTCCTTTTGCAATCTTTGTGATGTCCTCTTCAGCCGTGAAGCCGCAGGCTCAAACACATTAATCTATTCTCTGAGATGCACCGCTGTAAATACGCGCTACAAAAAAAGAAGCCACTCACATCTCTTTGCGTTTCTCTCTCTTTCACATTTTCTCTTTTTGTCACTTCACTGCACAACTAGGACATATTTGAATGCATGTGAATCTGATCAGACTCTGGCTTTATGCGAACATTCAAGCGGTTTTGGATTTTGCTGATACTGATGAATAAGTTGGGAGAGTAGTTTATTTTTATCAGTTATTTTGAAATCATATTTTAAATCAATTTATTGAAATCCCCATTTATCGAACAGCTCCCCACCTCCAATTTCTCATTATAGATAGAGAGATGGATGGATGGATATGCAATAATTATTATTGTTGTTGTTTTGTTGTTGTTGTTATAATTATTATTGTTTATAAGCAGTGTTTAATAAGTAGTACCATAATGGGAAATTGTCATGAAAATAATTTTATAATGCAAAAATAGTTTATATTAAGTTTATATAAAATTTGTTTATATAAAAAAAAAAATGCCAGAATTTTTTTTTTAAATTTTGTAATGTTTGAGGCTCTAATAATAATAATATAATAAAAAGTATTATTATTATTATTATTATTATTATTATTATTATTAAAAAGCAGTGTTTAAATTGTCATGAAAATGATTTTACAATGCAAAAGTCGTTTTATTTATGCATTAAGTACCAACAGTTGCAACAGTTATTTTTATTTTTTAGCTTTGTTATGATTTTAGGCTCTATGAATAATAATAATAATATAATTAAAAGTATTATTATTATTATTATTATTAAAAAGCAGTGTTTAAATTGTCATGAAAATAATTTTATAAATGCAAACATTTTATTTATGCATTAAATGCCAACAGTTATTTTTATTTTTGTAATATTTGTGGCACTAATAATAATAATAATAATAATAATAAAATAGAAAGTTTTTTTTTTTTTTTTTTAGATTAATAATAATGTTATCGTTATTAGTATTAGTATTAGTAGTAGTAAGAAGAAGAACAACAAGTGCATTTGATCACACTATTATAATCTAACTATTTACTATTAACCAACAATTAACAAGACTTTGGCCTATTAATAGTCAGAAAGGTACTTGTTAAGTTTAGGTATGGGGTAGCATTCAGGGATCTTAAAGGGCAAATTGGCTAATAAACAGCCAATATGCCAGTAATATACATGCTAATAAGCAGCTAGTTAATAGTGAGAACTGGTCTCTAAACTAAAGTGTTACCATGTATTTTTATTCAATGCAGCACAACATTCAAGAAACCATGGTAAAATCACTGTAACGCACAGTCCTGTGGCTTATTGCTTTGCTCAGTTATTTGTTACTAGATAACTTGTAACACATCTGTTGCTGACTGCTCTTGATGAGGAGAATCTGAATGATCTCAATCGTCTGATCCGCAGGCAGAAGAAGCGCACCTCCTCTCAACCTAACAGGACTGCCTGGCACCGAGAAACTCAACGAGAGAGAAAAAGAGGTTTGGAAATCTTGATTTTGCTTCTGGCACTAGCTCATTTCGAAGACATCTGCCTCATTGATGTGATATAATGGATCCTAAACGATTCTCTCATCATCTCCCTCAGTTATGTCAGGTGGTTCGTCTGGTGCCTGGGGCGTATCTGGAGTACAAACAGGCCCTGCTGAATGAGTGCCGGCGGCAGGGTGGTCTACGGCTGGCGCAGGCCCGATCGCTCATCAAGATAGATGTCAACAAGACTCGCAAAATCTACGATTTCCTTATCAAAGAGGGCTACATCAATAAGGCTTAGTGTTGATTGAACTGCTGTAAGGACATCTGATAGATGAATAATCATACTCGCGGATCATTCATGTTGAGAATGAGCAACGAGAGATGACAGTTTTTCAGTGTACTGGTTCGGTGTACTTTATTTAAAGTCATTCATTCCTTAAAGATCTGCACCTGTTTGTTTTTAAAAGACTGACGGGGTGCTTCTTTAAAGCTGTGTTTAGGACTATATAAGTTAATAGTTGTGTAAAAAGACTGCTGCTGTTTGTACCGATGAGAATCTCTCACTGTAATATTAAAAGAGTCATTTTATTTCACTTTTATTTGTCTACGTGCCCTTAAAATTGTTGATTAATTTTTGAACAATGGAATTGTTCGATGAATTTCACAAGGTCTTTGAAGAATGCTTGAATCACAAAATCAATGTAGAAATATTTTTCTTAAAGAAAATGAAGCCTGTTTTATTTTTTGGGGGTTTTTTTTCTTTTTTCTTTTTTCTTTTTTGTGATTATTAAATGTACTGACATTTTCATGAAAATTCTGCATATATATTTTTTCTGAGGAAAAATATAATTTATATTATAAAATTGCATTGTATAATATGCAATTATTATTAATATGTGATTATGTAATTATGTAAAATGTACAACAGGCAATATTTACTGTACTGCCTTTATTATTAACATTGGAAAATAGTTTTTACAGTAGAAAGAATAAAAAGAATTACAAACCCCAAAAGTAACATGATTACTCATTACATCAATAAAAAATTGGGAGGGAATTGTCATGAAAAGAATTTTACAGAAATCGTTTCATTAATAAGTTGCTTCATTTTCATCATGCAAAGTGCAATTATCTCATTTTGAGGTGAAATATCCAGACAGGTTTTGTGAGGCTCACCATTTAATGTCTGCAGAATATGTTTTACAACTAGGGTGTAACGATACACGTATTCGTACCGAAAATGTTCGGGACGGGTCTTTCGGTTCAGTACGCATGTGTACCGAACAAATACAACATTGTTTTAACCACTGCACGAGTGGAACTTCATTGGAAACACTGATAAGAAACAAAGTATCATCTTTCAAATTATGCAAATTGTGCACATTACACCCCTAATTACAACCTAACTTCAGTTATTAATGCAGAATTATTACATTTTTATGTAACCGTTGCGTCAGGCCTACTATAGTATTTGAACATAAATATGTTTTCAAACTGGCTAGTCTTAATGGAAGGCTGAGAAAGTCAAATCTCAGGTGGCAAAATTTACACCAGTTGAGTATGAAATCTATTACCGTCGCCTCTCGCTCTAGTGAAGCGGCATGACTAACTCTAGCAACATTAGCACACACGGACAGCAGCAACCATCAGGCTTTAGCAAGCTTATCACAACAGTGTAAAGCGACGACAGCGACCTGATTAATGCTCTAGATCCCACCTTTGATGATAAGCCCCTGCCCAAATGAGAATAAGTCCCATGGAGAAATGAAGGCCTGTTTGATGGCTGAAAGGCGTGGAGTTTGGAATTGATATTTTTATTTGCGTCCTCGTTCCTCTAGGTGACGTCTTCATGAAGCTTGGAGGTCTTACATTATATAGTGTCTGAATCTGAAGTGCAGTGTTTGTGGAAGCATGACGTGGCACTCTTGTCACAACAAATTGTTGAATTCTGTGTCCAGATTCACATTTTTCTATCTAAATTTCAACTTCAGTCTCATTTGGCAGTCTAGGAAGAAATATTGGCAACGTATAAAAGCATAGCATCAGATTGGGATGGCTAACTGTAATGTCTTTGATCCGTAAAGCGATTGGCGTGTGAGCGAATGGCCGTTGACTGGCAGCAGAGCGGAAAGCCGGCAGATTCTGGTGTCGGCTCACTGTGTGGGAGGCAGATCTGCTGTTTTGCATGCTCATTCCCTCATCAAACCACACAGCCTGTCTTCTGATGCCTCCTCATGCACTCCATTTTCACCCACAGTTCATAGACATAGAAGTGACATGGTTAAAATTCTCATCAATTCTTGATAAATTCTAAGTCTTGCAATAGCTTGATTTGATTTGTCAGCAAATCATTTGTTAAAGGGTTTGTTCACCCAAAAATCTACTAACCCTCATGTTGGTCTAAACCCGTAAGACCTTCTTTCATCTTCAGACTGACGCAGAAGAGAAGGAATAAAGTTGTTGTTTTTGTTTTCTTTGCACACAAAAAGTATTCTCGAAGCTTCGTAAAATTATGGTTGAACCACTGATGTCACATGGACTATTTTAACGATGTCCTTACTACCTTTCTTGGGGACTTGAACATGATAGTTCCCTTGCTGTCTATGCAGGGTCAGAAAGCTCTCAGATTTAATCAAAAATATCTTAATTTGTGTTCTGAAGACGAACGAAGGTCTTATGGGTTTGGAATGACATGAGGTTGAGTAATTAGTGACAGAATTTTCATTTTTGGGTGAACTATACCTTTAATCTGTATCAAAAGGTTCATTTAAAGGATCTGACTCAGAATAACAGTTTGTTTACAATTGAACATAGCAGCTTCATGCACAGTTTGCATGCTAAGGTTTGTGGTGATGCATGTTTCTGGCAATAGATTCATCTTCTTTTCCACAGCCCTCAGAGCTTGTTTTATAATGTTCTCTCACCACTTCCTAATCGTCTCATTTTTATGGAAATTACATCAGTGCTCTGAGGGCAATGCTCCTAGCGCCGTTTACCTCCCTTTTTCTCTTCTACTCTATTGATTTGAGGCTGTAAGTAAAGCACTGTGTTTCTGTACACAGTACATCTCTGATCACTAGAACAGCGGTTTCCTTCCTCAACAGACTTCTACAAGCTGGTTCCCTCTGGCTTCTGAAGGACAGTGAATGAGAGGTGATCGGTTTTTCTGTCACAACAAGTTACAAAATCACATTCCAGACCCTTCTCTCTCTCTGTTCTGCTGTGGTGAAATGAGCTTCCAACCTCCAGTGTCATTAACAATTCAACATACTTGTTCAATCAAGGCTGCGTTTCACTGTACCTCCCCTTGCTAACTTCCCTCCATCTTGTTGACTTGAATGTGCATTGCTGCTTATGTTGCACAAGTGCCCAGTACTGGCAAAACCCTTTGAAATGGCTTGAATTGGAACATCTCAAGGCCTTGATTATTTGGAATTTACTATGGAGCTGATTTTCCCTTATAAATTAATTTGATGCACCATTCTATATGCCTATAGGTATGCTTGGGCTTTTGGAAAAATATATAAAAAATAACAAACAGTAACAAACAGTCAGCTTAAGATAGCAACATGTGGTTAAATCTCAAAAAAACAAAAATAAAAATAACACGAGAGTTGTGTGGGGAGGTGGTAAATGAAGCATGTTGTTATGATGTCACATTAAATGAAGTGTACATGTAAATATATGAGAAATCATAAAATCCTTTCGTAATGTTTGTCACCTAAACTGTTATTATGACCATTATTGTCTTTTAAATTGTTACAAATATGCAACCGAAGCTATAGATTGCAAAAATGTTTTGCAAGCTCACTGTGTATCATACTACTAGCTTAGTATAATGCTAGCATAGCTTATACATGACAAAAGAAACATGTAATCACAGCACTCCTTATGGCTTTTGATCAGGCATTATGAACAGCGACCACCTAGGGTCCTAGATGGATCAAACTTAAATCACAGCTATAAACGAAGGCACCTTCCTGCATTTTACTTATGCTCTAACTTCTGTACTACTTACCTACTCTTGAAACTTCATAGCAAGGTACTTCAAGTATTGTTGGCTCTCACATTATATATTTCTTATTAAGACGCTACAGGTAGAATTGTCTAGTAAGTGACAATATAAATAACTAAGGGTCATGAAAATGTAGGTCAGATTAAGCTGGAAGAACAGTTGGCATCCAGCTAAACTAGTTAAACAGCAGTTTGGCAGTCCTGGGAAAACAAACTGGTTTAAACTGCTTTTTCCTCATCCCTGCTGAAAAAAAAAAAAAAAAAACGTGAGCAGCAATTTATTTTATCTATTGGGAACTGGCTGTGTTTTGAGAAGTAATCCTGAGAGTTATTAGAAGAGGGAAAATTCTTTTTAATGTAAAGTTAGTTACTGCATCTTTTATTACTTTTTTATTTTATTTGGAGTAAAGTGCACTAAATCAATCACAATAAGCAAGTTTATATCTCACAGTTCTGACTTTTTTTCTTGCAATTCTAAGAATTGTGAGATATAAACTCAGAATTGTGAGATGCAGAATTGCAGAAATGCAGAATTGTGAGATATAAACTCAGAATTGTGAGATAAATGCAGAATTATGAGATATAAACTCAGAATTGTGAGATGCAGAATTGTAGAATTGCAGAAATGCAGAATTGTGAGATATAAACTCAGAATTGTGAGAAATGCAGAATTATGAGATATAAACTCAGAATTGTGAGCTATATACTCAGAATTGTGAGCTATAAACTCAGAATTCTGAGATACTGTATAAACTCAGAATTGTGAGATAAATGCAGAATAGTGAGATATAAACTCGGAATTGTGAGATATAAACTCAGAATTGTGAGATAAACTAAGAATTGTGAGATGTAAACTCAGAATTGTGAGATAAATGCAGAATAGTGAGATATAAACTCGGAATTGTGAGATATAAACTCAGAATTGTGAGATAAACTAAGAATTGTGAGATGTAAACTCAGAATTGTGAGATAAATGCAGAATTATGAGATATGAACTCAAAATTTTGAGAAATGCAGAATTATGAGATATAAACTCAGAATTGTGAGCTATAAACTCAGAATTCTGAGATACTGTATAAACTCAGAATTGTGAGAAATGCAGAATAGTGAGAGATAAACTAAGAATTGTGAGATATAAACTCAGAATTGTAAGACATAAACTCAGAATTGTGAGATAAAGCAGAATTGTGAGAAATAAACTTAGGAATTGTTAGATAAACTAAGAATTGTGATTCATAAACTCGGAATTGTGAGATTTAACCTCAGAATTGTGAGATATAACTCAGAATTCTGAGATATAAACTTGGAATTGTGAGTTAAACTCCGAATTGTGAGATAAACTCAGAATTGTGATTTATAAACTCGGAATTGTGAGATTTAACCTCAGAATTGTGAGATATAACTTGGAATTGTGAGATAAACACAGAGTTGTGAGATAAACTCTGAATTGTGAGATATAAACTCGGAATTGTGAGATAAATGCAGAATAGCGAGATATAAAGTCGGAATTGTTAGATAAAAGCAGAATTGTGAGATAAACTCGGAATTGTGAGATAAATGCAGAATAGCGAGATATAAAGTCGGAATTGTTAGATAAAAGCAGAATTGTGAGATAAACTCGGAATTGTGAGATAAATACAGAATAGTGAGATATAAACTCGGAATTATGAGATAAATGCAGAATTGTGAGATATACTGTAAACTCAGATTTGTGAGATAAACTCAGAATTGTGATATTTAAACTCAGAATTGTAAGATATAAACTTGGAATTGTGAGATAAATGCAGAATTATGAGATATAAACTCGGAATTGCTAGAAGAAAAGTCAGAAATGTGAGATATAAACTCGGAATTCTGAGGGAAAAAAGCCGCAATTATATTTTTTAGTTCATAGCGGAAACAAAAAAAAAAAAAAAGAATTCAGGATTCAAAGAAAAAATAATTGTGACATGAATTCGAAACTGCAAGAAAGAAAGTTGGCATTTTATGTCGCAATTCTGAGTTTACGTCTCACAGTTCTGGAAAAAAAGCCATAATTGTGAGATATAAACTCAGAATTGTATGATATAAATTTGCAATAAATAATATAAAGTTTACATCACAATTCAGATATATAAATTGAGTTTACATCACAATGTAAAGTTTCTATCTCCCAATTCAAAGAAAAAAGTCATAATTGCAAAATATAAACTAAGAATTGTGAAATAGAAATGAAGAATTGCAAGATATAAACTGAGAAATTCTGAGAAAAAAAAGTCAATTGCATTATGTAAACCTGCAATTGAGAGAAGAAAAGTCTGAATTGTGAAGTATAAAGTCATATTTGCATGAAGAAAGTCAAAATGACCTTTTTTATTTTGTTGCAGAAACAAAAAAAAACTGAATTGTGAGATGTAAACTCAGAATTCACAGAAAAAAAAAAATCTGAATTGTGAGATAAGAACTTGGAATTTCGAAATATTAAGTATTGCAATTCCTGAGTTAATATTTTGATTTAATTTTGCCTTCAGAGGAAGTGTCTGTCCCTTCGCCTTATTGCTAGGCAGTCATTAACATGGACGTAAACTTGTCTTCCATTGTCAACACTCATGGTTTCCTTGGCAACCAGGTCGTGGCATTCTAGAGCTGTAGTCTGAAAGAGGAGCTCTGAACTCTGAGCTCTTAACATCACACTTCAACCTGCGTTTGTTGAACTGGCGCGTGTTAACCTGCTATACGCACGCAGCCCTATATAAAACCACTTGCTAATTCGTTTCGAGGAGGCGGAGATGTATGACATGCAGGAACAGCTGGAGTTAAGGACTGTCTAACAGTCTGTACTCGTGTCAGCGTACAGATCCCGAGTCTGTTCACTGCTGCCATCACAGCTGGAGAGACACAGGTGCCTTTGGGATCAGACACCGGACTGCATTAGCAGCTCTCTGTGAGGGAGGAATTGTGTCAGTAGCCAAAAATAGGTTTCATGTCTATTCATTGTTAATCCAATTCTGCTAGAATGAATATTTGTACTAACAGAAGGAATGTTGCAGTTATTGGATTTTAAAATAGGCTCTGGACATTGTAATCCTATACAGGGTAAGGCCTACATTAGAATTTGCAAATTTGGAGCTCATTTTACTTCAGTAATGTGACGTCAAGAAGAAAATGTAGAGCGGGACTTAATTTAGTTCGTTATGGATTTGATTGGATTGTGAAAAATCTCCATTACGTACCAGACTTTGCTGTCGCTTGTTGTCGGCACTCATCGGTTGAAGCTTAAGCTGCCCTGGTGACGTCAATGGGAAAGGAAAGTCATTTCAGAGGTGTTTTGATGAATGATTATGCAGATTATAAAGATTTTTCTTTGGAATAACATTTACTCTTTAATCTTAGACAATAAGACCATAAACGTATTAGAAAGCAAATAGGGACCATTTTTGTTTCATATTGACTTTAAAGCCCCCATTGTCTGCAATTTTTGAAGACCTAATGACTTTTCCAGATGTTTGTGATTTACTGCTTCTGAATTAAAAGTAACAGTTTAAAAAGAACAAAAGAACAAAAAAAAATTACAATTTCTTAAAAACAGAGCTTGTTATAACCAGAAATCTTTCTGTCAAATGCTCAAATCAAGATATATATTTTAATTATTATTATTATTATTATTATTATTATTATTATTAATTTGTCTTTGAAGAAGAATGGATAAACCTGGATGTTTGAGGAAAAAAATATTTTAAAAGTGTGATTTTTAGACCTGGAAAAGACATGTAAATAAAATCTTATAACTCAATGCTGTTTTGTTTTTTATTAAATAAAATTGTCATTTTGAAGCCCCTTGGAAGGTTATTCAAGCCCCCTGGTGGGCCCCGGGCCCCTGATTGAAACCACTGCTTTAAAGGAATGTTAAGTTCAGTTGTATGAACAATTTTCAGAAAAGAAGCCGCCTTTATTATTTTTATAAAAGTAAGTGAGGCTGTGAGTCATGGGTTGTACATCTTTGTGTTGATTGTTCAGCCAATTAAATATTGAAATATGTCTTTCAAAAAAAATTGTTTGTGAATTTAGAAATGACATTGGACCTACTGAACAAACTATACATGTATATCTCAGCCTTTTTTACATTCACAAAAATATAATTCACAGAAAAATTCTACAGCATTACCTCTAACTACATTTTATGCACAGGATCTGTGGCATTCTTTGTTCAGTTACCACAGACAACATTCCTTATATTGTAATCATCATGATCACATCAGGTAATCATTGCTTTAATATGTTTATTGTCTCTGCATGAATAAATATGTAACAGTAACTAACTGCTTGATTTGTATAATCTTAGAACTGTACAATTCTGCAATATGGACATTACAATGACACTGACATTTTTTTTCGAATAGCTGCTTTGAAACAATATGTATCCTGAAAAGCGCTATACAGATAAATGTGAATTGAACTGAATTGATAACTTCTAAATCAACTAAAAATCACAGTAGTATACTTTCAATGGAAGTTTCAAAAGTAACACCACAAGACTTAGGGCCAGATTTACTAAACAGGGCAAATTAGCGTTAGAGCGCAATGCCATAAAAGCGCCAATAGGAGGGAAAATTCTGCGTGTGATTTACTGACAATGCGCATATTAAAGAACACACACGCAGCCAGATAATTTCCGTAATGACCAGCGCAATCTACCAAGAGCAGCGGAAATTGCCATCTGCTTAAAGACATGCTTTTTTTACCCGTTAAATAATGGCGCAAATAAATCGCTTTAAATGGCGTTAGTAAATCGCTTTGAGTGAAACATTTTAATACTCTCCTCCCATAAATTTTGCATCTGAAAGTGAAACTCCTACAAATGCATATTCAATAAGGTCAGGTGCAAAAATAACCGTTTCCACGCCTTTTCAGCGCTAATTCTTCATTGCGCATCTTTAGTAAATCCTAACAGTTTGCGCTGGCGCAAGTTGTTAGTAAATCTGGCCCTTAAATATCACATTTGTTAACATTAATAAAGCTACACATTTCTGCATTTAGAACCTCCATAATGCCTTCATTGTACATTAATTACTGTAACTGCATTTTTTTTTTTTTTTTTTTTAGAAATTGAGGGCTAAGCCAAAATTAACTGTGTTAATGGACAGCATGCCACAGATACTGTTGACGGAGCTTAACTTGTTCTGAACCCGGAACGTTCAATTAATCCAGAGATCTGGTTACAGCTGTAGGCAATGTGTCTGTGAGCTCATGGGCAAGGTGTCTAGATGTGTTAGCAGATGCCTGAGGCAAGGCCAAACCTCCCAACTTCAGCCAGTCCATCTGAAGAGAGATTGTGGAAGATGGCAGGGTGTCTGTCTCTGGAGAGCTGGGATACTCTAGATCTCTTCCAGCATGCCTGGCACACCATCTATTTCTGGTCCAGCTCTCACATAGGGGCTGTGGAATGGCTTTACTGGCATCTTCGAAATTCTTCTCCAGTGATTTAATTAGATATTGGCCTAAATACAAAAGTGATGAGTTGCTGTCGTCTTGGTGAAAGGATGGCATCTGAACTCTGAGGGTGTGTCACGGTTTGTTTTCAGTAGGTCAGATCTGTGTTTTTATTCTCCTGGTCGAGTACGGCGTTGAGTAGCTCCATTTAGATCAGATTATGGGTTGCTTCCCCTGACAGCATCACAGTAAATTTTCTGCCTCCATTCAAGCCAGTGGAAACATATTATGGCTCACCGTCTCACTGGAACGACTGTGACTCATCTGACATTTTAGTCTCATTTTAGTCTCGTCTCTGCAGCTCGGCTCACTCTCTCTCTGTCATTTTCTCCATCTATCACTGTTCCTTTTTTTAAAACAATGATCATCCTCGTGCCAGCGAGTATCACATTCCTCCTCAGCAATCATGTTTCCTTTAAACCGATTCTTATTAAGGTATTTGGCTTCTCAGATGTATAAGTGCTCATCAGTTGCATTGTTTAATAATATAATTATTGTAGCAACAGCTGACTAGCAACACTGAATTCTGGATGTCATAAATTTACAGAAACATGTTGAATAAAAACAGTTTTGCACAGAAATGTCTAACCACATAAAATATCTAAAAGGATATTTAAGAAGAAAGAAATGCAGGGTGGGGCTTAATCAACTGGGAATTTACTGGATTGTTTAAGATTGTTTCTGTATGATATGTAGCTAAAGGGAACAAGCTGTTGACATAAACTGAGAAAGAAAGTTGTTTTTGTGGGGGAGTAAATTGATGTGATTATGAAAAATAATAATTACTAAAAGACCAAATTAAAATGGTTTTGATTTCATATATATCATCATTTCCAGAAACAGGGAATTTTTAAAATTGAAACAAAACCATTCAAAACTTTTTGAAAATTTTAAATGTTTTCAAAAGAAGTCTCATGCTTACCACGGTTGCAATTATTTAATTAAAATACAGGAAAAAACAGTAGTATTGGGAAATATTATTACAATTTAAAGTAACTGTTTTTTATTTTTTGTTACTGTTTTTATTATATTTTTAAAATGTACTTTATTTCTGATGGCAAAGCTGAATTTTCAGCTTCATTATTCCAGTCTTCAGTGTCACAATATCCTTCAGAAATCATTCTAATAAACTGATTTGGTTGCTTTTCAAAATTCTTATTATTTAAAAATTTCAAAAACAGTTGTGCTGCTTAATATTAATTCTGTGAAAACCGTGATTGATTTCAGTATCAAAAACAGGATTTGCAAAAGAATGTCTTTACTGTCACTTTTGGTCAATTTAATGCATCCTTTCTACATAAAAGTATTATTTTGTTATTTTTATTACTTTATTATTTATTTTTTTAATTACTTAACCATAACTTCTGAACATTAGTGTATATCCACTAAATGTCTGTTAACTTTTAGTAGTACACAAGCATACAAGTGACCTTAAACCTAATAGACATTAATTTAGCTACAGTACAAACCCTTCATTTTACTTTCACGTGGTCTTTAAAAGAAATCGGGAGAAATTACAGTATCCTGCATCATCCTTCACACAAGCAGGGTTTTTTTTTTTTCAGCAGTCTTTCTGTCTGTATTGTTCAGGGCAATAGAAAAGCAGAAAAGCAGTGACCCTCCCCTGGGCTTGAGCTCTCTCTCCCCAGCAGAGAGTATCAGGTGTGCCACTGACTCTTCCAGTCTTTGTCCTCTCTCTTTTCAGGCGGTTCCTGCCTCTGACGCCACTACAGTTATGCTGGAAATCCAAACAGTACAGCTCTGTGTTTGCCTCTGAGGTGAGATATCTCAAAAATAAAGGGCTTGAGTTCTGTGCCTCAAATGCTGGCAGCACTGCGACAGAAAAGCGAAGCATCTGAGACTGAAGCTTAGCATTAAATTGCCTGCTGTTGATTCTAGTGTTTTGACCTCAATATGCATGATGTTTGTGTTTGAGATGTGGCATTCCAGAAACTCCTCATGCCAATATGTTCTGGCTTAAGTGTTAATGATACAGTTGTAAATTGTTGCACTTCCAGACATGAATCAACTGATGAAATGATCTTGCAGGTTGGAATTAGATTCAGTCTCACTCTTTGAGCCCTCATGTTTCATTTCATAATCTATTTATGTATGAGTCAAGGATAAATCCATCCATTCATCTGATGGGTGGGCAGAGAAATACAAATAATTCATTAAAAAATTAATCTTCTGTCATCATTTGATCACTCTCATGTCATTCCAAGTCTGTATGTCTTCATTTCTTCCATAGAACAAAGAATGAGATGTTAAGCAGAATGTCCAGGCTGCTCTTTTCCAGCATTCTCAGTAAAGGCCCATTCACATTAAGAATGATATTATGATTGGCTGATGTTTTTATTGTTTATCAGCTGGAAAAAATAATTCTGAAAGTGTTCCAACGATAGCGTTTCTCTGTCGTTATCGTTATAGCTGTGGTGTGGACTCTACTGTTATATTTAAAACAAATTTTAATACTATATAGGCTATTTTATCACTATCGTAGGTGTGAACTGGCCTTAACACTTTATACATGATATTACAACCCATAAAATGCCTTAAAGATCATTAGGTAGAAAGTCATGTCATGAAAATTAAAAAAAATTAAATAAAATAAAAAAGTTTTGTCAGCTGTATTTTCCATAGACCCCCTTTTACATTTACTTTGGAAATGTAATAGGTTACAGATTACAAGTTACCTTATTTTAAATGTAATAAGTAGTGTAACTATTTCTATTACTTTATTAATGTAACTGATTACATTTGATTACTTTTCTAAATTTCTCATTATTGTCAAACATTTAAACCAAGCAATGTTAACCTTACAGTAATACTCAATACTGATTACTGTCAGACTTTCAAAATCCTTCATCACTTGAATTAAGATTATAAAAATTTAATTCTAAACCACAGCCACCATAAAATCAGATTTTAGCAAATCTGTGTGTATGCACGTGCGCGTATGTGTGAAAATATTCAAATGTAACCCCCTTTGTAATCGTTAACATTTTCATAAGTAACTGTAATTTAATTACACATTTTTCTCAGTAACTGTAACATATTACAGTTAAAGTTATTTTGTAATTAAATTACATAATTCCGTTACAAGTAACTAATTACTCCCAAACACTGCTGGCTAGTCTAAATAATACAGTAGCAAGTTAATCCAGCAGTAATTACTAAATCAGTTTAATATAGAGATTATATTCAAATTCCAGTCAGATGACCTGTTTATTTGCATCACCCTCATAAACATGTTGATGCACCTGAGGCTCTTTAAGTTTATACACTGGCGTCATGTTCATTTGCACATGTTGTTTGTTTCTGAGACTGTCTTGTCATATTTGTAGCTGAGTGTGTATCGTGATGTGTCAGTATGAGGACTGACTGGCTGTAGTGTTGGACGGGGGAGGCGCTTCTGTGCTCTTTAAGCGTATGTTTTCTCAATAGAAAATTTCCTGTTGTCATATGCACCATAGACACGCGCGCGCGCTCACCTCCATCACGGGGAAGCGCGTGGAGTTGTCAGATTTTACGGAATATTCCCGAAATATCAGTTTATGATAGAGATAATTTCTGCCTTCAGCTGAATGTGTAACCCGTGCATAATTTCAGAAGACAATGTTTTGTGTGTGAGGTAAGTTAAGTCTGTTCTTTGGTTCAGAGGAACATGAGTAATCTTATTAAACAGAGTCTACGCTGATGTTGACGCAACAGTGTACTAAATACGCAGCTTTTGTGATGTCTTTTCGTAAATGTAACACATTTAATGCGTCTGTCCGACATAATTGCTCATGTTGTGCGTATTCAGGTTGAAATTGAAAGAAAAAGAAAATGCTCGTTACAATAACGTGCGCAAAGTGGACGCAAACACTTAGCGCGCGTGGAGCGGAGTAGTTGTCATTTTCCGCGATGTTTTTGTTTCGTTCGCAATGATGCTTCAATCGTTTTTCGTCTCTAGAGTTTGAACTACGTACTTCTTTTGTTGCAAATTAGGCAGCCAACAGGTTCACCATTGGTATCAGTTGTAGACATTCTGCGCTGTTTCGCGTTCAAATAGCTTTCTGAATTTATGTCATGGATGCCAATGAAGGAACAGGTTGATGCGCGTGACTGAGTCAGACATGAGGCGCTCAATGCAACAAAATACGACCTACACTCAGTCACTGGCATCAACCTGTTCCTTCCACCTCAGTGTTGGCTTAACCATTATTATCATCGCTTAGGTTGGGCCAGCTTTCTTTAATGAATGTTTTCCATCAACCATGTTGTTCACTCTAACAAATAAGTGCACTCTAGAAACTTGTATTAGCTAAATAAATAGGCTACCTTTGAAATCTCAGTAGCCTACAGGTTTCTCGCAACCATTCACACCTGTGGGATAAACCATAAATGTCCAAATAAATATTTTACAACTTAAAATCCCTGTAAACTGTAAACTGACAATAAACAAATCTTTGCATTCAGTCTTTTAAATGAATTGATCAAATCAGTCCAAGTGTTTTTTGAATTGGTTATTTCAAACAAAACTGTTTGAATATATGTATATACGTATTGTGAAATACCACCCTGCTGCCATTGGAAAGCGCATATTTGTGAACCACTTTGGTCAACCATAAAATAATAATTAATACACAGAAATGTAAAAACGAACAGAGTGCAGTTGTGCGTTTTCTATGATTCCCCTAGAAAACCCAATGAGGACCTGGACTGCTTGGTCTGTTAGATGGATAATCTAGATTTTATCTGTAGTAAATTAAAATGTACAGGTAATCTTTAAAATGTTCGCATTTGAAATGTCACTAATGCTTTAGGTTGCAGCCACTTGTTGAATGAGCATGGATTATTTCATTAGGCTATTGACAAGATTAAGCTGGTAGCGTAAACAAGGCTCAGGTTCAGTTTCCTGTTTTCCACATTTGGTGTGGAAGAAGGGCTGCCATTTTGGGGCTCGAGTTTCTCAGCAGGTGTCTCTCGTTCCCATTAATGCTTGCGGAGGTGGAATCAGACTCTGGGAGAATTTCTACACACGGCATCCGAGACCTGCGGCACTGAATCTGTGATGTGCACTGGTGTTGACAGATCCACAGACACACACTGAGTGATGAGTGCCTGTATACGTGTGTGTATGAGGTTGACACAGCAGCCCATTGTTGCCATGCCAAGAATATGTGTTCACGCCACTCCACAGGTGGAGAAAACGAAGTACTGTGTTTGTAGCAGAATTGCTTGGCTCTCAACGTAGAAGATATTCATTTACGATTGAGTTGTTGCTTCTAATTTATTCATAATATACAGGGTGATGGTTTTTTAATGCATTTTCATAGATACTTACCAAAAATGTGTTTTGATAACAAAATAATAGAAGCACACATTTGGCTTTAAATGAATTTTTGCAACTCTGTTGTTCCAAACATGGATGACTGACTTTCCACCATGGAAGCCGAAAGAAGATACCTTATCGCTTTTTTTCCCCTATACATCAGTCTCATACACAAATGCATGAAATTTGAAAATGCAGAAATGGATATCAGTTTTGAGAACAACTGCAGAGTATTGAGTCATATGGACCACTTATGTAGCTTTTTTTCTTTTTTGAAGCTAGAAGCTTGACATTTTTTATTGTATAGTTGTTCAAAATTTATACATCAAGAAATCTAGTCATATGGGTTTGGAATGATGTGAGACTGTGTAGATGACAAAATTTTCTTATACCTACAGATATATGCTATATGTTTAGAAGCAATGCACACAGCAAAAAAGATCAGGCCTCTGATGTTCCTTCTTTCCTCTCTCTTTCTTCTCTTCCCACTTCTCCACTCACTCACTTGTATAAATAGCTGTGATAGTCAGCAGTGAGGCCTTTGACTCTATCAGCACTTCGGGTTGCTGAGGTTCATCTTTGCTCTTATATATCAAGCCTTTATTCCTAAACACCCACAGTAGTCACCGGGTCACGGCACCAGAAATCAATCTTTTAACCCATTTTTCACAAAAATCTTCCCATCCAGTGTAGTTCTTATAGGGTTAGTCCACCTAAAAATGGAAATACTGTCATCATTTACTCACACTGATGTATTTCCAAACTTTTGTGACTTTCTTATGTAAAACACAGAAGATTATATTTTGAAAAATGTTGAAAATAAATAGTTCTGGTTACCATTGACTTCAACTGTAAAAAAAAAAAAAAAAAAAAAAAAAAAAAACATTTCTCAAAATATCTTCTATCATGCTCCACAGAAGAAAGAAAGTCATAAAATTTTGGGTCAACACCAATAAGCACCAATAGCATTCGTTCACAAGATATGCAAGAATAAATGACATCTGAACTGACCTGACCATGGTGCCATATTTGATTTGAAAGCCACAGTTTTTGGGTCAACTATTCCTTTAAGCCAGGTGGATTGTACACCAATTTACCCAAGAACACTTAGTCACAATGACACTGGCTGCCCTTTTGTGTTAACAAGCCCACAAGCTGTGAAGAAGAGTTTGTGAGGCACCACACATGGCATCCAAACTCCGTAATTTCAGTGTGAAAAATGAGTGACAGCCAGAGAGAGAGATTGTGTGCCCTGTTTGAAAGGATGTTAGAGACTGTAGATGTTATTGCGATCAGAGACCCATGAGAAGGGCAGGCGGGCTGTTTTTCATTGATGTAGAGGAAAGCTTAGGGAGACAGCCAGCACGAACTGGAGCAGATGGGTTTTATTAATGCAAACACAGTAGCAGACTACTAGGCACAAGGACACTGCCATAAACTAATGGTCCTTTTGCCACTGTGTGCCAAATCTTTATGAATTACAGGGATATGATAGCGCTGTCAATTTAATGTGTTCATTTAATGCAGTTAATTATTTAAAAAATATTAAAATGATAAAATAATAACAACTATTAAAATACTACTAATAGAATATAGAAATGGAGAAACGTACAGAAGAACTGGCCACATGTTGCTTTAGAGCGTCAAGCCAGCTGTATCTCTGCAGAGGAGGGAGGAACTACCATCACAGGTGCTGTTTGCACAGACATCAGATGTAATTCTTATTTAACATGATTGGTTTGATATTCGTGGCATGCTAATAAGGGTCAGAGCCCCATGCATTATATTGAGAGGAATGAATGATATAGAGCCCTCAGGCGTGATGGGGAACAACAAACAGCGCACAAGCCGTAAGTAGACCGTCTGTCCTTCAATAAAACATGCTGATGTATGAAAGGTAGGCAGCAAAAACAGATGCTCTACATTCAGTTGTTTTTCATGCCTGCCAGCGACTCGACCCCCAGTAATTGGAGGAAGCAGATTTCAGCACACTTGGAATCGACAGGGGCGTCTGAGGGCCAAAATTTATGGCTGAATGAGCGTGTTACCTGAGAACATCATTGGGTCCAGAACACAACCTTCAGCTGTGTGCTTTAGTCACACCTTCAGAAGACAAAGTGTTTTTTTTTATCAGCCATGAAACTTTGCTTTTACTCTGAACACAATGAAACATTTGTTAGATAAACCCCCTAGACATGCCAAGTATTTTGGAAGTACTACTACTTTGCACTTTGAAGTAATTTTATACATTACTAGTGTGTGTGATGTGAATATGGACATTGCAAAGTTTAAGCAAGGCTTTTAACTAGGTATGTAAATTGCATGCATTGTGATGCATCAATTTGACAAAGTGCATCAATTATAATATAGTATAATTCTTCAATTAGGGGCACTTTTGACAAGAAATCTCGAAAAACTAAACTTTTTCAAACTGATGTTCATCTGTGTTAAAACATTTATTGCATATACCTGAATAAAGATCTGATCACAACCTTGGCTCAACCTTGAGGAGGATTTTGGTATAATGTAATGGGAATTACATTTTTCCCTCTGTGAAGAAAAAGTTGGATAACCTTGCTGCCAGGTTAGTTAGCAGTTATTGAATTCTTAACAAGCATTTCATAATAAAATAAAAAGAAATGGACTGTATCTGTATAAATTCTTAGTACAAAGTGCAGAAAAAAGTAGAATTAGAATACATTTTATGCATTTATTATAAAGAGGAAGTTATAAAATGGATAGTTCCGGTCCTTGATTATGATTGGCCTAGCTGTATTCGATGCCATTGTAAAATACTCTATAAACATACACCTGTCAACTCATTACATCGGTATTACTGTGCCAAGTATGCTTTCCATTGATTTCCATCTGTGTGATGCTTGGTAAACATGAAAAAAATATTATTTATCTGTAAATTAATACATTTTTGTTTCTGTGTTTATTTTTTAAAACCTTACCAAGGAAATGTAAACCTTTTTTTTTTTTTTTTTTTTTTTAAAAAGAATCATAATTCAGTTCAGAGCAAATTTTACAACCCTATTTTTAAACCAAACTTTCAAAAAATGTTTTTTCTTTCAGAAATACAGGCACAGGGCTGCCCTCTTGTTCTGTGTGAAACATCAAGCTTTCTGTCTGACCAAGTGTATTCACTTATAACAGGTTTGAAGCCTTGTTCTTGGTTTGATTAATAAGGGTCCTCCAGGCTCCAGTAAACACTTGCTCCGCATGGCTCCCACACTCTCATGCACAGCTTGAGGGACGGGAGTCTGACAGAGGGGCACATCTGCTGGGTACATACAGTAATTAAGTCCATTAAACCAGCATTCAGCCATGCTAATTGTTGTCTTTTACCATCAACAAGGAAGCTTCAGTCATCAGCTCTTTGTAAAGCACCTCGCTGGACTTCGAAAAGGTCCTCAGTTTAAAATGGACATATAGTACTTGTTTCCATGGCACAGTGTGTGAAGTTCTGGAGATGTGCGTAGAATGATCCTAACTGTAAACGCTACTGATAGACGCTTCGTGAAGCTTCGAAACCTTTGCAAATCATTCGTTTGGAACCATTGATTCAGAGCGCATGTCAAGAAGTCATGTGTTTTCAGTAAACAAAACATTGTTTTGAAATTTCAGCGGTTCGCTGCTAGGGAGCGATCTCTGTTAACTTATTAACCAGTGTCTATGTTAGGGATCTCCAACCCCGCTCCTGAAGAGCTGCCGTCCTGCTGACTTCAGTTTCAACCCTGTTCCAACACACCTACCTGTAATTATAAAGGAACCCTGAACACCTTGATTAGCTGGTTCAGGTGTGTTTGATTGGGGTTGGAGCTGAAATCTGCAGGATGGAAGCAGGAGCAGGGTTGGAGACCCCTGCATCTGCAAGGCACTTGCTTCAGAGGTATGTCTACTTGTTATTACAAGCAAACTGACTCTTGGTTTGTTTTAGGTGCACCCAATGATCTGTATGATTTCACCGTTTGCTTTGAGATGACCAAGGAGAACTAAAAGACACCCTGGCGCCACCTCAAGGTTTCTATTTCTCCGTCTCCTGCCTCCGCTCCTCTATGGGTTCCCGAAGTCAGGGGTTCTTCCACCACCAAGATCACCATCACCACCATCATCACCACCACCACCGCAGTTCGGTGGTGCCTACGGCTGTCCCCCGACTGCTGCCCGAAACCAGCAGCCTTTTGGGGGGCATCGCCCAGATCACTCCTTCCCTGTTTCTTGGCCGGGGGAATGTGGCGTCCAACCGCAGCCTCCTCTTGTCCAAAGGGATTACCTGTGTGGTGAATGCCACCATCGAGCTGCCCAACTTCAACTGGCCGCACATGGAGTATGTGAAAGTGCCACTGGCCGACATGCCTCATTCTCCGATCTTGCTTTATTTCGACAGCGTGGCTGATAAGATCCACAGCGTGGGACGCAAACGGGGAGCTGTGCTGGTGCACTGCGCGGCTGGGGTGAGCCGCTCCGCCTCGCTCTGTTTGGCCTACCTCATGAAGTACCACAGAGTTTCCCTGGCCGAGGCTCACGCTTGGGTCAAATCCCGCCGACCTGTCATTCGTCCTAATGGAGGATTCTGGCGGCAGCTCATTGAGTACGAGAGGAAACTGTTTGGCAGGAACTCTGTGAAAATGATCCAGACACCATACGGAGTCATTCCCGATGTGTATGAGAGAGACCGCAGGAACTTGGCACCTTACTGGGGCTTGTGAAGAGGGGTTTGGTTCAAGCGTAGAGGACGGGTCTGCCAAGCGATTTTTGACTCTACTGTCTTCCGGCCTCTTTCCGTACATCCACAAGTCCCTCCTGCCAGAGAATAAAGCCAGATGGGAGTGCTTATGTCCATTTTCAAGATGGAAAAAGCCACTTTGAGTGCATATTTTATGAGGTCAGAAGTGAAAATCCATCCTTGAATGCTGAAATAAATCTTGGCGATGATACTGTTGGGAGCACTTTGTGAAACAAGTGTGGTGCTGAGAATCAGGAATTCAGTCCTTGGTTAAGACTTCCTAATCATAATATTGTGAGGATGTTGTTTCAGTTTGGCTGTCGTCTTTGCTGAGAGGCAGCAGTCTGATTTTGATTACTGGTAGCATTTTAAAATTATATACATATACATATATATGTGTATATTAAAAGTACTATATTCCAAGGTGTATTTAAACTTGTGTATACAGAAAAATACTAAAGATTTTGGAAGGTTTTGAAAATGTTTAACAGAAAGACGCTACAATATTATCTAAGGTTAACAGATTTATAAACTATTTATGTAAATTAAAAGAAATTTTATTGAACACCATGAAGGACAGTGTTGGCATTTGTAACATCAGTGCTCCTACAAAACAGGGTGTTTCACAAGAAGCAGAAGAATAAATATGGCAGTAGTTTTTTTCAATGAATTATATTTTGTCTATTTGGTCCTTTTGCAATTCTACTCAGTTTTTAATTTTTAACTCAAGATGTTTCTTTCAGATGTTTTCTGCAGTGAAGCAGTAATTATAACCGGAGGACATCTGTCAGAGGACTCCTAGCAAAGCTTTTACTAATTCATGTTAAAAATAACTGAATTCATGTAAAAGAGTTCAGATTTAATCAGTGTGTTAAAATGAATAAAGTGTGAAATATTTTAATGTATTCCTTGTGCTTATTTAAAGCTTGGTTTACTTTTTTTTTTAAGTTTAAATTTTTAATATGTACAAATTACAGTGAAGCTATATAGTAGTAATATTTGTACATTAAAAGGTTCTTTATTGGCATCTATGGTTTCATGAAGAACCTTTAACATCCATAGAATCTTTCCATTCAACAAAAGGTTTAGATTATTAAAATGTTCTAAGAAAAACCTAAGAAAGGTTCTTTAGAGAATCCAAATGGCACTTCTGCAAAAACCTTCTTTTGAAAGCTTTATTTTTAAGAGTGTAGGATCATGTCAGAAAACGTCATTTCACTTCCTGTGTATTAAATCTTCCAACACATTGTAGAACGTCTGGATTAACAGCAGGAAGTCTGTGTAAATCTAATCCCTGTTTTTCAGCGACAACAAGATGGATAAAGGTTGTTGGTCACGCGTGTATAAAGACAAGGACAGAATATTATCCAATCTAACAGCCCGTTAAAACACCATCAAAATTGTAAGTCGACTCAAATCCATATTTTAAACCACTTTTACCTTTAAAATTTTAACAGGCATTTGATGCGAATGAGCAACAGGCTGGAAAAGTTGAGTCAATCCTCATCTTCTGTACATAGAGACAGGGACTAAATCATGATGTCTTTCGACAATCATACAAATTCAAAGTCCAGTATCCTTGGAAACTGTTGCCAAGGTAATACAGCTGTGAATGGCAGCTATTAGCGCTGAGTCAGTGTGAGGGAAGTGCTGTCTCTAGCTGGCCCTGATACACGGACCGAACAGATGAAGGCTGACTTTACAGAATTGCAGAGTAATCACTCCAATGTGGGACACAAAAATTTCACATTTGCATCCGATACTAACATTCAAATATTTAATCTGTGCTTACTGACTTCAATTATAAACAGAAATACAGACAGAATAGGACCATTTTAGTAGAAAAACTCTCATAAATGAAGTAGATGACAACAATGAAAACATTAAGATAATGTTAAGTCCTCAGTAAAACACTGACAATGACCATCATATTCATAAAGCCGTTTACTCGTATCCTCGTTGATTCATTATGAGTGCCTCAATGAAAAGAAATGAATTCATAAAGTTTACGTCGCTCTTCTAATAACTGTTTGGGTTGGAAGAAGCGAAAAGGCTTCGCTTTGCACTTCTTACATCCCTAGACTTTTGAATTTTCTTCAAAGTTTCACACAACAAAGTTCTTCAAAAGAGTCACATCTGAATCCAGAATACTAAATATCACAGCGATTAAGAACATCTTCCAGGTTTATAAAAGATTCTCAGAAAATCAGAAGCATTTCCAGACCCACTACTAAAGTGAATTGTGTTCCAGCACAACAAAAAAGAAAAGAAGATACCAATGTCTAAATGTTTCTCTTGCAAGTAATACCTGCTACACTTCATGCTTTCAAATTTTTACCTTTATTGTGTTATGGATTTTATATTACAAGTCTGCTATTCGTAACATGCAGAACAGCTCTGCAGTATTTACTTCACATGGTAGAGAAATCAACCATACACTTTTGAGCATGAGAGAGTCAGATCCAAAAAGGTAGAGACAAAGACACATTTACAATATTTAAATAAACTATTATTCAGTAGTACATAATTGATCTGATCTTCCAACAGACAATAGCAAACATTTGCGTCCCAAATTCAAGTGATGAGAGCTGTACCGTTTCAAAGGCAAACAGCTAAAGTGACTGAAAAGTTCCCATGATGCTTCAGACAGCGGCTCAGGGTTCAGCGCTCGGTTCTAGAGCAGGTCGGGCAGGATGAGACCCGGTGGTTTGGGTTCCACGCAGTTAATCCAGAAGTTAGCACAGCTGGCGTGATACTGGTGACCTCCGTACATCAGTTTGAAGTTGTCTGTCTCCGAATTAAAGGCCTGCAGAGGATTTGTGCAAGACAAGGTAAGAAAAATTAATTAATAGCATAAAGTCTAATTTGACTGTAGAGAGGAGGGTTGGGATTGAACTACTAGGACTGAGTTTTTAAGGTGGTTTTAAAAGTATGTTCCAGGTTCAATATAAATGAAGCTTTTTTTTATGCAGTATATCGATATCATATCAATTATTAGATGATATTAGAGAGAGCGCTTTTTTGGAGGGGATTTAGAAATTGTATGTATTTTACGAATTTAGTTGTATGAATTATGAATTGTTAAATTAACTGTTAAATTGTATAAATTATTAATTATATTTAACTGTTAATGCTCATTTCGACTATTTTTACATTTAGACTAGCTTTGCGGTCATTTAACGCTCAGCTAAGGCTAATCATTATTTAGCAATTTTAATTTAACATTACTGTTAAATGTCATCTTTAGAAAATCTCAAAATCAAAATCCATTTTATCCTGTAGCATTTTAAACAATAGATTTGTAGTTTTTAGTATTTGAATTTTTTTTTTATTATTATTTAGGCAAAATAGTATAGAATTTTAATAGTTTTCGGCTATAACATGAAAAAAAAAAAAAAAAAAAAAAAAAATTGCCTTGTCTGTATTGGCCAGAATTTTAATTTCCCTAGCTAGAGGTCATCTACATTACACTTGTTAATATAAGACTGTGATAAAAATAATTGACATTTTCTCTGATATAATAAAATATTTTAACTCCTGTCATGATCATGTAAAGCCACTAAACACTGTGACCAGAATTTCAGTTCATAATCATGGTTATCATTAACTAATTACTAATTAATAACTAAGAAATTACTTGAAATAAATATTAACTGAAACAAAATATTTTTAAAAAAGCATTTAAACTTATTTCAGCCGGTTACCAAAGCAACATTTCTCATTTTCATTTACTTTAAGTTTTAGTAAAATAACTAAAATTTCATAAAAACTACAGACTATTTAAAAATAATAATAATCAAAATAACAAAAGCACAAAATAAATAAAACTTTAAAATCTACATTAACATAACTATAAAGCCTACTTTAAAATATTAAAGAAATAGTTCCCCCAAAAATTTACTTAAAATTTACCCTCAGGTCATCCAAGATGAGTTTGTTTCAAACAGATTAGGAGAAATTTTGAATTATTGTGGAAGAGTTATTATGGATTATGGATTTGTATTTTGGCCAGAAGTTTAAAAAGAAGTTAAAAGCATCTTGATGGATTTGTTTTTTTACAAACACACAGCTTTTCGCTTCAAAAGATGTTAATTGATGGACTGGAGTCATGTGGATTATTGTGATGTTTTATCAGCTGTTTGGACTCTCCTTCTGACGGCACCCATTCACTGCAGAGAATACACTGGTGAGCAAATGATGTAATGACAAATTTCTCCAAATTTGTTCTGATGAACAAACAAACTCTTCTAAATCTGGGATGGCCTGAGAGTGAGAAAACTGTCAGCAAATTTTCATTTTTAGGTGAACTATTCCTTTAACAAAAACTAGTTATTCATATAAGCTTTTGTTCGTTTTTGAAGCGACTGTTGAAATGACCTTTTGGCAACTCGCAGCACATCACAGATGCTGCCGATTAAAGCTTAAACTGCATTGAACCCAGAAAATTGCTTTGCAACAAATAAGCAGGGTCTCTGTTAGTCAACGACTTGACCCAACAAGTACTACATTCAACCTGCGTCTCTAAACTTCATGTTAGACAGCACATTTATCTAGTCATATCTGACTGCAGTGTGGCATATCATCACACTCCATAAAAGAGACTAGAGCTCAACGCCATTCTGACATAATTTGTAGGATCAATAGAGAAAAAGAAGTGTGCAATCCTCCCACATACACTCTATATATAGAGAAGCGAAACAAGAACCCAGTGAACTTCACTCAATATATCGACGAGCAGCGTGCGAGTGTGCTTTCATTCTGAAAGGCACAGCTGTAGTCGAGCATTTATGATAAGGCAGTGATGATATGGATGTTATGCAGAATGAAGCTCCTATGAAAAATCGGAGCTGATGCTGGAAGGAGAAATGACTCATGTTGTGAATCATGCTCTCCCACACTGATACTATGCACACATACACTCCATTTCTTTCATATGCTCTTGACAAACAATACTGTCCTGTTTAAAGGAAATTTGTTAAAAAAGCAACATGAAAATCACAAGGGGATCTTGATATTTGTATCTATTTATGTGTACACTGCTACGGGTCTGTATTTATCCCAGAGTAACTCATTTATCTCTCACAATTTTGCCTTTAATTATTGTAATTGCAACTTTGTCTGATAATGTGACTAAATTTAACAAATTACAACTTTCTCATAATTGCAACATTATAACTCGCAATGTGACTTCACATCTCGCAAATGACACTATTTCTCATAATTGCAACTTTATATTCCACGTTGTGACTATTTCTTATTTTAGACTTAACTCACAATTACTTTTTATTTTTTGCTCAGAGACAGAAACAGGCATCCATAGTGATACAGCTTGTCTAAATTGCAAAATCTGAAAAAAGCATTTTCAGTGGGGTCAGAACTACTTCCATACACTTGCTGAATTATGACATGTATTTTTAACATTTTTAATCATAATATTTTTAATCGCAACCATTTATGATACTGGATTGTCGTGTGCAGGTCTGAGACCTCACTAAAAATATGGGATTCAAAATATAGTAGTAAACATTTGAAGTGGATCAAAAAAGTTCATCAAAGTTGTCCTAAGACAAGAACGGGTATTGTTTTTGTTTAGACAAGAACGGGTATTGTTTTTGTTATTGTTTTTGTTTTAGGACAACTTTGATGAAAGGTTTTGATCCACTTCAATTGTTGACTACCGTAATAAGAGAACTAAAAATAAAATAAAATTGTAAAAAAGGATAAAAAAATACTATAATATTTCTAGGTCACTAACTAAATAAGCACATTTTTGCACTCATTTTTTAGAATTCAAGTATAAATAAAGTATAAAAACTCTTCTGCTCACCAAGCCTGCATTTATTTGATCCAAAGTATAGCAAAAAGTAAAATGTTGAAATATTTCTACTATTTAAAATAACTATTTTCTATTTTAATAATTTTTAAAATGTAATTTATTCTTGTGATCAAAGCTAAATTTTCAGCATCATTACTCCAGTCTTCAGTGTCACATGATCCTTCAGAAACACATTTTTTCAGGACTCTTTGATGAACAGAAAGATCCAAAGATCTGCATTTATATGGAAATTAAAGCTTTTGTAACATTATACACTATGATAAAAACATTTATAATGTTAGAAAAGATTTCTATTTCTGATAAATGCTGTTCTTCTGAGCTTTCTTTCTATTCATCAAAGAAACCTGAAGAAATTCTACTCAGCAGTTTAACAACAACAACAACATTAATAATAATAATAATAATAATAATAATAAATGTTTTTTGAGCAAATCAGAGTATTACAATGATTTCTGAAGAATCATGTGACTGGAGTAATGATGCTAAAAATTAATTAATTACAGGAATAAATTACATTTTAAAATGTATTCAAATAGAAAAGTTATTTTAAATAGTAAAAATATTTCAACATTTTTCTGTTTTTGCTGTACTTTGGATCAAATAAATGCAGGCTTGGTGAGCAGAACAGACTTCTTTAAAAAAACAAAAATATTATTGTTCAAAAACTTTTGACTGGTAGTGTTTGGACAATGCTGTAGATTTACGTATATTTTACGTCTTAAAAATGTGCATGTTTATTTACATCTCATGTCTTTCGAACTGTTTTTCACAATAAATGTAATGCATATGTATTGCATCATTTAGGGTTCATATAAACAGAACTTTCAAAATCTAAAATCGATTTGGATTGAGGAAAATTACTGCATGTAAACATACCTAATGTCTACTGTATTGTAAGGCAGCTGGCGATATCAAACCCTAGTCAAAGGTTATTTTAAAGCACCAAGAGAATATCTGATTTTGAGTTCCCTGTCTGTCTGACTCTCTTATGTACTTGCACTTTCTCAATTACGTCCTGCCTTTCCTTGTTGTAGTACAAAGATGTGTGTCTGAGTGGACATTTGAACAATGTTGTGTGATAGAACGGCTGATCCGGTGTTATATATGCGTGTGTGTGTGTGTGTGTGTGGTGCACAGAGGGGCGGCAGCTGCAGCACAAGCGCTGTTTCTCTGCAGATGAACAGGTGGCTCAGAGTCGCTGAAAAGGTCATCCTAATTCAACTGACCTTGTTTAGCTGGCGGAAAGGTTAATTACTATCTGATTGCAAACACAGAGTGCATCCTACCTGCAAAGATGACAACACTTGTTACGAGCAGAGTCTGAAGCGTTTGAAGGCCAGTGAGGGACACTCTAGCTTTACCTACATTCACTACAGTGAAAAATACAGTGAAATATTTACCCTTAATTTGGAGCGACTGTCTTTTGTCAGTGCCTGCAAGTAACACAAGCAAGTCAGCATCAGCATTAGTATTGAGTTTTTTCTTCTCTTTTTTGTTAATAAGCAAAACTGCAGCACCAGAGAGCCCACATTGGAAGAAAGTGTCCAAGGCAGAAGCTTATTGTAAATTAGCCACAGTAGGAGACAAGAAGGGGCAACTGTGGACTTGAAAATAATGGGATGTATCTAGAGTTCATAACTATCATCAAACATAGCTTTGCAGCATAAATAAGAGTTGTGCTGAGCATGTAAACAAGAACTGAAAATACATATACTACTGGTCAAAGTCGATGGATTTTTTTTATTTCTGAAAGAGGATTTATTTTCAACAAAGGCTGCATCTATTTTAGTAAAAATACAGTAAAAACCGTAATATTGTGAAATATTACAATTTAAAATGACTGCCTTCTGTTTGAATATATTTTAAAATGAAATTTTTCTGCAATGGAAAAGCTGAATTATCAGCAGCCATTATTCCAGTCTTTAGTGTCACATGATCCTTCAGAAATCATTCTGATATGCTGATTTAG
Organism: Spinibarbus caldwelli; assembly: GCA_039654775.1. Lineage (NCBI taxonomy): Eukaryota > Metazoa > Chordata > Actinopteri > Cypriniformes > Cyprinidae > Spinibarbus > Spinibarbus caldwelli. The sequence continues at coordinate 18,727,242 of CM077253.1, read as the reverse complement.
TGCTATTATTATCTTTTCTCATATTTTAAATGCCTTTACTGTCACTTTTGATCAATGTCATGCATCCTTGCTGAATAAAAGCATTAATTTTTTTTTTTTTAAACTTACTGACCTCAAACTTTTGAACAGTTGTGTATATGCATATAAAATGTATATGCAGCAAGGCAAACATAATTTAAATATGCTCATGCAGGTCTAAAATAAAAACTGAAATGGCACTCTTTACAATATCTACAGTATTGTTTATGTGATGAAGTGGCCTGACTTGACCTATGAAGATATTTGATAAAAAATGATAATGTATAATCACAAATGCACGGAAGTCAAATACCTATCAAAGACTGATGAAATAAAAGTTCATGTTTCTAAAAGCTGAAATGTAGTACGGTTCTTACTCTTGATGCTTCACTAATGGATGACTTTGCTTCAGTAGATCCGGCTCAAATATAAGCCAATCCTGATGGCTTCCTTTCAACTGCTACTTGTTATTGTCTGTTCACATTATGTGCATCCCGCTGTGCTACAGGTGCTTGAATTAAATAACCTGGCATCTGTTCTAATTTTAGCATAGACGCCCACCTCACAGACTTTGGACCTTTAATAGGATGCTGTATTTGCATGACATTAGTTCAAATTAAATTTTTGACACACGGAGTATAATCTAAACACCGCTAAGCAAACAGTCATTATAACAGTTGTTTACTGCACAAAACTGTCTTCTGAGAATCCATAACTACTTAATTGAGTTGAAGTATGCCATTTTGATGTCAAAATTCTTAAATACTTCCTCCTAGTTTAGTGTGCAGAAACAATTATAACTAAGCAATTCGCATATTGACTTCCTGAAGCATGTAAACACTATGGCGCTTTCTATTTGGAGCTATCCGATGCCTCTGGCTCAACAAACAACATTTTTTTTTTTTTATCTTAAAAGTGCATTTAATATTTTATAGCAGATTGTTATTTTTCTTATGTGAGTCTTATAAAATAAGTTTCAAACTGGCCGAGCTTATTTTTACGATAAGTTGAAATATAATTGTATTTAATATTTACACTACCATTTGGGGTCAATATATTTTTTAAAAAGTCAATAATAATTAACAATCAGCAATAATGCATTCATTTGATCGAAAACGTGTATACAGCTACAAAAGTTTTCTATTTCAAATAAATGCTGTTCTTTTAAACTTTCTTTTCATCAAAGAATCCTGAATAAAACGCTACCTGGTCTCATGATGAAAACGTACCTCTGGGAACTTTTTTGCCAGAAATGAAATATGTACCAATAAGTACATATCACTGCAGTTGTAATCATTTTCGTACACAGTTATGATTACAGCTCCATATGCTTCGCTTTCTGAACCTACCAAGCTTCCTCAGTAGCTCAGCCAGCACGAAATTGGACTTAGGATGCGGAATCTTTGGGTACAAATCCCATGAAAAACACGACTCATGATGAAAGAGCTGAAATATGAGAGATCGAAAAACAAGCTAAAACAGCATGCTAGCGATTGTGTTTTTACGTCACATTAACTTTTGTTGTACTATCGGGTAGGTTTAGGTGCAGTGCAGATGGTACGTTATTTTAAAACGTCACGAAGGATTAGACTTATAGCACCACTCAACGGACATTTCAAGTCAGAACTGCAGTGACGCATACAAAACCAACGTCACATAAAACGTACCATAGGTACGTTCATCTAAAGTTGAACACTCTTTTAGCGCCACCCACTGGACGTTTCACATTAAATGTGTCACGAAACGTACATGACGGTACGTATTTCGTGTCTTGCTAAAATGTTCCCACACGTACGTTTTCATCATGAGACCAGGTTGATAAAACGTATTATGGTTTTCTGCAAAAACATTAAGCAGCAGAACTGTTTTTAACGTTAATAATAATAATAAATATTTCTTGAGCAACAAATCAGCATATTAGAATGATTTCTGAAGGATCATGTGACACTAAAGACTGGAGTAATGATGCTGAAAATTTAGCTTTGACATCAGAAGAATAAATTACATTTTAAAATATATTAAAATAGTTATTTTAAATTGTAATAATATTTCATAATATTTTTACTGCATTTTGATCGAATAAATGCAGTCTTGGTGAGCAAAAAAAAAAAAAAAAAAAAAAAGAACTTTCCGACCCCAAACTTTCGAATGGTAGTGTATATACAATTTTATTTCAGTTAAATAGAGAATCTATGCTAAGTGTGAAGTTAATATACCGTTGCCCATTCCTGTGGACAAATCCTGTTAGCAGGTGCAGCAGGATCACGTCCCTCCCCAGCGGGAACAGAAACCGAATGCTAGCCCAAGGTCAGTAGACTGAATCATCCACACCCCAGTGAAATCTCCACCTTTAGCCCAACACCACCACCTTTAAAAACATCTCCTCTCAGAGATGCTGCTCCAACTTCAGAACCCTGATTTCAGTCGCCCCAGACAGTGACGCTGCCCCCAAAAACATAATTAAAAAGCGGGATATTAATCGGATGTCAGGAGCAGATGGAAACAGCTCTATTAATCTGCAGTGGGCTGGATGTGTTCGGCGGATCTATTAGCACCTGTGTTTTTGGTCACGGTGACTGATGGCTGAGCTGCATCTGCTCCTCAGACATTCATCCCATGATTCCTTGCTGCTCTGAGCCCCTCCTCCCTGGGTGCATCTAGAGCACTACGAGCAATGTTTACACCCCTATTACATCAGCAAATCTTGACCGTTGTATTAATACAAGGGAGATTTAGGAGGGTTTCAGTGAGACGAGGAATCTTAATGACCGGATTGGCCATTGTATGTGAACGAGGCAAATGGTAATGTGACAATTACGTGTTTAAACCAGTGCAGGATTGGGTTGCACTTATGAATAGAAGAGTTTAAAGGGATAGTTCACCCAAAAATTTAAATTTTGTCATCATTTACTCAGTTATGGTGGTCTAAACTACTTAGGATTATTATAGTTAACTAAAACTAAAATCATTAAAAAACATTTTTGTTACGTGAAATCAAGCAAACATAAACTTATTTTATTTCAGCTAGTTGACAAGGCAACATTTCTGATTTTCATTTAGTTTAAGTCAGTGTATAAAAAATAACTACAACTGAAATTAAATAAAAATTAAACGTACACACACACACACACACACACATACACACATATACATACATATATATATATATATATATATATATATATATATATATATAGTGGTGTGAAAAATTGTTGGCCCCCTTCCTGATTTTTTTGCATGTTTGTCACACTTTAATGTTTCAGATCAAACAAATTTAAATATTAATCAAAGATAAACACAACGTGCAGTTTTTAAATGAAGTTTTTTTATTATGAAGGGAAAACAAAATCCAAACCCACATGGCCCTGTGTGAAAAAGTGTTTGCCCCCTAAACCTAATAACTGGTTGGGCCACCCTTAGCAGCAACAACTGCAATCAAGCGTTTGCGATAACTTGCAATGAGTCTGTTACAGCGCTGTGGAGAAATTTCGGCTCATCTTTACAGAATTGTTGTAATTCAGCCACATTGGAGGTTTTGAGAGCATGAACCGTCTTTTTAAGGTCATGCCACAGCATCTCAATAGGATTCAGGTCAGGACTTTGACTAGGCCGCTCCAAAGTCTTCATTTTGTTTTTCTTCAGCCATTCAGAGGTGGACTTGCTGGTGTGTTTTGGATCATTGTCCTGCTGCAGAACCCAAGTTCGCTTCAAGCTTGAGGTCACGAACAGATGGCCGGACATTGTCCTTCAGGATTTTTTGGTAGACAGCAGAATTCATGGTTCCATTTATCACAGCAAGTCTTCCAGGTCCTGAAGCAGCAAAACAGCCCCAGACCATCACACTACCACCACCATATTTTACTGTTGGTATGATGTTCTTTTTCTGAAATGCTGTGTTACTTTTACGCCAGATATAATGGGACAAACACTTTTTCACACAGGGCCGGGTTTGGATTTTGTTTTCCCTTCATAAAAAAACCCTTCATTTAAAAACTGCATGTTGTGTTTACTTGTGTTATATTTGATTAATATTTCAATTTGTTTGATGATCTGAAACATTAAAGTGTGACAAACATGCAAAAAAATAAAAAATCAGGAAGGGGGCCAACAATTTTTCACACTACTGTACATATATATATATACTTATATTAAAAAATTACACAAGAAATCATTCTGATATGCTGATTTAGTGCTATTATTATCAAAAATATTTTCTCATATTATAAATACTTTACTGTCACTTTTTATCAATGTAATGCAACTGAAATCAAATTAATAAAAATTAAATTAATAATAAAAATGAAAAAAGCACAACAAAATTACTAAAACTTTTAACTAAAATTAAAATGGAAAATACAAAAATAAAAAAATATATTAAAAAAAAAAAAAAACCTATAATAGCATCTCAATGTATCTAAAATAATACAAAAATACTAAAAATACCAATAAATTTAATGTCTGGAAAAATCAGCTCGGAAATTATGCTAAATATCTCCATGTGTGTCCCATGGAAGAAAAAAACTATAGTTTAAAGCAAAATGAGAGCAATTAAATCATTTTCATTTTTGTGTAAACTATTCCCTTTAATATTTCATTTGCCCCATACGACTTTTTAAGATTTGCTCTCCACCGCCCGGGGCTCAAAAATGACGAATACGTCACCTATTTGCCACCTGCCTCATGCTTTTCGGCCGTCAGTCAGAATTACTCGCCGCTTCGACAAGACAAACTCGACACGAAAGATTTCTGTTAGTGCTGAGAAAACGGGAACTAAGAGCTTGTAGCCAAATTAAACACCTAAAGCTAGTTGGATAAAAGCGTGTCTTCAACTGAGTGTCTGTAGATTTAGATGCATGAGTCAGAGCGTGCGCCTCTGAGAGCCGTTTTTGGCAGTCTGTAAGGAGACGAGTGGCAAGAGGTGAGTTCTGGTCATTTTGGCAGCACAACACGGGAGCGAGTGCCTGCCTGACCCCTGCAACAAGCTGCAAATTGGAGTCAAGGCAGTTTAGTGAATCCTACTCTTTTAAACAGCCGTCCAAAAGTGTTCTCGTCTTTCTTCTGTAAAATTGTGAAAAATCAAAGAAATAGTCAGGAGGAATGTTTTTGGGTTTGTTTTTGATAAGGAAATCTGTTCAATAATTTAAAGCAATAGCTCACCCAAACATTTTCTATGCAATTACAATGAATGAGGACTGAAGCTTTAAAGCAACATAAAAGCAAAAGCACCATAGAAGTATCCAAAAATGACTCATGCTCTATATTGCAAGTTTTTTTTTTACCATAGCTTTGTTTGAGAAAAGGCCAACTTAAATTGCATCAGGGGTTATTATTTTTTAACTAAAAGTATTAAAAACATTTTTTCTATATTAAAATGCTGTAAAGAATTAAATAAATAAATATTAGGAAAAAATTTAAAGGTAAAAATTACAAATGTTGTGTTGGCAACTAACTGAAAAAAGCTGAAGCACTAAAATTACTAATAAGTAAAAATAAGTAACAACTAAAACTAGAATAAATTACACCTAAATAGAAATATTAAAAAGAAAACAAATTTTGAATGAATGGTAGTGATGTTAATATAAAAAAAAAAAAAAAAAAATTATATATATATATATATATATATATATATGTAAAAAAGTACAAAGCTACTAAAAATTAAATTCAAATGAAAGATAATTAATAATAATAAATTATTATTATTATAATACTAAAAGCAAATTCAAAATATTAATAAAACTGTAATAGTATAAACATTGAACTGGATTAACTGATTATTTGGAAAAAAATGCAAAAGAAGCAAAAGAAAGAGTAAATTTTATTTTACAAATTGGACATTGCTTCTACTCTCATGAATGACCAATGAAAAGATGGAGCATATGTTAGCATTTATTGTGAATAAAGACTTCAATTGTGTTTATGATACAGTTATAGTGCTTTTAAATCCTCTTCTTGAAGCATGAAAGCTCTGGTCCCCATTCACTGTAACGGCAGGGAATAGAGCAACTAGAACATACTTCAAAATTCCTACTTGTGTGTTCCACAGAAGAAATTAGGTCAAAAGAGTTCAGTTGAATAAATAGAACTTTAATTTTTGGGTGAACTATTCCTTTAATAAGCAATATTTTTGCATTTTTTATGTCCCTAATGGTTGTATGCAGATGTGTGTGTGTTCTTAGTGTGTACAGACCTTGCTGCGCGAGTCCACGTTGAGCAGACACACTCCACACGCCAGCTCTTTGGCATTCTTAATGCCGTGCCTCAAAATACAGGAGGAGAAGTCCAGTGAGCTCTCGTCAGGCTAGAGAAAAACACACACACAGAAACACACATATCATGAATGCAGTTCTTAAAAAGCAATCGGGACTCCATTGCATCCTTCACACAAATCCCTGGCTGTCAAGTCAAACTTCAGTTCACAGAGGCCGCTGATCCAGCCCATCAACCTCACAGCGGTTGAGTAGCCCTGCAGATCAATACATCAGCTACAGAATCTGTCCAAAACAGCAGGATTCAGGCAGAGAGAACCCGTCGACTCTCTAACCGCGTTCATTTTTATTATGCTTCAGAGCGTTTGTGATTTTACGGCAGTGTGCCGAGACGTCATTCTCCCAAGCTGATATTATCTGACCGCACAACTCTAATATTATCTGCTGGCATTGATATTCTCCCATGAGTACACTGCATGACAAAGCTCTGTTCAGCACTCAGCAATCTGTTCTGTACTACTGCACTTTCCACAAATAACGTGTACTTTGGTGTCTCATTACTTATAAGTATCAAGATGCACATGTACCATATTTTTTTTGAGAGGTATTCTTTATAAATTATCATCAGACATACCTCAACGTTGTGAAGTTGAATTATTTTCCCTGGCATGAAATGCAAATTTATCCTATTTTTTAAAACGCAAGTTATAGATCTTTTTGTGAACAATTAATCTGAGCATGTTTTATTTAAACAATGTTTTGACCTCATATTGTTTAATCATAAATCAAAATGAACAGACCAAAAGAAAATAAATATATAAAATAAACTTTATTTTTAAGTGAATATTAAAATAACTATTTAATAGGGGTAGGCAATATGACCAAAACCTTATATCACGATACGAGTAATTTAATTTCACGGTAATGGTATATATTACGATATATTTGTTATTTTTGTTAGACATTTTTGCTTTAAATAAGGTCTTTATGATATCAAAATTTTAATACCATAGCAATTTCATAATTCTTGTCACCAGTGTCAATATCACAAAAACCTAATACTAGCCTAAATTAAAAAAAATAATAATAAAAAAACATTCCGAGAAGACAAGTAAACTGTCAGCGATTAAATGAAAATAAGAAACTAATTACAAGTAATAGGACAAAAAAAAAAAAAAAACTACAATAGAACAAATAAATAAGAAATGCTACAAACATTGTATAAAGTAATCAAATGTATAAAAACGCAGCAAATTCTTCACTGTGTAAATTAAATATATATATTTCTTGTTATTAAAGTTACAAAAGTGATTTAGTCAAGAGCAGTGAGAGATTTTCTCTCTTTTGTTGTTTGATTAACATGAATGACAGACAGCGGGAATATTAGACTGCTATCACTTTAAGAGCTACCCGGATCCAGTATACTGTTAACAGTGTCTTCTTTCTCAGCTGTTTGCTTTCACTTAAGACCTATGTGTTTACGAGGACACTTGCAAAAATGCATGCAAACGATAAGTGACCACGTAGCACAGGTTTTAAATCATAACCTTGTTTCAAATTTAGGCACAAAAACTGCAAAAAGTTCATAAAATAGTTTGTATTTTGACCAAAAATAATTTTATAATGATCCTGTTTTGTGTCCTATTAGTAGAAAGTACCTACTGCTCTAGAGCTCACAGCTCACACAAACCACAGTTTAACTCCACAGATATATTCACATTTCAGTTAAGTATTAATCAATGTGTGAGACTTACTGGACTGTCTGTTGTAATAGAAATACTACTGTGACTTACTAAAGATGTGGTAGTGTTTATTTCATAAAAACTTACAGTGAGGTTTGCCAGCGACATGAAGCCCATCAGGTTGTTCCACACACGGCTGATGTCTTTAAGCAGCTCCTGTAGTTTCTCCGAACAAACGGCTGTGGCTTTGATACCCAGCTCTACACGCTTGGTCACGCGATACACCTCCACCACACCTATACACAATATTCAATAAATAGATATATAAAAACAATATACACAAGTCATGTAGATTATTTATGAATTATTGTGATGTTTTTATCAGCTGCTTGGACTCTCATTCTGACGGCACCCATTCACTGCAGAGGATCCATTGGTGAGCAAGTGATGTAATGCAAAATTTCTTCTGATGAACAAACAAACTCATTTACGTCTTAGATGACCTGAGGGCGAGTACATTTTCAGCAAAGTTTCATGTATGGGTGAACTACTCTTTTAATAAAACTATTATCTTCGGGATGCAATGTGCACAATATTTGTCTGAAGCAGTCCGCTAATTTACATCTTTATCTCTTTTCATATGTGACATTCACCATGTTGAATAAGTGAATGAGTCAGTTGTTGTGGAAACAGTATTTCCAGTTTTCTCTTGGCATCTTTGCTATAGCAACCAAAGCAAAAGTATTACAGATATTCATAACACTGTGTGAACAAATGGATCAGTAAGGACTTCCGAAGATCAGATTTGAAAACCAAACTGGATTTGTGTGCAGTGCAAACAGAGCCTGTGTGTGCGTGTAGAGAAACAAACCAGAGAAACAATAACCCAGCGGTGCCATTCCCAGCACTCCCCAGTGCTGAATGTCCTTTTACACTGAACCCATTAAGAGCGGCCCAGAATAGTTGCTCTGCTCTGTAACATCAGCTTCCCCCGGTCAGACCCAGAATGCCCTGCATGGTTTCCAGTCACAATCGCTAGAGCCGGATCAAAGAGCTTTAACGGTTTGTTTCTACGTAACAACAGCACCCCATGTTCCCCTCCCGCCAGCATGAGCACATACAGCTCATTAAAGCCGCTCTGTGTGAGAGACTGAGTACAGAAATAGGAAGCAGATAACCAGAACACCTGGCCTGTCTGTTTGACTGAAAACTGCAGGGGCGCATGAGGAGCAGGTATGAATGTGGATGAAGAGATTGTGTGACGGGGCTGATCTTGAGTAATATGGATGTCGGGTATGACGGGTAAAGCTGGTCTCTGACCAGTAAATAAAGTGTGACTGCAGTTGTAGTCTCACCCAGCAGGTACTCCATCCCCTGTGCTGATTGGATGACCTCTGTGCACACTGTGGAGCTGCTGATGCCATTAAGGGTGTTATTGGCAGTGGTGATGACCTGGAATAAGAAAAGACACAGCTGTAAAGTGACCATATTTTATATTTTTACTTTTAGTCCTTAAGAAAAAAATTGAAATTAAAAAATTCATATATAAACATTCACTGAAAAACAAACCCAAATTAATTTAAAGTCATTCCACTGTGGGGAAAAAAATAGATCTAATAGACGATACAAAAAAAAAGTAATTTTGAACTGAACTTCTAATTGGATTACCACTAGTCTACAGTCCAGTTTGAACACAAAAAAGCATATGAGCGATATGCTTAAAGCATCATATGCTTGAAGAGATTTTTCAGCCAAAAATGACAATTCTGCCATCATTTAGTCATCATCAAGTTGGTGTAAAACCGAATGACTTGCTTTCCTTCTGTGGAAAGAAAAAAAAGAAGATATTTTGAAGAAATGTTTTGTTCATACAATGGAAGTCAGTGGGGTCCATTTGTATTGTCATCTTTAAAAAAAAAATCAAAATTTTTGTGTTTTGCTGAAGATGAGGCCCAGACACACCAAACCAACATAAAAAACTAGTGGCAGTGAAAGCCAACCGTGTTTTCGCTGCATGTTGCATGCCTCTTGGGCAACTCCACTTGAAAACTCTGCAAAACAGTGAAAAGGCAGCAAACGCCAGTGGACATCTAGCACATACTGTATACATTAAAACGAAATAACTCTCCACACCAGCAGGTGTCAGTAGTCAATATTTGTCATTCAAAAAGGGAAACTAGCACTGAAGATGTACTAACCATACAAAAAGCAGCTCTGCCAATTAATTAGCATGCTCGATTGACCGAAAAGCCACTGACGGAGGTCCGACTAGTGGTGTTAAACAAACCCTTAAAGATAGCCCGACATTAGCTGACCATTAGCTTGGCATGTCACGTTCTATACGGGTTTGGAAATGATGAAAGAATATTTTTGGGGTGAATATTCCTTTAAGAAGTAAAAGTGCTCCTCCCACAGTGAAATATCATTGGCCCAAAATCTTACCCTGTGTACAGCTTACTCTGTGCATTAAAGGGATAATTCACCCAAAAATGAAAATTATTTCATTAATTACTCACCCTCATGTCGTTTCAAACCCGTAAGACCTTCGTTCATCTTTAGAACACAAATTAAGATATTTTTGATGAAATCCAAGAGCTTTCTGTCCCTGCATAGACTGCAAGGGTACTACTCATTGATCTATATATAATGACTGGATCGCTCATTGCATTCTAAACTGCCAACAGGCAGTGAAGCCACCGGAAGTGTTCGATCCGCCATCTTACTATTCCCTACCAGCAGAGAGCACCATTGAGTCACAGGCAAACCATTGACCTACAATCACCCAATTTGAAGCAAATCAGTCAAACAGGATTAGTTTTTATGTTATGTGTATGTAAATTCATTTTGTTATCTGCAATGTTTATGGTCTTTTTGGGCAGGATAAGCAATATATTTAAATCGTTTAGGTGGGTGTATCTGCTGCGTACTGCCGACACAGGTAACTGATCCAACACAAAATATAGCCTATTTCTTTATGTACGTAATTATTAAACATGAATGTATTAGTATCAGAAATTGATTTGAATATCCAATGAATAATACAATAGCCTCTGTTACTATATTGCTCTGTTGTACTGAAATGAAAAGCTTAACTTACCATGCATCATCTTGAAAATAAAGCTTCATGTTTGTACTGTATGTAGTCAGTTATTTCTCTGAATAAATTATGATGTGTATATTTTTAATGTCCTGATTGAGCAACATCTATTTCAGTCTCTCCAAGATCGTGCAAATACGTTTACTAGCATTACCGTTTCCATGTAAAATGTTATGTATGCTAAATTAATAATTCAACCACCGTTTAAATCATTACCTGCTTCAAAATGAATGCTGTTAAAATCATTGTTGAAACATTTGCAGTTAGCACCTACTGTACGAATAAAAACACTATAATAAAATTATATAAACAATGAATAACTGTACAAGACGAATAAAGGTATGTGTGTATACAAAGCATAAATCTTCAGATTTCAGAATGAGCACTGTCATTTGTTTTATATATATATATATATATATATATATATATATATATATATATATATATATATATATATATATATATATATATATATATATATATATATATATATATATAATTCCCGACATTAAAAAAAGTAACCGTTTACATACCTAGGGTGTTTGTGTTGTAAGAATGTACAGGGATACTTCAGATTTAAAAACGCTGACTTGTTAGGTGATGTTTTCTCATTAAATTCGTACGATTTCCTATTAATTCAATGGAATGTATGGGAACAGTGGGGAATACCAATATGGTGGTGCATCATGAGCAATCCAGTTCTCTATTATAGATCAGTGGTACTACTACTACCACGATCAAGGCACAGAAATGTAGTAAGGACATCGTTAAAATACTCCATGTGACATCAGTGGTTCAACCGTAATTTTACGAAACTACAAGAACACTTTTTTGTGCGCAAAGAAAACAAAAATAACACGCATGTGCTGCACCTTGATTACATGCAGAGGAAAGCATGCATATGCATCACGGTACTATTGATAACGGCGGACGACGGTAACTTGCGGGAGAAGGATTGTTGAATAAAGTTTTTTTTTTTTTTTGGTGCACAAACAGTATTCTCCTAGCGTCATAAAATTACGGTTGAACCACTGATGTCACATGGACTATTTAAAGACGTCTTTACTACCTTTCTTTGGCTTGATCGTGGTAGTTCCATTGGTGTCTATGGAGGGACAGAAAGCACTCGGATTTCATCAAAAATATCTTAATTTGTGTTCCAAAGATGAACAAAGGTCTTACGGGTTTGGAATGACATGAGGTGTAATTAATGACAGAACTTACATTTTTAGGTGAACTACCCCTTTAACAACCAGGCAGCTTTTGCTACTATATTGTTAACAATTGTATATGTAAAAAATTAACTGTTTGCAGAAGTTCTTATTTGATCAGATCACATTTTTATGGTAGTGTTGGTATCATGTGATCATGATACGACTCTTCTGAGAGTATCTATAGACTGATACAAGTTTATTCCAAGCTCTTTATGAATGTGTGTATGGAGGTATGTGTTACCTGCAGAGCGCTCTCCAAACACCTCTGCCATTCGTACGCATATCGCTCACTCTCCTGCCACGAGTGTTTGGACGAGAGAGTGGGAGAAAAAGAGAAAGAGAGGAAACATAATGAGAGCTTTGTTCACTGAGAAACCTCAGGCTGTATTCAACAAGGAGAACCTATCTGTGTGCTCAAAGAGAACATATGTACCAGAGAGAACAGAGAGAGCGAGTGACTAACCTCCACCTCTCCTGTGAGGTCCTTGTACTTGTCGCGGATGATCGGCAGTGCAGGTTTTTCATTTAGGGTGTTGGATCGGTCTCTGAAGGGCTGTTCAGGGGCAGGAGAGGGGATGGATCGTACAATTTCTTTCTCTCCCAGACTGTGGCTGCGCTTATGGGAACCTTTGCACAAATAAATGGGTCAATGATAAATGGGAGTGTCCATGACAAATAAAATGAAACATGTAGCTTAAAACGCGTGACAAGTTCTTGCTCTTCATATTTATGTCAGATTTATATGGGTTAAAAAAAACTTTTTTTTTTTTTTTTTTTTAAATATACATAACTTTTTTTTACTAGAAAAGCTTAAATTTAAACTGTAAAACATCATGTAATTTAACTACCAAGTAATAACATTTTCCTTACACCTTAGAAGCATATATATCTTTATTATTAAAAAAAAAAAAAAAAAAAAAAGTATTATCCAAGGTAAAATCTTTTTACAGATTTCATCAAGTGTTCTTATTGTTTACAAAAACAAAAGTCATCCAGTTTTCAGTAATTTAAATAAATGTGAAAAATAAAGCAAATATTACATAAAGAGAAAAAAAATAGAAAAAGAAACAGTAGAATCTGAAAAAAGTTGGAAGTTCTACTAAATATTTTGAAAACCTAATAAAAATGGCAAATACACATAGCAAAATTACTAAAACTTAAATTAAAATGAAATCTGGATATATAAAAATAAGTGCCAACTCTAAATATTAATAAATACTATAATAGTATATAATTAATACTAAAATAACACTAAAAACATGACATTTTAAAATCTGAACGTATGATGTAAGACCTTGCCTTTTTCTGATATTATTTCCAGTTTTATGCATTTTTTTTCTGCATGCTGGTTGCACCATGTGACTTTGATTTGGTGGACATGTTATTTAAATACTAAGCATTTTTCTTAAAATATATATTTTTTTCTAAGAAATAATAATATTGTCAACCTAAAGCTTTTATTTTCAAGAATTGCATTCTTTTAATGAGTTTTTTTTCTTCACTATGATAGGTTGCACCACCCTGACAAATCTTATCAAAAATGAATAGGAATTTTAATTCAGAAACTAAAAGCATGCTCTTCACAGAAGAGATTTATTCAAGTTACTGTACATATGAACTATTTTAAATACATCTGCATATCTAAAGAAAGTGAAAGGACAAAAATTTTACATCACAATCCAAAAACATATGGTGAAGTGAGAAAGGGGATGACATCTTACCCAACTACTCTCTCTATATTTAATGCATGAGTTTAATTGTTGACCCTGCTTTATAATTAAAACTTTCCGAAGCACTCAAACTGTCATCGCTAATCCACGTGGGGCCACAACACAAACCACAAACACCTAATTTGCAACAAATGATAATTATGTGCAAAAGAGCAGCATAATAATACGGGCATGCATTATTCATCAGGCATCACACAGTCAAACTGGCACAAATACACGGCATGCACACAGAAACAAGGAGACGGACAGCGGCACGACAAACTCATGGGATGCAGCGACAGGTAATCATACCCCCGCTGGGAAGCACATCAGTCTCTGCATGGTTTCAGGCGCTAATCCATTCCTGCACGAACCCCACTCCTTAGATTAATGTCTGATAAGAGGTTTGCAGAGGAGTAAACCCTCTTTTGTTTGAACAAATGGAATTTAGTGGATGTGGGTGGGGATCAATAAGAGGCAAATAAGCTTTTATGTTATTGAGTAAGTGCTAATGCATTATGGGGAAGCGAGGATAAAAAAGCAAAGGGGGAAAGTGATGAGGGATTTGGACGGCAGTGTTTATCTACTAACATTGCCGTGTGCTTCAGATGCCACTCTGCCATCTGTTGACTTTCAGTGAGAATGCACTGAATCCAATATGCTCATTCACTAATAATGGGGTGTACTACTAAATCACAAAAAAAATTTCAACATGTGCATATGCAAATTCATTTGTTCTTTTCCTCATATTAATGCTAATGGAGTTTGAGTATTGTAAATAACACGCCCAAGAGATTTGCATAAAACAGGCTTTCCACACAACCTTTCGACAATCTCAGAAAATATATGGTGCTCTGTACGCAAGCGTATCTGCATTATTACACAAAGAACCTTTGCTGCCTGAGCTATAATCCAACTTTTCCACTGTATATGAAATATATTTAATAATGAAATATATAAGGATTTAAGGATGAAATATCTATGCATCAAATTTAATCTTAAGTTTATAAGGCCACCCAAAAAGTGTTTTTTGCATACGTGTGGTTTTAGTTGTTTCAACTTTTTTTTTTTTTATTATTGTACATTTTAGTACAAAAGTTATTGGTGAATCATTTGTGGAAACATTCATACACAGACTTCACACGCAAATTTGTGCACACACACTTAGTGAATGAGACCCACTGTTAATATCCAAGTGATGGGAATTATTGGTGAACCATGAATTGTTTGTACAAACATTCATAAGCACATTACATGCTCAAATTTGTGCATCTGCACATAGTGAATGAGACTCATTGTCCGTTAATATCTAAGCATAAAATATTGAAATTAAGATATTTAAGTTATTGGTGAATCATGATTTGTTCATGAAAAACTTTCGTACACAGATTTCATGCACAAATTTGTATGTTTTAGTGAATGAGACCTATTGTCAATATTTGAGCATAAAACACTGTGATCATGGGAGCTAGTAATGAATCATGATTTGTTCAAGAAAACATTCTTACACAGATTTCACACATATTTACGCACTCTTAGTGAATGAGACCCATTGCCTGTTGATATTTGAGCATTATTGGTGAATCATGATTTGTTTGTGAAAAACTTTCGTACACAGATTTCACGCAAAATTTTTATGTACATTTTAGTGAATGAGACCCATTGCTATAATATTTGAGCATAAAATATTGTGATCATGGGAGTTTGTGATGAATCATGATTTGTCATGATTTACGCAGATATTATGTATATATTTGTTCATATGCACTTTTAGTGAATGAGTTTATCTGTTATTCTTCGAGCATTATTGGTGAATCACGGTTTGTTAATGAAAAGTTTGCATGCAGATTTCGCACGTAAATTTGCAGGTAGGCAACGTGAATGATACACACTGTCTGTTAACTTGAGCATAAAATATTGCGATGGGAGTTATTGGAGTTATTGGTGAATCACGATTTTTTCCTGAAAATCGTACAGCAATTTCACACACAAATTTGTGTGTATGCACACTTGGTTGACACCTATTGTCTGTTAATATCTGAGCATAAAATATTGTGATTGGAGTTATCGGGAGGTATTAGTGAATCATGATTGTTTATGAAAACGTTTGTAGTGAATAAGACCCATTGTCTGTTAATATCTGAGCATACAGTATTGCGATGGGAGTTATTGGTGAATCATGATTGATTTGTGAAAACATTTGTATGGAGATTTCACACACAAATTTGTGCGTACACACTTAGGCCTTGTCCACACTAATACGTTTTCGTTCGAAAATGCATCTTTTTCTCTCCGTTTTGGCTTTCGTCCACAATGAGACGGCATTTTTAATCAAGGAAAATGGAGCTTTTTGAAAACGCTCTCCAAAGTGGATAAATCTGAAAATACCGTTTTCGCGTTGTAGTGTGGACTGTGACAACGGCTTTTGAAAACGATGACGCAAACATGAGGGCAGTTGCGTTTTAGATCAGACATACAATCGTGAGTGAGTGCGACCTGGAAGCATCAGTGAATGGTGAGTTATTTTCCTAAATAAAATAATCCTGTCAGAAAAACTGCATGAAAACGTATCATGTCTGTTCCGTCTGTATCATCTCAGTGAGCTTTTTTGAGGCTTTACGCATGCGCAGAAAGCGAATTTAATGTTTTCTGATGTTTCAGTGTGGATGAGATACTTTTGGAAAACGGTTGAAAACGCTAGTGTGGACGGAGAGCGTTTTAAAACAAAATGCAATTTTCAAATGCATCTGGATTAATGTAGATGTAGCCTTAGTGAATGAAACCCAGTGTCCGTTAGTATTTGAGCATAAAATATTGTAGTACTGGGCAAATCATTATTTGTGAAAATGTTCATATGCTGATTTCACACGTAGATTTGTGCATATTCACACTTAGTGAAAGAGACCCATTGTCTGTAAATATCCAAGCATTAAATACTGCAATTACACTTACCCTGCACAGACAAGTCAAAGGTGGCGAGTTCGTTCTTGATCATCTCTTCACTGGACTTCACTTTGGCCTGCGTGCTGGCTTTCAAGAAGTCTGACTTGCCAAATTTGGGCTTGTCACCTTGAAAGGCTCCAAACTCATCCGTCAATTCACCCTGGTCTGTGATTCCAGGAGGGGAGTCGGATTTCTCTGAAACAGTGCTGGCAAAGTCGCCAAAGTCATCGTCGTTGTCTTGACCGGCCTGCTCGATGGAGCCAAAGTCAGCAAAGGCTTCGAACCGGCTTTCGGTGGTGGAGCCACCATCTTCAATTGGGAAGGTGGTCACCTTGGCAACCGTGGTGCGGGTGATGTTCTCCGAGCTCCCGAAAGACGTCTCTTTCCTCTGGATGACAGCTGAAGACGGCAGTCCTCCCTGCAGCTTCTTACCTTGACCAGATGAGAGATCTTCCTTGTCGGACCAGTCATAGCTACCAAGACTGCTGACGGCGGATGTGCCAAAGGGGTCAAATTTCAAATCATCAGACTCTGTAATGACAATATGGGAAATCCCATTCAAAAAAATCACTTAGGTGCTGTAACAACTGTACTACTTTTGTTATAGTGCAATTTTACAATTTAGCACATTTTTTTGTTTTGTAGTACAGAATATTCTGGGTTAAATAAAAGTTTAGCTCTACTGAGAGCATCTGTCGTTAAAGCAGCATTTTAAGTAAAACATTTTCAGAAGTCTACGAGGCAAGGAATTCCAGAGGGTTTATATTAATTCTGTATAAAAAGGCATATTTGATTTGTCAAGTTGTCGGAATTGGCCATTCAGTGGAGGGACTACTGTTCTGGGCTGATAAACGTCTAGCTGTTAGAGTTTAATTTTCTAAAGCAGTGGTTCAAGATGGTCTCAAGATGAAAAGTGTATTTAAATTAATAAATTATTGTTTATATATATAT
Source organism: Spinibarbus caldwelli (assembly GCA_039654775.1). Taxonomy (NCBI): domain Eukaryota; kingdom Metazoa; phylum Chordata; class Actinopteri; order Cypriniformes; family Cyprinidae; genus Spinibarbus; species Spinibarbus caldwelli. The sequence continues at coordinate 18,709,422 of CM077253.1, read as the reverse complement.
ATATATATCTCACATTAAAAAAATAAATTATAATCCAAAAACAAAGCATAAAATCAAGAGGTAAATAGAATTTTTTTGTATCATAGTACAGTAGTCATTTGAAGTGGATCAAAACCTTTCATCAAAGTTGTTCTAAAACCAAAACAATACCCATTTTTGTCTTAGGACAACTTTGATGAGCTTTTTTGATACACTTCAAATGTTGACTACTGTATAATTAAAGCAATAAATCATAAACTAAAAATAATACAAAATATTTTTAATTGAAGAATACACCATTCTTAAAACTTCTGAAATCACAAAATAAATCATGTTTAATTAATAAATTATATATATATATATATATATATATATATATATATATATATATATATATATATATATATATATATATATATATATATATATATATATAAAAACCACTGATCTGAAACCCCTTTTTGATTTCCTTGCATGTATCATGTGAAACTTACCATGTTTACCAGCTTTACATGGTCAGCAGCTGAAAGACTGGATTAAAACCGCCTCATTAGGAATTACTGACTTTGTAACGCAAGTTTGATGTTAAAGGATGTGAAAGTTTTGTGGCTATATTTCTGAAACGTGTATTTTAACATTTATGTTTTGCCTCATATACTTCAATTGTAAGAGCATTACAATACACTATAAATATATATTTTACGAACTGAAGGATGAGTTTAAATTATTTCTTGTTGAATTAAAAGGCATGATGCTGTCAAAAATGATTAACTTTTGTTGCACCTTGAACTTTCTTATAATAGAAGAGCTTAAAATCTTTAAAACAGAGTTGGGCAAAGGGTCACTGAGCCTCTCTAGTTATATCTAAACTCGATTATACTTTTAGCTAGTTCAGTCCGTTTAGTCTTATTTGTTTACTCCCTTATGCATTAGGTTAAACAAATCAATAACTAATCAACAAATACACAAGCTTGTGCTGTTTAGAATTAAAAATAAATATGATTAATTCACATGCATTGAAACACCTACTTCCCTCACAGTTGAGCAGGGCACGACTGTTCACACAATCTAGCAATTTGTGAAATTGACAAGGAACCAATGCAGTGTGATAATTCTGATGACTAAATCTGCTTTGGGTGGTAAGACTGAAGGATGGAGAGAGAAATCAAGACGGCACGCGTGTCTGCTGTACCATTATTCATATTTATTACGACAACATTGGCAGAGAGAGAGAGAGAGAGAGAGAGAGAGAGAGAGAGGTCACAAAATTCCATGAAAGATCTCGTTACAATAGTCTTGCCAAACTAACAGTTAAAAAGTTTTTTTTTTTTGTTTGTTTGTTTTTTTTTTTTTGCATTTTAAGAATACAAGGGCATGCAAAGTCAGAAAAAGCAGAAGTGGGAAGAAAACAAAAACAGGACAGAAAATCCCAAAACCAGATGAAGAACCCAGCATTGAGAAGGCACATTCACAGATTAAGATTAGATTAGTTTTCATTGGTCAAAGACACACTGTAGTCAGACTATAAAAGGAAAAAGCAACCAGAAATAAGGAAAAGTGATACAGAACATTTAAGCAAAGATCAAGGTGATGCTAATATTGGTTTTATGCAGCTTATTAAAACCCTTTGAGAACATGGAGAGACATATTCTGAGATTTTGTATAATATATTATCAAGCAAACAGCTCATCAAAACTTCAAACTAGGGCTGCACAATTAATCAAAAAAAAAAAAATTGAGAATACATTTAGATATGCCCTGATTAATTGTGAAAAAACATCAATTAAAGTGTTTAATTTGGGTCTACTATCACTGAATATTGCGACCAATCACAGATGGCATTAAATTTGTCACAATATACACTGCAACAAAGCTAAGTTGCAGTTAATCAATCAAATATTATTACATTTATTAATGAATTTTTAAATATTGAATAATTTTAATCTTATTAAATTTAAATCAATAATGTAAACAGTTCTTATATGACATGCCATTTCCCCACACAAAACAATTATTTTTACTCAATATCAATTGCTAATCGTGATCTCAATACTAAGGAAAATTGTGATTTGACTGGAAAATGACATTGATTTTTGTCATAATCGTGCAGCCTACTTCAATTCAAAACTAATTCTTCTTAATCAACCAGGGTTTGCATCACTCTATCAGGTGCTCAAAGGGTTAAAAGAAACCAGAGAAATCTATTCTAGAGCATTTATTGGTTTGAGTGACAGGTAAAGAACGACAAAAAGAGACAGTACCCTTTTTCTCTCGCCATCCTGTACATCTCGGTTGGTGCGATTTTTGACCCACATAAGTCAAAAAGGTAACAATTTCATATGACGGCAAGCAGAATGCTCTTTATAAATACAAATAATACGCTTTCTGGCATAAATGCTTCAACACAATCAGCAGTACTAATCAAGTCTATCTATATTCAAAATAAATAAGAGTTTATTTTCCTGTAATAAAAATACACTATTAAATTTGCATGTATACATTTCCATTCTTGATAAAAACAAGCTATTTTGCAAGTATGCCAGAAACATGGACTAATCCTACTAATTGTTTACTGCATGTAAATACTTGTCAATTTCACAAATTGAAGGCTGGCACATACTGTAGCATAGAAAAGCAGAGTTAGAAAGAGTTCCACCGTCAGTATGGTCTACGAGAGCAGATGACCCGCGACAAACCTGAAACAAAGTCACCTTCTCATTGAAGGAGCACAAGAAGCGGCTCTGGCCTGGAAAAAAAAGATACTCTAGGGTGGTTAGCTACACATCCAGGGGCGTAGTGCAAGTGTTAGGAAACCCAACACTCTCAACCTGCTACAATATTTATGCTTGGGCTCTAGAGGTGTCCAGTAACTGAACTAGAAGCATTTGTATGGGATATAACTAGAACAGTGTTTGACAAGGTTTAGGTAATGTTAGTATTCACTGAAGCTACTAAGGAAAGAAGGCAAAAGGATTCCTACAGACCTCAATCGAAGTGGATGCCATGTTTAGCATGACATAAATGAAAATGAGACTGTGAGGGACAGAATAACAGCGGACTCATGATGTATTCTTATATCTGGTTGCTGAACTTTTAGTGAACAAGAGAGTGAAAACTGGAGAGGACTAACGTGTCTTAAAACATGGTTTGTGAGAATTAGAAGAGATGCACCAATATTACAATCTGGTTGATATCATGACTGACATGCTGATAATTATTTTCATGTTAGACAAAAGTGTCAAAAACAATTAATAGCCAATAATAAAATTCTATATTTTTTCCTAAATTGAAAATAAAATACTACAATAAGTCATTTTACAGTAAGTTAATTTAACAGTAAGATAAATTATGTGAATTTAAACAGTAGTTAATTTATAAAATGTACAGAACAATAAAAATGTACAATTTTTATTTTGAGATTTGCTTAAGATTTTACAGTTACTACATTTTAAAACTAACTTTAAAAGGCCAGCTCATCCAAAAATTCAAATTCTGTGATCAGTTATAGTTGTTCCAAACATAAATAAATTTCTTTCTTCTGTTAAGCACAAAAAAAAATATTTTGAAGAATGTTGGTAATCAAACAGTTGACAGAAGCCATTGACTTCCATAGTATGGAAAAAAATAAAAATACTATGGATGTCAATGGAAGTCAACATAAACTGTTTGGTTACCAACATTGAGAATTTTAATTTTTGGGTGAACTATCCCTTAAGTGAGCTGTAGATGAAAGCAAAGGTAGACAATCCAATAATGACCGACCGATAACTGATAGACCAGTGGTTCCCAAACCTGTCCTGGAGGCCCCCTGCCCTGCACCTTTTGTATGTCTCCCTTATCTAACACACCTGATTCCACTCATCAGCTCATTAGTAGAGACTGCAAGAACTAAACTGGGTGTGTCTGACTAGGGAAACATACAAAATATGCAGGGCAGGGGGTCCTCCAGGACAGGTTTGGGAACCACTGGGATAGACAGTTGTCTCTGCAAAGAGACGTGATCTAAGACCTTTAAAGTATATAACATTGATCAAACTACTTCCATCCCTCACAACCCCTCTCATTTTGTTAACATCAAACTAAATATGGCATCTACTCGGGCTAAAGTCTATTGCTGCATTAATTTCATGTTAAAATTAGCATCAGTATTACCACTCTTAACTATTAAAGGGATAGTTCACCCAAAAATTAAAATTGGCACATGGATTTTTTTTTTTTTTTTTTTTACGATTTTAACTATGTTCTTACTACCTTTCTGGGCCTTGAATGTGGTTGCTCTTGGATTTCACCAAAAATATCTTAATTTGTGTTCTGAAGGTCTTAAGAGGGTTTGGAATGACATGAGGGTGAGTAATTAATGACAGAATTTTAATTTTTGGGTGAACTATCCCTTTAAATCTGCAGCAATTTCAGTTGTTTTCACATGGTGGTACAACAGTCAAGACTGAAAAGTTTACATATTTTTCACTAGTAAGAATAATTTCATTACATTTCCAACTTGACATGACAAGTTTGACAAATGCATTAAGTCAACCCTGTCTTACCAAGTTGGAAATTTATTAAAATGGATTTAACTAGTCAAAACGTGTAATTACTAGTGAGAAACTTCTAGCAATTCTGACAATACATGGCGGTATCAACAATCATTTTTGGTGCATATTATTTTCAGGTCTGGTTGTTGGCTCTGGTGAGACCACACAAGTGTATGGGAACTCTTCCTACTGTGCTTCCTCAATGCCAACCAGTCTGCGCACACGAGGGCTGATACAATGGCTAACGCTGACTGAATGAAATAGTGACTGTGTTCTCACCCTGATACATGATGAAGATGAATGATAAAGTGAACACAAGCACACACACTTGCGGGATGCTTTTCATGCAGAACAGATAACATGAGAAGCAGAGAATGAGTGTAAATAAATGGTGACTGACGTTTGGAAAAGACAGTTGATTACAAACAGGCCCATAAAGAGCTCCTGGGGGTCACTGAGGCCTCTAAGGAGAAGATCTCACTAACTTGGCGCCCCAATGTGCTCTCCGATTTCTCAGCATGGACTGGTATCTGATGCCCATAGTATGCAGCTCAAGTACAGGGCAGCCAGTTCATGCGTGTGTGATATGACTCGGGTTAAATAAGGTAGTGCTTTGTATTTTTTGCTCATGTATGCACTGAGGCACGGCATCGAGGATTCTCCATGCACATGCAACACAAATAACCATCACATGAACGGATGAACGGTTACATGCAAAACAAGTGTGACCAGGACGATATTAACTACAACACCTGTTGGTTATATCAAGAGAGGCTTGATATATGATTTGATATGAAGGTGGAATTGTAGATCAGATAAAGGACAAAAATGGTAAAGATCATTTATCATGCTTAGACAAATCTAGTCATCTGCACTGGAAAAACAGCCAAGAATTCAGCGTCATTAGCATATTAATCTGGCTGTTTATATATCCCATCTGTAATTCTAATGAGCGCAAAATGGCTCAGAGTCAAAAATCTGAACAAATGTAAAGTCAGACGTGTCGTGTTGGCAAAATTTAAATGAACAATGCCATCTTGAGCAAAAATATTTTGTCTTTCTCAAAATCATCTAATCACAGATTTGAACGTGAACATTGCCAAGTCAAATGTGATCAATATAAAGCTTGGTTTTGCACCAAAAATACATTTTTGGTACATCCGAGTCACATCAGTTTAATTGTCTGTTGTCTGAAATAATAATAAAAAAAAATCTTACAAACCTGATTCAAAAAACAATTATATGAAATCTGATTAAAATCATATTTTCAGAAATTAAATTAAGTCTAAATGGTTGGATCAGATTCTAAAGGGATAGTTCATCCAAAAATGAAAATTCTGTCATTAATTACTCACCCTGATGTCGTACCAAACCCCTAAGACCTTTGTTCATCTTCGGAACACAAATTAAGATATTTTTGATGAAATCCGAGAGCTTTCTGACCCTCCATAGACAGCAACACAACTGACATGTTCAAGGCCCAGAAAGGTAGTAAAGACATCGATAAAATAGTCCATGTGACATCAGTGGTTCAAAAATAATGACTTTATATAACTTTATGCGCTGTGGTATTTTTGTGAACGTGCCACAAAGACTTACACAGAAGAGAAGAAATCATTGAATAAAGTTATTTTTGTTTTCTTTGCGCACAAAAAAGTATTCATAACATTCGTAGCTTAATAAAATTACGGTTGAACCGCTGGATGTCACATGGACTATTTTAACGATGTTCTTACTATCTTTCTCAGTCTTGAAATTGTCAGTTGTGTTGCTGTCTATGGAGGGTCACAAAGCTCTCAGATTTAATCAAAAATATCTTAATTTGTGTTCCGAAGATGAACGAAGGTCTTACGGGTTTGAAACGACATGAGGGTGAGTAATTAATTATATAAATTTCATTTTTGGGTGAATTATCCCTTTAAATGTTTTTTAGGAATTTGCAAAGGTACATAATGTCAATATTGTCTACAGTTGTGTCCAAATCATTTTCGCTATTTTTTAATTTTTACTTTTTTTAATATGTATTCAGTTTCACATTTATATTTATTTCCCCACATAACAAACAACAGTATGTTGGTATGTAGTAAAAAATATGATTTCGGACACAGCATACTATATGCATGAACATATAGTATGTATTCAATCTCATGTTTTGGGCATTACCTTAATGCCTTTGTGCTGAGTTCATTTAAGTTCAGTATGTCCCAATATAAGGAATGGATATGAGAAGCCAAATTCGAAACTTCCGATCCAAATTTCTTCTCTTTCCACATTATTGTTCTAGCTATTCTCGTTCTCTTGGCACTATGCTGACACTTAAGTCATTACTACGGCAACTGACGTAGATATTACAGTGGCAACTGAACAAATGGATCTGATTATATCAGCTACATAATGTCAGTGTGGACAGTCAGTCCTGAAAATCTGAGAAATGAATCAGGTGCAGCGTGAACAGCTTTTGTGCATTCCACCATTAATACGTGCTGCTTTGGTTTGTGTTTCAAATACATTAACATAACATTCAAAGCAAGGGAAACAGGGTAACCAATGAGAGATGAAGTCAATGACAACACGAACAGAAGGACGACAGGAGAGAAAACCAAGTCACGAGCTATTAAATACTGTATATAAATGTGCTTTCGTAACTGCCTGATCACCTGATAACACTAGGAGTTAATAATACCAGTTATTGTGCTGTTAGCGATAATACTAATCTCATGAGATTCAAATTCACAAACAAGTTTCGAATGGTAAAAAATAATAATAATACAACCTAATAAATAAATAAATATAAACAACAAATACTGCAGGTTTACAATTGTGCATGATTCAACTGGAAATGTATATAACTTGAACGGGAATGACTGCATGATATGATGTTTAGCAAGTTTTTGATATGTAACTATAACTCAGCCACTCTGAACACACATACAGTGTTCCAACTGGGCGTCTGATAGGGCGGTTGTTCAGCCTTTGAGAGGCCTGAGTGGTCTGAGCATGTGTGAAAGAGAGAAAGTGGCGACAGACAGAGTGGGCCAGACTTCACCAGAGCAAGCGTACTAATTCCTCACCTGCAGCTGGGGGTTGATGGGACGACAAACCAGGGAGATCTAGGGAGCTATCAGACATCACATGCTTCAGGTCTCCACCCATGTCCGACAACTTCATGTCTAGCTGTACTGAGAGCGCATCCTCCGAGTCCTCCTTCCCCACGCTGCTGCCCCCGATGGACGGGAGGTCCAGGGACTTCACGGAGGCAGAGTCCTCTTTGGCCTGCTTGAAGGCGGTCACTTTGTCCACCAGGCTCTTGTCGGACGCGCCCAGTGCCGTACAGAATTTGGAGGACTGGAAATCTGCAAAGTCGTCGTTGTCGCTCTTGAGCGACGAGAAGGAGCCCCCGCCACTTTCTTTGTTGTCGTCGTAGGCCAGGCCAACTTCTAGGGAAAGCTGCTTGAATACGTCGTACTTATCAGCGCTGATTTGCTGCCTCTGCTGGGACGTCTCCGTCTGGGCCTCACTGCCACCGTCTCCAGAGCTGGTCTCGCTTCTTTGATCTCTCGAGCTCCCGAACGCCATGAAGTCAGCAAAGTCGTCCTGAACCGTTGTCCCAGTTCCTCTCCCAACTGCAGAGGTGGTGGGAGCTACTTCGGAGGACGTCGAGGAGCCAAAAAGAGCAAAATCACCAAAGTCATCACCCCCTCCGTTGGGAGGTTTCGCAACTGAGGGCAATACCAGGGATGGCGGCGCTGAAGGGAACAGGTTGAGTTTGGAGTCAACAGTGGTAGTGGGAGCAGGAGGAGCCATTGTTGTGAAGAGGTCCAGGTCTGCCATGTTGAGAGGATTTCTAGGTTGAGCCAGAGGGGCTGGTTGTGAATGGGACAGAGATTGAGAAGAACAGAAAGGAGGAGGAAAAGTTGGCTGGAACTTGGCCTGGTCTGGTGGGTCTAATGGAGAGACGGTGTCGGCTGTTTTAAAGTCTGTGAAGCCATCGTCGGCACTGACAGACTTGAAATCAGCAAATCCCTCCCCTGCGGAAAAACAAAAAGAAAACAATTGAAGACCATGGCGAACTGCATTTCACACCAAAACAACAAAGGACAGAGAGCTGGCATGGCACAATGCAGAGTTTGCCAACAAGTTGCCCAGAGCTCCATTTCATGGGTCTAAAAAGAGAAAAACGGACTAGCAATGCTTAACGCAAGCTACATTTGACTGCTGAATTGAAATAAAAAGGTGGCACAATGGAACTGAAGACTTTTATTGTGAAGATATAAATCAACCTGACAAAGAATATAGCAAATTTACCAGCTTATTTCAGTCTCAGCACACAAACACACACTTCAACCACAATCAATTCATTCTCATTTCACTTGTAGTGAAGTGACAAGAGATAGACCAGTTAATAAGGCAATATTTGGCCATTCTGAGACTGGCTCATTTGGCCAATGAAGTTAGTTTTGTCTTGTGTCACTTTCAAAATCTGGTGCTATGACGATATATATTGTGACTGCTTAAAATCACTGACACATTTAACTGATGCATGAAAAATGCATGATTGAAAAAATAAAAGGAGGGATGTTGTTGATGTTATAAAGTGTTAAGTGCAATGTGCCGCAAGAATAACTATTTGATAATGGCGCCATAGCATGCAATCGCGATTTAGTCATTTTCACAGCACACTGCACTTGAACGCAAAAATACACACAAAATTTCCATCTTGGCAAGTGTTCACGTAAACACAGTCAGTTATAATCAGTCTTAAGTGAACTAAACGGTTGGTTTTTTGGTCATATGGCCAACCTCTTGGACAGCTTGTTAATGGATAATGTAGATGTGCTATAAATATTACACTGTTTAAAATAAATTATAAATCAAAAAAGTATTAAATATTGTGAGAAATAAGTGTTAATGTAATTTTACATTCCCAATTCCATTTTGCATTGACTAAATTGTATTAAATCATAAATGCTGGCATTATGTCATCCATTAGCTACGGTGTCCTCTCAATATAGGCCAATAAACCCATTTCGATCGACCACTAGAAGTGAATGACACACAGATGACAAGCTTATTTCCATTTCAGCTGCAGCCTATATAAGGAATCAAAGGTAGAGAGAGAACAGAACAGAACTAAGGGGGTTCTGGAGAAGAGATCACTGCAACCATTGACTTACTGGCTCTCTCAGAGCTGTCCACACTGGATTCTGCTCTAGTGAGACAGGGACACGCACACATGCCAACATCAGTGTATAGAGCCCTTCATCAAACTAAACACACTATAGAGGCTGGTGCTATTTTATTAAATGTAATTTTTAAAAAAGCAGATCTGGGTTGTGTACTTAATGTTTTCATGCCGTGTCAGACATGCATCTGCTTACCAACTGGTTTTCTGTCTGAAGGCTGCTCAAGCTCTCGGAAAACACTGTATTTGTCCCCCGAATCTGGAACAAAACACAGTAAACAATGCCTGTGTGTAGAAGCAGTAAAGTGTGCTTTTTAACTAGACCATAATAATGATAGAAGGAGCTGCAGGAAGGTGATAAATAGCAGGATAAATTTATGCAAAACACATCTGCAGGCCACACAATATTATCTCAAATACATTTAGACAAGAGAATCAGTCTTGAAAGTTAAACTGATATGACAGCAGTCTTCTGAGAGATCTGCCTTCCTCAACAGGCTAATGAGGTGTATAGAGCTGAATGGGTGTGTGTGTTCTACCTGAGACTGGAGGTGTGGGTTCTGCAGGCTGCTCCACTGACAACTGTTTAAACACTGCGTATTTATCAGAGGAGGAGGAGGATGAAGACCCTGACACTGGAGTCAGCATCGCAGGAACACTGCATGAAGCAGACAAAACATACACCAGTCAGTCCAAACAGATCAAAGTGCTTTCCAAGCTACAAAGAGTTTACAAAGAGAGTTTACCAGCCAAAACATTATATTTAGTTTTGAGATACTTATTTTTGTTCTTTGATGCTCCTGAATGTAGACTAAACACATAAAGCCTGAGGCACAATCCTATTATGCATATCATCCCTGCTATAAAGTATGCAAGATTAGGATTTAATACATCCCATATTAAAACAAAATGAAAATAGAATTCCAAAGTTGGCCAGATATATTGTATCGCATTGATTTTCAGAATTTCAGTTGTAGAAGGATGGTAAGAAATGGGAAATGAGTAAAGTGATTTTTAAATTTTAAGGTTAAAAAAAAATAAAAAATAGCTAGATGCTAATGTTTACACATGAATACAAACAGTTTGTGAGGTGTCTGTAATATCAAGAACTGCATTTATTCAATCAAAATGAAAAGTAAAACTGTAATATTGTTAAATATTAATACAATTAAAGATAACTGTATTCTATTTTAATATATTTTACAATGTAATTTATTTCTGTGATGCAAAGCTGAATTTTCAGCGTCATTACTTCAGTCTTCAGTGTCACATGATCCTTCAGAAATCATTCTAATATGCTGATTTGCTGGTCAAGAAGCATTTCTTAATATTATCAATGTTGAAACCTGCTGTGTTGCTTAATTTTTTTTGTGGAAACATTGATATACGTTTCTTCAGGATTCTCTGATAAATAACAATAACAATATTTATTTGAAATAGAAACCTTTTATAATGTTAGAAATGTCTTGACTGTCAATTTTGATCAATTTGTTGTATCCTTGCTGAATGAAAGTATCAGTTTCTTTCTAAGAAAAAAAAAAAGCGTACTGGCCGCAAACTACTCTCCCCATTGGCAAAGTACATACTTTGAGTGTGTGGTTAAAATATGCAACTTGAAATTCAGCTCAAGTTTTTTTTTTTCCTAAACAAAATTTTCTTTCTTCCCCTTCTCTCCGTCTTGGATCACTTCTCTCATAACAGCAATATTCCCAGAACAGGAGAAAACCTCTGCTCTCACCCTCACTTCCTGTATTATTCTCAACACTTCTCATTTTCACTGATTTAATTAGCAAGCAATCTGACACATTCAAGCACCAAAATATTCTTCTAAAACAAAGGATCCTTTGCTCTCAGTGAAGCTGATCAGCCGGTTAAGGCCGTGGCACTCAGCGAATATACTTTCCAACCTCTCACTCCCTGCTTTCCATAATTGCCTTTCACCGTCTTTTCCCTGGGAGCATAAAATTGTGCAGATGTGAATAGAAATAAATGGAATGAGCTTATCAGCTGTCCATTGAAATGGGTTCATTAGAAAAGATGGTGGGGGTTTAATTGTTGTGCCGGGCATGTTATTACAAGCCATTACAAAGCGGAGAGCGATTTCATGCTCCAGATGAGCAAACAGAGTCTAGAGGAATTAACGAAGCATAAAAAGCAATATCATAAACTACTAATAAGAGATGACAGGATGCTGCTTTACGATGCATTTCTTCAAGCAGTTTGCATTACATAAAAAATATGCTTTTGCAGGCGTGCAACATTATGCCATGACGCATAGATGAAAATCTGCGCTTATACCCGCTTTGGGATGATGTCATGCTGGAGAAGGCTCCTCCTGTTTCTCCTTGGAAATCTGTGAATGAGTCATCTCCAGTGCCGGCTTTGGGGGCTTCCTGGAAGTCCTGGAAATCATCATCATCAGCCTTGGTAGCCTAACAGAAGTCAACAGAAGAATAAATCAGTTGCGCGATAACAGTGCCGTTATTATCTGTAATACAGAGTCTGATGTTTACCTGAACAGGAGGGAAGTTGGTGATGAAGCTGGCCGTTGGTTGTGCGGATGGGTTCGGGGTCATGGCCATGACAGGAGGTGCGGCGGCCGGCATGGCCATGGACACGGGTGGCTGGGTCATGATGGGCTGCTGGTGCTGAGGCAGGACAGCAGGAATAGCCATAGCCATGGCAGGTAGATTGGGCACAGGCGGGGAGGGAAACTGACTCAGGATGTCCAAACTCATGACTGTAAGACCACTCTAGAGAATACAACCGCAATATGCAACTTAGAGTGGTTTAGTTAAGGGTAAGTCATTCAAAAGGATAGTTCACCCAAAAATGAAAATTCTGTCATTGATTACTCTCATAAAATTACAGTTGAACCACTGATGTCACATGGACTATTTTAACAATGTACTTACTACCTTTGTGGACCTTGAACATGGTAGTTGCATTGATGTCTATGCAGGGTCAGAAAGCTCTTGGATTTCATCATTCATTTTTGTTCCAAAGATGAACAAAGGTCTTAGAGGTTTGGAACGACATGAGGGTGAGTAATTAATGACAGAATTTTCATTTTTAGGTGAACTATCCCTTTAAAGTGACTCAAACCAGGTACTGTGAAACAAAAGGCTGGGGTAGTAACCGACCAAGCTATCAATGGAATGACAGGATCAAAGTTTTATCTAGGATCAATATCAAACAGTCTGAATGAGATTTTAACTAAAATCTCAGCTACCATCCCAGATGTTTAACCATTACACCAGGACTCTTCAACTCTCCAGGTTAAATTGGGACTTGTACTTAAGTCTGCAGAACACTCCAGTAGAGTTGAAGAGCCCTGCAGTACACCACACCAGCCCGTTAACCAAATATCTTTAAAGAGAAGCTATAAAAGCGAAGCGTTAAAGCAGAATGATAATGTCAATGATAACAAGTAGCAGAGATCTTTGAAAGCCGACTGATAAACGCTGATTACTGACGGTCATTAAGATGAGGCACTGCTATAAACATAAGACACTCAATTAAAGCTGATATTCTCCCTACACATAATGATTTAGTGAGCTATTAGACAAGAGCACTTCAACACGCCTTGTGCAGGAACATTGAATTTACGGCACGTTTTTCATCAGGGAAACGAAATTAAAAAGCAGGCCTGTCAAACAATAGACCTCCTTCTCCATCCAGATGTCCATTTCCCCCTCCACCAAGAGGCCGTCTGATTTGTTTTCCTAAAATATTCATTAAAGTCAACTTCCATTTTCAATGTAATTTCTGGCATTCTCCAGAGCTTTTCCTTTCTTTATTGCTCTACAAAACTGAAGCACTGGAAGAGCGGCTCCTCATTGAGCTTTTCAATTTGCATAACAAATGCGTTATTACTGAAAGGGTCCCATGAGTTGCTGAAAGAGCTACAGCTTCTCCTCACAGGACTGTAACTGCCAAGAGCAGCAAGGGAAGATAAGATCCCTACACCTCTGGCCTTAAGATACACCTAGCTTCCCATCACTGCAAACTTACATGCTCTTTAAAAGTTAATATGCACATATGCAAATTGTGGACTTTCAGAACCTACCTGGGCGACTCCAATCAAAGCCAGTACTGTGTACAGCTCTTCCTTGGTCAGCTTGCCAGGTGTGGTGCGGTTGGCCAATGCCCAGATCTGTCCGAGGGCCTCCCGTGGCAGACCCGATGATATCAGAATTGGGTAGAGTTTGGCTGTGTCAATACCTGTTGGTGTCATGGTGAACTCAAGGACTTTCTTGAACAAATCTGTGAAGAGCAACCCTTTGGCATTAGATACCGGGATATGCAGAACTATGAAATGATGCAAAAACCAATGACGTCAAGAGCATATACCTGGGATGAGCGAGTCATTGTACAACCAGCCTGGCACCATGGGTTGCATGTCTTGTTGGGGGTAGACGCCCACACCTGTTTGTGATGGAAATGGAGACAGTGAGATGTTGTTTGTGGACTCTTAAGCCAAGAGTGCCTGATCAAGCATATATCCCATGTGCCTACTGCACAGTCAGACGTCCCCCACACCTGCTGTCGGCAAAGCCTAGCACGGATGTACTACTGACACCATGCACAGATACACTAAAGACTCCCATTGCTTCTGCCGTCAGCTCAGCTGTCTTGAGCCAAGAGCTGGTGGGTTTGTAGGACAAACAGATTGACAACATACGGAGAAGAGAGTTTTGCTTTGTATTCGCATTGACACTCATCTCATTACATGCATTGCTAATGTGTACACTGAAAACTGTGCTAAAACTGTGAGTCCTGTGGAGAAGTAAATTAGGCAGATGATTAAAATTGGGCTACATCGATTAAGCCTCCAACTAGGCATCATCAGCAGTGAATCATGTAATTGACCCCCCCTTCCCTCTAACAACACCAATGGGCTCAGTTGACAGACTAAACCAGGGGTGTCCGATCTTGATACTAGAGGGCCACCTTCTAACCAAGTTTGTTCCAAGCCTAAAATTTCTAGGCAAGTGTCTTGGGAGCCAAACCTTGAAGAATGGTGGCCCTTCATGAGCAGGACTGGACAACCCTGGACCTAAATAACCCAGAACCATCATTTCAGAGAAATTGGAAAATGAGCAAGAAGTGCAAGAATTAATAGAGCACCATGTGTTAAGAGATCAAGCCCAGTAAACACATGTTAAATCCCACACATGCACGTGTTTTAGATCAGTTAGAGGTCCATGACAGAAAATAAGTGTTTCTGAGACAGTAGACAGAAGATCTGAATTAGGCATTTATTTATCCAGTAGAGATTTTCATTAAGTTATCTTCATCTTAGTCTATTTTTCCATTCGACTTTGAACATATTTCATGCTCATGAGCACATTGTCTTCAAGGGTAAAGCTCAAGGCCCATGCATTTTCTCCTGCTTAATGGCTCTGCTTTAGCAAAGACAGTTGAAGTAAGAGGACGGATTTGGTTATTTGGAAATTCATTCTCATTTTCAAGTGTTCAAGTGAATTCAAGTGTTAGGTATAATCACATCCAGATTTCAAGAAAATAAGAACAAGATAAAAAAACCAGCCCTTCTAAACCAAGCATATCTCATGATTAGCAAATATAGGCAAGGCAGGAAGTCTCGAGCTTCAAGATGTGTTAATTTTGAGGAGCTCGAAAAAGAGGCGGGACTGAAATCACAGATGTTTTCTTCTCACCGCTTGTGCTAGTGGGCTGGACGGGTTGGTTGTCTGCTGCAGGGGGCGCCTGAGCTGCGGGTAGAGGCTCAGGTGCCGTCTCTATGATGAAGGCTGAATTGAAGTCATCTTTCGTTTGGGCCCAGTTTCGGGCTCTGGTGCTGCTGTGAAACTGAGCTGTGACCTGAGCTCTGGGACTCAGCTCAGACAGAGCATGGCGTGGCTTAAAACTAACCTGGGCCTTCTTATCAGCTGCCAAATCGCAAGATGAGAACATCTTCTCCTCCAGAGATGGGCCTGAATCAGTTAGGGACAGAGGCCATATTGAACTGTAGTAGCTTATATTTTAACTATGAGTACCAAACATAACTGTGTGTATGTGTATGTCATTAGCTCCAACTGTGCTTTGCAGACGCAAAAGGTTTTCCAAGAGGTAGGCAACATTATTCTGTCTTTTAAGTAAGACATCACTTCATTATTATTTGCAGACGATAGAATACAGAATCCTAGAATACACTATGACAAGATCAATGAAAAAACAAACAAGATGGTAGACAAAATCAAGAAAAATACTGAATATAAATATTTAAATGTCATTAAAGTATAAATAATAAGTTTACATAAAAAATTCATTTAAAAATTCATTTATTATATATTTTCCCCCCAATTTTGTGTAATTTTATACTTTTTAGAGTATTGCACACAGAGTATGGAGTATGACACACGTGCCATCCAGGCAGTTGCTTACTATGTAGGGTGTTCCAGTTCTGTCAGAGTCAACTTGGTGCCATATTATGAAAATCTGACTTTTCCATGTTTAATTACTATAATCGGGTCCCCGGTGCATCTACCAACCCGGTAAATATTTTTTGGTAAGCATTTCTCTGCAAGCTTATGAAAAAAAAATGAGTCGCTCAGATTTCGCTCCCCTATTGACGTAGAAACGAGATCTTATTATAATATT
Source organism: Spinibarbus caldwelli (assembly GCA_039654775.1). Classification (NCBI taxonomy): domain Eukaryota; kingdom Metazoa; phylum Chordata; class Actinopteri; order Cypriniformes; family Cyprinidae; genus Spinibarbus; species Spinibarbus caldwelli. The sequence goes on along the minus strand of CM077253.1, from coordinate 18,693,105 downwards.
ACCGCCCCTTAATCTGCAAGTTTCCACCCACGGCGCCGCACACAAGCGACAATGGTGTAGCAGTGCTAACATCATGGCGAAAGTTCGAGCAAAGCATGCTAACTGTTCTGTCGTTGGCTGTACTGAGCACAGAACACTATTTAGAGCCCCAGCCTTAGAGGAGACAAGAGAGCAGTGGATTTATTGATTTACTGTATATTACGCTGCTGCCACACAGATCTAATATAAACATGCGATTTTCATTCCCAGCTGTTGACCTTCACAGACATAACCGACTGTTTTTGTAACTCATTTGTGTTTTTAACATAAACTTGTGTGTATTTGACAGTTTAAGTGCAATAAGACACGAAAGAGAACTTAGTTTAATATTCACATGCTGTGTGACAGCAGCTTTCTGTGCACGCGCTTTGGATGTGTGCACTCAGAAAAACGTATATCAGAAGTTTAAACTAACATGGTTTAAAACGCATGATTTCAGCGTGATAGACATGATAATAAAAAACCAAACATGTTTTTTGGCAGCATATCTGAGCTATGAGTTGTAAAGGTACAGCTCTATTCTGGAAAAGGGGGTGGGGAGCAGCAGTTCATTTGCATTTAAAGAGACATGCACAAAAACAGCATTTTTCTGCTTCCACTCAAAATAGGCATTTTCAAAAAGATATAATAAATGATCTGTGGAGTATTTTGAGCTGAAACTTCACAGACACATCGTCCTACTATGACTTTTTTGATAAAACATCTAAGAGAGACAGGAACGAAACCACTTCATTTAGGGTTGCACGATATATCGGCCACCATATCGATATCGGCCGATAAATGTTAATTTTTCTGTTATCGTTATCGAACCGATAAGAAAATTAGGCCGATATATTAAAGCCGACAAATAATGCATTATTTCCTGCAGAGGCATTTCAGATGCGCACTGTTCACCATGATGGTTTTTAATTGCTTGAAATATTACTGGAATCACTTCAAAAAGGAAAATACAGTGAAGTGCAACATGTGCAGGGCAAGTCTGTCATATTATAATGAGAACATTACTGTTAAATAATTAATGGAATCTTTGTGCACCCGTGTTTTAGCGCGTTGTTACAGAAGAGCGCATCCACAACGGAGCTACATATTCATGACTAGCACAGTTAAGTTCGCTTGTGCATTTGCAGCCTTTTGTGCAATTGTAGGTTGTAATATTGTGTTTATTTTATGCATATCTGATTTATCTCATAGGCCTATATAATTCGTTTGGTTAAGTTAATAGATCACTTCTGTGATCATCTTTAGCTCAGCCCATGCAGCTCAAACAGCAGCGCACAACATTAATAACTATATAATTGGGACTATCATATAAGCCTATATAATATTATAATGAGAACATATTATAAAACGTTGTGAATTCTTTGGTTTAATTTGTCGTGTTTCAGCACGTTGTTGCGGGAAGAGCGCATCCACAACAGACGTTACACAGTCTGGTTGTAACTTAGTTCGAGTTCACTTGTGCATTTGCGTCTTTTTGTGCATATATGAGTTATAATATTATGTTTATGTTGAATAAATAATAAGCGCTTCAGTTTACTGGTGTTCATTCAGCTCTTCAGCAGCGCACGCAGCTAAAACTGCATATGCTGCTATTTGAAAGAGTGGTATTAATTTAAGATACTTTTTCAAAATCATTGATATTAATAATAATAACCACCACTTTTATTTTTATCTCATTATTTATCAATAACAATATGGTTTAATTAAAATAATTTAATTGTCGGTGCGGAGGCTATTCCGTTTAATTTATCCATTATCCATAATTTATTTATTTTTAAGTTAAGTAATGTTGTCCAGTGACTTGTTTGCATTATTTAAGCATTGTTTTATTTATTTGTAAGGCTGTTTTATTTTTTGATTTATGTTGAAGTGTTTAATGGCTTTTAATGGTGAGACTTTTTAACGGTATAAAATTTAATGAGCCACAGTCAGTTGTAGATGCCCGTCAGAGAACGTCATCTCTAAGTTCTAGTTCAAATACATTTTTTTTTCCTGTGGTAATAGACACCATGGCATAAATTCTGTCCAAAAGTTGAACCGGTAACAATCTATCAATCACACGCATGGCTTCACTCTGAGCGCCTCATCAGTACTCTGTCACAATTGGCATAGTGTGCATGTGCTGGTGTGCTGATAGAACTCCAGCTTAAATTATAAGAGCATATGGGACGCCATCTGCAACCTGACAAAACTGAAGGGAGGTGGAGGGAGATGGTTGAGTCAGAATCACTGTGAAAATCTCACAGATGGTGACCATCATATCTGAATCAGAAACCTTGACAGACTTTTGATTCTACGTAAGGAACACAGCAAGATAGCAGTTATGGGCAAAAAGGTTTAAAAGATCTGAAGGAAAGTATCCATTAGCATTCACATTCATGTCAATGGGAATTGCTTGGCTGGCACATACAACCCTAGACATGTGGTAGTTTTTTTTTCTTACGTGAGCTGCAAATGTAACTCACTGTTCAATTTTAAAACTAGATTTTGAACCAAACCTACCAAGTTTACTGAAACGCAAATAACATATATTTTGCACACTAAGTAGTGTAGTTATGGCATCTAACCTCTGATTATGGGTACTAACAAGTGATGGTATGAGAAAGTGAGAAACCGTGAGAGGGGCGTTACCTTGGAATGCAGATTGGGAGCTGGAGATGACAGAAGAGTGTTGGATGGCAGGTGAGACAGGGAGAGATGAAGGGACAGAGTGAGGGAGAGGGGAGGAAGGGGGATGCTGGCCAGGCCCCGTCTCTAATGGCTGGCTAACGTGAGCGGCTCTCAGTGAAGGGGAGGATGGAGGGAGGGATGAAGAGGGGAATGAGGAGGAGGCATCGACGGGGCCCTGCACAAAGTCACTAAACTCATCGTCGTCATCAGGGAAAGCAGGAGGAAGGGAGTGAGAGGTGACAGAGGAATGAGATGGCGATGAGTCTGCAAAAACCAAACAGAGTGAGACAGACAAAACACGCATCATGAATTATGACCACACAGACAGACTGAAAAAAATTAGAAAAAGTTTTACAAAAACAACAGGAGGGTACTGGATATTATTAGGTGTGGTGCTGCTGTTTAAATATACAAAAACAAATGCAACCTTTCACTGAAAATGTCAATGGAAATTTACTTGTTTGTTTCACACTATAACTACTAGCAGGGTCAAAAATTCAAGTCAACATGAAATCAAAACTGACCTTATTTATTTGCTTGACACTCTTTTCTGGTCTTACCATAAATGATTGACTAAGAAAATGTTTGTCTTTCCTTTTCTGCTAATATCCCTTTACTATTTAAGCATTATTTTAGCAAAGTCTCATTCTATCTAACTGCAGTCAGCTATGGAATATCCATCTCTTGCCATCCAATTAATTTCTGACCAAATGTTTTTTTTTTTTTCTTCTTTTTTTAAATATCCTGTTTTGCTCAAATGTCACATTATGGATGTAAAATGAGATGTGAACGTTCATACCAAATCGGAGTAAAAATTGGCTTATATGAGTGAATAAACAAAGTTACTTGCCAATTGGCTTGTATCGACAAACTGCAACAATACATGGTTTAAGTCCAATTTTAACTAACCTCCAAATGATGACACATGCGATTCAAATCTAAGACCAAACCATTTTTTAACATGTTGCACTTCAACAGGAACCATTAGAGGTTTCTATCAGATAGACAAAACATTCCTCCAGATACACTACCATTCAGAAGACTTCTATTTTCAAATAAATGATGTTCTTTTGATTCATCCTGAAAAAAATGTATCACAATTCTCACAATAATATTAAGCAGCAAAACTGTTTTCAACACTGATAATAAGAAATGTTTCTCAAGCAGCAAATCAGCATATTAGAAGGATTTCTGAAGGATCATTTGACACTGAAGACTGGAGTAATGATGCTGAAAATTCAGTTTTGCATCAGAGGAGTAAATTACATTTTTAAATATATTAAAATAAAAAATAAAAATTAAATTATAAAAGTTATTTTAAATTGCATTAATATTTAACAATATCTGTTTTTTGTATTTTTGATCAAATAAATAAAGCATAAGCATAAGAGACTTCTTTCAAAAATGTACTGACCCCAAACTTGACATTAAACCACCAAAACAAAAATAGCCTGTAATAAATATGACCAGTTCATTTTTTTCCTCAATTCACCAGCAATTGGCAGAGGTGGCAAAAAAATACATTTTGGACCCTGACTACTAGTTTTCTTCCCAAACTAAACAGTTTGAGCAGAAACAGTTGCAGCAACTGACTGGAAACACTGTGAGTGATATGAAGCTCTTCTGCAAGTGTGAGGGGAAACTGCAAGAGTGTGAAGGTTAGAGGATAAGGCGTTATATGGAGGATAAGGAAACAGCAAACGTTTAGTGTAAACATCTGGAGGGCCTCCTGGTGGCTGTTGGGAATAAAACAAGTATTTGACTCTATAAAAATGTGGTGTGTTTGCGTTGAGACAGAATAGAACCACTATAAAGGGATAGTTCACCGAAAAATAAAAAATCAGTTCAATCATCATTCACTCACCCTCAATGTAGGTCCAAACCTGTATGACTACCACAGAAAACAGCATCCAGCACAATTCAAAATCCTCCGTTTGTGCTCCACAGGAAAAGAAAGTCATAGGATTTGAAAGAGATGAGGGTGAGTAAATGATGACAGGATTTTTATTTTTGGGTGAACTATCCCTTTAACAGTGTGTGAGTGTATCCCTGATAATGTCCTTCAGCGCTCAACAGTCGCTGTGGCCTTGTCAAAAGCTGTCTGGGCCTTGACGTCACCAGCAGGGACTTGAAAAGCAAATGGCCTGAAGGCAGCTGGAATGTGTCACTGGATGTACCTGGTTTCTTAGACTGTGAAGATGGTGTTGGATGCATCTTGGCATCTCGGCTGAACCCATCTAGATTTCCTTTGATGGCCTCTAAGGCATCGTCACGACTCTTCTCCCCAGTCTGTACAAAAATAGCCATTTTGGTTTGAGTTTGGAGAAGTTGATATGCAAGAAAAAGTGTATAGTGCAAGGTTATTAAAGTTAAGGAATACAGAAAATACGTAATAAATATGTTTTGTTTTTTGGGGGGGTTTTGGTATATTTTTAGTAAAATTAAATAAAAATTAATAAAAAACTAAATAGATATTTAAAAATAAATGACAAAAAAAACAAAATTACTAAAACAAATTAAAATGACAACTGAAAATGTAAAAAAAACAAAAAAAATATTAATAAAACTATAATAGTATCTCAATGATACTAAAATAAAACTTATGTGATATAGCAGCAATAATAACTCAATATTACTGTAATAAACATCTCCAACATTTTATTGCATTTACATTCCCTATCAAATACCTTATTTGGATGCCAGTATATAAATGGAAAATAAACTGCACAACAATCATGATTAAATCAAATAAAACTAATCAGGCAATTATTAAAGAAGTAAACAGATTCATTTTTATATCACATTGACTTGCTCACTTTGGGTTTGACGCTGCTCAGTAGGCGTAGTTTCTGTTTCTGCTCCTCAAACTGTCTTCTCTTCCGGTCCTCCTCCAGCATCCGCTGCTGCTGCTCCAGACGTTTTCTGTGGACACGCACTGATCAGAGACGAGTTCTAGTGTACAAACAACTTTCCAGCATTGTGAATATGTAAAGCCTTACTGATGCTCCTCCGCCATCTGCTTCTGTAGGTCTGCAGGAAACTGTGGCCCCGGGCCCCTCATGCCCATGAACTGAGGCTGACCCATGAACTGCATCCCAGGAGTCTGCATGCCCATCGCCATCCCACCCTAGAAAGACAATGATGGCATCTCAATGATGAGAGATTAGTAATTCTGGTGTCCAAATTTTTGATGGCTAACAATATATAAATCAGACCTGTATCGGCATGGCACCAGGCATCTGTGCTCCAAAATTCATTCCCATCATGCCTTGCATGTTGGGCTGCATGACCTGGACCATGGGGAAGCCCTGCTGCTGTTGCTGCTGCATGGGCATCATTCCTGCCATTAAAAATTGACAAATTTAATAACAAACATTGTTTTTCCATTAAAATGTTATACTGGAGGAATGTATCCAACACAAAATGATCTAATGTAAGAGGCAAAATATAGACAAAATGTCAGCTGCTTACCTTGCGGTGGTCCAATGCCCCCTCCTACAGGGTACATAAAACTAAAACAGAAAAGACAGACACATTCAATATTGTAGTCATTTACCAGGCTGCACATTTCAACCCCCTGAAGCTCATTTCAGTGAGAAGTTAATGTCTTTACACTATTGCCCTCCGCATTCAAGAGACGGAGGGAAATTTAGACTAAAGGCAACCAATCAATCATACAACGGAGAAAACATTTATGAAACAGCCCAAGTCCATTATTCTAGAAGGTTCTTCAAGTCATTGCGCTGCAGTGGAAATCAAAATCATTCCAATATTGGCAGTCAATTATGTTGTTTTCAAGGCTAAGAAATAAATTAAATTGAATAGATCCTTATGGAATGAAGGCATGAAGTATGATTACACAAACATGTTATACAATAAGTGTTTTAATTTTTTTTCTTTTACAAATAATCTTGCAAATATCTGTAACTTCATTTTCATATGCAAACCAGTCAGTAATGATACTGGTTTAAGTTTCACAAACCCTGAGTATGCTAAATTTTGATAAGTGGGAGAACCTACAACAGTAATATAAAAACATCTTTTATAAATATTAGTGGTACTTGCTAAGAACTGAAATTTTCAACCAAAAATTGGCAACAAAAATATTCAGCAAAAAATAATTTTCAGGTTGGATTGACTAAAACAGTGATGTTTAATTAGCGCTTCTCTATGTTTTTTGACAATATGGATGGACTACAACAGGTAAAAATGGCAGCAATGTAGATGCACTTTACCAAAATTTATCCTAGAGTTGCAATATGTAAAATTTGTTTGGCTGAAATATCGAGAGGCAACTTGTTCCCAAAGAAATTTGCTACAACTGGTTTAATTCATCACCTGAGAACACAACATCCTAAATAGCATTCAGAGTTGAATTATCCCAATTTATTTCAGTGTTTTGGTAAAAAAAAAAATAAAAAAAATAATAATAATAATAAATTTGGAGATTCACTATTTTACCTGCAGTTTAATAAACTTGGTGGCAAAAAAAAAAAAAAAAAAAAATCCATTCAATTTGAAAGAGGAGCCAGACCAAAATCAAGTCATTTTAAGTCAGCTAGTGGCGCCTTAAGCAGCTACCTAGTGAATGATTATAATATTCATTTAAAGATACTATAAACAATACCACTATAAACAAAAAGGTAATTGAGAATTCAAAAGGCATTCGAAATATAGATTTCTTGTTGTATTAAAATTTAAGACTCTTGTACTATTTCATATTCTGAGTCTTAATTGCAGAAGAAACTCATCTAGTATCAGCTTAGTTTTGTTTGCTTTGCCAATAGTTTGAAATGTGGGCTAACACTCCACTGAGGCTCTCTGGCTCAGAGCGAAGTGTCTGTCTGTGCTGCATCTGTTCGCCTGCAGGCTCACGGCTTTACAGCGCTCACAGAGACTGAAATACAACAGAGGGAGAAGAAAAAAAATAAAACACTGGATTAAGGCAGATTAACATTCAAAGAGAGATAGACTGTGACATCAGGGTGGGGAGATCACGTCTATCCACCATTTTAAACTGTTACTGCCAACATCCATCCATCCATGAGCAAACCTGGTTATAATCACAAAACCTGAGAATGAGCTTTACAGACAGGACTTTGTCTTTGAGAAGCACATGTAAACAGCAGATTTGATACAGAATATAATGGCTGTCTAACACTTATGCAGAGCCTTTATAATAAACGATACCAACTGGACACTACAATATTTTTTCTAAAAGTCTAACAATATTATGTAGATTTACGATAAACTGGCATAAGCATATAACAGGCAGAGAAAAACGCTATAGGGAATAAATTTGCAAACGAATATAAAAATCAACACAATCAAGTAGCACATACTGCATTTAAAACTGTTGACAATTTTACTAAATGCAATTTTGAATGTGCTACACACAGGTGAGTGGGCTATACAAACCACCTGTAGTAACGCACTCATCCCACTATATGCACACTAGACACTTTCTATAAACACTCCCTGCCACAAAGACTCTTAAGAAAATATATGTCTACTTGAACATTGCACTACAAAATCTTTTTGCACTATGCACTGTCCCCCACAAAATCTCTCTTCCGCACAATAATTTAATGTACAAAATATATATTTTTCTGCACAATTTCATGTACATATATCTCTTTTGCACAATTTCATGTACAGTATTTATGTAAAGTTCTTGTACAGTCTCAGTTTGTGTATGTGTAGTCAACTAGGTATAGCAGTTATAGTATATGTATAGTCAGATAGTTTACTGTTGTATAGCTCTATTGTTTTTCCTATACTTGCATTGTTGTAGGTTTATCTTAGGTTTGACTAGTATGTAGCATCGTGGTCCTGCGAGACACGACATTTCGTTCCACTATGTCCACACATGTAGCAGAATGACAATAAAGCTCGACTTGACTTAAATTTGTTAATCTCTGAACGTATTTGAACAGTTATGAAGTGTTTTTTTAGATTCCCAAACATCTTTGATTCTTCAATTCCCAAATAATTATTTATATAAAAAAGACAAACTCTCCATCCAGCTCTTAAATCTAATTATATTGCTTGTACATAATCAATTGTAAAATGTTATTTATTAATAAATATCAAGTCAATCCATTAGATAATCAAAATACAATTAGATAAATATTTTCTGACAAAAGCTTTCAAATGAAGATAATTTGACATTATGTCAGACATGTAAATTACTGAACATGAAAAAATGTTCCTAAAAAAAAAAAAAAATAATAATAATAATAATAATAATATGCATCAATGAGATAAAGGTGTTGGCAGAATTTTAATTTCAGGCTGAATTATTCTTTTTTTTATGAAACATTCTCTTATTTTCACACTCAAGTGCAATACTTTACCAGGTGAGGTATCGAGCAAGTTTACTACATCATTCTAGGCATACATATGGAGTTATCTAACACAATCGTCAAAAAAAATTATGGTCATAACATAGTATTGCAAAGAAACGCAAAAATAATCTGCTCTTCTGATCACAATATGAGGGGAAACGGAAAGGTTGTTGGTGTTTTACTGCCTCTAGTGTTCATTTTATCTGAAAACTGTAGTGAATTAGATGTATAGGTAAGTTTTTTTTTTTTTTTTTTGAGTTTTGCAAAAATTTCAGTAGAGACACATTTTTCCAATGAGCCTAGGTTGAATACTTCATATTCAATTAACCTATTTAACTAAATACTTAAAATGGAATATAAGCCTCAAAAACGCAGGAGTCCCTAAATCCTTTTTATGCTATCACAGATAATCAGCTCTTACCTTCCAGCACTCGATATGGGAATTTGAGAACTGTCAAAACCTTTGTGTTGGGTCCATGTGGGTGGGCAGGCTGGCTTATTTATTTAGTGACTTTCAAACAGAATAACAGATTGCATCTCTGACACTGCTGTCTTCAGTCCTTTTTTTCCGAACTCTCAGACCTGATAAGCATCTTTTCGGTGTTGGCAGGAACAATAGAGTTACACCTGTTCCAATAAACTCCCCATGCCCTCCACTGCAGCTGTTTGAGAGACGCAACCATATGGAAGATGCCCATCATGACTTCAATAGAACTTCATCAAACTGTTTCTTCTGTAAACTGCTGTTATACAATTATCCAAAAATTGTATCGTAATCTAATACTTAATACATGATTTGCAATTTTCCTCCTTTAATATACAGCTTTAGCAGCTAAACAGCATTTAATTTTTCACTGACATCACATGAGCCTGTTCCTCATTTACAGAAATGTCAAAACACGACAAAGTCCTTCCATGTAAATTCGGGTTATGCTGTTGAACTTTTATTATTTTACCAAATAAAGCAGCTCTATGTAGAGCCCGGTGGTTATTTAGTTTCACAGCAGGTATCAGCATTACCTGGTGCTGCTCCGTTTGAAGCTAGACATTCATTATTCAAGCAGTTCAGCACAGACTAAAGCCCTTTAAGTAAATAAAACATGAAGTTGGCCTTTTGATCCCTTCTGACAGTTATGTGGTCTACTTTATGAAAACTTTAAGTGCCTTACTGGCCCGATATCAAAATCTGTAAGCTCAGTGACACCCATAAGGGTGATACAGTGTTGATCTGGTCGACTACATAAGCAACAAGGAAAGCAGCACTGCTGTTACAGTACAGCTATGAATATATTTGGGAGCTGTCAAAATCCACATCACAGTCAAGACCTGATGTCTCATCTGCAAACATAAATCATACTGGTCAGGGTGGCTCTGGTCTGGTCTACCCTTACTTTTAACCTTAATATGAATAAAAAACATGGAGAATCTGAGATGTTTATCAGCTACCAGGAAACAATTTAGAGTTTTTGAAACGAATTTAATTTTTTATACATCATTCAGATAGAAGTTTTTGGAAGCACAGATTCATTAAAGTGTCAAGAATGCACCGTCAAATATTTGAATAGAATATTTTGGCATGTTAGTACGTTCACAGTAGTTCGTCAATTGCTTTGAGTTGCACGCAAAAACAAACATCTTGCGCTAACAGTGTAGTCCGATTCAAGAAAGTCTCTTACAAACCAATTCTTTTAATTAATCGCTGAAAACTCACAATTAGAGGTTACTGAACTCAAAAAGTCTTCTGAATCATTAACTCAAATCAACATTTAATTCACTTGAACTGCAAATTCTCTCAAAATTTTGCATACTCGGGGTTTGTGAAACTTAAAGCAGTATCATTACTAACCGGTTTGCATATGAAAATGTGAAGTTACAGATAATTGTAAGATTATTTGCAAAAGAAAAAAATTAAAACACATAAATGTGTATGTTTTGATAGCTGTATTATCTAGCCCAGGGCTGTCCAAACTCGTTCCTGGAGGGCTGGTGTCCTGCAGACTTTAGCTCCAACTTACCACAACACACACCTGCATGGAAGTTTCTAGTATGCCTAATAAGAGCTTGATTAGCTGCTTCAGGTGTGTTTAATTAGGGTTGGAGCTAAACTCTGCAGGACACCGGCCCTCCAGGACCGAGTTTGGACAGCCCTGATCTAGCCTATATGTGTATAGGGAAAGGTAGACAGGGCTGGAAAACATTTTGGTATGGAAAAACAGTGAACAATTCAGAGCAGTCATCAACGGCGTTCAAACCTATAGACTCCAAAAAGGCTTTCTAGGAAGACAGTTCACTAGGTTTTGAGACACGACCAACAAATGTGCATTTCTGGGTGGTAGGTGGTAGTCAGTCGGTTGACAAGCGGTTTAATGATGTTTGAGCATCAGTACCGTTATGTATCCCGGTGTATGACAAATAAAGGAAAGCAAAGGAATATAAATATAGCTGACCAGCATCAGCCATTAACACCGCAGACAGCGCGCTAAATAAAGTGAAACCGTGCGCCACCAACGGCTGAATTTTCAAACAGACTCGTGAATTAACATACACTGGCTTTAGCAGGTGTATACATATAGAGAAAAATAGATAAGAGAGTGTTAAAGTGTGAAATTGAGTACCTGCCACCTCCTCCTGATCCGGGCCGAAGCGCCATCTTAAACAGCTCGGTGAAGTGACGTCATCGGAAAGGAGAGCCCCCGCGCAACTTCCGGGTCACTCCATCAGCTGCGTCACCTTCATTACAAAATAAATAATTGGAAACATCTAAACTGCTAGATTTAATTTAATACTTTTTATATACTGATTCATTTTATGTTTTTTCTTATAATTTAGAAAATGTTTTCTTATATAATGATAAACGTTGACATTATTGATATTTTTTTTTAACTTGTAAACATACATTTAAGTTATTGTATTGTGTGTATCTTATATATTATTATCATTTGGATGTTTTGCACTTGCGATTGTTGTAGTTCCCGTACTGCCCAGACGATGGCGCCATTGTTTCTCCCACAGATTTTAAATAGGCTCTGATTTGTCCCAGAGGGCGCTAAACTTCACTTTGGGCATCTAAACTATTTGCACTAACAGGGTAAAAATGGGGCCTGAAAAGTTTTATCTTTGAGTTTCAGCAGACAGGTGTATTTTTAATTTCTATTTCATGTTGATTACATTCTATATGCACTTTCAGCCTTGTTACCAAAATTTGGAACATGACGAATAACATTTTATAATTCTGATTCATGTTATTTTAGTATCGTTGGCATACTATTATAGTTTTTTTTAATATTTTGAATTAGTTTTTATTTTTAAATGCTAACTCTAGCATTCTCTATTCTAACTCTGTTTTATCTATTTGTTTTCTTTTTTATTTATAAAAGACAACAACACTTGACATTTGCACTCTCTATTTTATTTCTATCCTAACTACTTGTTTTCTTTTTATTTGTTGAAAAAAATGGTCCTCTAAACTAGCATTATTTGTTCTTTTTCTATTAGCCTATTTTGACTTGTTTTATTTTTATTTAAAAAAAAGACCCTCCAGCACTAGTTCCCTATTCGTTTTTTTTTCTATCCTTTTTATTCAATTTAAAAAAAAAAAAAAAAAAAAAACTTGTGTACTGCGTTAGGCTAACTGAGACTTATCACAGCACTTGCATATTATTGCTCTTTTGTTGATTTTGTTTGCTTCTCTAGTATTGTTCATTTGTAAGTCACTTTGGATAAAAGCGTCTGCTAAATGACTAAATGTAAATGTATATTTTCCTATTTTAAATTTAATTAAAAATGTTAGTAATTTTAAGTTAATAAGTTTTTATTAGTTTTTTTTTTTTACCATGTCTATATAGTCTGAAACAAAAAAGGTTATATTTTATTGAATTTCAGTTAATGTTTTTTTTTATTATTATTATTATTTTTTTTATCCATAATAACACTGATGTGATCTTGGTGTTTTCTAGCAATAAACTTTAAATTAATTAATTCATTTTAAAAAATACTAAAATATAATAAAAATATAGCCTTATAAATAAACTACAATGTAATATGGTTGTCAATTTTGACTAAATTTAGATTGCTCAGAGCTAGTTTTGTACCAAATTTCCAAATTTGATAAACACATATTTTGCATAATTTATTGTATAGATAGATAGATAGATAGATAGATAGATAGATAGATACTTTATTTATTTATTTATTTATTTAATGTTTTTTCTTGACTGTTAACAATTTAAGGATTTTTCTCTCTGGACACTGTCTCTCCATACTGCCCCCGCATCAGTTTTGTTCATTGTTCACATTAATCATTGTTTTGTTATAATTATATGAAAGTACTGGAATATGCAATTGATTTTTTTTCTTTTCTTTTCTTTTCTTTTTTTTTTTTTTTTTTTTGGTGAACATAAGTTGAAATAAATTAAAATGAAATAAATTGCTAATAACAAATTGTATGTAGTAATACAGTTCATACAAACATCATAATACATAATATATATAATAATATATAGTATATATATGTAGTGTTATATACATATTAATAATTACATATAAATATATATACATATATATATATATATATATATATATATATATACACACACACACACACACACACACACACACCCACAGTGTTTTTTGTTTTGGTTTGTTTTTGTTCTTTTTTTTGTTGTTGTTGTTTTTGTTTTTTGTTTTTTTTGTACCATGGAAAGGGGAGGTGTACTGACTTTGTCTGTGTTAATGCACTGGACAAGATTGATATTTCTCTTCCACCCAAGCCCATTCAGCTTCCTGAATAGTCACCTTACATAAGCATTAGGATCCACTGAGGAGCTATGAAGGACGCTGTTTCCCCACTGAGAGCAGTGGGTTTAGCTTGAGGCCAGTCTCATCAGAGGGCCTGATGTAAATACAGGCAGGTTCCAGCAGTGGCTCTGTGACCCAAGTGAACATTAACCCACAACTGACTCAGAGCATCCCACCAATCACCATAAATCACCAGATCCCATCCCGCAACAACATCAGCAGCCACTGCTATCTGTCAGGACTCCCTTTTACAGTATGACCCGTCTCTGAGCTGAAAGGCTGAATGTATTCGCTCCCATTTAGACACAAAGGACCCATTCTCATTCCACTATGCATCCACTATGTGAGTCTGTGTAGAGAATCGATCAATAAACTACCAAAGCATCACAAAGGCAGGAATGATAAATTCCTTCACACAGTTTGTGGGTCATGAAAATGTCTGTTTACATACAGTTTCTCAGCTGTAATGATTTTATTTGAATGCACTGCGCTTCCCCTTAATATACGTGGAACAATGAGTGATTAATAATGACATTTTTATTCCTCTCTGCCACATTTGCTTCAGGTCTTCCAGCTGCTGTCAACCTGTCAAGCCATTAAGCGGTTTATGGTTAATTTCACTGACTGTATGTTCTGGATATTTATGAACTGTGTGAATTCAGTGGGATTTGTAAACTGTTTGACAGTGGAATTTAAGATTAATAGTTGAATAACAATTAATACTGAAAAACTAATTATTGTTTTGAATTATTGTTTCCACTGTTGTTATTTGCCAAATTACATATTTATATGCACAATATCTATCTATCTATCTATCTATCTATCTATCTATCTATCTATCTATCTATCTATCTATCTATCTATCTATCTGTCTATCTATCTATCTATCTATCTATCTATCTATCTATCTATCTATCATATATAAACCTACCATAATACCATGGTACATTTTTGTTTTTGTGGAACTTCTGAGCATAGTTTTCTTATCATTTGATATCATGTCAGTGTATTTACGTAAGATGTATAAATTTTATATAAAATTCCAATAAAAATATGTACATATTTGTATGTATTTATTTTTATTGTATTATTATTGTATTATATTGTAGTATTGTTATTATTTTTGTATATATTTTTATTGAAATTATTTATAGAAATATGTAAAAATATTTAAAGAAATTATACAATTCATATATACAAAATATGACAAAATGTATGTATATAAAACATAACTGTCTTATTTTGAAACTTATTTTGATATTATAAACTGTTCAGAACTTCAAAGGCTAATTTTGATCTCAGTTTGAAACAGTGTTACCAATTAACCCTGGCAGAGATTGGCCTCCTGACCTCTGACCCCTGCTGGGTTCTCCTGCCCATTAAAACCCTTTGGGGCCCAGCTGGAGTTGATGTAATGCCCATTCTCTTCTGACCACTAAACACACAGCTACATTCAGTGTGTAACTTCCATTTTCTGTACCTTTGTCCCATCTCTCTGTTCTCTGTGTGTCCATCTTGCTCTCATGTTGACCTCTGAGTCAGAAGCAAAGATCCAGTCCTTCCCCACTGCGTCTGTTGAATCATACAATATCTTACAAGAAACGTGGGAATAATCTTAAATTATATATATATATATATATATATATATATATATATATATATATATATATATATATATATACACACACACACACACACACACACACAAGAAAGAAAACACATGGTTACTGTGCAGGTCAATGTGCATGAACTGAATCTTGATTTGTAGAGAAAAGGAGATGTGAGAAATATCTATTAGCTGACAGATCATCATATGCTGAATTTAAAAAAAAAAAAAAAAAAAAAAAACAGAATTAACAGCAGAATATTGGTAAGTCCTATTGACAATATTAGCACTTAATTGTGTTTATGCCATTAGTCTTGTTAAAAAACAAGAATTACAGGCCTGCATTTACAGCGCTGTCCTTGAATTGAACTAAAACAATAGTTATAATCATTGTTGTTGCTGTATTGTTGTTGTTGCATTGTTAACTCAGCACCTCCTCAGAATGCTAATAAGCATGTGTGTGTGTGTGTGTGTGTGTGTGTGTGTGTCTCGCTCTCTCTCTGCTCCTCTGCTCTTTTCAGGGCAGTGCAGTAAATGAGAGCAGCAGTCAGATCTTTAGTGGCTCCCTGGGAGCAAAATCAAAGGCCTCATTGATAACCAAAAAGGGCGACATCATTGGTTAACAAGTGTATACCCAGCAGGATGTTCTCTTTCATAACTCTATGAGTGTCTTTAAGACACATTCAAATGAAGACAAAAAAAGGCCAGAACGAAATTTTCAAGTTACAATAAGTGTAACATGGCTACAGCTTGAGCTGCAATCAGCATGCCATTGACATCCAGCTAACAGAATTACACAAAATATGCTTCTGGGTGTCTCTTCAATTATTTTTATGTGCTTTTGGCTGATGATTACAACTAACAGACTCAATTTATTTACAGAATATATTTATTTTAGTTTAGTTTAGTTTAGTTTAGATAAGTTTAGTTACATTTTCAAATGCCTTGTATGCATAAATTTTTTTTCACCCTTGTCTTTTTTTATCTTAAAATATGAAAAAAAGTACAAATATGGCAATCAAAAAATTTCACCTTTTTCATGGTTTATGGTATATATATATATACTTTTATGGTTTATGGTATGTATATATGCACCACACAACTGTCCCACATTTGTGATGGCAAACTTTCGAAGGTTAATAGACTTCAGTGTAAGTGAGATGTGAAGTTTGAAGAGAAGAAACATCAGAAAATATTCCTGTACAAATTTTTTAATTTGTACATAATTTCCAGTCAAGCTGTATGTATTCACAAGTGTGAAAATACAATTTACAAAATGAAAAATCCTAGCCATGAAATTAATTTTAGTAGTAGAGACAAAAGAGTCAAATTATTCCAGAAGTTTGAAAATTTCACCACCATCTTTTCCGCCAAAGAAGGTTATTAAACAAAATGCAGATGATTCCATGGAAATGAAATTTGTTAGTTCATTTATTTTGTTTTTTTGTTTCCTGAAGATCTGCCAGAAATGCAAATATTCTCACAAACACCCACCAAAACTATATCCTGGTGGCCAAACTGGAGAGGCACAACAGTAAATAAATAAAAAATCTAGAGTAATCTCTACATACACAGACAAAATTTATAATTGTCAACGAGGTGTTAATTAAATTAAAATAGCAACACATTTTATTAAAAGAAGCCTTAGTATAAGTAAATGTTGTGTGTTTTGTTTGAGCAGAATGAGGTAAATTCATCTAATTACAGCATCATATATTGTCTTGAGGGAGCCATACTCCCAGCATACTCTTCCACCCTTCAGCAACAATGTGGTCCGTCTCACTGTGTGGCATGAGTTTCATTCCCACCAACAACATGCGGCTCATCCTCCAAGTTTAGTAATAGCCTATGTGGGGAATTTTAAAAATTGTTGTTTCAGACCTGTAGGAGGAAAGTAAAAGGCAACAGGGAGGTTTTCTTCCAGACATGCACTCAATCCTCGCTCACGTTGCTGAACAAAATACAACACAACATATTTGAAATATCCAGCATTTTTCCCAGACTCAATCCTCACATGAACCTAATCCTAATAAAAAAGCACCTGGACATAAAATATTGTCCATTTTAATTCCTAAAATGGACTATTAATGTGATAGTTCACCCAAAAATTCTGTCAACACCTCACATTGTTCCAAACCTGTATGACTTTCTTTCTTTTGTTGAACCCAAAGAAGATATTTTGATGAATGTTATAGATGACGGTAGCCATTGACTTGCATATTATGGGGAAAAGTCAATGGGTACCATCAACTTTTTGAAAGTTTGGTTACCAACATTCTTTAAAATATCTTCTTTTATGTTCAGGAGAAGAAAGAAACTCATACAGGTTTGGAACGACATGAGAGTGAGTAAATGATGATAATTTTCAACTATCCCTTTAAGTTTGAGATCACCACACAAGACATGATTTAACAAGACATACTGTTTCAGGAAGGAGAGGTTGGTAATGGGTCCTTGCTGAAAGAAAACATTCCTAACACCCATGTTATAAAATCAATCGTGATGAAAAGAAAAACTATGCAAGAGACAGTAAAATTGCATAATAGCTTGGCAAAAACTAGTATAATATTGGGTATGAGGAAATCCACACAATATGATCTAATTTCACATTTGAAATCAGAGACAAACCAATCTTGAGAAAAAAAAAAAAAAACTTCACTCGAAACTTTTTTCGTAAAGCATAAATAATGATTTTAAAAGATTGATTTCATTTTATACAAAAATAATACAATGTGGATAGAATCACATTTTGTATAAATCCAGCATAAAACAGGAGAATAAACCAGCACTGTAACCTCAGGTCAACTGGCAGTGGAAACATAGTCAACAACATTAAAAACAAACACTGAAGTGACCTTTTGACAAGTATTCAAACTCTTAGACGGGGACGTGTGCACTGGTTTCTTCAGTTTACCAAAATGACAATGTCAGTTTTGAAATTGTGGACATACATGCCAGCAAATGTGTAAAAAAACAAAGTCAAGAGCCACAATAAAAGCTATTTCACAATGCTTCCTGGTAGTTCAGACTGGCGTGAGCAGGTAATACTGTTTAAAATGGCGAACGGGCTCAATTTTTATGAAATTCCTACTGATAACCATTTCTCCACCATGACAATGACAGTTTGATTGTAAGTCAATATTTAGATTAGAAAGGCATGTCATGATTCATGGCCGTTCCTGTCAATATCGCAAAGATGGTGAGCGGCTATGCGGATGGAGTTATCTGTCTACCTGATCGACCGCATCTTAAATCCAGTACTTCTGGCATACTCTGGAAGTCCTGGCACAGAAAGATGACGACATACCAACATTGACAGTCTATTTTAAAACCAGGCTTGCAGGGAGATCAATAGGTTCAGGTTTTGTTGAATGTGCTTTAACATTTATCTCACTTTTAAGTTTTGATGTCAACGAAGTAGTCAAAAAAAGTCTGAAATTGCATATTCCAATACGTCATACCTGTTCCATAGATTGTCACATCCTGAATCACAGTTTAGACAGATAAAACAGCACACCACATGGACTATCGAATATTTACATCCTTCATACTAACGATATAATAATTGCTTGTATTTACATTCAACTGTACAAAACATTGTCTAAGCGTTCAGATCTAACGGAAGACGTCTAAACTCCTACAGATGCTTCTAACATTGGCTGATTGTCATTGTATCCACACAGTTCAATTATAAAGTCTTCACCAAGCACAAATGGACAGTGCTCCATGTCTTTCTGCTCCTTGTATCTGTAGCTTTGTCTTGTGTTTCCTATTGGTTTGTTCTTCAGGATCACCCATGTTCCTCAATACAGTTTGTCCATCATTGAGAAGTAAAATACTGTCACTAAAGTGTGTACCCTTGTTGATCGAACAACCTAACAGTGTCCGTTTTCATCAGTCCTGCATCCCCTGGTTTATTGACTAACTCATCATCCAGCGTGCCGCTCACTCGCACTTATTATGGGTTTCCACAGATACGGGTGTGATGAGGGGAATGGAGTTGGGAACTTCAAGGAAGTCAGATGTACGTGCTCACCAGGCCTGAAGCGGACACTGCAAAATAAAGAGAGAAAGAGGAAACGGTCACATAACCATTCTGTATGAGTGCGGAATTTCCTTATCAGCCACACCTGACCAAATATACACCTCATCCCTGTGCGTTCCTTCCCATTGTACCCAACATTTTCTCATACTGTTTAGGTGTTTTTGCTCTTTCTTTGGAGAGGGAGAGGCAGGTGACCCTGTCGTGACAAACAGCCTCACCTGATAAAGGTGCCGGCCAGCTGCTCAGACTACACTCATTAGTTGCAGGTGGAGGTGAGTTTTTGTTGTGGAAAGCTCAGCAAACAGGAGGGTTATAAAGACCGAGCGTGGTTTGTAATGTCCCCCTGAGCGCCCACTGCACCGCCCAGTCCAAATACAGCAAGCTGATAAGAGTCTGCAATTGCTCTCTCAGTACTGGGGGGTTGAGGAACCACATACCTGAGATACCTAAATGATGTATTTCCATTTACCTCACACAGGTGAAATATTTAGGATTTTTGCAAATTATCTACAATTAAAGACAAGATGTTGATAAGTGGAGAACATGCTGGAATTGGAAATTCAAGCCGTCAGGATCGCTGCTGCCAGTGATGTGGCAGCGTGGGAAATTAGGCATGTGAAAACGGTACAAACCGCATTTCAGGCTAAAGCGGTCAGAGTGGAGGGGAAAAGGGAAGAGGCGTAATTACTGCATACACTCCCGTCCATGGAAGGGGAGCCGAAGGAGCATGATGGCTTTGATTAACAGAGAGGATCATTTCCTAACCACACTGCTAAACTGGACTCAGAAGTGACTTTGCATTGAGAGTGAAGAAAGTGTGAAAATATAAAGAAAGAAAGTGAAAAAAAAAACTTATATTAATGCATAAAATATATATCTATATATAAAACACAAAAATAAATTATAAAAAAATATAATAATAAATACATAAATACAATATATATAAATCTAAAAAATAAAAAAATAAATCATAAAATTTATTTTACTGAGGGGGAGAAAGAAAGAAAGAAAGAAAGAAAGAAAGAAAGAAAGAAAGAAAGAAAGAAAGAAAGAAAGAAAGAAAGAAAAAGAAATGACAAAGAAAGCGAAAGGCGGTTTCATCAATCATGCCATGCTCAGGCTGGGATCACGGGTGACTGATTGGTCAAGCTGTTCAAAGGAAATCGGAATTCTGAGGAGTATCCACACGTTGGCTCGCTTCACTGATTGAGATGTGCAACAAACCCAGCCAAACAAAAGATAGTGAAGCAGGTTTGGTTTGTGCACAGATTGAAAGCATGTTGACTGAAAAAAAATCAATATCAGTCGTATTCGGCCCACTGGAAATCTTACACTGATCACAGAAATGCTAGTGATTAAAGGTTGTTGTTTAGTCTGGTGACCACTGCGCTACATCAAACATACATTAACATTAAAATTTACTGAGAGCATCTGTGGCACTTCTCAATTATTAGAAAATAATTTTGCCTTATTTTGTAAATATAAAAATGTGCAATCCATGTACTCTTGCCAGTATATTGAGACAGATTGTGGATTAAATTTAGGGTCTGCCCTAGTGAAAAATAAATATACTAAAATGTATTTAAAAATAATTTATTTCATGCTAAGTACTCTACAAATACATTTACATATTTATGTGCTTAATAAAAATACCCTGCAATTGTACTTTTGTTATACTAAGCTGGTACACTTAAAGTCTGCTAAATTGGAATAACTAATAGTAACACTTTATTTAAAGTGTCATTGATATGCATTACATGTACTTACTATTATAATAACAATAAATTATGCATAATTACAATACAACAATAATTATGTATACGTGCAAGTAACTATAACTCTAGCCAAACCCTAATCCAAACCTAACCATATAGTACATGTAGTTAATTAATATTACTAGTACTAGTATTAGTACTAGTATTAATAGTACTTTAATGTATAATTACACTGTAACAAGGACACCTTAAAATAATGTGTAACCCAACTAATTTTGTACTTAATGCACTTTAATTGTGCAGAAGTAGTGCTGAAGTCCAACTGAAGATATACTGAAGTATATTTGATTGTGCTAAAGTGGAACTATACTGAGTATACTTCAGGTACACTTTAAATGGCATTTAAAGACAGATATTATTCGAAAATCATACAATCCTCATCAATAGTGACATTAAAACACATTTAGGCTTAATATTAAGAAATGTGCATTGTGCACAAGTAGTACTCCAGATAACGTTTAATTATAGTTTTTATATCAAGTCTCGAATGATATGTCAATAAATATGTTAACAGATTTGAACTGTACTTAGTATGAAATAAATGTATTTTAAATATATTCCTTTTTTACTAGGGTGTGCTAACTTGAGATCTGTAAAAATGTTTTCTGGTACCTGGTATGAAACAAATCTAATGATAAACATTTTTTGGTATTGCTTTTCATGTGTGTTTGTACATTCATCACTTTTACTTTTCCCCAGCGTGTCAAAAATATAGCATACAAGCAGAAACTGAAATAGATGAATAGTAGATGGCTTAAAAGGTTTGAGGATCATGTGATTAGTATTTCTGGAGCATTAATGAAGCTCACAGTTTACAAAACCATCCCACGTGGCTTTATTTCCCAATAAGAAGCTAGCAGAAGCCTCATTTCCATATGTAGGACACGCAGATAGACCTGAGCACCCATTGAATAAACCAATCAGAGATGTTAATGCATGTTGGTAAATGTTGTGGATGACTGACCTGTTTGTTGGAGGACATTGAGCTCAGTGTACTGAGGCTGTTGGCGTCTGTCACCACCATGGCAGGAGGAAACCGAGACGAGTGAGAATACTGGGGCGGCTCCTGCTTGTGTGGGTACACTGTGAAGATAACAAACAGATGGTCATTTGAAAGTCTTGAAAATGAATTGATCTTGACAAGATCAGTAGATACTGGACAACATGGACTGACTGTGTGAGTGTGAGACGGAGGCCATGAAGGGCTGCTGGCTCATGAGGCCGGGTGATTGTTGCATGAGCTGCTGGTGTGGACCATTCAACTGCTGCGAGAACTGCACCGGCTGCAACGCTGCCAGACTGCCCACAACGCTGTTGATGACAGGTACTGTCTGTGCCTGCGACGTGTTTAAACCTGGATGCGAAAACAATGAGGCGTCAAGTGGAGAATGCATGAAGAATCTGAAATGGAAAGCAAGGTGGTTGGACACTCACTTTGTGCAATGGCCATGACTCCAGAAAGGGGCATTATGAGGTTAGGGGTCTGTTGGTGCACATGATGGGATGCATGGATGTTGGTCAGGGTGCTGACTGGAGGAAGACCTCCGCCTGATACCGAGATCTGTGAAGAAAATGAACCAATAGAATGACTCTAATGCTGCTGTCACAACTGTTTCAACTGTACTCTTATCTTAAGAAGGTATCAGAGCCCTGACAGAGACACGGAGCTTTATTTGAATAAGTTGAGAGGAGGCCATGCTCAGACAACCGTTTGACTGCTCAGATAAGCTGCTGTCATACTCCCTTCCTCCTACACTGACTTCCGCCCTCCCGTTGACAGAAACGCACCCTAAACCATGATGAATAGTGTAACGCTGCAGCCTTGCCAGAAAAATTAACGCATAGAAAATTGTCCTGAAACAAAAAGCTACATGAACATCTCGCCCAACTCAAACATTAGTATTCAGATAAGTAACTTAATTGAGCGCCGGTGTCACTCAGAGAACAAGCACAACTCCACCCTTCTCCTCTTCTGTGGGGCATTTAATCAATACAAACAGAATGTTTCTTTGTCAGGTTTGTTGGCACAGCCATGGCCGTGCCCCTTTCTCACTACCACCGGCTAACATTTGCTAAGATTGGCCCTGCGGTGCACTGTGGGCCAAGGCCTATACCGTATGCTTCTGGGTTTAGCACAATGCAGCGTTTGTAAGCACACTTTGGGTGAAGGTAATATCTGTGTCAAGAGCAGACATGGTGTTATCTTATCTAGGCTCAGAAGTGCTCACCATCTTGGCGTCAGGTGACAGGAGGCTGTGGCTGGGGTCCAGCGCCCCCGGAGAGACCTGCTGTAACACTGACTGGCTGGTTGACATGGCATTGCTGCTGTGGTGGTTGATCGTTGTGGAGGAACTGATTTCACCAGGACCTTGTTGGCTGTACCGGACACCTGTTGAGGGAGAAAGTAAGAGAGAAAATGGTCACATTTAGTCTCCTGACCTGTCTCCAGTCTGTATCTGTTGGTCACAGACAAGTTAGGGCAGAACAAACAAACTGGGGCCTCTGCACCTAGTCCCTGAATGGTCAAGGTCATGCAAATGTGTGCATGTGGGCTATCTGCAACTCTAAAAACTATGCTGCACTGACCTTCAGAACTTTGTTGGAATAACATACATCAGGGTCCAAACCTTCTCGTGGAGGGCCACCTTCTAGCAAAGAAGAACCCGCACAATAAGGTCTTCAAGATTACTAGAAATTTCCAGGAAGGTGTGTTGGCCCTCCAGGAGTACGACTGGACACCCCTGATCCACGTGAAATAAGGCTTTATGAGGGAATCATGCTCTACCATGAAGAGTAAGAGTAAATCTACCAAACCTTAATTTTCTGTTTTACAGTTTTTTTTTTTCTGCAGAACAGCAAAAAAAAAACAAAAAAAAAACAGAAAGGTCTTAGAACAAATCAATCGATTCCTCTGTTGTTTCATTGTGTAGGAGAACTCTGCAGACACAACCTTGTCCCCCTTTGCACACTTACGGCATTGCCAGTTCTTTACAGTGTCTTGTAAACACTAGTGCAGGACAATAAAGCATTGGGCCTACAACCTGCTCAGCACACAATGGGCCAGCAACCATAAACAGTCTTTACTTTACTACCGCGCACCCACTAAAAGTGTCAGGGAGAGAGAAGGCTATTGTCTGACTCCGTCAGGCATTCACTCGGACTGCAGGGATCTCCTCTCACGCTCAGTCATTTAGGTCTGCGCTGTCTGGGCCATGCTGACCAGCAGGAGGGCTCTGTTTCTCAGGGAACCAGGAACCAAAATACAACCTCTGAGAATGCAACATAAAAGTTACATGGAATGGTATCATAAACCAATTAATTAATTACGCTATACAGAAAAGCAACCAATGCTGATTGCACTAGATGCTTATCTAGACAATGCACGAGGTTATCAGCTGATGCGATATTCTCAAAACAGCTAAATATTGACTGATCAGTCACCCTGGGGTGCATTTCCCAAAAGCATCGTTAGCTAACTATGATCGCAAGTTCCATTAAACTCTATTGGTAACGACGGAACTTCCGACCATATTTGCTTTAGGGAAACACTCCTGGACAATGTTTTGGCCTGCCACTTCTTATGAATCTGTATCGCTTCTATCGCCTTTTGGTATAGCTAGATCAACACATAAATGTAAAACTTGCTACCTTGGTTAACCCTGGTTAAAAGACAGAGGGTGGTGGGAAATCCTAAAGGGGAGTGGTAACAGTAGACTTCGGCAGGTTTTAAAAAGTTCAGCTCTCCCTGGGATGCATGTAATATCAAAGCCTTGCTCTTCATCCCCAGGCAGTACTCATTATAGCATTGCCGCATATGAGAGGCCTCCTGGGTCTTAGCAGGACGTACACGGCCTTTCAGCCTTTCTGTGGCCTCCAATAGACCAAGCAAGGACAGTTGAACTCTTCTGTCCTCTGCTTTTCCTTTGCTATTACATTCAGGGGAGGGACCTTTATTACTTAAAGGCTGAAACATCTAGGTTTCCTTGGTCATGGGGTGACAGTCTCAAATGAAAGTTTCTTTAGTTTTAAAGATTAATAGCTACAGTTTTAGTGCTGATGACAACCGCTCCAAGATATTTTACCTAAATTTGTTCAAAGAGCATTCTAGCAGTTTGCTTTCCCAATGGCACCACAACACAAACACAGGGAAGATCACAGCCAGCCCCCGAAAGCACATATCGGTTGACCTTCCAGCAGCGGCGAAATGGACTGTCTGTTATCAACAAGCCAAACCAGAATCAATAAAAAAGTAGTCTCTCTCTGATCTGACCTAGTAACGACCTCTTCAACAAAACCTGGGTTGCGTAGATTCCGAGAGGGGGGCTGAGACCGGGAATCACCCAATAGCCTCCATACCTTGAGCAGAAGGGGCTCATCAGTCCTGTCTGGTCCGAAAAGAGCCAATAGCCCAGCGGACAGCTCCTGCTGTTCTGCTTAGAGCCCAGCCACTGCCTCTATAAAGGTGAGAGGGGCTTCGAGGTGTCCCTCCCCCTGGCCCAGCAGAGATAAATGAACCTCGGTTACAGTCACTACAGTCTTCTAATATGCCACAGACAATAGGATTCCCTGCTGGGAGAGGGTAAAGAGATCAGGGAAGAGGGGAGTCCCTTATCAAAGGCCTGGGAGATGTAGTAGCTAAGGATTTTAATTGTCAATTAAGCATGCATAATACAGGCCATGCCCTGGCAACGTGATGAGGGGTCCTGCTGTGCCATTCTTGTCAGGCCAGCTTCTGACACCAAAAAACAGCTGATGCTGCTGGCAGGGACACCTTGTAAGTCCCTCGACTAGGAGCACGGAAGAGAGGACTGACACCATCCCGTTCCTCCCCCTTCCTATCCGAATTAACACACAACCTAAGGTCACTGACTGGTCAGGTGTGCAGAGGGAAACACCACACGCAAACAGACACTCATTGCCGTGCCACAGGCCCAGAAACAAGTAACACACCCACAGCAAAAGCACTCGGACTCAAACATGAAAGAGCAACAATAGGTAATAAGCTGGTTGAGTCAAAGAGTGTGTTGCTTTTACTGCCCAAGTCTTGCCATATCAAACAAAGTCAATAAATCTTTCTGGGAATACAATTTGTTAATAACAGAGGAGCGGGGCCTGCAGTAAACCGCAGTGACTCTACAGGTGTAACTAGGCCTCGAGAATGAGCTGAGCCGCATGACCCAAGAATGACCCTGAGTCCCGTCTAAGGGTGGCTGCTCTTTGTGTCTCACTCTTGCCTGCTGACTTCAGTAGAGCCGAGATTGCAGGTACAATGCAAATTGTTCTTGGTGTGGGTTTCAAAGCTGAGAATAACAATGCCATTTGCTTGGCTCACTCTGTCACTCTCACTGATCACTGCCGCTTTCTCTCTGATCTCATCAACTACGTCATCTCTTCTTCAACTGATGGAATAATGATGATGAAGACTGTCCTAATTATCATTGCCAGACTATACCGTCAAAACAGGCAATGATTGTATTTTCAGACCCTAAGCCACATTCACAGGCTAACAGGGAATATCAAATGCGTGAGATTATAATGAATGTGTCAGTACCTTGCATCTTGCTTGGTGGGGAGCTGCTGGTTTGTGGGTGATGCGGGGAACTGTGTGTAAGAAGAGAGCTCAGATTATGCGTTGGCCCACTATAGGCATCCATAGCCAGCTTCTGCCTAAAGGCCTCTTCCTTTCTCCTGTTGGCAAACCAGTTGTAGACTCGCACCTCCGTGACCAGGTTGGAGCCAAGCCCGTGAGCTCTGGATGGCGATACTCCTCTCTGGAGGCATTCAGCTCTAAATATAGTCAAGAGAAACATATTAGCATAACTGGGATGAAAGTGAGGAAGTAGTTTGGACATTCGTACAAAGTCCGTACCGGTTGCACTCCTCCACCAGTGCCTCCCTCTCCTCTTTGCTGGGGTTCTTCTGTCGTTCGTATGCCTGGTAAAGGATCTGTTGGGATGCAGGACCCCATTTGAAGCGGTTGCGTCTCATCTTTTTGCACGCAGGTTCAATGCCAGCATCGTCCCCTGACTGCCCTATACCCTGCCCCGAATGACTGAACTCGGAGAAAAAAAGTAGCATCTGATCCTGGTTGGCTTTGTCGGACATGTTGCTGACAGAGCCTTGCGTGGTCTGATTGAATTCTGAAACAAAACAAAAAAAGGGATTTTGGTGTCGCTTGCAAAATTTTCATATAGACATTCAGGGTGTGATGTTACACCAAACAACCATGAGTGATAACCTTTGACCCTTGCTCATAATTCTATATGACTGTACTCTTTATATGTCATTTGTGCTTTTTATGACAATATAAATTCAAAATGGGTGACAAAGGTGATGCAATAAGATAAAAAACTAAATAAACCATAAAAAATAAAAATATAGTAGGCATATCTCTAGAAATCTAAAATTTCATCATTTTGGGGGGAAAAAAGGAATGGATTTTTTTTGTTGTTGTTTGTTTTTTTGGTTTTTTTTTTTTTTTTTTTTTTTTTAATTCTTCCCAAGAGTGGTGCATGATACAATTCAATTTCATGCATCTGAACAAGGAAGTTTTATATTATTCCAACTGTAAATTAGAAAACTGTCACATGCAGCAAGAAACACAAATATTAACTTACGTCGCAAGATCTCCCGCTGTTTCCTGACGTACCAGGTGTACAGTGCCGCGCGTTTCTGCGTTTTCATAGGCGTGCCTTTATTCAGGTGCTGCGACAGGTGCGACTGATTGAGGCCTGTCACATCCACCACCTCGCGCTGAGGGATATTGTGCTGCTGCATGTAGCCTTTGATCATGCGGGCCGCGCGCCACGGGTCTTCCCTGAAAAGACCGGAAACATAAAACATAACTACAACGCTCTCATTTTTATATGATCTTATTAGTAGTAGTCTATAAGTCAGCTTTTAATTGTTGGTTTCGCTTATTTCACATTTATGATAGTGTATTTGTGATCTGTTTAACATGTTAAGTTCTGTAAGTGCGGTCAATTGTTCCCAGCGCTAATAAACAATCGTTAATCAGTGTATTGAATAGGTTGTAAATAATTCCGAAGGTTAAAGACTTCATTGCGTGCGCGCAATTCAACCACTGTGATTTAATTACAAAAGCACAAGTTAGAGACAAATGAAGGACTTAACGGCAGCCGTAGCTTATATTGTTCACCGAGAACATTATAAAGCCATTTCAAAACAAAATACCCGATCCTTAAGTATAGTTCAACATGGTTTTAAACATGGAGAGAAAAAAATATTGCATCAGATGCAATGGTTGGTTTAAATTAGAGAAACCAAACGAATTTGAAAATGTAAATACTAATATAACAATACTAAAATAACAATAACTTTTACTCATTAATACAAAGGTGCTGAATGCTAAGAACTTTATCATACTTAATGAATAAAAATGCCGTTCACATACATTTTTCTAGTGAATTTTAAGTTAATAGAATATATATATATATATATATATATATATATATATATATATACATAAAGAAAAGAAAAGAAAAGAAAAGAAAGAAAGAAAGAAAGAAAGAAAGAAAGAAAGAAAGAAAAAAAATTACTCGGAAACATCTGCGTGCGTGGTTAAAACTGCAGTTGATTCAACAAACATAATTATCTGTTATTAATTATAAAAGCGGTGTAATGTTTAGGCCTATTATTAGTTAAGTTTAAAAACACACACTTAAAAGGAATAGCCTAATAAAACGAAGAAAAGCGAGCTAAGCATTGTCGAAAAGCGGCTAGTATTAAGGTACATTAAACGAAATGAGGTCTTACCATTTTTTAGGTTCGGCTAAACTTCTGCTCCTGAAATCTGTCCAGACGGTTTGATTTGTAGACTGACAAGACATAAGTCTGTGAGCGAACTTGGTTTATAACTTTCGACAATGAATAACTAGATCTCCATTCACGCTAATCATTCGTCACTGAGTGTCTTTCAGTTGATGATTTATAGGATAAAATTAATAACTCAACTCCACGTGCTTTAGTTTTGATTTTCATCTTCATTTCGTAACGTTGTAATACTGCCGTAAATATTATAGTAATAACTATAAAAAGAGCAATACAAAAATTCAATTAGACTTCCATTTATAGTCGGTGTGATATTTTGGAAATATTGTTTTTAAATAAACTATTTTAAAATAATTATAGTGACAAATAATAGTAATAATAATAGTTCAGAAATTATCACGAATATTTTTACATGGCCTAAAATAAATGTAATTAGCTATTCTACGAAATCAAACAACAGAGCGCGTTTTTATTTTCTTTAGAAAGTGCAGAGGTGGTTAATAATAAATAGGCCTAGATCTTCTTTAGCTGATATTTCTCTAAGCTAAAGAAATAACTCAGGTAGATAATTAGTAACCAGAATGTGAAAAGAGGAAACACTGGCGCGTGCTTTTAAATTTGTAAACAAGTAGGTTTATCTTTTCAGAAAAATCATCACTGAATTTCGTTTCAGTGATTTCAGGCAAATGTTAGCCTACGCTGTTACAAATGTTTTCTTCGGTATATCATAACTACATATTTGATTCAATAGATTTAACCTGTCACAGTAATTTCTGTCCTTTATAGCCTACTAAATATTATGGACTTTCAAAACTTCAATAAGCAATTATCCTAAATTAAAAAATAGTGTTTGGTTTTTGGAGGCAGCAATTAAACTGTTCTGTTTTAGTGGATTGAATTTTACAGCATAACGTGAATTAGTTTTTATATTAGCACATTTTTAGTGAATGTGGATTTTCTCATGATATTAATACGCATTTAAAAAATGTTCTATTTCTTCCTAATGATGACAAAAGTAGCTTGTCAAAAGGCATAAACTTCACAGTAACAGTCGGCCTTTAATTGCATTACAGTACAATGTCAGTTCAGCTACTCCTGGCTTGTTTTGTTTTCACATGTATCTCTTTAATTTAAAGCAAGTGATAATAGCAGAAGCAGAAACTTACGCCAACATTCGCTCGATTTCTGCCCTCTGCTCCGCTGCTTCTTCTGTGTTTTGAGCCTGCAGCTCTTTCAGGATTTGTGGTGTATCATAATCATCCCCGTCCTCTGAGCCCTCATCCCCTGATAGTTTCCCTTTACCGTGTCCATTGGTCAGCGTGTGAAACACCGGCTTTGTGTCCGTATCACTGAGTTTGGAGCCGGAGGGGGACATCTGCAGACTGTCCAGTTTAACTCCAAAGGCGCTCGGGCTCGGGTCCAGGTCTTCCAGCGCTTGCAGAAGCACATCTTTAGTTACTCCAGAGTCCAACAAGGCGCTCAGAAGCTCCTGCTGCAAGGATGTCAACTTAGAAACCATTTTTGCAAACATCTAAATGTTTAGTGCGCAAGGAGGTTTAAAGAGGGAAATACAGAGTGAAATTTCCCCTCTTCACGCCTCCAGTGAGCTCCTCCGAAGACACCTGCTCCGAGAAGTTAGGCCACTTCCCTGTCGGACTGAACGATATAACTTGCCATGATGCTTCCAGAGGGCAGGAGATATAAAATATGGTAATGAGTGGGCGGCTGCTCTGGGCCTTTATGCAAATGAGCTGTCCTGGGCCATACTGACTGACGCGCAGGTCCTGTGTGTTTACACACTGCCTGTTATCAGCACAACTCTGAAGAACTTTGGACTCTGTTGACTTTGATTAATGCGCGCTATAATAATAATAATAAGTTTAGAATTATAAGAATATTCACCTATTTGTTAAATTTAGCTGTATAAACCCATCATAGGTAGATGCCACTAAGATCACATGAAGAACATCAAGTGATGTTTCAGTAATCAGACTATTGATGTTTTTATATAACATTTAACTAAAATGTAACTTAAATTAATAAACTGCTTGATTATTTCTCTGCTCGTCAAACAATAGTCTGTTCTCAATCAATCTGGAAATATTTCTTAACATAAAGAGATAACAAGAAAGTATCTACATCATCCAAATGCAAGGCAATAGTTAAAAGTTTTAAAAGTAGTGTATACAATCAAACCTAAATTTATTCAGACACCTTCAACATTTCTCATATTATCACAGTTTATTCGCTTTAGAAAATGGTGATAAAATATGACAAGAACTCAGAGTTAAACTGTCAGAAGAAATTCATCTTGATAATGTCTGATAACTTTGATATGTAACAAACATGGTCAGGTCAGTGTCAAATCAAATTTTTGATCCCAAATTTTTACTGGTAGTCCACTGTATGAAGAATTTTTGGGTACAGTTTACTTTATTTTGCTATCCTCACTTACATAAATGAACTATAGTGTCCTGCACACACTAGTAAAAAAAAAAATTAAATAAATAATTACAAAAAAATATGGTGTCTGAATAATTTTTTGTTTGACTGTATATAGGCCTAATGTTACTAAGAAAAGCATGCACTTTTCACTTCTAAAAACAATAAAAAGTTGATTTAAAAAAGTGTGATTAAATTCTTTAGCCATATTTCTTTAAACTCATTTAAAAGTGCAAATTCTGTCACCTGCAGATACAATAAAAACTTATTTATTTTGTCCTATCAGTTGCCTGTTGAAGTGAACGAAATGAACCAAGTTTTTCAAATAATCAGAGCACTTTCAAACAATAGATGGATATGATTACAGTTTTTTGTTTGTTTGTCCAGGCTATTTCTACATGTTTTAAACAGTATGAGCTATTGTGTATTTATAAATATTCATTCATTTACTTGATCAAACATCCCAAAACACCCCCCTCCCCCCCATATTATCTATATCTATATCTATCTATCTATCTATCTATCTATCTATCTATCTATCTATCTATCTATCTATCTATCTTTATCAATCTATATCTATATCTATCTATCTGTCTATCTATCTATCTATCTATCTATCTATCTATCTATCTATCTATCTGTTTATCTATCTATCTATCTATCTATCTATCTATCTATCTATCTATCTATCTATCTATCTATCTATCTATATATATATATATATATATATGTGTGTGTGTGTGTGTGTGTGTGTGTGTGTGTGTGTTTCCCAAAAGCATCATTAGCTAACTATGGTTGCTCATTCTGGTAATGACAGAACTTGCAACCTATTGCTTTTGGGAAATGCACCCCTGGCCAGCTAGCTGGTTTAAAAGGGTTTTGGACACTTTTCACCTAGTACATTTAGTCTAAATTGGTTTAATTTATTTAAAAATTGGTTTGGATTTTTCAGTAGAATGAACAGATAAAAAAAAAAAAAAAAACATGATGCATCTCTAACCATCTTCAATATTTGTACTAAATAGCAAAACATTCATATAAAAAAGCACAGAACTGCTAGTCATGCACCAGTTTGAATATGTGTGCTGTAGAGGGCTGTGGAGCAGTTGGAAGGTCAGTAACAGTGCATGCAAATTACGGCCTGACTGCTGCCAGGTGCCTGAGACTCACTCCATAACTGACATTCATGATCACAGCAACACTTGATCTTAAGAACATCCAATGATTAGTATTTCTCAAAGTTTGGAGAAAGAGTAGTGGTGAAAAAGAGACAAACAACAAAGTTTCTTTACTGATTGCTACTCCTAACAATTCCAATGAAGAGGCTGATATTTGAATATAGATTTTATATTTGTTAATGAAAACGATGTGGTAAAGGAATAGCGATAGCTGGCCGATAGGCTGCAGTGGCGGACTGGCCATCTGGGCCGCTGTACAATGTGGGCCGCCCCTTTGTGTATATATAATATATATATATAGAGAGAGAGAGAGAGAGAGAGAGAGAGAGAGAGAGAGAGAGAGAGAGAGAGAGAGAGAGAGAGAGAGAGATAGATAGATAGATAGATAGATAGATAGATATAAAAAATGAATTGCAGTAAATGTACGTATATCCTTCCATCGGCCGCGCGGCTTGATTCAAAAATTCTAATTAATGTAGCGCGCTCCGGCTCAGTGCAGCGGCTCAGAAGCGCTCGTCAATGTCAAAATGTTATAAATAGCCAATCAAAGTGTAGAAGGCGGGATTTAATGTTCACAGACGCTGAACTGCGTGCGAATTGAATGCGAGCTGAGGTAAGATGCAAGTTATTCGTCACAATGTACATAATATAGCAGTGTTCAGTAGACATGAGATAAGAGTTAATGCATATCTCTATATAGGCTTTCTTCCGTGATTTCACTTGTCTAAGAAAATGTTTAAAAATCTATAAAAATCAATCTTACTCTAGAACACTGTACATCTGAAGACTTTTGCTTTCGAGTGCTGTGCATAGGAAAGTGATTTATATTATAGGCCTAATAAAAATAAGTTGCTTATTAATTCACATGCATTATTTTATATACACACTGGTGGTTAAAAGTTTGAAATAATAAGGCTTTTAATTTATTTATTTGCAAGACTGCATTTCTTTGATCAAAAAATACAGTAAAAACAATAAAATTATGAAATATTACACTTAAAAGTTTTTTTATTTAGGATATTTTAAAAAGTAATTTATTTCTGTGATCAAAGCTGAATTTTCAGCATCATTACTCCAGTCTTCAGTGTCCCTTCATAAATCATTTAATGCTACTTAATGTGCTGCTTAGTTATTATCAGTTATTATTTGTGATCAATTATTAATAATGGTTTTTATTATTGGTATAAGGGTTCTCAGTTAAAGAACAGCATTTATTTGAAATATAAGTACATCACAATAAGTGTAAATATCTTTACTGTCACTTAAATCAATTTAATGCAACCTTATTGAAGAAAAAATATAAGTTTATATTTTTTAATGTTACCCAAGACTGAATGGTATCACATTTTCCACAAAAATATGAAGCAGCACAACAATTTTCAACATTCATAATAAGCAGAACTGTTTCTTGAGCAGCAAATCAGCATATTAGAATGATTTCTGAAAGATCATGTGACACTGAAGACTGGAGTAGTGAAGCTGAAAATTCAGCTTTGATCACAGCAATAAATTATATTTTCCTATATATTTGCATAGAAGACAGCTATTTTAAATTGTAACATTATATATTTCACAGTACTGTTTACTGTATTTTTCATCATCAAAATAATTAGTATACTCTTTTCCACAATTGGAGCTCTATTCCTTAAAATGATAGATGTGAAGCTCCTGCAAAAAGACAAATACTGTATATGACCAATAGAAAGGCACCATAAAAACAGTCCGCATTCTGCACTATTCAAGTCTTCTAGATGATATCAAAGCATTGTGTCATATGGACTGATAATATAGGTATTTATAGTGATATTAAACTGTCCCTCATAAAAATTCTCAAAAATAAACTATTTGCCATATACACCAGGAAAGACTAATTATAATGTAAAGAATGCCAGTCATTTTTGGTGTGGTGCGATGTGTTGCAGACCGACCGGGTTTGGTGGGCCGCTCTGTGACAAAAAGTCCAGGGCCACTTTTTGGCCCCAGTCCGCCCCTGATAGGCTGCGTGTTGGTACTTCCGTGATTTGTGTTTTATTGTATACTATTAAAAATATAGCTTCTTTATTGGCATTGATGGTCCCATGAAGAACCTTTAACATCCATGGAATCTTTTCATTGTACAAAAGGTTCTTCAGAGTGGAACTTTACATTGAACGATTGAAAACTTTAGACTGAAAGGTTCTTTTAGGAACCAAAAATGGTTCTTAAGGCATCGCTGCATTGTTTCGGAACATTTCTTTTTTTGGAATATAAGTCACTTTCAGAAGAAACTTTCTGGTAAAAATGAAAACGTAAAGAAAAAAGTGATGCCGATTTCAAAAGAAAGTTGAATCCGGTTCAAGTCAGTTCATGGTGGTTTCAGTGTGAATGGAATGAAGCAAGAGGTTTTAGGTTAACTATGAGCATTGCAGGTTGACCCAAACTGTGCTTGGCAGCCATTTGGATGTGTGACCCTCCTCCACCCTCAGCCTCCCTCCATCACAGTCTGGGGCACAGAGCGGAACGCTTGGAAACTTTTTGGGCGAAAAGCAGCCGCTGATCATGTCTCGTTCCACACAGTAACCCGGACCTTACCCCCAGCATGCACCCTCCGAACGTTCCACTCTACTGAAGAGCTTGTTTTTCTTTTAAAACAACTAACGTGTTGTCTAATTCTGGTTTTGTGGTTAATTATACATTTAAAAAGGTAAATTTGGTCATTTTGACAGTAATATCAATGTCCAAAGTAACTTAATTAACCTCAATTAATTAGTTAAAAAATTTTTATAAAATGTCTATCTTAACATTGTAAAAATTATTTTATATTATTATACAATTTAAAAAAAAAAAATATATATATATATATATATATATATATATATATATATATATTTAAAATATTATTAGGTACACTATACCATTCAAAAGCTGAATTTTCAGCATCATTACTCCAGTCTTCAGTGCCACATTACCCCTCAGAAATCATTCTAATATGCTGATTTGGTGCTCAAGAAACATTTCTTATCAGTTAACAGTTGTTCTGCTTAATAGTTTTGTGGAAAACATGATATTTTTTCCCCCTGGGATCCTAATGATGAATAGAAAGTTAAAAATGACAGCATTTATTTTAAATAAAAATCTTGTAAGTTTCTACTGCCGCTTTTTATATTATTTAGTTTGATGTTGTATTTGTCCTTGCTGAATAAAAGTAGTAATTTTTCAAAAAAATAAAATACAATTGAATTAAATTAAATTAAAATTTGAATAACAACTGCTAAAATGATTCCCACACTGGACTGTTCAGTATAAGTTTATATTCTTGATATATCTTAAAGAATATGTAACTTGAAAATGGCTTATATGCACTGGAAGAACAGAAATGAATAAAAATCAAGATTCAGATGCTGTTTACTGTGAAACGTTCAATGAAGCATGAATGACGCTGATTAAGAGCCCAGATGATCTGATTGGATCAGAGTTTCCACTGAAAGCAAATGAAGCTTTGATCTGTCTTTTTTAAGGATCAATTTTGCATCTGATGTTTCTCCTAAAATTGCAGAAATAAAAACAGACGCAAATTAAACAATATCTATCATAACAGAACAGTGAAAAGCTATAAATTCATGAATAGCAGATCATTTGGTCATGAAACAATGTCAGAGATCACACTGAATCTGAATTTTGGGAAATATCAAATCTAAAACTTTCCTGAGACTCTAAAATAGATGTGAAAACAGGCTAAAATGACTTGAGGCCGAAGCTTAATACAATGTAGTTCAGATTGCAGGTTCTCCTCCCTTTGTACAAACACAGCCTGTGATTGGCTGTTTTGTTGTTCAGCGTGGCTCTCTCAGTCTTGGGCCTTGACCGACTGACTGACACACGGTTGGCTCAGTCAACACACACTAGAGAGTAAGTGTGTACACTTTTCTTGAATGGTGTCCAAGACATGAAATTCTCTTTGTTGTGTGAAATCAAATGCCTTTATTTGTTAAGACCCGTCCAGTCACACTGGCTTTGAGCTTGCTTGGTGAATTACTGGCAAGGCAAACCACTTGTTGCCTTTTCTGCCTCCTTATTTGTTTCTTTAAATTCTTAATATGTTTACTGATTCGCTAAAGTGATTCATGACTGTGAGACTGATTCTTTCTTGTGGCAAACAGGTGTTAGGTATCAAATCCTTTCGAACAGATGAAAGCTGACGTATCTCTGAGACAATAAGGAGAATTGCTCTGAAGATGAATGAATGAAGTTGGGTTGGGAGGCATCTATGGGGAAACCCGGTCTCAGTTCAGGGTCAGGATGGCCTGTTTAGCTCCTCATCAGGGCTCCATGACCCCATGTGTTCACCTCCCTTTCCTTTCTGCCTGTCCCACCACAATTCTGAATCATTACATCACCTTTAGAGCACCGTTCACAAGGTTTTACTGAAACAAGCTTGTAATTCCCTGCAGTTTGTGCTATTAAAAAGCCTATAATTCTTAAAGGGATAGTGCACATAAAAAAATAAAAAAAAATCATATATACAGGTGCATCTCAATAAATTAGAATGTCATGGAAAAGTTCATTTATTTCAGTAATTCAACTCAAATTGTGAAACTCGTGTATTAAATAAATTCAATGCACACAGACTGAAGTAGTTTAAGTCTTTGGTTCTTTTAATTGTGATGATTTTGGCTCACGTTTAACAAAAACCCACCAATTCATCTCAACAAATTAGAATATGGTGACATGCCAATCAGCTAATCAACTCAAAACACCTGCAAAGGTTTCCTGAGCCTTTAAAATGGTCTCTCAGTTTGGTTCACTAGGCTACACAATCATGGGGAAGACTGCTGATCTGACAATTGTCCAGAAGACAATCATTGACATCCTTCACAAGGAGGGTAAGCCACAAACATTCATTGCCAAAGAAGCTGGCTGTTCACAGAGTGCTGTATCCAAGCATGTTAACAGAAAGTTGAGCGGAAGGAAAAAGTGTGGAAGAAAAAGATCCACAACCAACCGAGAGAACCGCAGCCTTATGAGGATTGTCAAGCAAAATCGATTCAAGAATTTGGGTGAACTTCACAAGGAATGGACTGAGGCTGGGGTCAAGGCATCAAGAGCCACCACACACAGACGTGTCAAGGAATTTGGCTACAGTTGTCGTATTCCTCTTGTTAAGCCACTCCTGAACCACAGACAACGTCAGAGGCGTCTTACCTGGGCTAAGGAGAAGAGGAACTGGACTGTTGCCCAGTGGTCCAAAGTCCTCTTTTCAGATGAGAGCAAGTTTTGTATTTCATTTGGAAACCAAGATCCTAGAGTCTGGAGGAAGGGTGGAGAAGCTCATAGCCCAAGTTGCTTGAAGTCCAGTGTTAAGTTTCCACAGTCTGTGATGGTTTGGGATGCAATGTCATCTGCTGGTGTTGGTCCATTGTGTTTTTTGAAAACCAAAGTCACTGCACCCGTTTACCAAGAAATTTTGGAGCACTTCATGCTTCCTTCTGCTGACCAGCTTTTTAAAGATGCTGATTTCATTTTCCAGCAGGATTTGGCACCTGCCCACACTGCCAAAAGCACCAAAAGTTGGTTAAATGACCATGGTGTTGCTGTGCTTGACTGGCCAGCAAACTCACCAGACCTGAACCCCATAGAGAATCTATGGGGTATTGTCAAGAGGAAAATGAGAAACAAGAGACCAAAAAATGCAGATGAGCTGAAGGCCACTGTCAGAGAAACCTGGGCTTCCATACCACCTCAGCAGTGCCACAAACTGATCACCTCCATGTCACGCCGAATTGAGGCAGTAATTAAAGCAAAAGGAGCCCCTACCAAGTATTGAGTACATATACAGTAAATGAACATACTTTCCATAAGGCCAACAATTCACTAAAAATGTTTTTTTTTTATTGGTCTTATGAAGTATTCTAATTTGTTGAGATAGTGAATTGGTGGGTTTTTGTTAAATGTTAGCCAAAATCATCACAATTAAAAGAACCAAAGACTTAAACTACTTCAGTCTGTGTGCACTGAATTTATTTAATACACGAGTTTCACAATCTGAGTTGAATTACTGAAATAAACGAACTTTTCCACGACATTCTAATTTATTGAGATGCTCCTGTATAGTCAAACCAAAATTTATTCAGACACCTTCAAAATTTCTCACATCATCACAGTTTATTTGTTATAGTTTAGAAAATGGTAACAAAATATGACAAGAACTCAAGAGTTAAACTGTGTCAGAACAAATTCATCTTGATAATGTCAGATAACTTTGATAGAAAGGTATGTAACAAAACATTGTCAGGTCAAAGAGTCAAATCAAATTTTTGGTCCCAAATTTTTATCAATTTTACTGATAGTCCACTGTATGAATAATTTTTGGGTATAATATGTCAGAGTTTACTTTATTTTGCTATCCTCACTTACATAAAAATGAAATTTTATTAAATTAAAAGAGTAAAGTTTAAGAGTTCTTTTAATAATATATTCTGACTTAGTCAAAATCCAGTAGGCAGATATTTTCAAAATTTTAACTCTGTTAGTCGTCATACACTTTTCAGGATTTTGTTTGGGGTTGATGTGACCCCTTTAAAACCAAACGGGTAGGTTTTCCTGTAGCTCAAATAGTAGAGCATGGCGCTAGCAACGCCAAGATCATGGGTTCGATTCCCAGGGAAAACAAGAGCTGTAACTTGAATGCTATGTAAGTCGCTTTGGATAAAAGCGTCTGCTAAATGCATAAATGTAAATGTAAATGTAGAAAAATGCGTTAACACTTACAATAAGGTCTCATTAGTTAGCATTAGTTAATGCATTAACTAACATTAACTTAGCAATACATTTGTTATAGTATTTATTCATCTTTGTTAATGTAAGTTAATAAAAATACAACTATTCAGGCATTTAAATAATATTAACAGATACAATATTTGATTTTATTAACGTATTAGTAAAGGTTAAAATTAACATTAAGATTAATAAATGCTTTAGAAATGTTTTTCATTGTTAGTTCGTGTCAACTAATGTTTATAATGAGAATGTTTATAATACATAAAACATTTGATGGATTGGTTACACTTTATTTTAAGGTGTATACATTTATACATTTAAGTATTGAGTAATATTAATTAACTACATGTACTTACTATCTGGTTAGAGTTCAAATGAACCCTTTTCACAGACTGTGATGATGTGTTTCATAATAAATCTAGTAACATTTTTATATTTTCATTTGTAAAAAATGAAATGTATTCATAACTCTATAGTTTGTGTTTCAGAAAACTAGTTAATGCTGCTGTGTGAGTGTTTCTAACACAACGGCTGCAGGAGTGACAGCAAATTTGACATCTAGTTCTGACCACCTCTTTTGGAAACAAAATTGTGGATTTTTCTTTTGCTTTTGGAGGAACAGGAACAAAAAAAATTATATTTGTTGTAGTTTCTGCTCACCAATATAAAAGTTTACCCAAATATGACAACTTTCGCTTCTGAGAAATCTCCAGAAATGTGAAAAGACCCCATTGTTTTTAAACTCTTTCACCAGCCCTGGACGTCTGTGTGGTCAAACTTCCTCAAGAGATCAGGCACTTTGCAACGGATAGTTCAAACTGGCTGGAAACTAATCGGCACAGTTGAAGCTCAGCAGTTCTGGCGGTAAAGATAAGTGTGAATGTTGAGTCCTGTCCACCTGACTAGAGCTGGGCAATTCATCAGACAGCTGGCGCTCAGGTTAATAGCTCGCGCATATTCAAACGGAATGACTCCGAGAAAACAAATGACCCAAAAACACACACGCAGACACACTGAGGCATAAAAGCAAGGAAAAAAGACGCCAACCAAATCCCATTTGGTCCTCCAGCCTAGAGGTGCACATCAATGATAGTGAAAGGTCACACAAGACAAATGTGTTAGCTTGGCTTTTGTTTGCTGTGACTTGAGTGGTTGGAGGACATTCACTTTCCAGATTGTGACTTTATCCAGCTTCCACTTTGTTCTTTGGTTGTTGGAATGAGTAGTTGGAATTGATGGTAGTAGAAATCAGGTTTGTGTGTCATAAATGAAACTCAAACTGAAAGAAAAGGAGATCTGTTTAGTCTGCCAACACCCTGCCACTCCTAAACATTCCTGCTGTAAGAAGGCCAAGGCCTCCGTAACCTGCCACAGGCCACAAGACTGCGTGTGTGTTAGTTAGTCATTAGTGTTCCCGGTGTGCTGTGTTTGGTGGCCATTTGCATGTTCAGCAGCTGTTTTAAAAGTTTCGGTAGTCTGGTGGAGTTTCAGTGCTTTTTACACACTGGCCTGTTGTGTGATTCAGTCTGTTAAAGTTTCACTCACTAGTGCCACCCAGAGGTCAGAGAGAAAAAAAATCAATTAACAACAGATAATAAGCAAATAAAATAAATGGAAAACTTTTCTAAATATATTCTTTATATTTATTAGTTAGAACAGAACTATACTTTTGGGATAATGATATTTTTAAGTCTGTATCTCAGTGTTATTTATGTATTGTTTATATGCTATTTCAAAATTTATTAGTATTTTGAATGAGCTTTTATTTATTATTTTCAGTTTTTATTTTAATTTTAGTTTACATTTTAGTAATTTTGTTTTGTGATTTTGTCACTTTTATTAGTTCTGGAGATTTTTTAAAAATATTTCTGAAGAGCTTTAATTAATTTGTATTTAGTTTTAGTAATTTTAGTGCTGCAGGGACATTTTATTTCAGCTACAATAAAAAAAAAAATAGGTGCAGAAAATGATTTTCACTCAGAAATTGTCAAATAAATGTGAAATTTTTAAGTAAAGACTGAAGTAATATCTATCTATCTATCTATCTATCTATCTATCTATCTATCTATCTATCATAATTCAATAATCTTTATTTACAACTTTTTTTACAGTTTAGTTGCCCAGGCATCATTTCAAATGTTTAATGGATTTGGACAAGCAACACATTGAATGTGAAGTAGATGAGTAGATTCTTGAAGAATGAAATTATGTATATATATATATATATATATATATATATATTGTGACGCGTGTCCCGAGCACTCATCAGCGTCGCCCTGGAAACAGAAGAGGCACACCTGCAAGCAATCTGCACAGGCTGGCCGGTCACAGCTGAGACTCATCAAGAGACAGCTACAAAAGCCGCCGAGTCACACACACGGGGGAGACATGTCTCCCGACGAGCTGATGCTATCGTATCCTCTGTTTACCTTCCAGAGAGCAGTGTGTGACCGGCCAGCCACGACTTTTGAGCACAGCATGGACACCCAGCACCTGGACACTTGGATTGACCACGGAAGCGGATCTCGGAGCACGGGTTCACCTCACCAGGACACATCGGCACGAAACAACTCACCAATAAACGCACCCTTCGGGGCCTTTATTGTCATTTCCTTGTCGTGTGATTCTTCAGCCCGTTACACTGGTGGAGAATGCGGGCATACTCCTGAAGAATCACAGACAAGCGTACTTTTTGTTTTTTTTTTGAGTTGACGCTGTGTCGATGCGCGACTATTTATCTGAGTTTTTTTTTCTTCCTCTCCTTTTTCTTTTTTTTTGTGCAGGCGGCGACTCCTTCCCAGCCATGGAAGAATTATTAAAACATCTCACCGAGGTGAGCATCAGACAGCAGCAAATTGTGGAACACATGGCCGCCCGACAAGGAGAGACCGAGCGCGAGATCGCTGCGCTCCGCATCGATGCTGCCCAGCGGGTTCCGCTGCCAGACCCCCGCGTTCGGGCCACAATGCTCGTGCCGAAGATGACTGTCCACGACGATGTGGAAAGCTACCTACAGATGTTTGAGGCTATTGCGACCCAAGAGGATTGGCCACGGGACGAATGGGCGCGCGTGCTGGCACCGTTATTGACTGGGGAACCCCAGCGGGCCTATTTCTCAATGTCGGCGGATCTGAGGGATTCCTACGAGGAACTTCGGAAAGAGATCCTGTCCCGCGTGGGCCTCTCACCCATCGCGGCAGCACAAATGTTTCACGACTGGGAGTATAACACCCGGTTGCCAGCCCGCGCCCAAGCCGCCAACCTCTCCCGCCTCGCACGGCACTGGCTACTCACCGGGGACCCCAGCGGCGCACAGGTAGCCGAGTGCGTCGTTGTTGATCGTCTCCTACGTGCCCTTCCTCGTTCGCTTCGGCAAGCGGCAGGAATGCGGAACCCGCTCACCGTCGGAGATCTGGTGGAGGCCATCGAGCTGGCGGAGGCGGCCCACCGTCGGGAGGCTGGGGAGCGAGCGCCGCCGTTTCCCCGAAGGGTGCCCCAGGAGCGACGCTCGCCGGAGGGCATCTCGCGACCAGTGAGCAGGCCGGCGGTACCCGGGCCCCAGGATGAGCCGATGCCCACGGATCCTCCCCCTTCACCACACCGGGCCTGGCTGGCAGGTTGCATCGTCCACCATGAACCACCGTTGGAAGCGCCACGGGTGGAAGTAAAGGTGAATGGACGACCGTA
The DNA here is from genome assembly GCA_039654775.1 of Spinibarbus caldwelli. Lineage (NCBI taxonomy): Eukaryota > Metazoa > Chordata > Actinopteri > Cypriniformes > Cyprinidae > Spinibarbus > Spinibarbus caldwelli. The sequence continues at coordinate 18,649,972 of CM077253.1, read as the reverse complement.
CCAGGCACTCCTGGACTCGGGCAGCGCGGTCAGCCTAGTGCAGCCGACAGTGTTTCCCCCTCGGGTAGAGTCTAAAGCCCGCCTACCCATCACGTGTGTGCATGGTGACACTCGCCAGGTCCCCGCTCGGCAGGTCACCATATCGGCCACCCCAGGCTCCTGGTCCGTCGAGGTGGGGATTGTGAAGGATTTGCCCGTTCCCGTGCTACTCGGGAGAAACTGGCCGGGCTTTGACCGCCTGCTCGCCGCCGCCACCCAGCCTGCCAGCCCTGCCGGGAACCGCCGAAGACGGAAGTTCAACCGAGGTCCCCGACGGCACCCCGTCCTACTAGCGTCAGACAGCGCCAAAGACGGTGAGTCCCCCTCTCAATCCGCTAACCTTTTCTATGATGTGTTCCAACAGGTTACGGGAGGTGGGGCCTTTGCCAAGGAACAACTCGGGGACGAACGGTTGAAACACTGCTGGACACAAGTGAGGGTGATCGAGGGAAAGGAGGCACAGCCGCCGCCGCATCCAGTTCCCCACTTTGTTGTCCAGAATGGCCTGCTTTACTGTGTCGCACCCCGGAGGGGGGAGGAAAAAAAACTGTTAGTGGTGCCGCGGTCGAAGGTAGAAACCGTGATGGAGCTGGCACACTCGCATCCGATGGCTGGCCACCTGGGGGCACGAAACACCATCCAGCGGATCCGAGACCGTTTTCACTGGCCAGGTCTGGATGCTGAGGTGAAACGGTTTTGTCAAGCCTGTCCGACGTGTCAGCAGACATCGCCGCGCACCCCTCCCCCCAGTCCGCTGATCCCGTTACCCATCATTGAGGTGCCCTTCGAGCGAATAGGGATGGATCTGGTCGGGCCGCTGCCGAAGTCCGCCCGGGGCCACGAACACATCCTCGTGATAGTGGACTACGCCACTCGCTACCCAGAAGCCATTCCCCTACGCAAGGCCACATCCAAGGCTATCGCTCAGGAGTTGTTCCTCCTATGTAGCCGAGTTGGCATCCCCACAGAGATATTAACCGACCAGGGCACCCCGTTCATGTCCCGGATGATGGCAGACCTCTGTCGCCTCTTAAAGGTGAAACAACTGCGCACCACAGTCTACCATCCTCAAACCGATGGGCTGGTCGAGCGTTTTAATCAGACATTGAAGCAGATGCTCCGGCGGGTGGCCGCTGATGACAAGCGGGACTGGGATCAGATGCTGCCATACATCCTCTTTGGCATCAGAGAAGTGCCCCAGGCTTCTACCGGTTTCACCCCCTTTGAGCTCTTGTTTGGGCGCCAACCTCGCGGCCTACTCGACGTCGCGAAAGAGGCATGGGAACAACAGCCGGCCGCCCATCGGTCAACCATCGAACACATTTGTGAGATGAGGGAGAGGATCGACAGGGTCATGCCATTAGTCCGGGAGCACCTCACGAAAGCCCAGCAAGCCCAACAACGCCACTACAACCGGGCAGCCCAGCCACGGGAGTTCCAGCCAGGAGATCATGTCATGGTCCTAGTTCCGACGGCCGCCTGCAAATTCCTCGCTAAGTGGCAAGGACCCTACACGGTGACCGAGCGAGTGGGACCCGTTACATACCGGGTGCGGCAACCCGGAAGAAGAAAAGAGGATCAACTATACCATATCAACCTCCTAAAGCGATGGGTCGGGTCTAGGACCCAGCTGGCCGCTCTGGCCACCACTGACCCCGTGGTTGTCGACGTCAACCCCCACCTATCGGCTGCCCAAAAGAAGGAGTTGCAACATTTGGTCGGTCAATTCTCTGATGTGTTCTCCCCACTCCCTGGGCGGACCCACGTTCTCCAACATGATGTTCGCACACCACCCGGAACCATTGTCAGGCAGCGGCCCTACCGGGTCCCGGAGGCTCGGCGACACGCCATCGAGGAGGAAGTGCAGGAGATGCTGAGGTTAGGGGTAATAGAGCCCTCGCGCAGCCCCTGGTCCAGCCCCATCGTCATGGTCCCAAAACCGGACGGCACCCTCCGCTTTTGCAACGACTTCCGCCGCCTCAACGAGGTCTCCGAGTTTGACGGCTATCCGATGCCACGAGTAGACGAGCTGCTGGATCGTCTGGGGAGAGCCCGGTATATCTCCACATTAGATCTTACCAAGGGCTACTGGCAGGTGCCATTGACGGAAGAGGCCAAACCGAAGACCGCCTTCTCAACTCCCAGTGGCCACTGGCACTACAGGGTTCTCCCCTTCGGCCTGCACGGGGCCCCAGCCACTTTCCAGCGGATGATGGACATCCTGCTGAGGCCCCACCAGTCCTATGCGGCGGCCTACTTGGATGACGTCGTCATCCACTCGGAGAGCTGGGAGGATCACTTGGAGCGGTTGCGGAGGGTGCTTGTCGAGCTGCGCCGGGCTGGACTGACCGCCAATCCCAGAAAATGTCACCTGGCCCTCTACGAAGCTAAGTACTTGGGCTTCCAGGTGGGCCGGGGCCTCATCAAACCTCAGGAGAAGAAGGTGGCAGCAATCCTCTCGGCACCACGGCCCACCTCAAAAACCCAGGTACGGGCCTTTTTGGGATTGGCGGGTTACTATCGCTGTTTTATCCCTAACTTCTCCTCCTTAGCAGCTCCCCTGACAGACCTGACCAGGAAGGGGCAGCCGGAGAAGGTTTCCTGGGGTCCCACCGAAGAGGGGGCGTTCCAGCGAGTAAAGGCGGCACTCACCACGGAGCCGGTACTGCGAGCCCCAGACTTTAACTGCCCCTTTCTGTTGCAGACGGACGCCTCCAACACCGGGTTGGGAGCCGTCCTCTCCCAGGTGCAGGACGGTGAGGAACACCCGGTGATCTACATCAGCCGGAAGCTGACCCCAGCGGAACAACGTTACGCGGCCGTCGAAAAGGAAGCGCTGGCCGTCAAGTGGGCAGTCCTGGAGCTCAGGTATTACCTCCTTGGCAGAAAGTTCACGCTCATTACTGACCATGCTCCGTTACAGTGGATGGCCCGGGCCAAGGACACGAACGCCCGAGTGACTCGCTGGTTCTTGGCGCTCCAGGACTTCCACTTCACTGTGCGACATCGGGCGGGGACGGCCAACGCTAACGCCGACGGGCTCTCGCGGATTTGGGCAGCTTTCGCAGGTCTGTCAGGGTTCACTCCCCACCCGACCCCAGTCTCCCCGTTGTCCCGCGGGACTAGGACGACGCTTAGGGGGAGGGAGTGTGACGCGTGTCCCGAGCACTCATCAGCGTCGCCCTGGAAACAGAAGAGGCACACCTGCAAGCAATCTGCACAGGCTGGCCGGTCACAGCTGAGACTCATCAAGAGACCGCTACAAAAGCCGCCGAGTCACACACACGGGGGAGACATGTCTCCCGACGAGCTGATGCTATCGTATCCTCTGTTTACCTTCCAGAGAGCAGTGTGTGACCGGCCAGCCACGACTTTTGAGCACAGCACGGACACCCAGCACCTGGACACTTGGATTGACCACGGAAGCGGATCTCGGAGCACGGGTTCACCTCACCAGGACACATCGGCACGAAACAACTCACCAATAAACGCACCCTTCGGGGCCTTTATTGTCATTTCCTTGTCGTGTGATTCTTCAGCCCGTTACAATATATATATATATAGACACACACACACACACACACACACACACACATACATACATAAAATTTCACATTCAATGTGTTGCATGGTGATTCTTTGTAATTAAGTATCTCAAATTACAACTTTTAAGCATAATTTTTTACAGAATATTTTTTGTTAGCAATAACAACCCTGGCATTTATTAATTTATCCAAAAATTCATTAAATTCATAAAAAATGCAGTCCAAGCATACATTGGCTTAAATTCACCTCTTCTATGATCAGCATGTTTTTAATTTCTGATTTAAAATCAATTTTGATATTTTAGGGGTGGGGACATAAAGTCACAAATCTCAGGGTGATATCATAATGAAGACAAAAGCTTTATTTAAAGAATATTTGCCACATGGTTTAAGAAATCATTCTGTCTGTCTGTGGGACAAGTTACTGGATTTACCTCAAATCTAGGGCCTAATTTTTCCTATGACCGGATCTCCAGATCTTTCTGGAGACATACTGAAACCAAGTCCTTGTGATTTTGATCCTAGTTCCCAAATTCACTCAATGTCTCCACCTCCCAGCAGCCACCCAACATACAAACACAATTAAACATTCAAAGGCAATTACCTGCATGGGTTCCTCTGCAATTAAGGCTAGGTTCGGAGCTGCCTCATTAATGCAGTGGCATGCAGGACGGCCATCAGCGGGCACCAGAAGTGGAACGCTCTTACCAAAAACCTGCAATGCAAACACAGAGTTTTCACAGAAATACACTTCAGGACATTTCAATTAGGCTCATGAGGGATGCTAATTAAAAATATTATCTGATTTATTACTTCATTTCTTAAGTGTTAATGTAACGTATACAGAAAAGCCTCAAAAATCATTTGATTAAAAGATAAAAATATAAAGTTGCTGCATTACAGGACTAGATATTAATCAAAACTGTTTAATCGATTTATGCCTATTTATTCCATTTAAATCCAATCAAATAAACCATCTGGCTAAGTCTGAAGCCTGACAAGCTTCACAAGCTTTTACAGCCTCCTCCAACAAAGGGCACTGAACCATCAATTGCACAGTCTTCTGACGTTTATAGGCAATAATGTCATCGCCTACTTTTACGACAATGTAAAAGACAGCAATATTTTGTATGCAGCATGCAACTTTTATATCTTTTCACCTTCAAGATCTGTTCAAGGACATTCAGCATTTTTACACCACCACTCAGACAACAATCAAATATCATGATTTTTCCAAAGAAAAAAAACATTTTTTGTGTTCCTATAACTCTAAATCAAATATTTGGCATCTACGGTGCTGACTTTGGTTTGGTTTTCCATTTAATTTATCCATAAATGTTTGCATTTTTTTCTCTGTCATCATGATATAAACACGCTGATCCTAAACAGGGTCTCGTGGGTTGATTCTTCTTGCACCTATTAACTGTGCAGGTAAGCCAAAACGCCACAGAAGTGTCAAGATTTTTTTTCTGTCAGCAAATTGCCATCCTGTTCTGACAGCAGCAGTAGCAGGTTATCTATTTCCTCTTTATTTAATTTTTTTGCCAGCTGTTAATGAATAACAGATAAGGTGAGGAATCAGCACATTTCTCTCTAGCTCAGACACTAATCAATGTTGTTGCGGCCTGTGTAAGACAGATCTAAATGGAGGTATTGTTTTATGCACTTCACTGTAAACAGAACAGATCCAGCAGTATTCAGAGTAATTTAAATGTAAAAAATTAAATAATAATAATTATTATTATTATTATTATTATTATTATTATTATTTAAAATGTACCTAATTGAAATACATGTAAATAAAAATGTATTTAAATACATAAAATATAATTTTAAATTTTTTTATATTAAAATCAATGAATATTAAATTAATTAAAAATAAATAAAGGAATACATTAAAATTAATTAAAATAATGACTGATTGATTGAATGAATGAATGAATGAATGAACAAACTAAATAATACAATTATTTTGTTCTATTGAAACTCATTTTACAGTACACTTAAAGGTGAGATGAGCAGAGCTATATAAATAAATTGTATATATAATATACATATCTTTTTTTATAATGTCTTTTCACAATATGCATATTTGCATACTTAAAACTGCCTTTAAATATTAGAAATAGAAAGGAAATTTTGCCATCAAGTGGATCACCATATTTATGACATTTGTGGCATCAAAAAGATTGAAAATATCTTGTTTAGGACACATCAAATCCAGTATATATCAGCTTTAAGTCCCAGATGTTTATCCTAAAAACTCTTCAAAATTGACTCAATTTGATGACACAAAAATGAGACAAACTGTTCGCAAACAGTAAAAGTACAAACCTACACACACACACACACACACAAATTTGGTTCTTCAGCAGTTCGGTGGTTGAGGTGCTATATAAATTTTGTCATCATTTACTCACCCTCATGTCGTTCCAAACCTGTATGTAAAGAGTTGATGGTCCTCCATATAGCATAGCCTTCCATAGCATATTTCTTTCCCTATGGAAGTCAAAGGGGACCAACAACTGGTTCTTTAAAATTCTTCAAAATATCTTCTTTTGTGCAAGAAAGAAACTTATACAGGTTTGGAATGACATGGGGGTGAGTAAATGATGACAAAATTTTCATTTTGGGGTGAACTATCCTTTTAAAGATAGGTGCTATATAGCACTAAAAGTGGTTCCCCTATGATTACAAGCCAATGAACCACTTTTAGTGCTATTTAGCATCATTTTTGTTTAGAGTGCATAAAATTAACATAGAAAGCAGGTCAGAAAGACTTGGAGAATTAAGTAAAATGCTCAAGCTCACATTGAGATATTTGACTTTTGTTTGCATAGATTTTCCAAGATACCACAGTTTGAGATCTTCTCCAAATCCCCAGAAGACTCTGGAGAGTCAAACAACATATCTTAATTAGGATTTTAATGATTTTGAGACAAATCTAAGCATTTGGAGGGGCTTTGAAATCGCCTATACTCTTTAGTTGTCCAAAAAAATCACATTTGATCTCAGACAACACAAGCAGGTTGCATGTTGAGAATGTCTGAGTGTATTCGTTTGGCACATTCTTTCGATGCCCCCCTGAGATCTCAATCTTGTGCAAATAACTGGCAAAATGCCACCTAATGTTAAACCCAAAGTTATCCATTATTTCATGAGTAAAGAGAAAAACTTCACACTCAATCAACCATGGCGTCTGTCCTGATATCTCGAAACACCTTCGCTCCTTTCGACCGTCATCACACATGGATTCATTTAACACTTTACGCTTAATGTAGTGTCACGTAAAAAAAGCAAAAAAGTGCTTAAAACAGATCGGTGTTTGCACGACAGCACCTAAAGTGAGAAAGAATCGATCGGATCTTATCAAAGTGAGAATATTTGGACAGTCTTGTTTTGTTTGATGTTGTCACTATGGTGCTGGTGGGCCCAAACCAGCCCCCCTTTTTCTGAGTGGACTCTGCCTTTTGTCCCTTTGCCTCTCCGTCTCCACGGTCCTCTGCTCCTGCGCTAATGAATTCATCTGCACATCTCCTTTCCTCGGCCAGCACATTAACCCCGACCACTGGAGCCATCCTCATGGAAAAACGGTCCCTCTCCAAGCATGGAGAGGCGCATCGGATTGACCTTTCCACCTCGGCCCCCTTCTCGACCCCTCACTCTGAGTCTCGGCCCATCTGCATTTCAACACAGTACCAGCGCATACTCTACCTCCTGCCCCTGACTCACTCACTCACTCTTGCCAGCCATGACACATTGTCAACAGCCCACGGGGAGCTTAAAAACTGCATTCCTGGGTGCCCTGACTGCATGCCATCATATTGTTCACTACATTCAGGAATGAAGCTGTGGAAATGCTTGGGTGATTTCTGTGTTTAGGAAATGATGGAAAGAAATTGAGAGCCATTGACTTGTTCACCCCCCAGACTGATACTGCTTCCCAAACCCCCTGCTGAGACGGTCTACCACAGTTAATATGAGTTCAGCGATGTGATAACAGATGATTCATGAACAAATGACTCTAATGAGCCCAATGTTTCAGTAAATCATAAACAAAAAGCACAACCAATGCAGTCCGATTGCCAAATGAATGATTTTTGAGTCAGCTCTTTTAGTGAATCATAGACAAAGCACAACAGGCGCTGTCCGAGTGCCAAGTGAATGACTCTTCTGATTCGGATCTTTTAGTGAACCATACGCTGCATCCGAAAACTGAATAATGCTGCCTTTGGAGGATGCATTCCAAGGTAGAAAGGCATCAAGGCATATTTGATTGCCAAATGAATGACTCTTCTGGTTCGGATCTTTTAGTGAATCATAGAAAACGCAATAAGCACAGTTTCCAAAAGAATGACTCTTACAATTGCAGTATTTTAATGATTCATATACAAAGCATGAATGCTAGAATGAATGCGCAGTCCGAATGAATGACTGTTCTGATTCGGATCTTTTAGTGAATCATAGACAAAGCGCAATAGTTGCAGTCTGATTGTCAAATGAATGACTCTTCTGATTCAGATCTTTTAGTGAATCATAGACAAAATGATTCTTCTGATCTGGTTCTTTTAGTGAATCATACACAAAGTATAATAGGCCCAGTCCGACTGCCGAATGAATGACTCTTCTGATTCAGATCTTTTAGTGAATCATAGACAAAGTTTCCAAAAGAATGACTTCTTCAAGTGCAGTCTTTTAATGATTTATATACAAAGTACATCATGTGCAGTTTGATTCCTGAATGAATGACTCTTATGAGCCCGATCTTTCAGTGAATCAACATAAAGTGAAACCAGTGCAGTCAGATTCCCAAATATTTTAGCCTACTTTTCTGAGTTGGATCTTTTAGTGAATTCTAGACAAAGTGTGACAAACGCAGTCCAATTTCTGAATTAATGATTCTTAGGAGCCCAGCTTTTTTAAAGAATAGATAACCAAAGTGCTACACGTGAAGTTTGATTCTCAAATAAAAGACTCTTATGAGCAGGATTGTTGAATCATAAACAAAGCGCAACAAGTGCAGTCAGATTTCAAACTGAATTATTTTTCTGAGCCAGACCTTTTAGTGAATTACAGACAAAGCACAACAAGTGCAGACCTATTTCTAAATGAATGACTCTTACGAGCCCAATCGAATCACAAACAAATCATAGGCTACAGTAAAAAATACTACAGCACAACAAATGCAGCCTGATTCCCGAATGAATGACAAGTCTGAGCCGAATCTTTCAGTAACTCATAAATAAACTGCAACAAGATCAGTCTGGTTTTTGAACAAATGATTCTTTTGAGTCGGTTCATTTTAGTGAATCAAAATCACAGTGCGAACACTGCATGTAGTTCGAACATCTAAACTAATGATTCTTATGAACTGGTAATTTTAGTGAATCGAATACATATAACTGTGAGACTTTCTAGTTGCTGACTAGAAAGTTGTTTACATGACAATATGTAGTTAAATTAATTTTATAAAAATGAATTAAATATATTCCTACATTTTTGCACCTATATTGTTAATTACTGTATTGTTAAAGATAATTAATAGATTACAGTCATATCACTTCTAAAAATATTTTATTTGTTTTTATATATTAAATATTTTTCAATATATTTTAATGAGCAACGTTTCCAATGAGTATTGTTGCTCATCAAAATTTCTGTTATGATGCAAACTTGAGTAGTGTGCAGGATCTATATTTTTCTAGTTTATATTGTAATTTCATTTCATTCAGTGCACTGATTCAGGTGTGTGAGACACTATATATATATTTTAGATTTCCCAAAAACACTAAAAGAATCTTTTTTTTTTTTTTAACTGTTAAGGAACTTAACAGTATAAATATTTCATGACAAAACTACAAGGTGATTTTTTTTTTTTTTATATATCTCTCATTCCTCAGATTCACCACAACGTTCTTTTTGGATTAAATCTTAACCAATTCATCCGTCTCCACATCCGTGCAGTGCAAACATAAGCAAATGACTTAGCAATGTCTTGGGACAGAGCAAGAAGGAGGCCCTGTGGCCATTCGCTCAATGAGTGTGGAACGAAGCCCAAGTTTCTCAGGAACACACATAAAGCATTGCGCCGCTTTACAACCCCATTGCTCAACATCACATGCCTTGAGAGAAGGGATATTACCTGAGATAAGGTGAGAGGGATCAAGCTTGGCACCAATCTGACCTCTCCCTCTATCCCTCCTCGCGCACACAAACACAGGGAGTGGGACATTTTCATAAGGGGGTTTCAGACCTCCCAGGGCTTTCTGAATGACATTAAAAGTCAGGCACTGATGCACAGTAGCTATGTGATGTATTTG